>JARQTG010000345.1:2171582-2886009 GCA_030142615.1 Syrista parreyssii
TTTCACTTCTACCTCTTTCTCCTCCCCCACCTATAATATTCCTTTATTCACATTTTCTTCACAGATCTCTCCGACTTGATCTATATCTTTAAATTTCTCTTCTCCATTAGTCCCTGGTCCACTGCTCTTCTAAATACCTTAAAACGCTTTATTTCCCTCGAGATTATTCCGCAGGACGATAAATCATCCAAAAGTAGCAGGAGCCTTGCAAGGACACGCATTTGGCACAGGACACCAGTCGTGACGCAAATCCGCGTAAGGGATGTTTTTGCTTTTGGACCAGAAAACAGGCCGTTCTTATGCCTCTTTGAACGTCCCTTTATTCACTTGGTTACGTCTTTCCAGTCGTTTTGTCCTGTTACCTTCCCTATACCATCAATTCCTTCGATTCGAATTGATCTTGTTTTTCGGACGAAGGAGATTGGTTCGTTTCGTGGTAGCAAGATTGTCACACGTATGACAGCTCCAACGTTTAATAGATTCCGATTGGCAGCTGAGGTTAGACATTTGCCACAAGGGCTATTCGCGGATTGTGAGTCCTTCCTTTGCAACGTAAACAGGGGATGTTAATGGGTGCAGGTCGGCGAGGAGAACTCGTAAAATTTACGAGCGGTTTCGTGGATCCTACCTTAAAGTTGCACCATTCAAGTGCGATATAAGGGTGGCGGCTGCTAAATTTCCTATCTTTCACTGTACGGTTTTTCAAACGTAAGACGGGTTAGCAACTACCTACAGGAGATGAAAACTAGAGGTTTGCTTCGTGAAGTAGGTATTGATCGAATAATGATAATATCGTAACGTATACAATAATAATAATAATTTGATAATGGATACGTTTTAAGTAGTCGACGTGAATTTTTTATTTAAGTAATTTCAAAGTACCTTTACTAGTTAGGTATTCCGAGTCTGGCTCTTCTTTTTATCGTTCGGGTGAAACCGTTAGCGAGCTGTCGTTCCATTTACACTATACTGCTGGTGTGTATAGTTTGGCGCTTTTGTCCACACACGGATAAACAACGACTGGTCGTTTAATAATTTTATTGTGAATTGAGAATTGTCAATGAGAAAATTTGCGGTTGGTAAATATATTATACGTAATCTGATTGTGAGTTCTGCGCGTGGAAAGGAAACGTGCTATGGTATAGTTGTAGGTGGGATATGATTTAATATAATATAGCATAAGTATATTGCAGTATAGCAGAGAGTAGCATAGTAATTTAACCAGGAAATATCGTTGCTTTAGTAGAGTTTTCCATTCCGAGATCTCTTCTTCTAGAATTCTCTTAGGATTCCAGAACGTTCCGCGTCTCTGCGAGCGTCGCTATTTCTTCATTCTTCTTCGGTATATCCGCATCCTCACCTTCTTTGAAAGCGTGGAGAATCGAGCGAACAGCAGGAGAAAAACAAATTTCCAGCAAAAAGACTACCCTAAATAATTACATCTCGCCGCCTCTGCTGGAAGCCGCCCAATGCATCTTCGTTTCCTTGCCAACCATTCCCGTCGCCACCATATCGCCCTTTTCACTCCGCACCCTGTTTTCGAACCCTGGTCAGAATTTCCACTAGTTTCCATCGCGTTACGTTCTACATGATCATTCAGCCTCGAAACGCGCCAGTCTGATTTGACGTCTGTCATATTTTGATTAACCACCATCTGTCAACTTTTGTTGTATATTTTGTTTTGATTTAGCTACGTCAATATTTACCATTTAAAGGGCAAAGATATTAATGATTCCGGAAGCTGACGGTTGAAGCTGATGGTACGGGGTACGGTAATTCGAGGTAAGAGATCCTCGATGAAATTGCTGTAAAAAATGAAGTATCTGCTACCACAATAGAAAACTGTAGGAAAGTAGGCTCTGTCGTAAAAACAGCTGATCCATTATTCATTTCCGTACGTAACGGAGCTTTTTTCCCCACATTTTTCGCAGTAGGTGCGCCAAACGATAGACACGGGAACGACAGATGAAAAGTGCAGAGATGTCATAGGGGAGGTAAAGAAAGAAGAAGAAAAAGAGAAAAAAGGACTGATAGTAAAGAGGTACATGAGAGATGAATTTTGGAAAGTGAATTTTAGTACGTAGAAGAGAGACTGCTACCAGGAATATTCTATCTCTACGTGATAGCGACCGTATAATAGATTCCTTTCTTATCCCGTAGGGCTGTAACGGCAGCATCCCTATAACCTATCTGATGGGACACGGATATACACTCACCGTTCGTCTCTGCGTTGTGTTTACGACGAGACCGGCTTCAACAACCCCTGGTCCCACCCTGTCCCTCGGCCGTAGCACCATTCTCAATCTCGGTCCAGCCATCCACCGTGAGTCAAAGAGAGAAAGAGAGACGATACAGAGACAAAGAAGCCAATGAGAAAATTTCTTCATCCTCGGATTTCTCTTCTAATTTGAGTCTCGGTATCGAAGCATCCCTTTCCCCCCACTCGCCGCTACTTCTAACTTCGTATAAAAGATTTCAACCGGATGTTCAACCCCATGGAACCCCTTTGTCTTTTATCGTTTCTCCTGATCCTTGCAAGAGATACGTATGATGCTCAGGTGGACTCTTACGGTGCCTAACTGAATCAGGGTATCATCGCTAGGAGATACACAGGACAAACAAGCAGACAGACAGAGGGATGAAACGACAGGTGACATAACATTTCTGTGTATCCTAGTCCACTCAAGGGATTAGGTCGTCATCCCTATGCGCGTACTAGGGTGGTGGTACATGTGTACCTAGCAGTAATTAGGTCGGCCATATGTTTTGTTTCGTACCTCTATATGACGTCTGTCTCAATTGTCTCGCTCACCTAGCACGCTTAACGTCTTAGAGTAAAGTTTGCTCAGTCTCCTCATCAGGGACTATCGACCCGGTGCCATAAACATGCCTTTTCCATTTTTTAATTTACCAAAGTATTTTTGTCCCGTATTTTCAAAAGCTTTCGAGAAATCGTTCAATGTGGAATCGGTGAATGGTATGGGGCACTTGGTAACATTAAGCGAGCATCCCATTTCCAAAGGCATTTATGTAGAGACTTGTTCTCTCTCTCTCTCTCTCTCTGTTCCTCCTGGATGGCTGGTTGTGTCAGCTTGTTGGGTGGCTAAGTGGGTGGCTGGCTGACTGCATGGCTGACTCTCTCCCTTATTCGGCTCGTTCCCTCGATTAACGTAAGTGCCAGGATTATCTCGGCGGAGCAGAGCCCGTTAAGCGTACGTATGCATATCGCGGTACTGTCTCGGGACACGTAAGTGCACCCCCGAGTAGGTAATAACGTGAATTCATTCAAGGGGCGGGTTGCGCAGGGGTTGCACCAAGAACGCGAGTTACATACATCCGGTAGCCGAACGATGCAATATGCAAGAATAACAGCGCACTCGTCCTGCAGACGTCACGTCTTATTGCTTTTTGCAAGCTCACACTGTCTCTCTGCTTTTCTCTTGGGACGTCTCGGCGAATAAGTTGGCAGGATTCAAAGGGTGCAAGGGGATGATGAATTTCACGCTTTTAAAATAACACTACCTCTGTGCGTTCCTCTTAAGAATTTTCTGGTGATCGAGAAAAAGAATCCAAGAGCTTTCAAGGTCCACCCGATACCTTGACCTCGTATAGGGGTCGTTCCACCCCTATAATATCTGACGGATTTGACCCTTGCTCGAGCGTCTTCTACATCCAGGAGACAGTGACTACGTACTCTCTTGTCTCGGTTCCCAAGAAAACTACCTCTAATCTTTACTCGAGACTCTCTTCGCGTCAGGGACTCCTATGGCGCTCGGCAGACATAGCCGGATTCTGATAGATTCACTGTTTAAATATTCAGATAAAGATGGAGACGTGAAAGTTTGAAGAGACGTTCATAGTCCTGCGAGTCAAACGACGCAATTATGTATTTCCAAGCGCTGTTTTGTACCCCCTTGACTTTCAATAGGATGTGTCTGCCATTAAGATATCCTTGTAGGCAGCCAGTCTGGTAGGGTCGATGTCGAATGGTACAAGTCAAATATCGATGGCCAATATATACCGCAGATACGACCTTAGAACCAGTACAGAAAGTCGTCTAACCTATAAATAAGGGAGTTACTCGAAACAATACGAGTCCTTAATGGATGCTTTATGAACTCTCTTGTGTGCCGCTAGAAGGCCGACTCGTAAATATATCAAGAAAGCGGTCTGACGTTTATGCGAGTTCCCTAAGGAATTATAATTAAATCACTACGGAATGACTTCTAGACCTTAGTCTGTTCTCCTGGTTTCACCACGAAGATCATACATGTTAGGCACGAGAATATACCAACCGTATTAGCTTTACATTCCGGTCCCACGCGTTGTCCCAACTTTTTGACATTTCCCACAAGCACAGACCCAACCGTGATTTTTCCACTTTACTACCCCTCGTGATTCTTCTTAAACACGTACAGCGCCAATTATACATGGTCCTAGTGGGTATCAGGATGCGATTCCTTCTATCCTAGAGGAATTCCTGGTAGCAACAAGTTTACCACCAGGAGCAGCACTCCGGGCAATGGTAATTGGTATGCCTATTTACGGAAGCCACAAAGGATCAACCGGAAGCAGAGTGCGCGTGAGTGATTTGCATGGGATTGGATATGCAATAGCGAAATTCCGCGAAAATATCTAATCTATTCGTGAGATTGGGGTGGGTATTTCCGTAATGTAGATATACAGTCTTGTTGGTACTGGGGTAGGTAACGACGGTTGAATTCGGAAGTTGCGGGCATCGGAAATGTCAGGAAGCAGAGGGGAGGAGGATGGAACCAGCTTGCAATGGTTGCTGATGTATATATACGTATAGGGGTAGACGGTACTAGCAAAGGGTAGCCTGTGGCCATTTATTATCCCTATTATCCCGCCTCTGACCTCACTCTCTCCCGAGGGATGGTTACGACACCTCCTCCCTTCTCGCTTTTGCTTTTCATCCCTCCTGATCCTCACTCAGCCAACGGCATGACGCCACTTCGATATCCAGGTCGTATCGATACCCTGTGTCTCGTTCGCTCGTGTTTTATTGTCCAGTTATAGCTAAAGTATGTCTACCCTTATATACAAACTTATACCACTTACCTGGGGGAAGTTTCGGCAAGCGCGCCATTTATTGGAGACTTTACTCTTACTTGGATGTTATCGAGTTGATCAGATCAGTTTATTATTTTTATTGTACACGTCTATTGTTAGGCTCGCTAGATGAGCTTTTCTTGTGGACAATCATTACTTTCTTAATCGACATCCAGCTTTCTGAATGATCCGGAAAATCCAAAGAGATCATCACCACTGATGGCTGGTCCAGGTCGACTCGACTCGTCCACGCCTACGTTTTCTTGCTCAATGAACCAGGGTCGCCATTCCTCCAATTTTTCCCGCCACATATCTAGGTGGAAGATGCCGTGGCGTAATATAGTAAGCACCATGTGCACAGTTTGAATTGGAGTAGCGAGTCATGGGAAATGCCATGTGGAATATTTGAAATGGGACTCGGCTGATTTAGTTTGCTCACCTGAAAGTTTCTCCATGGATGGCTGCTCGCCCCCATAGTCCTTTGGAAGTACAGATCGAGGTACGAATTCGTACAAGGAGTCAAGTCCCGAGGAATGAACGTGTATCTGTAAGGGATCCCATCTAGTTACACGAAGTTTCCATATTGGATATCGATAGAACGTTTCTGCTTACCCTTGAGGAAAGTTTTGGTTTTATGGCCGACTTGATTAGGGTGACTATACGATCGACGAACGAAGGAGCATTGACAAAATGAATTCCCTTGATTCTTGCTCCGTATGCTTTCTATGGAAGATAAATATATATATTTTTCACTTTACGACAATAAAATACGCGGAAGTCGTTAAAATGGCAGATACCTTGTATATGACAAAAGTGATATAAAATCAGGGTTATCGTATCGAATCATTCAGCTCTTGACGGACTTCTATCCTACCCTCGAACCAGAGTTTCTCATTCGTGAATAATATTGCGGGTAAATTGTGATCTGTATATTGAATTTCTTTTTATGGTCTATTAAGCTCTCCTTTTGTTAGAAAATTCGTGGAAGAGAGACGCGGGAATTCAGGGCAACAGCACACGCATTGAAGCTCGGTAGTGTAGAAGACCCCAAGTCCTTCATTCAATTGATGGTGAACGAAGGGAGACAAAAGAAAACAAGTACCATTTTCATGAAAATTTTACGTGATCCCCCTACGCGAATTTTCGTCAGGTGAAAATTAGGAAGTAGTATCAAGTGTGTAATTTGATATTGTTAAAACGGTTCAGTCGTGCGTAAAGCGCCTGGGAATCGAAGTGAAAAAGAGTTTATACGATGTTTCACAGTGCTTTTTCAGTGTCCGCTAATTCTAATAGCTATGAAAAAGCCTAAGGTATTCCGAGGGCCAAGCTGCGTTTTTTTGTGGGTGCCTAAAAGGGTCCTTAATATTCTCGAGCATATAAAGCTGTACCCTCGTGAAACGATATTAGGGTTTTTTTTTTTTTTTTTTTATTAAATTCTATGATGTATAAAATATGCTGAATTTAGAATTTGTATATAATTTTCGGATTTTTCATAATTTTTTTTTTACAAAAACCGAGTCGTCGATGACTGTGACAGCACAGCTGACGATATACGGCGTTGCTTGATCCTATCGGGCAACTCGTCATGATTCCTTTGAGACTGTTTGCGATCTCACGAAAATTGATACGAAGACGAGATTCTGTATTAATATTTCATTTTTCTTTTTATTATTCTCAAAATTTCTTAAATGTAGCTTTTGTATTTACTCGAATTACGTCCTTTATACTTACCGTAGCAGCCACTTCGCATTTTTTAAGAATAGTCGGCGTGAGCTTAGCCAGATGACCCAGTCGCATTGCCGAAAGATCATAAACGTAAATGTCCCCCAAGCTGCGACATTCGGACACGCGGATATCGCCGATCATAAACGTGTACCTGTTCGAGGGTAAAATCATAAGCGTTATAGCTGAATTTGAAGAAATAGAAAACCACAAAAGCGACGGTAATAAAACTATTATCAAAAAGAAACACTAAATGAATAAAAACGAAATTGAAAAAAAAAAATTCAAAATTGAGTAAAACCATACTTGAAAAAGTTCCAGGGATTAAACTTGGTACTGTCGTCGTCGATAGCTCGTAGAATCGATACTCGATATTTCTCTGTAGTCAATTTCGGTAGGCAGACCCATTGGCTGAAAGACAAAGGAATTTCTATTTGCTATAGTCTTTCTATTGCTGTTCCACGCTACGTGTACAGCGTGACTGTAAATACACTGGTAGATGAAAGCTTTCTAAGTACGTTCTCCCCTAGAGTAAAGTAAATTTCCTTAGTGCGTTCTCGTGCTACGTACAGAACGTCCTGAAGGGTAGTGATTGCAGGACTTAGTGGATCTCGCTCTGCAAAAAGCTCCGGTACGAGACGTCTCACTGTGTAATACATATCCAGTTTCTGCTTTGCTTGCTCCAGACTCAACTTTGCGCCGATCAGGAAGTACTGTAGTCTGGCTTCCGGTATGTCTAGGAAATACGAGTAACCGATTTTAGGATAGACAACCGATAATCAAGTGAATAGGAATCTGGGATAATGAAAAGGTTGGGGGCTGGAAGGAAGAGGGGTGCAACAGAGAATAGTAATAGAGGAAAATCGTAGGTTCTCAGCGTCAATAGCGTCACCAGCGAAGCTTCCGATTCGTAGACGAAGGTTTCGCCATTATTGCCAAATCCAGGATCGCAATTTGCACCTCGGGGAATCGTCCGAGGGGTGGTAAATATTTGAGCGGTTGTTGACAAAAGGTTATTCAACAGCCCTTGGGAAACTTTAGCGACCCTTGTTTGGATTGTTCGATTTCTATCTCTTTCTGTTCTTGTATTTCTCTTTTATTCTTGTTCATTTTTACAATTTTATTTTCACCCCTCGTCAATGGTCCATTATTAGTATCGAATGCTTGAGGTTAACTTGCTTCTTCAGTGATTATCAGCTATGCATCGATTCTAGTCGGTATACTGTTTCACGTTTGATTATGTAATAGAGTAACGTAGTCGAGACAGCCTTAATGCTATTAGATGACTGGATGATTGGGTGACTGGGGGACTAGCGGAGTAGAGGACTTTCGAGCCCCTTGAAAATTCAAAGGGTTGCCAAGTTCAGTATTCCACTTGAGAGGTAACATTCAGAACGATACAGAAAGGGGATTTCACCAAGGGGTTGTAATCACTTGTCTCCATACAATGACCGTTACCTTTTATCCGCCACCCTTATACTAACCCTTTACCTTTACCCTACTGTTATTCAAAATCCAGACATCCGCTATGTCGGGTAAACATTATGTAACGGATCTGTCTGACACTTCTATAGTCTCTTTCTCGTCACATAATTGCACCCTTAAGTTGAGAAAAATATAATAAAGAAAAAAGGGATGAAAAATCAACGCGATACCTTGAGGTAGGTGCGGCTGCAACCTCAGCCAATCTTGAAGTCTCTCTCGAAGTTCCACTAGTAGCTTTTCATTTCCACCTAAAGCACTGCAAACTTCCTCGATACTGCACGATTCCAGTAGTTTCGACATTCTTCCCCGAATCCCTTATTCCTCTTATTTTCGTTACTCTTCAAATACTTCTGCACTATAACAATGCTTTATTGGCTATTTTAGAATCAGCCGGCAATCACCGTTACTCGCGTTGTCGAAGTATTCCAAATTTTTGTTTTTCGCCTGAATAAATGTTTTTTTTTTTTAAACGTCGCAGGACAGACGTCCAGCTAAGACTGAACTTGTAAAACGCTCGGTCAGTTAGTTTCAACAATAGCGGTACTGGTTTTGCGCAATGTGCACCTTGACCACAGCAAGTAGAAGGATACTTTAGCGTTATGATCGGTGCGTGATTAAAATTTTAATCTCGAATTTGCAAGGCGAACGCGTCAATTTAAGCGAATCGTGTCGTTTCGTAGCGACGAAATGCGTGAACCTACCTGAATATGAATTAACGATAATTTCTTGTCTGACAAGTTTAGCGGCAATTTTGAATTAGAGTATTTTATTATACGTTTTGTATACACGTAGTCAAACGTACGTGCAGAGAGTCAAATTTGAGAGGCATAAAGACGCGGTTAGCGCGCGTGTATCCGTAATCAACTTTGGCTCCCAATGCCAAGTTTATTGCATTGTTCTTCGAAAGGCAGCATTACGTCATTTGATACGAGCTCTTTTTAATAACTTAATATCCCATTTACCCCGTTTGTACGTTGCAACCTTGGATGCCCGCGAAATTCAAATATCGAATAAGACATACTTGCTACCCACGTTCCGGAGGACTGATTGAGAGATGTTTTCAGCAGGCACAGACGACCAGGCGCGCGTTATGCTTTGAAAGCGAAACTGACGTGCGTTCGGTTTGACCATGAAAATAATACATTATTATGCGCAACGAGCCAGCATGTCAGAGAGGAAGGTCAGTTGTGAAAACGTGCTTGACTATAGTCATACGTTTACCTACCTGTCAGCCTGCTACTTGTTGAAATAATAAAAACAGAAAAAGCACGTGTTTGTCATTTGACGTACGTCAAAGTTTAAAAAAATATTAAGTAACCGATATGATATGTCAGATAGACATGTATTCTTTTTATATTTACGAATACAGAGAACGTGAAAGGATCGATTAGGAAATGTCACAAGGTCGGGATGCAATTTTAATTATATTAAAAAATTATTAAAAATTATAAAATAACTATGAGCTGCACCTCACGAGTCGTGGCTTTCGCTGCATTTATGTAAAAACTATGCTAATAGATATTGCATAGAAAAATCCATTTATAGATGAGAACCCGGTATCCAAGAGGTCGCGTGTGGTATTCAAGAGGATTCGAGTGTAATGAAAAACTGTAAAAATTATGGAAATGAAATAATGTATGCAAAGTGTTCGAGCACTTAACTTTTTAGAATCGTCGTAATGTATGTAGGCAAGGTGAATGTCCCAATTACCGACCGTGTCCCAATTACTGATCAGGGTCCTACTTCAATCCCTATACCAGTCTGTCCCCACCATTCGATAAACACGAAATAAATAACGAAGCGGCTTACCTTTAGTCAGTGTTTGGGGGACTTGTCTGTCCTTGTTTATCCCTTCTGAATTACACGGTTAGAATGACTGGTTTTCCTTACCTAGTCAATGATACTGTAACTAGAAAGATTTGCCCCAAGAATGTTTTATACGTTTCCATCAATTTACCCGGAAGCGTCCTTGTACCGTTATTCGATTCCTTCCGGCTTGTTACACAGAGTGACGAAATTGAACGGAATATCAAATCCGTCGGCTCATCACAGTATTCAATATCTAAGATACATATTTCGTACCCAAATTGATTGATAAGGCATCTTTGAAGTCAACCGGAAGTGCTGTCTCTTACATTACACGATGACGTCAAATGAGATAAGAAATACGCGAGGTGTTATTGTCGCCTGATAACCAAGCGAGGAATCCTCACAAGACAGAGTGAAGCGTGTCAGAGGCATACAGGGTGATAGAAATACCGTGCCTAAGGGAGGATTCGAGCGAGACGGAGCAAGTAGGCGGAGGGATGAAAGTCACAATGGGGGTGAAGGGCGAGACGAGAAACTGCCGCGAAATGGGTAGCTGTGCCCGGTCAAAGCGTTCCAATTTCCTGCGGGATGTGCATCCCGTGGGAGGACCGTGAGGTTCGCACGAGATCCGTACATTGAAAGGGCGCTGGGTGCCAGAGAGCGTAGAGGGCGAATGGAACGTCAGGGGTACCTGGTATAGGCTGAAACGAGTGAGAGTGAGTGAGAGGGAAGATGGAGCTGAGAAAGAGAGACACATTGCTTAAATAACGAAATAAGGCGACCTTATTAAAGGTTTAACGTGCACGACCTTACGGTGGGCCTGACTGTGCTAGAAGAACCTAAGTGTCATCTACATATTCATGTCCACCAACCCTCTTGTGGGTTTACGTTCGCTGGTACTGCTTCACTAGGTAATAGGATCTGGCTTGGTATCGGTGGTATCCATTGGTCGTTAATGGGATGCTGAACCGATTTCTTTGGAGTTTGAGGAATTTTTCTTTTTTCTTTTAAACCGAAAATTAAAGGGTACGAGGAAACATCTTTGGAATTTTTTTTAATAATCTTTTTTACTGCGGGATCACGCATTTCTATAGCGTCCAATTTGCATAGGTCTGTGGAAGAAATTGAACTGGACTTCATGCCTGTCATTGCGATGGTCTACGTAATCGTGGGAGCGTCGCGACTCCTTGGTTCGCAATAAGACCATCCTCGTTGAAGGAAAAGGCATGGACGCGATATGCGTCGACATTTAAAACGATAACATTTAATTCGTCGCCCCTTCCGACCACTCGCTTAATTAATGAAGGCGACGGACTCTAGGAGGCCGTTAGGAAGGTTAAGGGCGCGGAAAATGGGCGAAATGACCGTGTTGGCAGGCGTTGCCCACTCGTTGAGACCACGTGTCCTTAATAGGCAGCCACTGCTGCTACCACTACTTCCTGCTCCTTTCAACGTCCTGATATCCATCCACCGATGTTGGATCTGGACCTTTCGAAAGTTTTGGGAAAACGAGGGAGATGACGGATGGAACAAGCGCCAGCCTATCATCCTTTGGGAGCAACCCTCGTCGCGAAGTACCTTGTTAATTTTATTTCGAATTTCCCCTAGATTCGCCAATTATGAAAGTATTACCAGATTACCGGAACACGTTTGGGAATGTTTCCGGCCGTGTGACAGACAGTCAAGTAACGTACAGCGGGTGCTGCCATCTTCGGTATTTCATTGCTACAATACAATAGCGGATTCTCTGTATGAAATAAGAAGAAGATAAAATGATGAAAAAATTTTCTGGTGGAATAAAGGCCAAACGTTATAAAAGACTTCTGATTTCATCATTAGTCAAAAGTCGTCCTTGCGAAATGCTAGGATTACAAATCTTTTGTGAAACGCACGAGTACAGAATGAGAAATCAAATTGCCATAATGAAATTTCACATCATAGCCCGCTACTCTAAAACCAATTAACGGGTCCTTTTAATTTTTCAAGAGTCACCGTTGAAAGAGCTACGAATTATTATCGTCCGTTATGATTCAAAGGGACAAAGCGAAAGCCTCCATCCGTCGAAATCACCCTCCCCCATCGGCATTCTTTCCAAGACATTAAATCAACCTGATCCTTTCCGAAATTATATTGATGCAGATAATAGGCTGTAGGCGAGTACAAGGGTCCTTCTGATGTAATAAATTAAAAAAAAAAAAAGAAGCAGAACTCTTTAAAGCGTAAACTGACGTCATTTTCTCGTTCCAGAGTACTTCATGGGAGGACCCTGTAGAGGGAGTACCTTAAATCTTAGTGTCGTAACAAAAGTACCTTGTAAGGTCGAGTTACCCTTGAGTCGATAAGGGCATCGTAAAGGGACAGACCTAACTGGAAATTGGGTTGCCTGACTGGCTGATACTCTAGCCTCTTTTAATATTATGGAAAAGACAAAGAAAGAAGAGAGCATAGGAAGCAACCAAGGGTTTTCCTCATTGGCAAGTAAATGTCACGGAATAAAAAGTAATAAGGTGGCGCTGCTGGCATTTGTCTAACAAGACTAGAATTGATACTGGGTTGAGTCAAGGGAATGTCACTCCTTGAGTCCTGAAGGGACGTATAGCCTTTGAACGAATGAAATTACGCTTTAACCGTACCAGAGACAGGCTAAGGTATAGAAGTAACCTACTTTAGTAACAGGACGAGAAGATTCGGTAAAACTCATGCATATTCACTGCGGTTTCGACGGCTTCAAACTCGTAAGGTTCTTGGAGATGGATCGCGTTAAAACGAATTACTCCTCTCTATCAAATTCACGCGCATTCTCACCAGGCTAGAAGCAAGTAGGACAATGACTTTTCACAGAAATATCCAATCCTTGAAAATTCACTTTAATTGCTTTAATGAAAATGACTTTGGCGCACCTGCTTACCAAAAGCTGGAGTTGAAAGTCTGCGGAGACGAAGGATCATATCAAAGGATGAAAATTCCACATATACATATATAGACCAAAAGTTATTTTAGATACAAGGTAAAATCCCAGGAGGAAGTGATATTCAAATCTATCCTTGATCTTTCGTTCCTCGTGCGCTTCCCTCTGGTGGAAGATTGGTGGCGAACCACCGTCCTCTTGGCTCCTTCTCGCCTAACGTTCCCGTTATTATTATCATTAAGGGTAATAGGTTGGCGGGTGGGAGGTCTGATTAAACCGGAAGTAATCTGTGGGAAAGAACCGTCGCCAAGCAGTCGTAGAGAAAAGAAGATACCCAAATTTTCCTGCCGTTCCTCGTATTCAGGATTTCATTGTAAGCTCAGATTTCTTTTTTTTTTTTTTTTTAATATTTTGTCATTATTTTATTATTCTTTTTTTCACTTTTCTGAAACGAGCGGAAAGGTCAGTCGACTGGCGACTGCGGACAATGGGCAATTTTCTGGTAAAGTTCGAGGGAGGAGAAGTTTGAGTCTGGCTCGCGACGATTAGATACGCGGCAGGTAATGGCCGAGGTCCAATCTGCATTCGTAATGACGGACGTGGAAGGTGACGCAGTGTCTGACCTCGGTACAGGGGACATCGGCCATCTATTAACCCCTTGGGCCATAGGGTAGGTACTGTTCACTTCTCTCTCTCTCCCTCTACCTCTTCCTCTCATCTCTCTCATGAAACTGTGATCTACGTCTGGTTCAGCCTCGTTTCAGCCACGATCCACCTCGTAACCACTGACCTCTACTATCCCTCTGAACATGGTGAACTCTAACGCTATCGGATGCTGTCTCTCTACTGTTCCGAAAACCGCACTTACAACGTCCGGTCAGTGAGATTCTTCCAACGGGAGTTGACAAGGTATCCTGGAGGATACGCACGCACACATACACACACACACATGTGTGCATATATATAGTTACATTGAGTCTTTATTCAGTTAGAGTAACCGCAACTCCTGGAAAGTGTCGGGATTTAGATTAACCTGGGAATAGAATAGTCTCTAATCGAGTTTATTTATTGGCATAACCACAGTGGGCAAATAATTCAGTGAGTCTGATCGGCCTGACGATAGGACGAACCGGCGATATCTAGGTAAATTGGATAGACAGTCTCAGAGCTTATCGAAGGGAGTTATGGATCCAATGAAATTTCATAGGCAATTCGAATTAGCTTTATTAGTGTCCAATTGGTTGGACCTGCTTCCTATGTACAATAATACTGACAAGAGCGGCATTTAAATTACCCATTAAGTTTGTGGCTCGTTCGAGGATGAGTTCAGCTGGTCTTGATCAAAATTGAAGATCTTGTTACCTACCACTATAGATTTAAATGAAAGTGCTACACTTAACTTTTGTTCGCTACTCGAAAATTTCAATAAGACAAATTCATCTTTTTATTATAGATCGTGAGTCTGCTCAGGGTACAATGACGATACGTGTAGACAGACTTATTTAATCGGATCCCACGCGTCATTTGTTCCAAGTTAGTGAACCTGACGACGAGGGTACTTTGGCTGGTGGGAAAGCAGGGGGTTGAATTAGAAAGTATAATGCTTATGTTTTATAGATCCTGACAGGGAGCACGCGGTGCACCGTAGCAAATGCAACTTTAGATTTTGCATGGAAGAAGTGGCGCAGCCGCCCACTGACCAACCCTTATTGTTTCGCTTTGTTTACCCCGTTCGTCCTTCTCCTTCTAGTCAACTGGGAATTTGCATCCAGCTACGATATATCTGCCGTCGCATCCTGCTGACTCGTGCGGCTACCCTCCGGTGCATCCCCTTGCATTCCCTTGTAACCCAAGTGTTTGCTTAACTCCAATCAGGATATTACACGATGTTAAAACTGTGCAAAGAGGAGATTCGCTCGTGGTCTGCTGGAAGCTATTGGCAAAGTCATTGCATTTTCAGAAAATGGTTGTACAATTTTAAAAATACATAAACCAGCGGATATAAAATATACCCATACAGCAGACCCTCGTAAAAATGGGGTAACTGGATACCTGTGGGGTCGAAGGGCTTACTGTCATAGGAAGACTTTAATTTTACAAAGTGACACACGTTACACTGGAGGAGATCCTACATGCGTGTGTTAACAGGGCTATACCCTCATCAGCAGTAGGGCGTCGCGACGCCGTAACACAACGACGTAACAGCAATCGAGTAGCAGGGTACCAGGATACCCCGGCTGTACACTGGTGCAGAGGTACCTATCAAATATTTACTTGGTAGTATATGCTGGTGTCGCAAGTATAAGGGGGGTTGATATAAGTGGTATATAGGGGTGCGTGAAAAATTTCAGGTCGTTCGATATTTAATTATTTACAGCTACGCGTATCCCAGGGGAGCGTTTCGCGTCGTTACGTTTAAAAGCATTGCAAGCGACTATCGAATTACCCAGGGTGGCATCTAACACGAATTTCTTTTCACGAGTACAAGGGATGCTACGATCTAAGGGTGTCGTGGGGTGAGAGCCAGTCAACCAGGGTAGAATGGATCATCTAAAAAGCAACGTCCTGACACCGTTGACGACGTCCTCGGTGCGGTCTTCACATTAGCCATTCAAAAGCCATTGTAGCCGAAGGAGATTCTATCGGGCGTCTCTTTCGAATCGGAACACAGGATGACTTTGAGGTTCCCTAGGGAAGCGACTATGGCTACGGGGCACAATGTGTTGATTGGAGAGATCAAAGCGTCGATGCGAAGCAACCCCTGCTGCACTGGACAGAAAGTATTTAATTATTGGCTATTCGAAGAATGCAGGGGTTGTTCACTCAAAAAATTTGCTCTCTCCCTTCCTTTTTTTTACGTACACGTGTACTCTTTTACATGATCACATTTTCACATCGACGTGACTGAATATCGAGTTTTAGCTTTTTATAAGGACTGTACTAAAATTTTGAGGAATTTTTACGAAATATTGGTACAGTTATTGGTCGCAGGTCGACGCTGTTGTCAATCGGTAACCGTCATCCCCTCGTGAGGATTATAAAGCTTTCATGGGGTGACTCGTTGAGGGGAGAAATTAAATTTTTTTTTCTTTCTTTACCCTTCACCAATCATTCAAAATCGATTCATGGGGTTTTCAATTTAATAGAAAATCTTTTTAGCCACGTGTGTATTGACATCTACCTTTTATTATCGCTCTTGCTACCTTTTCGATGAAATCATTTTGATCAAACAACACGATTAATAATTTTGTTCTGTACCAGTGTGTATCCATCGATCTTCGCACGGACTCGGGGTGCTTCGCCGACCTCCGGAAAAGCTCGCGGCTACGGGGGTGGGGTGTCGGGGGTTCGCTCTCTACCGTCGTTATTCGACGAACGGCGCTCGTCGAGTGCGTCGACTCTCCGCTGGCTCTCGTGTAGTTTACGCGTGGCGCAAGATTCTCGTGTGCTCGGCTGTGTCTTCTTGTGCTCGGTTAATTTCGTATTTGCAATTTACACACTTTTGGAATCATACGTCATACGCGTATACGTATTTGTGATTATATTTACTTTGACCTTTTATCTAGACTAGGTTATTGAGACGTGTCAGTTAAAACTTTTGAGACAGTTTTGTTCCATACGTTTTTGGATGTCGGGACGCGTGGATGATGTGTTTATAAAGTTTAGTCTGTATAGACTCTAAGTAAAATTGCTTTTCTAACAAAATATTTGTCGATTACACAAGTGGTTCGAACGGAAATGATTGTTTACTCGCCGGCTATGAAAAGCTGTTGAATAACTTGAACTTTCCTCTGTGATGTGGCAATACGAGTCACGTGTGAAAACTTTGAATTTTTCTAGTTATTTGTTTTATATTAATTTTCTACCTTCGTCATTGAATCGTATGGGTATCAGGTATCTCGTGTGAGTAAATAAGGTTATGTCTTCGCAGAGTCTGTGACAGGCTAAAGCAGTGAGTCTTCGTTAACCTAAAAGGAACTCGAACGATGCGGAACGTTAATTGTTAATAAACACGTGTTGAATTCGAATATTCTCGAGAAAGTGAAACGAATGTGTTGTGATCTGACAATTCAATGGACGTGTCAGGATAAACGAAAACGAATTGGTTAATTCCGGAACGTGTTCGTCCTGGAAAAATTGTGCTCGAATATTCTTACGTGTTTTTTCCGTCAATCCTATTGGCTCTGGGTGTCGACTGAATTTTTATTTTGTGAGTGTCCATCGATTGACACGTCCGCTACGTCTGGTAAAACGATACGATTTGCCACGATTTGTTAACTCGTCAGTATTATTAACGAGGTTGTAAAATAAAAAAGGAAAAGTGTTAATTCGCGAGTGTGTCCAGAGTGACTGGAAATCTAATAGTTATGCACAAATGCATTATACATATATATATTTGGGTGAGACGCTCAGACAGGAAAACATCGCACGACCATCTTTAACACGTAAGTAAAAGAATGAAAATGATTTTAATTTTCGTTGAGTCCATACAGCGGTAGTTCAGCCCTCGTCTAAAGCGTCCATTTTTTTTCTCCCTTTCCGTATAACGAAATCCTCTAGCTGCGCGAGAATTTTTGTTATTGACGTATTCTGAGAGAATCATAAAAATACAGAACGAGCCTAATGACATTTACACACTATTCTATTTTATCAATTATTGTCATCCTGGAGGCAAATACAAGAAATACGAATATACATAGGCAAACGACCGGAATTCGAGACGAGTTAAAGAGAGGAAAAAAATAAAATGTAAAACATAACCTATAGTGCAGATGGATGGGTGGCAATGGGAAAAATATAGGTGAACCATTAAAAAAATTTACCATAGGGTTTATATGTGATGCACGAGAGAGGAAGGGTAGAATTTTGCTGAAAATAGTAGAAATGGAATTATAACCAGTGGCCGGTTCTGTTTTAGTGAAATTTCACGGAAGCTTCCGATTCCCGTTTCGATACCGTATGGCTACCGGCCTTTTCGTTATCCCATTGGACGTTTCGATGTTTATCTCTTACGGAATTTTGCCGCATCGATCTCATTTCTCCCATTTGAAAATAAAGCTCTGTACTAGCCAAAAACGTGTGCCGACGAAGCGAATAAAAATGTACAAAACTTGAATAACGATAAAGCTTGAATATCCCTTTGTGCATGAATGAATTATTAAATTTCCTGAATACAGTCAATCGCCTCCACCATGTAGTAGGTACAAGTCAAAGGTGCATGGGTGGTTTTCATTTGTGCGATTCGTCGTCTAGAAATAATATAATATCACGATAGATCAGGATGGTGATTGAGGTAGGCAGGAAGTTAGCTGGGAAAGCAGACGGGCGTGCCAAGACTATTTCGAAAGAGTTACTGGCGACGCTAATATCAGTAATACAGAGGCCACAAGCACCCCGTACCATTTCTGGCCGGATTCGACCCTGTTTCAACCCCGATTCAAGCCACCCTAGAGAAGCCCGACTAGAACCGGAACCGCTGAACCTCATCTCAGGTCGGCTCAGCCCATACTGGAACCCATCCAACAGATATACCTTGGCGTATCCTATGCAACGTTAAAGAGGCCTAGATTTGCCAGATTCTCCAGATTTACGGCTCACAATAAACATACGGAATTCCGGCGTTCCTCTGCCGAGAATTCAAGCTGGCGCGTATACTGTTTTCAATCAATCCGGCTTTCCAACAAGATCTCGATGTTTCCTTCGAAGCCTACAGGCTACCCTTCGGCTATTTCTCACCCCTTTTAACAGGGGTTCTCAATAGCACAGTATATAACCAAGACTAGGATTACCTTTATCGTAGTCTCTCCTTACTTATTCCTTTGTCCTTTCTTCCTCTTGTTCGCTGAATTGCGTTCCATTTCTTTACTCCATCGTTTTCTTGAGTTCACATGGGCGGCTGCGAACAGCCAACAGCGCGAATCTGTCTGATACGGACGTGTCCAGATTTCGTGACCCCCGCAGACTTGGAAAGAATCTTGAGAAGGAGATTGGAACACGGCTTAATGGCGTGTCAGTTGGCGATCGGTTTTAGAAAGCCGAAGTCAGGTAGTCAGGAAGTCGAAGAGCCCAAGGAGTCTAGAGAACTCGACCGTTCGCGTATATCAAGCTATATAGAGAGGAAGGCAATTCCTCAAGATCGGAGTTAATGCGATGACTGAGTGCGACTAGCGTTTCCTTCCAATTTTCCTCTTATTCCCTTTTCCTTATATTCTCTCCTCTTCTCACTCGAGCAGTAGACCACTTTGCTCTCTTCCTCGTCATCCACCCTCTTTTACCTTCGTTAGCTTCGAATTTAAATCTAGCCGGTTCTTCTCCGAGAAAATCACATTTGGCAGAGACGTCTCGACGCCTTTTTCAGACTTCGAGATATTCTGATTAGAGTTAAAATCACGGAAGGGCATTCGCGCTTCGAAGGGATGAAGAAGTCAAAGTTTTATATTTAAGTTTGATCGACCGTCGGTAATTACGATTGGATCGTAGATTTTATTTATTTACCTTTTCAAGAAATTCAACGCTCACTGTTCACCTCACTCTTTTCTCTCTTTCAATTCTTCGATATTCCTTCTAGTCTTTTTTTCTCTTTCTTTTCTTCCCACTCGTATAACGTGTGCAATCTACGTGTCTGTGCTCCCTTTTCCACTTCTCAGTAGGGACAAGGGGAAGGGACTGTCACTTGGAATTAATTTCAGTCGCAGACTGTGACGTGTCGCCGCAAACTCGTGGATGCTGCGGAGGCTACGGTATTCGCATAATAAAGAATTCTGGCGAATTCCTTCGTCACAGACCATGCAGACATCCCGAAATCCCTATTTCCGATCCCGTTCCGAACCCCCCATTCCCACCCCATTATATCACCCACTCTCTTCCTCTATAACGGGACTCTTGAATCTTTGGCAAATAAACGCTCCTTTCTACTATGCTATCGGACTCGGTTTATCTCGCACTTCTTTACAAGTAGGAACGAGATAATATTTTAGACACAATACCAGTACCCGAAAAATGACTTGAACGTAAACCATTAGAGAAAAACAGAAGAAGGAATTAATTCTCTAAAAAATGTCAGGTTGGAGTAATTCGTTGAAACGGGTTGTTGTCCGTACTGTTAGTAGGGGAGCGCGGGCACTTTTTCATTACCAAAAGTCTATCAATGCTTTCGAATAGAAGAGAACGAGGCGCTCGAAGAAAGTAAAGTCCCGTTGAGCGTCTAATTCCTTGAGACTGATGGTGGCGTCAATGCACATTGACGCCAAAATCATTGTCGATGATTTTTATTATTTTTTCGACTAATCGCTCCAGAGTCTACGGCGGTAAGTGAATTACGATGCCGAGTTCTTCCTGTAGAATAATCAGGCTCTAAGATTCAGGTGCCAACATCATCACCTGCAGGACCTTAAAGAATCTTCGCAGAATCGTCTTACGCGCGTTACACGGGCAAAACTCCCCCGTTGAATCTCTGCTCGTTGCTCAAGCCATATACCAAAATTAATTAAATCCGTTGAATCGAGGGAGGCTGATGTGGGGTAGCGCGGCGCCCAGTGGGATGAAAAGATAGATGGCTGGTACAAGAGGCGACGTCGGTGAGAGGAGGGTAAAAGGACGCGCCATCCTGAGGGAGAAAGAAAGAGACGAGAGAAAGGGGTGGGGTGGGTGGTAGGGGGCGGAGAGGGCTGAAAATGCCATTAGTAATTTACTTGTCATTATCTGCTCGTGACACAAACTTTGCCTAATTTTCTCGCTTTTTCATCGCCCACGTTCAGGCACACCCCTCCCCCCCCCTCAGCCCCAGCCCCCTTATCCTCCCCTTCAGAATTCTATTGTCTCCCTAATTGCACAAGAGTCGTCGTACGTGTCCTTGGCGCGTTTTTCTTCCCTTTTTTTTTTGGACATCGCAACCAAATCCACCCTTGCTAAGCGACGCGCGGCGCCGCCGCAACCCTCCGCGATTAACGAGAATTCCAATCACGTAGTCGAGTCGGCGCCGCGTGGGCTAGGAAAAACATCCGTAGGAAGTTAATTTGATTGGTCGCGCGACATGTATCTGCTTTTAATTGAAAATTTCAAATATTCTCTTCAGGTCGGGTTAGGCTTCGCTACTGTGTCAATGGTGGTCGCGACTATCATCCAGCTAGTCACTCGCGGCTCTCCTACCCACTGCTTGTTTCGTGCCAATTTTTACGTCTATCAGCTGTTTGGAAAGTACGGGGTACCCGGGTACTGAGCTAGGTGCAATATTTCGCCGGAAGAAGTTTCATCGACCTTCGACCTCCAAGTCTTGATGTTGGCTCTTGTTAACAGGTGGTTTAGTAACCGTGTTTTCTTCAACCATCTCGCATGAAAAGAATCCTGCTTCGTTTGTACAAGCAGAAAGTAAGAGAGAGAGAGAGAGAGAGAGAGAGAGAGAGAGAGAGAGAGAGAGAGAGAGAGAGAGAGAGAGAGAGAGAGAGAGACGACGATACTAAAGAAGCTGTTCAAGGATGAGCTGCCAAAGGCTGAGAATGGCTAAAGCAAAGATTACATAGAATTCAAAGAGGAAATGCAGTGCAGTGTAGTAAATTAAAAGTACAGTACGGTGCAACGCGTGACTGCATGTGACTTTCTTCTTCTTCTCTGTGATACAAACTTTTTCTCTCTCTCTCTCTCTCTCTCTCTCGTTCATACACGTTACTTTCTTTATTTTCAACAGTCACTCTGTCCTTGGCAAATCATGGACACCTAAGGCGCTGCTCACTTTTCTCACTCGCGCTCGAGCGCCTCCTCCATATTGTCCTGCTCGGCACAACGTAGATTCCGATCGATGTCCAATAATCCGGCCCACTATTCAGTTTATTGTCCCTGTCCCTCGTCACGTCGTTTGCGGTGCCATTTTCCTCCTATTTTTCTGTAACGACCGGGCCTCGAATTTTTCACACTTTTCCACCCTTACACGTACGTGTAATTCGGACCTCTTTCACTCCTGCCATTTTTCCTTTACCTTTTCCAACTCTTTCAATCCCTTTCATCTTCTCTGCCTACCTCCTCGATTCTCGATCGTTCAACCCTCACTGGCGTCCCAGACCCTTTCACCCATTACGTAATTCTCCCCGACAATGCACGATGGCCGACTATTTTTCAGCAATAAAAACCCAATGGCGTTCCACTCACCCTTGCTGGCGCGTCACATCGAAAAATACCACTTTTCGGGGTAGTCTCGATAAAAATTTTATATCGTCGTTAGTCTCTCTCTCTCTCTCTCTCTCACACTCTTTCATCCCCTATCCTTCTCCCTCTCTCTCTCTCTCTCTCTCTCTCTCTCTGATCCTTCCACAGAAATGTCTTCTGCTTTACTCCACGATTGCAGCCTGGACTTCCTCTCCTTATCCCACGTGGATGTGTCAGGAAGTGTCAGCTGCAAGTGTCTCCTGCGTCTACGCGTTGCTCTTTGAGATTAATTCGTGTTTACGTAATATTTACGATCCGCTTGCTCTTTCGAGAGAAACTGGTCACGAGATCGTTCATCTCGCGATAGCGTATCTTCTCGTTACCCTTTTACCCTTGCGAAGGACTTCAATTAAATTCCTTGTGGCGAGTTTGTCAAGTTCCAAAAAAAAAAAAAAAAAGTGAGTAACTCGGGAATGTAATTAAAAAGCGTAAGCCCGTACTTTTCGAAAAATATCCCTTTTTCTCCCAGGGCATCTAGCCGCCATCGTCCACGTCTGAGGTAATTGCTTTGAGGCCCCACTAGTGTTTGTCCGTGCTCGTTCGAGCGTGGTGGCACCCCTGTCGACCATACAGCTTTTCCACGTGGATTGAAAAAAAAAAGGAAAATCTAGAGGAGAAAAAGAGACAGAAAGTAAATCCTTCGGCAAGGACAATTTTTTAATTATTCCATTGATCAGAATTACTCTCAACGACCACCATCGGATAGTTACTTTTACTTGCAGATGGCTGTGAACCATTTACTTTCATAAGCTGAAGATCTTCCCTTCAATGTTGTTAACCCTGTGGGATTTCTATCAGCCAACTGTCCACTAGTTTTGGTCTTTCACCTCAGCTTCAACTTTGACCATGATCCCGAGCCCTAGGAATATCGTGAAACTTCCTGTTTGACTTGGAAGGGTTTATTTGTATGATGAATATATTTTAGGATTCTACTCAGATACAGCCGAGGACTGCCACTCGGTTTCGGTCTGTCGAGTAAAGCTAAGCGAGGTCGAGGGAGAGTCAGAGATAAATGGCGAATGCATTGCATAGAGGATTCTAGAAGATAAGCAGTTAGACGAGTGCTAAGTAAACTTTTGGATCGACAACCGACCCGGTCCTGGTACTTATTGATGATTAACGAGTGACGACCAAGGAAGCTCAAAGATCCATATTTCATGATCGTTGCGTATAAAATGAATTTTCTTCGTGAAAATTGTTTTATCCAAAAGGACGGGCATTTTTCCTCAAGCCAAACTCGAAGGAAGGATATAGAAACTTCTACGTCTGACGAGGACGAGTATTTTCTCATCTGGATCTCTTATTCGGGAGGATGTTGAAGAATGAAGGAATCGACGGAGGAGGTTGGCTTCTTGTCTGTAGAATTTGTCGAATCCGCCACTGGTTTATCTGGAAGAAGCCCTGGGGCGAGGAGACGGGAGGCGGGGGGGGGGGGGGGAGGTAGTGAAGGATGGCAGAGACAATCACCGTGTGGCAAACCAACTCTGGAAACTACAAAGCAGTTTCGATCCTCCTTCTTTCTATCGCCATCTCTCCTCATCTCATCCTTCCCCTCATTCGATTTCTCATACTCACAGCTTGCAGCATCCTACGTATAGCAATGCACTTCTCGTTACGTGGTAGCCATTTCGAAGGTAGTCGATTTTAAGAATTGGTCTCTATCCTACAAAAGAACTCCGTCCAATCTAAACTCTTACTCAAACTTTTTCTCTCTATATACGAATATAACCCTTATTCATGCTCTTGTCACACGTACGTTCAGATTCGACAGCGTCGTTACGTGCCTGTAAATAAATCGAGATTTACGAAACGGAATCTGCTTTACCATCAGTCGTTACCAAGAGACGCGTTTGACGTACAACACTGTGAACATTCTTCAGCTCTTTTGTCCCTTTAAGCCTACGTTAATACGAGCCTCTTGCCGTATATTGGAATCGCGCAAACATCAAGTTAGCGGTATGCCCGACCACCTACAAGGCAGGTACGTCTACTCGTACCTTCTGGGCTTAGCAGAGGGTTTCCGATAGCAATGTATAGACGTACTACACTCTACATATAACTACACACCAGTCACCCTGTCTCTCCCTACGAAATGTACACATCTGAGCAAATTCCGGATTACTGTACGCCTCGGATAACATTTACATAAGGTATACATTTGCCGCGATGCTGGAATATCCATGTGAAATCCCTCTTAGCCTGCCTACAGTAAATCACTTTTTATAACCTGAACCTCTTACTCGCTCTTTACAACCCCCTTTGTATGTACGTACGCAGGAGCGATGGCTTTTCGAAGAATCAAAATTGTCCCCTTTTTCTGCTTTTTTTTTTTAATTCCTTTTTATTAGTGAGCGTGTTATTATGAAGAGTTAGCGCATATTTTTATTTTATTTTTTTTTTATACTTTCAATCTTTATGCGGCAGTGATTGTATCAGGCGTCGGTTAGCTCTCTGTCTGAGGCACCCTGGTGTATTTTTTAGATTTGCATTCAAAATTCTGATAAACCCTACGAGTAAATGGACCAGGATGCGGGAGGGACCCTCGTCGTTTGTATCTCGTTCCATCTTGTTTTGTTCTCCTTTTTCTTTTTCACCTTTACGTCTTCTTCCCTACTTTGCCCCGCCCCTCTTCCCTTCGCTATCCCTTCTCCCTCCCCCACGTCCGTCTTCCACGGAAAACATGTTTGCTTACATTATGTAAAAACACTTTGGTAATTTGCGTTCACTTCATGCGAGTTAAGCGGAACGCGCTAAAAGCAGTTAGGGGTTTTGGAATTCTAGCTGTTTGGGAAACGTTAGGGGATGCTTGATGGAATACAAAACAGATGGCTTTTCCTTTGTCGCCGACGTCGGCGTCGGTGTCGCCATTGGCTTTACCCGCGCGCCACCTTCCTACGGATTGTTACTCGAAGTGAAGTGAAAAAAAGAGGAAAAAAAAAAAAAGAAATTGTGCTCGCCAGGGTGGCAAAGCAAAGAACCGATACAAGGTAGAGAGAGACACTGGTATGGTTGTTAGGGATGCTCGTTCCGGGGGTTGGAGTTGGGTGGAATTCCAGTTCTCCCCCTCCCACCTCCTCCTCCCCGCCACCCCCTCAAAAGCTAATGGCGTGAAGTTACACCATTTTGACTCGCGGCAGAGTTTTATTGTTAGCGGAGTTCAGGACGCAATTTTTTCAACCCTTCGACTCTCCTACTGTCTTACCGACGCTGTCTTTTTCTTGTTCTCCCCTTATATCTTTCCCTTTATGTCTTTTTATCTCTTTCTTGCGCTCGGCTGTGCTCGCTTTATTGCTTCACTGCCGATGCTTCGCCATACTTCCCTTCGAGACAATAAGAAAAAAAAAAAAAAAAAAAATATCGTCTCTCCGGCACGTGGGAAATTGTGGCTTGGCTTTTCAACGTTATGTATCACTTTACGGCTGGAGTCAGAGTCCCTTCCAATCTACAGTTTCGAAATGACGGATTACAGAATTTTATGTTGCCTGCGACCGTCTATTTTTATGCTGCTTTCATCGCGTGTCTCTGTCGTACGTGCGTTAATTCTTGGATGATTTTGCAACGGCACGTGTTACGAGCGTAGGTACTAGGTTCCTTAATAAAATCTTTTCTACCGACTGTACAGTGGTTTCTTTCCTTGTCATTATATCTATATATCTCCAGTTCCTTTATCCTCTTTCCCTCTCAATTATTTCCTTTGTCTCTTGCACTCAGAACCCACTTTACTTTCCTCTGCCAGAAGCCATGGGATTATCGCACACGGATATCCTGATTGACGGCACACGCGAGAATACTTTTTAATCCAAAAAAAAAGCCAGGCTATTACCTGGCTTTTCCGTCTTAATACGATTCTTCTTACTGGGCGCGGATAAAGTTTTTTAATTAAATCCCAGCTTCTGATTTCAATTTATCTTTGCTCTCTGCTTCTCCCACCATTTCACTTTGACTCTCAACTCGTTACTTTCTTTCACTTTCGTCAGTACCACGGTCATTAACCGTTTCTTCCACCGTCCTGTTACTCGATTCATCTTCGTTCCGTCATATCGGCTATGAGACTTACTCATTAACTCGATATCACTATTTACTTCTTATTGCTTATTCCCAACAGCCAATCAATATACGTCACGAGCCCAGAGACCAAACCCACACAAGCATACTGAACTCGAATCTTGAAATAATATGGATTAAAAGTTATTCATTTTTATTATTAATCTCCATAACTTTTTACACGCATCTGGACCACGTCTAACCCTGTGACAGATTGGACGAAAATATCATTACACGAGATGACTCTTAGGGGAGACTATGCAGGACAGTTTCAGCGACGTGCTCGAGACCTGGTCCAGAGCTACATGCACGGCAGAGGGAGAAATGTCAAACTATTTCCTATAGTCCGGCTATCTAGATGCGCGTTCTGGACCCACAGGCAGAAGCTGACAAATTGTTACTCTGCCCTGATGGTACTGTCGGGTGGTTGGTATAGTAGTAACTAGTGTTGATGCTGGGTGGTGATGGTGTCTCTTCGGAGTCGGGATACCGGAACACATAATTTAGCGTGTTTCAAAGGGTGTTTCCTTCGAACGTAGCTCGTGTTAATTATACCTTACTAAACCCAGGAAGGAAGGAAGGAAGGAAGGAAGGAAGGAAGACGAGGATATTGTCACAGCATTATCTTCATCCTTTGACTTTATTAATCGTCCGACAAGATTCTCTCGAGGAAGATTGATTTCTCTTGGTCGTCGGTATCTGCAGTATAGAAATGTAAATAAGAACCACGTCTGGTATTTGTACCCCCATAATTTCAATTATAAGGTTAATCGAGCTTACTCAAAAATACGGGTTTGGTCCTTTGATCGTACAGTTTATTTATCATTATACGGCATTGTATACGGGCTATCTTTTTCATAGCGTCCGCCATACACGTTCGTCACTCACTGAATCAACTAGACAGACAAGCTTTTGGATTTTGTATCAAGCGGATTTTTTTTTAGGCTTTTCCAAGGGATACATGGCTGCTCTGGTTTAGCTGCGTTATCCCTTCATCCACCCCCTCCCCCCCTCCTCCTCCTCCTCCCCCCTTAAATTATTCAATTCGTTCCTACGGGACCGTCTTTCTTCTTCCAGTTGTGCTGCCTTTTATCCCTGTTTCAAGTTTCCGAAACGGCTGGGACTCGTAACTGAAAACATTCTATCCATATACGGGAAATCCCTTGGGGATGGGACTGGCTTGCTCCCAAAGAATCCCATTAAGTGTCGCTACACGCTACGAAATAATATTCCTCGTTAAACTGTCTCCCAGGCTCTTCTAATTAGCTTATTCGCTCACTCGTGGCAAACAAACGAACGAGCTTTTCTCCAGGGTTTCAAATTGTCCTTCTCTCTCTCTCTCTCGCTCACACAAGTCAGATTCCCCAACAGGATGTTTTACGCAAACTGTTTTTTCCATCAACTCCCATATGTACCTATATTTACGTTATTAAAAAAATTAACATATTTTTCAAAAATATTCCAGGCTGCCTTTCCGCTACTTGTACATACCTAAGTGTATAATGGCTTCGATAGTAGGAGGTTCTGGGTGGCTCTTTGCCATTGGAGAAAAAGCTTGCTTATCCTCTATCAAGGGTTTGGATAAAAAAATTAAGGGACAGCAATATTGCCGGGTAGGCAGCTGTTCCGGGGTCTTGATTGATAGTGCTTTTGGTCCTCTGAAACTCAACCCTCTGACCCCCAATAGTTCAACCCATTCTTAAGACTCGTCGGAGGTCCAGCTGGGCCAGGATCAACGTTCAGTGAGGGACCCTTGACACGGACCTTCTGAAAGAGCCTATACATGCACGAGGGATGGTCGTAGGAGAAACTACAACCCCTTTTTATTATATTCTAGGTGATGGTGCAGCTTTCGTCTTCCCTTTCAATGCGTGGCAGTGCATACGAATTGCATCGATCCGGTAGAGATGGGTATGAGTCCAGGCTTTAGAGGAGTCGCGATACGTCGCGACGCCTTAGCTTGATTAAGCGGAGAGAGAAAGAGCGGCGGAAGAGAGATGGACGTAAAAAAGAGGGTGTAAGTGTATGTCCAAGGGGTGGTTTAGAGAATGCCATGCGCCACGAGGACTCCTGTTAAATGTCTCGCATCTGTCTCTGGGCTTTTCCACCCACGAGCTGTCCTGAAAGTCCAGAGAAAAACATACCCACGTGAGGAAGAAGAGGAGGAGGGGGGAGGGAGTGGAGCGTCTAAGAGAGATGGGGAGAGAGAAAGAAAGATGGATATATAGATAGAGATAGAGAGAGAGGGAGAGTGGTAGAGAGTGTCTCTCGAGCACTCGGTACTACTTTCCACTACATTCATGGCTATCCTTTCTGGCACGACCCCCTGACACCACTGGCCAGCATCCGAGAAAATTCTCACCCGAGTCCACTTGGCCTCCTTTATCCCTTCCTATTCTTTTACATCGTCCCTGTCTTCTATCTTCTCCTTTTTCATTGTTCTCTCTTGCAGTGTCTACCAACAGACGGGGAGAAAGTGGCCCATTTCTTTAAGGATCGAGTTATCGTACGATGACCGAAAGGGTGGCTCGTTGTAGAAGGGGACGCAAAAACTGGAAATTTTTTTTTTTTTTTCCCTTGAAAACAAGATTTCTTTTTGGAGCTAGGGTCACGTAATCGGTCGGTAAATAATATTAATAGTCGCAAGTAGAGGATACGGCGTGATGCGTTATGTTGCGGAAAACTGTATTTTGCTTGAAAAATGTTGAAGTGTCTTTGCCGGTAGTGATTGCGTGATCGGCTGGATGTTGTGTTTCTATCAGCGTGTCTGTGCTTCTGGGAGAAACAGAAGAGACCCGAGATGAAAAGTGTATGGCGATCGCGTGACCTTATTTCCTGGATAGTATCCAGAGCAAGTCTTATCTAGAAAGGGTTTAACCAGTAAATTCCTGGGTTTTTCCTTTCCCAGTGGTTCAAACCTCTGGCCAGGCTGCCTGCTGCTCGAGCGTACGAGAAATTTGCTTGGTTTTTAGTTTCGCGTGCATTTCTTGGTGAAATTATTAAGCAGCCCTGAAGGTAATTTTAAGTTGGCAGCAACTTTCCAACATTCCCCGCCTTTACGCTTTGACTCTACAGGATGATCTTACCGACCTGGACACGTGATACCGTAGTCTATAATCGGGCGTGGAAGACTAGACGAAAACTCGAGACTTTCCTATCCTTTTTTAAAAATCACTAAATTTTTCTTGTCTTTCTTTCACGCAATCTAATTTTCAGTAAGGATTAATCCTCTGCGATTCCCAATTGTCTCGCCTCTGTCCACATCCCTCGGAATCCATTGCCGTTCCTATACAAGTCTCACAGAATCGTCCCAACAAAGGAGACACGATACAGGAAGGATTACAATAATAGGATAATCATAGGATGCGTCGCGACGTCCTTCATTAGAACCGGAAACTCCCAGTCTCCCAGAGCAATGATGACGAAGCGTCGATATACGATAATTCCATTTAGAATTCGATTCGAATCCCAAAGCAGGCCGTCGGGGTGATAGCGTTGTTTGGCGAAGCGTCGTGAAGCACAGCGAGGCGTGGCGAAAGCTTGCAGACCGACAGGAAAGCTCAATTCTCGCCGGTCGAATTAGTTAGGCGTAAGAGGCTGTGCGTGACGTTTACGAGGTGTGACGTCACGACGCGCCTCGCCTTAACGATGCAGATGCCACAACCATGGGTTGCAGGGACGACCTTTAACCTCTTGATACCCCAATCCAAAATCCGTTCCTTTAGCGCTTATCCTTGTTCTCAGCGACTGGTCAAACGTTCGAGCTGATAAATCCCAGGCTCAATTCTCGGTATCAGCAGCCGGCAGTGACGTTCGAATGGTCGGAGGATTTATCTAAAATTTAAATAATACTAGTCTGGGTCCATCGCAGCCTCCCGTTCGCTTCCTCGTCCCAAAGTTCTTATACTTCATTGTTGGCTCATCTGAACGCTGTTACGTCATGGCTTCCCTCGTTCGACCTTTTTATATATTGTTTTTCAAATATAGACGGAAGACAGTGGCGCCATCGTGACGACGAGACTTACTACCCGAGCTCCGTCACTTCCGGCTGCGACGGTAAACAGGCTTGGTGGAGAAAGAGAGATGGATAATGCAGATAGGGAGAAATGAGAAAAGTACATGTTCCTGCAAACATTGAGGCGCAGGGAGGAAACAACTCGTAATGACATTTGCGATTGTATGAACTTTGTCCTCTGCTATCTTGACCTCTACTCTCTGCAATGCACCCAGGAGAATTGCAGCGCTGCACATGTCTCTGAACAAGAGCTCTCTGCTCGATGTCATCAGTATAGACGGTACAGTAGACCGAGTCTGCTAACCGAGAACCAATCTCCTATACCGTTGATGCTGGAATGTTGAGTTTTCATTAATTCAACTTGTTATTTGGCTGCACGGCGCTCTATTAATTTCAAACGGGGAAAAAAAGTTACTCGTGTGCAATTTACATGTAGGACTTTTCTTGCTCACTTTTTTTTTTCCTACCTCGAATCTTGCTAGTCGTGGCGCCGGGGTTGGGGATAATCAACAGAATTGACTCGGTTCGAGCGAGCAGAATTCAGACGAGATGAAATCAGGATTGACTGGATTTAAGAATCATTAGTAGGAATGGATATACAGAAGCGGATGAGTAAGCTGATTGGATTTATTGGATGAACGTATTGCTATCTCTCGTGCTCTCTTTCATTTCCTATTAGTACTTTCTGGATCGGTCGCCAGGTCGAGCTGTCGTGTAGTGAAAGTTCAATAATCCTAGAAAGTTAACGTAATCCTACGCTATAGCGATTATCCTCGACTTCTCTTCATTTATTCGCGTTGTACTTCCTCTGTCAAAAGTTTTTGCCGGTGTCACTTCAACGTTTATATACATATTTCATTTTAGTCTTATCGTCAATCGTTTATGAATTGTACACTTTTTTTTTTATATTTGCCCAACTTTCCTCGTTACGCGTTTCATATGTTTATATCATTACATTTACACCGTGTACTTTCAATTACAAATACAATTGCAATTACAAAAATTAACTTCGCAATATTAGCCCATGAATGGATACTGTCGAAATATTCAAATATGGCAAATAGGTTTCGAAACTCGTCTGTGAATGAACCACGATTCACAACGGGCTACTGACCGCTGTTTGAATACCCTTTCGTATATTAACGTTATACCCAATCGCCATTTTCGACCAAAGCCTCGTGGTTTATAGGTTGATTTTTCGTTTTCTTACAGACTCCTACAAATGTTTTTCTACCATGGAAACCACTCGATACGGAAACTGCTGAACGTGAATGCTCGTTAAAGGTTTACCTGTTCCGGTGTTCAGGTTCGTAGACACACCTTTGTATACATATATATATATTTTTTTTTTTTCGAAACGAGTTTTTAAAGCTTGCGCCTGGTTTTACAGCATCGTAAAGTAAACCCACGGAGTTATCTTATGGTTGGCCCCCTCATTTCTATCACGTAATATATTATAAAGCTCCAGGTTTATTGTTTATCGCGCACCCTCTTCTTGGCGTATCCTACCCTTTGCCGGAGCCTCAACCCTTACTATATTCGCTAACGTAGTCTTGCGGAAAATTCTAGAAATCACCCTTGCGTGACTCCGAGGCATCATGGGACACGCGACCTTCTTTCGTTCTACCCCTCAACCCTTACTCCTTTTTTTTTTTTTTTTTTTCTTGTAAAATAACATTTTTACATTTGGCTAATCGTTGCTCCGTCAAATACCACGTGCCCTTTGACTTTTTGAGTCACGGCCCACTGGCATGCGAATTTTCGATCGACCTCGTGACAACGGTGACGTTTATGTTCGCTTTTGCACAATGCGGACTTTTTTTTTTTTTAATTTTCCAACCCCCTTTGCAGAGCGCCAATTATTTTTAGCCTTTTGTCCTAAGCTGTGCACTGTATTATAGGCATGTAAATTTACGCGGACTAAATAACTCATTGTGACGGAAATGCGATAATTTTTTCATGAGGTCTTACGGCGCGTGCAAGTTGAGCCTAGTGCGTGCACAGTATCTCCTAGTTACTTGCCGGCTAAAAGAGACGAAGGAAACGCTGACAATCACGAGATTCGTGACAGACGGCAATGTCTTTGTTATTCCAGTGTCGTTAATAATCTCGATGAATTTTCTATCGTGCAAACTACTGCTTGAATTATTTGTCACGATTACCCTGCGTCGATAAGACCCGCAATCTTATGCAACGTCCGTGACCCATGCAAACACATATGTACAATACGAATAGAATCGCAGGGCGTATACTCGTGTTCAAAATTCACCCTGGGAAAGAATTCAAGATGGCGAAAATCGTTTGACGGCTGTCAAAGAGTCATTGGGATTTTAGACCACGAAGAACTTGGATCCTTGACTTCAAGCAGGATACCGTTAAAAACGTTGATCATTGCCAATCATCCATGACTATGATTTCAACCATAAATAAAATCAGGACAATTACATGCTTATCCCGTCGAATCCTGAAACAATGAATATATTGCAGGTACTTTATCTTCACGACAATTGAGACGGGTCGTTTTATTGCCTTTTACGTAAACCATTGTAAAAGCCATTTCCACGTGTTTCATGACACGTGTTTCATGACACGTGTTTCCATCGGTATAACAAGGCACTAGTGCGTGTTGTTCTAACGACTGGTCGGTAGGGTCTTTGGACACGTATGGATAAGACAAGGAAAGGGATGGCTGAGGGTCTTTTTGTATGGCGTTGAGGGTTCTTTGCCGTAAGATCCCAAAGGGAGCGATATCATCCCGAGGCTTGATGATAAGAACGATAACGATCAAACATTAATACCACAAGGGTTGTCCAGACGAGCTGCAAGCGAGCAGTTCTTCGTCCAAGGGTGGTCACCCTTAATTTTCTTAGCCCTTGGATGTCACCGTCTGACAGACACTAGGCTACAACGTCTTTTAGTCTTCCATGAACTCTGGACCAGGTGTCTGAACGCTTCTGTCCTCCTGTGTCTTTGCGTCTCGATTATTAAATTCTTCATTGCCCAAATACCACCCTGCCCGTAGTAGCAGTGGGTGTTGTGATTGATTTATGAAAGATACTTGTGTCATCTTCAAAAACCTCGTGGCCTATTGAGACCTGATGAATTTGAGCAGTGCGAGCCCTGGTCGAGGAATCAATTATAATAATTGCATCTAATGATTCGTTCGCTCTCGTTCAAGTCGGACCAGTTGCGATCGTAATGGTTTATAAAAGTGTCATGATCATATATTCTTAAAGCAGAGTATAAAATCCGTTCGCCCACGTGACGCTTTTTATAGCCGGTGGAAAGGCTCGTATGAAGGCATCATATAGGGGTACCTTCTGCTCGGAGTAATCCTTTCATATTTCATCGTAGGATAACACTGACCGTCATTACACGCATGGATTTCATTACCACGTCCTTTTCGTATTCCACTTGTAACTCTTGAGCTAAATTGTCCTGGGACGTTCTAGAACGTCCGACGTGGCCTAGGTCCTTTCATAAACCCTTTCGGTGTGCACAATGCACTGTGACATTTTGAGCACCTATAATTAATCCCTTTTCGAGGCGATGCTGCGGACAAAGATTAGGTGCGAATAATTCAAGGAACAGGGGGAGGAGACAATGAAGGGTTAGGTTAGGCTGACTTACAACTCCTTTACGTGTTCAATCTGAACTCATCCGCCCTATTACTTCTTCCTGCTCCTACGAATTCCCTCTGATGATTCGGGTGAAGAAGATCCTTGTCCTTTTCCTGACATACGTATTCATACCTAGACGTGACCCTGGTGAAATCTGACGACGGTCGGGCAAGACGCAGACTGGTCAGGTCGACCTGAGCAGGGAAAGTATTTGTAAAAATTATACACAGGGGATCCATGTTAGTTACGTTACGAGTCCTGGCTTTTATCGTGAGTCACCCACCCTTCATGACTCGAAGATAGCTTCGATTTCGTAATTTGAAAATTGTTACCCTCGGTACGTAGAGGAAGGATAAGGGCGCCTTGGGGAGGCTGGGATGTTGATGGGAAGAAAAAAATTCTTGTGGTTTGACGATCCTTTCGATATCCAAGGGATCGTTTACGAGGAGGCTTTTTAGGACTTGAAGGCTTCAGGGTCTATGGAGTTAAGGGTGATATGGTTGTGGGTGGCTAAGGGTGGTGAGAGGGTGGCTCACTTAAGATCGTGATACCAATTCTCCTATGGTATCTTTTTAACACGACAAACACATGCATGTTTGAACTTCTATTTTGTGGCTGTGGGATGGTCGGTCATGGTGAGATTGAACTGGGAGGGAGATAGTGGGAGATAGAGAAGGAGAGAGAGAGAAGGCGTTACGAACGATCCGAATGACATAAACCACAATTAATCCTTGGATGCGGGTTAATTGCTAGGTCGATACTCTGAAACGGTCGATCCTTGCCGACATCACTCGTTAACCAGTAACCATTCGACAATTCGCTGATTGTCGTACCAAAGACCTTTTCTTCGTCGAGTGTTTTGATCTTTCGAGTTTTCGTTGCAGCCACGGGTTCGTTTCGTTCCTTTGTATTTATTTCTATCTTTTTGTGTCTTTCTTGTGTGGATCTCTTTCTTTTTTTTGTCTCTGTTGCTGATTAGCGGCTTCGTGATTCAAAGTGGTTCTCATACGTTCTTCTTCTTCCTCTTTATCCTTTCATTGGGTCGTGAGAGGTGAATTGGACGTGGCGGTGGATGAGGTGTTCTCAAATATGATGGAATACGGTGAAAAGAGAACGGCAGCGTTTGTAAAATTATACACGAGGACGAGTGCGGCGGTGCGTGACGAAGCGAGGGACGAAGGGTGCTCGGGGTGAACGGACCCTGGAAAAAGTGGCGAAGGAAGGGGAAGAAGAAAAAAAATGACAAAACGGGATGAAACAGGGGAGATAAATGAGGACAGTGGATGGAGCGTACCTAAAAGCTGCAGAGCTTGCAGACGATTCGTCAAGGGTCGAAGGTGTCTGCTTGTGTTTACGATCCTCCTAGACATTAAGCTCACGCACGTCCTCGATATGGAGTGTAGCGTTCGGGGTGGATCGGGAGGGGAGGCAGTGCTTCCTAATCGAAAGCTCTCAAGATGGCAACCGTGAAATGGGCCATGACGTTGGTCAGTTACCATCATCCTCTCACTCATCCTGCTCCGGCTGCTCCGAGTGAGAACGTGGTGAGAGCTTTCAAGCTTGCACCTGGGAAAGACATAAATTCGCCAGAGATGGAGAGGACGATTAGGAAAAAGGTATAAAAAGGACGAAAGAGAAATGGCGAGAATGCAAGGAAGAAAAAAAAATAGTCCAACTCACCCCTCTGTGTGTCCTCTCAAGATCTCATTAGAATTAGAATCGTCGGGAGCTCCCTAGGGAGCTTTTCCGACTGGGAGGTTAATAGCCATGGCCGTTGGCTTTTTTAAGCGAGCTTTCCCAATCGAATCGGCCAGTTAAATTGGACGAATTCCCGTCGACGCACTCGACTCTTAACGTGGGTTAATCGGCATTTGTTGTCGAAGGACGAAGCTGCAGCATATTCTGCGAAAAGGACACGCAGGGAAAATTGCTAGGAGGTAAGTTGGGTCTGAGTTAGGTAGTAGAGAAGAAAAGAATAAAAAAGGATAACGGGGTAAGACTTGCGATACGTAACCCGCAGGACATCTCCGTAATAAAATGGCTGTCCGCATCCTTTGCCATCGGCTGTCACGATCGGTTCATTGGTCTCCTGGGAGTTGCCGAACAATTCCCTTTCTATCTACCGTTACTCTCTTCCCTTACTATCTCACTGTCTTGCTCTCTTTCTCTCTCCCTCTATCTCCACTACTATCGTCCTTTCGCGGATCGACTTTCAGAACACCAAACATGGCACGTCACTGGTTCGTTCGCAAATAAACCTAATCACGTGTACTATGTGATTGACCAAACTCGGAGTGTTCCGGTTTCTACGTCAAAGCTCTCAAGGTACCAAACACGTATCCGGATACCTTCGAGGTATACAGAGCTTTTCAATCGAAAATTGTTCAAGGTACGAATATTCAAATTGAAGCTCTGTCTTTCGCTTTAAAAATTATACCTTGGCTTGTAACAGTAACTTTGTGTACCCTTTTTTTCAATTTCTATGGTTTTCCATTTTTATTCTTAAATATTTTTTATTACACGGTGCAGTCCGGCCTCCCTGTCTCCAGACGCGCTGGTTCTGTCGTGCTGGAACTTCGCGGTTCCCTAAATTTCAGAACACCAGCGACAAGAGACGTTCGCACTATTGACCGAGGCTCAAAACAAAGGAGGGCTGAATTCGAGGGTACGAGGGCTTCAAGTGACAAGGGGTGCTTTTGCAGCCAGTAGGTTGAGTCGACTGCCTTCCCCTGCCTCGACTACCTCATTGCTCTTTTCCTCCTTCTCTCTACGTCATCTACACCACATTGTCATTGCTGTCACTATGGGTCCTTATTCCCCTGTCTCTAAACCCTTCTAGCCTCTTCAGCAAAATTCTATCTGTGTTTCTGCTCTCGTTGTCTTTCTCTTTTATGCTGAATGTAATCTCAGTTAAATCCTCGGTTTCTTCCATATAATACGATGCGGTCAATGAACAATACGTATAACTAAAAACTCAGCTCGCTTTCTCACGTTCTCGTTCAAACGTACATTAATCTCGTAGGAATTCAGTCATACGAGTTATATTAGTTACATCAATTATATATATATATATATATATATATATATATATATATATATATATATGTCGTATCCGAGTCTCATCACTACAAATCCAAGTATGTAGCTTTCCGTGTCATTTCTTATCCTTTCTACGGTATTCACTTTTTACGCACTTTCAAATGCGGTGTTATTTCAACGTAAAGACAACCCGTTTGTTAGTACGTAAAAAGTGACTGCCATAGTAAATATAGGCAAACAACACACTTCGCTGCACACTTGGTTTTATAGTGACGATGAACTCCATAAACCGGGAGCTTTTAGAAAAGCTACCTGGATTATTAGAGCATGTACAGCTGACACGTATACAATGTGCTTTTCTCTTCAGGTAAGACTTCATAATACGAGACAAAAGAATGTATTTTATTTTTCTATCTTTCGCGACGTGTAAATTACTTTCGTATACGTACAATATCCATTGTGTCAAAATGACATGAAAATATGAAAAAATAATTGTTGTGTATTATGATTTGGTTTTCTTTTTTTCTTATCATATTTCATGTAACCTGGTAACATTGTAGATCAGTGTTATATTTTTGTTCGATGAAGACTTTCAGAGAGGAATTTTCAAAGGGTTATAACAAATGAAAGATTGTTATGTACGGTGCTAGGGGTTTTATTCGTTATGGGGTCGCAAGATATATTGGCTGCCCGTTTGCCAGATTTTTCGGGTGAGACCAGTCGGAGTCAAGTCATGTTGAATCCCAGAGAATAGGTATATTTCATTTGGACCCTATGCCATTTCTTTCTTATCGTTAGCCTTAGTATAAGAATCAACCACTTTTTCTTTTCTCCATTTCCTTCCCTCCATACAATTTTCACCTCCCTCCACCTCCCGGCATACCCCGTCCGCTCACCCTTTGGGATCTCTCAGACCCTGATTGTTTACTCGACGATAACTCACTAAATTTCAATAAAACTTTTCCCAAGACTTTATTTACTTCGCTACTTGCCACACGCATCGTCCTGCGGGATTACGCGAAATACTATCCCCATCGCTCCCGTCTGCCAACCATACACGTATCCAAGTGTCCAACTTCTATTTAGATTCTCATTCACTCTTATTTTCCCTCTTTCTTTCCTTCTTACCTTTTTTATCCTCGTCTTCCTTCTCTTCGAGATAGCCAACTCTGCGGATGAGCGCGTCACGATTTTTCTTTTTTATTTTTATCTAAAGCCCGGTAGAGGGTAGGTGGATAATTCTCGCCAAGTGTAAGGGAGTTTCTTTCACTGGTCGTGCCCTCGGCGTTTTAACCCCTTTCGTGTTATCCAAGACCACTGTACCCTTTATCGTAAGAGTCCTTTCTCTTTCTGACACATGTCGACGATGCTCTTTAAGACCTCTCTGTCTCTCTCTCTCTCTCTCTCTCTCTCTCTCTCTCTCTCTCTCTCTCTCTCGCCCTTCTCTCGCCTGACTCGAGTAAAAATTGAGGTCAACGTAAAAACGCAAAAAAAATATCGCCGCTTCCGGAACACAGCCATTCCTCATCCTGATATCGAATATGTTACTAACTTTTCATCATCCTTGGATTCTTCGCCAAGTCGACTGCAAGCTCTAATCAATACATTCGTTTCTCCTTTTCATTCTCACTTTTGTACTCGTTCAACTTTTAATGTCTTTTAACCAAGATTTCTCTACGTGTTAAATGCTAGTAGAAAACTGCTCAGGCTCAAGTGTTGATTCGAAGCAGCCTGTTCTTCGATACGTAGAACAGAGCCAGCGGAGTCGTCACTGTCTGAGACAGATGGGAATTCTACTATTTGGTCAGGTCGCGCTAAAGGCTTATGCTTGCAAATGTATTCGCAACTTGTATTAGTCGCCATTCTGTATTCGCGCATTAGCGTGTCACGTGATGCTTTTCTAAAGAGACGCTAGAAAGAGCAGGAGAGAACCCAACTCCAATGGGTCTAGGTTTGAGACTAAAGTTTCCGGTTACGTAATATTCAGCTATCTGTGTATGTATCTAGCTCTTGTTTATGTTCCCTATATGGCGCAGGATTGAAGTCACGGATAAGCTAACCAACCTAGAGTGACAATCTACTCGCCCAGCACCGGTTCACTGTTATTCTGGCATACGTTCAAGTCGAATGGCCGCTTAGGGGTTGCTGCGAACGTACGAACTTGCAAGCCTGCAGCCCTTTATCCCACTACCTCATAGCAATAGGGGTTGGAGAGGAGCTCACCGGAAAGAGAGGTTTTCTCGCTCCTCACCTGGCATCGAGCCCATTGCACTTCTTTCGAAACTCAAGCGAAACAAAAGAATCTACTACGAGCATCGGACTACACCTCACGCCTTCAGACATTTAACCAACCCTTTGGTCCCCTACTGAATTTTCTTCTAAATATACTCCTTTATATACAGTTCATTCAGACAGTGCTGCCATCTTCTCAGTCGCTGCTTATTATACATTCACTCGAAATAACCCAACCCTCTGGCACTTTGAACTCTATTCGTTTTATGGCAAACGTAATTTTTATGGGGAAACAAAGAGGATCGATATGTATGGTATTTATTTTATAAAACTTTTCATCCCCTTGCACGCATTTGCCTCTTTTCGTACACTCGTTCCAACGTTGTCGTAATTTTACCTTCTCCCTTTGTAATCGTCTTTACCTCGACAGACTCCAATGCATCTTATGGATGCTTTAGTCATTTGCAACTTTTCACTCATAACCAACAACAATTCGCGAGCTAACGATTATAAACTACTTCTTGTACTGCGCCAAGTTTCAGGAACCGGAAACTTGATGTTCTCATCTTGTAGGATTCTAGTTTATTACAGAACTCAAGTATCACTAAATGAGTTTCTCCACGTCGTATTAAATCATCTGTGGTAAATGTTGATTGCACCCAAACGACATTACGAATGCATTGCGCGTACTTTGAATTCTTTATAAGTGCACTCGATCGAGGTGCGCCGTTCTCTTCGGGGACTTCCGGTAAAGCAACAGGAACTTCTCTGCATCTGGAATTCTTAACCTTCAATCGATCAGTCAACGTAACGAATACGACATGACTTGGGAATTTGTTTTCAATGTTTTACCTCTAATTGGAAGTAAAGCTTGTCTCACACTGAAATTATTTCTTGTTTAAGTAACGAGCAATAATCGACTCTGCCGAAGTATCGGTAGAGGAACTTCACCTCGATATACTATATACACAGTGTTAACGAGCTGCTAACGTAACCAATAAATGAAGAACTTTTTTTTTTTTTTTTTTGAAATAATCTAACTTAATTGCACATGGGGACTTAATTGGTACTGATATCCGATATCGATATTGGCATTCAACCTTAATTGCGATTTATGAATAAATGAAAAGCATACTAATTTTTTTTAACGGATTCACTTTTTTACCTTTTTTTGATTTTACCATAAATTTATTGACACACTGTATACATGCCTGTTTCTACGTATATGGGTTATTGTCAATGAGGCTTTAAGGATTATCACGTACCACGAGCTTTTCTTCTTTAAATGATCGGGTCGTGTAGTTGTCATCCGGTTTACATATCCAAATCATTATACCCTAACGGGAGGACGAACCACCTCCCTTATTAATTATTACCAATCGTACCCCATTATATTATTAGGAATAAAATTTTTTCTCAGCATTATAATGTTTCCACGGTAACCTAAATATTCGAGGTACCATATGTAGACTTTTCGAATTCTTGTTATCAGGATACTCGAATAGACTCATAGTAGGAGAATGCACGGTAGTTACCTTGTCGAAGGTATGGGATGCAATATGGTTAAGATATGTCAGGAATTTCAGTAATTCAGGGATATAGTTACGTATAGCTAGTCCTCCATTCCTCTCAAGATATTTGCGAAAATGTTGACTGTGACGTATTAAACGATCTTTCGATCGAATCTGTTACGTAGCTACAGCAGTCAATAATTATAGCATGACGTCATAGTCGGATAATATACGAAGCATTGAGGTACGCATAAGTTCGACGTAGCAGTCAGGACACAAGCATCGTTAGCCTATGAAGAGCCTACGGCGAAAAACGTATCTGTACGTAATACGTCTTGTGGGAAGATCGAAAGCTTCAGCACGTATATAGACGTGGGTTTGCGTTCAAGGGCTAAGGGGTTATTCAGCCCTGAATTCACGTATAGGCGTGTATCAAAAAAGTTGAAGAAATCGGAAAGAAAATCATTGGAGAAAAGCGTCGAAACGTGAGTGAACAAGGCGTGCGTGACTGTGCGCGTGTCAGATGCCGTTGAAATAATTGGCAAAGTATTGCGCGCGAGAGACTCGAAAGTCAAAGCTGCCGTATAAAAGGAGCTAAGGAGAAAAGGGCACGAGCTTACCTCTGGGAAAGCGAAGATTAATCGAACCAGCGACTCCTTGTCAGCTGTCCTCGAGAAACTCCCATCTAATCCGAATTGTAGGTTGGGTGACCTTCGAAAATGGTCCCTACTGTGTCCTCTTTCAGAATGCCAAACTTTCCCAACTTCCATTTGATTTGCTCGATTCTCCAGGCTATTGACTAAGAGATAATACGATACCACGGTTTACTCGGGCCTTTTGCAACCTACGTTACTTCTGATCGCTGCTTCGTTAAATCTCTTACGATTGAACGAATTTAGTTCTAACGCAGGATCGTTATCATCTCATAGGCAAAAGCTGTACTTTACGTGATTGAATTTTTCTATGAAAATTTTACCTTATAATTTCGGTAACGTTGAGCGGGGAATTGTCATGGATCCGTCGATGGAGTCGAGTTTCAAATTGAATTTTGAAATCGAGGAGTATCCCGTTTCCGGTAAATTCTTAAAAGCTCAAAGAATTATTGTCTGACTGACTGGTTTGAATATGAAAGCTTTCTGGCACTTCGATTCACTGGCTCTTTCACTAGGTTTCTTTCTGGGAGCCGGAATCGGTCTTCGTCGATGGAATCCTTGTGCCAACAGGAACTCCTCGCAAAGGCACTCGAGCATGCAGTACGTGCCCAGGATGACGATTTCCTCGTGTACGACCCATATAAAAATACCACCTCGAATGCGCCACCTGGCGGCCGCATTTCCAACTACACAGTAGCTGCGGGATTACAGCCGTAATTTTACACGACAATTATGAGCGGCCTTGTACGAGATATGAATATTTTTTGATACTTCATTTTTTTTACACTCCCATCAAAGGCCTAAGTTTTCAGATACGAAATCCACGAGATTCCACGTTTCTCGTCTGCTTTTTTTTTTAAGGTTCCCAAATCCAACGCAACGTACAAGCTTTGATCGTAACTCTAGGAATTTAATCACAGCCTTTTTTTCCTACCTACTACTACCACCACCTCCTCTATCCTATGTACTCAATCACCAGCGGCTTTGTCGTTATCGTCATCGTCAGCCTACCAGGAACACGGCAACCGGGAACACAGGAACAACGTCGAACAATCCTTCACGGAAACGATCTACGATTATCTCAGGTTTGCTTCTACCGGCGCTTCTACTTCCTTCTGTTCTCTTTGGCCTCTGTGATACATTAAATTTATATCGGTAGTTACGCTACGTCGTACAGCCACTCAGAATATTAAACAATAAAATAGAAATGGTAGAAGCTCTAGCTGTGGCTGGATTACCGGGCTGGCTTGACGCGTTGGCTGACGAACTGGCTGCCCCTTCGTGCGCGTCGACGCCTCTAATAAATTTTTACAAAACGCTGTAAGTAATGCAGCGACGTGGTTTTCGCCCTGTGTTCTGCTCGCTCGCCGGATAATAATCTCGACGTTTCTGACGGCTTGGAAAAAAATGGGTCCTCGTGTTGCGATATGGCCAAGCAGTAGCGCAGACTGTATACAGGTATAAGGGAAACTCGATATAGGCCATTAGATATGAATATAAGCAATTGAGGTAATGGAGGCTGGGAAAGGGATGACTGATTATTTTCATTTATTCTCTATATTTTTCTTACACTTTGTCTCTTGGAACCAAGACGTTTACTCGATAGTCCATTGCGCTTGGGATTTACATTGATTTATTAGTCTCAATGATCATTTGAACGTGTTTGATGTTGATGAAAGAAAAATGTTCGTTTGAATTTTTTCCTTAATCGAATGTCTTATTTGTATTCCACGCAGATAGTAATGATCGATAAAGCATTGTACTTTGGTACGATTGGCTTTTATACCAGACCCCAGCGTGTCTTTTTCACTGGCAAATTAGATCCTAGGGAATTGCGTTCTGTTTGGGGGAAAATAAAACGCGCTATGGTTTTTCTTAATTGCAAAGGATCTTATTAGATTTATTGTAGCAGGTTACTGTCTGGCAATGAAACAAATGAATTGGGGAGGAAGAACGGGTGAGCTGCGAACTGTCATTCGGTTTTGTGGATTCGGTCGAGTAACGAGGATTTTTCAAATTCAGCGTTTACGTTGAGCTAAGACAATGGCGAGGAAACGGAGTGGAAGGAAAATTGTAGGAAAAGGTAAAAGGGGACAACAATCTCAAAGAAAACAGCCGTTAAAGATCGCAGCCCTTGTACTTTCTGCTATTCAAGATCTTCGAGAGACCAAGGGGTCTACGTCTAGGAAGATACTTGGTTATATAACATATGCCTCGAATTTGCCAGAAAAACGTGTTAAGCGACAAGTACGTCAATTTTGAAGTGTTCTAGTAGACGGATGAAATTTTATTATTTTTTTAATATTCAGGTAAAAAGTGCTTTGCAGCGCGGTGTCGAGTACGGTATTCTCAGGAGATATCGTGGCCACTACTTCCTACCGGCAGGGGATGAAATGGAACGCGCCAATCGGATCGCCGATCGATTCGCCCAACTGAAAAGTCCGGCGCTCGACATCAGCGAGTCCTTTGCAGGGCAGAGACGAATTTCCTCCGGAGAGCCTGCAAAGAGATAATATCTTATATAATTAATAAAATATAAGCAGGGATGGCAACTTAGTAAATACTTTTGAAAAGGAAACGAGAGGCAGAACGCGATCCTTGCCGGTTTCCGGTGCTTCGGGTTATCACAATCACTTTTAAACGTTCACCTCAAAATGGATTAGCCTATTAATTCAAAAAAATTCTTGTACAGAGATACCGTGGAAAGTCTAGTGTCTCGTTTCTGTGCCGTAATAAGATATAGTGTATTTCATGATTTTTCAAAATACAAAAATTGCGAATTGAGTTAATTATATATTTTAGAATAATGTTGTAATGTAAAATTGTATAATTAGCAGGATATACGTTGAGTGTTTTTATTATTCGCATGGAAAATTCTATAAATCTTCTACAAAGCTACGCTCCCACGAAACACGTCGGTATAGAAGATACCTTGAATGCTTTCATTATAAATGAGCTTTGATCTTTTTTCCCCTTTCAGTCGTTACGGGCAATCAGGGTATTTAATAAATACCGAAAACGGCTGTTAAATTCAAAAAGAATTTTCGATACCGTCTCACGTTATTCAGATTCCTTTTTTTTCATTCTCTATTAATAATATATATATATATATATATATATATATATATATATATATATATTGCCTTTCAGAACTGAGTCCCTGCATTCACCTTTTCACTTCCTGTGAAAAGTCACGTTCTGCCTAATCGCCTTTGCGAATTCTTCAGTAAACTCAACGACTCGAGCGGGTCTCTTGAAGCACCCATTATCGCTTCTAAAAAATCGTCGATCAAGCGACTCGACGTTTTTAAAGAATTTGACAGTTTTCAAGTTACGAGTTAAAGGAGCATCGCAAAGCTGCCACGTGGCAGTTTACGAATCTGACTGGACGCATACGATAGTTTGATAGGGACAGAGACAGGGGTTCCCCTTTGGGACAGCTGCCATTGGCCCAATAGAGAGTTCATAAGGGTCGAAGAGATGCTGTGAAAACTGACGATCGAGTAATCCTCGAAATTCAGTGAGTGTGGACAATTCGAATCCGTTTAAATGGTAATTCAAAGTGCTGGCTGGCATTGAGAGGATCGAACGATATCGATTATTGTAACTGGCCGATCCGGATCGGTAAAGGGTTACTACGGTATACCAGTATGGAAGCCCATTGATGCCAATAAAATACCCAAACCGAAATCTGCCTATATAACCCAACCATCTCGTGGCTGATTATCGTCTAAACAATGAGCTATTACGTCAGTATTCTCGTTAACCTATATGTGTTTCCCTGGTTATCCTCTTTACCGGTTTAAATTGCCTTTTGATGACGTTCGCTCTTGTTTAGGACAAACGATAAATCATGGGGATTTCCTATCGATTTAGCCCCAAACTCAATATAACACAATAGAACTCAACGGCATCGATCAGCTTTCAATTCCGTCATCCCTGATAACGATAACACCCTCCCTAAAGAAGATGGCCGACTAATGGATCACTGTTATTGGCATTGGGTTTCGCTCAAACAATTAACTACCAAGCAAACGGGAGAAAGGAATATTTGGTCAGGAAGCCGATGACGGGTCTAAACTTACGTAGAAACTTCTCTGCCTGGATAAATCAGCCTTGACCAGCATCATCTCATCCCCTACACTCAAAAGGGATTACTGGTTTTACAGATCGCTAATCTTCGCTTTCTTGGAATCGTGGTAACCACTGGTTATCTTCACCAGCAGAAACGATAGTAGACCATTTTTTCCCTGTGGTAACTCAGTGCGGTATCCGAATACAGGAAACCCAGAAAACCCAACCCAACCCATTGATACAAACGTACCAACCGAGCTGGCTAATATGATTGGTCGAAGGTTGTTTAGGATCCGATTTTCTCATTATGATTTTATCGATTGGAATTTTTGTGGTCCAGCTTATTGACGCTATTGTCCTTTACAGATAATTAATCATCTTAATTAATACTAAATTGGATGTGCTATTTTTTTATTTATATTTTTTTTTCTAGGTAATTAGTGTCTGTGGACTCGTAATTGTCATTGACAGACCGGTTTTAGATGACTCTATAAATCTTTGCGTTTATCTGATTCTCCTTTGAATTCATCTCACAGCATCCGGGTTAACTATCTCATAACTAGAAATGTTTCATTCCTCGTCCGGTTGGCACTCGATTACCCGGTATCGGGAACTGCTGCGAATTCTCAAGGATAGGAGGGTAGGAGGCTACCGGTATATAGGGATTTGGGTGGAAGGATAGTCGGGGGTAGAATAGGGGCTTGATGCCGACTGAAAGCCACGACTCCTACGGGATGAGGGTGTAAACGGAATGGAAGCGGAAAGGTTCGGCTGGCAAGCTCCTCTTGAAACAATGCACGTTGAGCATAACCCGGAGGGTTCACGCCCTACATCCTTCTCACATATGACACACACGTGTAAGGGGTCGAGCACAGTTACATCATCCCCTTGGTACGTGTGCTGAGCCGTGTGGAATTATGGGGAATCGAGACTATAGAACTGGTACAATCGAATTCCATAATCGTTCCGATACCCGACTTATGGAAAAGTCGTGTTCATCGGAACCGAGATCAAATAGGGTGTAAATTTGTAATTTTTTATAAAAAAAAAAAAGAACTGAAAAATTCAAACGACCGGGCCAAGCTTTTATTTATACGTGGAAAAATGAAAGGGGTAAGGCACGACAAAAAAAAGAGACACGTTCGCGTTGATTCAGCGATTTCGACGAAGAGGGTAGTTTTGCGAGTTACCCTCCTAACCTGACTTTTGTCTTTTTCTTCCTTTCCCTTGTCTCTTTCTTTCTTCCCTCTACCTTAAGCTATTTCGTATTTCGGTCTTGCCTTCACCCCTCCCCGTACCGTTTTTTTTTTCTTCTTTCAACACTTTCCTACTGATTTTTTTTTAATCTCACTGCGCAACGAATTGCTAGAAAATTAAAGCGCACTCGTATAATGAAGTTGGGGTCTCGACATCTCCCCTTTAGGACGTCACGTCAATGGGTCAGGGTAGCTGAGAACGTAGGGAAGGTATCGAGAGGATGGGAAGATATGAAAGGTTCATGAAGGTTATCTACCCTTTCTTTTTGTCCATAAACCAAGAGTAGGAACACAGCTCCACTCTGAACTATGGTTAACATTGTTGCACCACTTAGAGCAAATGTACTCAATTCCTAAAAAAAAAAAAAAAAAAAAAAATTGAGACAAATAGGAGTAAAAAGGTATTAGGTCAGAGTGTAACGTCAAACGGGATGAAGTAATAGGAAATAAACGAATAAAAGGTCCAGGCGTTTGGTCCACTTCCTAAATTCCGTTAAGTCGCTTCAAAGGGACGGAATGATTGTTCGTCGAATTTCACGGGTGATTCACTCATCTTCTCTTTCGCTCTCTCGCACTCGCCATCACCCTCTTTCTCGTTTAATTCCCTTCCTTCTACACGTTATATTCAGGTTCTCTCAACTCTCAACTCTCTACTCTCTAGATACAGACCGACCCGGACACTCTGAACTCTGTGGAGTCTGCGGAGACCCCAGAGAGTGCGCTTCCGCGATTCAGGAGATTAATGATCCAGCGAGGTGAAAAGTACCGGGGAATTATTTCCTAGAATGGGGAACAAAGGGTTGCAGGTTAGGGATTTTTATCTTTCTTCCTTTCTCCTTGTTTTTTTTTTTTTTTTTTCACTCCCCCGTCAAGATTTCTCTCACTACCTAACTGCACTCTCCCTCGAAATTTTCTCCGTTCATTCCTCCCTTCTATTACTATTTCTATTCTAACCCCATTCGCCTCATCATCCTCGGTAGAATATAATGCAGAGACGCCATTAAAATTATGAGGTGATCACGAGAGTTAATGTATCTAGCCTGCCAAGTAGTAGATATCACTTTGAGGAAAACACCGAGAGACTTTATCAACGTAGTCGGTCGCCATTGCAAATTACATTTGTCAAGATTTTTTGTATCCTTTTTCATTTTTTCTTCATTTTCTCAATTCCCCCTATTTTAACCATTAGCTATCATCACCCTCTTTCTTCCATCCAAACGCTTCGCTCTATTTAACTCTCTTCTCTGGCAAGGGTGCAAACGCCCGCAGCCCTTTACCTCAAGGGTATTATAATTTAGCATCTTGTTACCGACGATGTAAATCAAAGGGACCATAACGAACTGGCGTAAATCAAAGGAATAAATTTACATCTCGAATCGCGACGCTCTATGGGACTTATTAATTACCGACGAGATTTTTCTCAATTGGACACGTATGATTCATTGCGAATATCAACCATGTAGTATAAGCTTGAACAATTTTGGAAAAAAAGGTCCAGCAAAAGAATATCTCTTCAGGATACATTGTCGGCGTATATCGTTTGACTTTGCACCCGAGGCGTTTGGGTTTTTCGCACTTTAACCCAACCGACATTTGTCAGTTCGATTTGGGTTCCAACGAGTGCCCGTAGTGCTGCATAGGATACTGTGAAAATAATTGGACGCTAATGAACGCGTCGTGGAGCTTAGTAGGGCATTCGAGGGTCTCTTCCGATTCGGCCTGATTTCATCTGATTCACCCATTTGTAAAGGTTCTGCACCCATAACGATTCTACAGTCGGGAACGGCGTGGCGACGACAAAGATATGACAGGAGGTTCCAGGCTGAATTTCAAAAGTGTTACTTCCAATTACGTGCGCCATGAACTGGAAGTTTGGGAGGCTGCGTTATGTTAAGAACAGCGGACGGGCTTTCGTTTCGATGAGAGGATATACACCTTGTTTAAATCTACCCTCGGTACCCTCCATCTATTTTCAACCCCCTTTAGTCACGTTCACCCCTTCGTAGCCAATAGGATTTAAGGATCTTTCTCATAATAAAGAGGACTCTGTTTACAGCTCTTATCATCCCTTAATGGCGTATCATCGGATAGCGACACCTACCCCTTTTGTCTTCCCCCTCCCCCCCTCCTCCAATCTGTGCTTCCGACTACTAGTATCGATTAGTATGAAATAACCAGGAATCACAGATAATACAGATGGAAAATATATAATCACGTCTTAATGCACTTGGGACTCTTAATTTTTCACCCTTGATTTATTCAAATCATTCCTCTTTGGTTTTTTGTCCCATTACCACTTCGTAAAAGGGGCGGACGCGGCTTACTCTCACGCTTACCCAAGCAGACCTTCGCTGCTTTAAGAACGAGGAAGACATCGATCGGTCTTGACGTCACGACCGCATTAATTCGTAGCGAGGATTGAAAAATATTTTTCATAGCCACTGACAAAACATAACTTCCAGGGAAGCTGATGCGCAATCTCACGAAGTACCGTGTTACGACTTGCGGGATCACGACGGTTTCATCCAGTACAGCCATTCGTTCGTTTCGTCGGAGATTTTACTCCTCCATCGAGATGCGTTATGCTCCGACCTCATTTTTATTTTTTTATCTTACATTTGAATTTATAGAGAAGAGCTAATGCATATCTTAGCCCAAAATACTCGCAGAATTCATTCGCCGCATAATTATCATATTTCCACTGTATATAGTTCAGAGAAAAAATTGGCAAAATATGAGTAATGTATATTCAGGTCGATTGGTATTTTTAACCTTAAAGAGAATTTATCGTGTAAAAGTCCCAGGAGCCTTCGATTTCACAGGAGATTCATCTTCTTGGTGAATTCATTGGGTGCGTTTGAAGAATGAAAAGAAAAAATCATTCAACTAAATCTTTCGTGAGTTTGATATTTCCTGGAGGACGCCCGGTCGGGCGTCTCTGTGCAGTTGGGATTTATTATTCTTTTCATGACGTTTTATCGGTTTCGCCCGGCAGCGTAAAAATACGTCAGTCGTCTAGCGCGTGTGCACGTAGCTTGGTAGCTTCGGTGTGCGAGGGATAAAGACGAGGCAGAGATCTAGGAACGCCAAGGCCACCAAGAAGGAGGGGGTATAGGAACCCTTGAGACGTAGTAGGTGTAAGACCTTCCTGAAATTCCATGGCGTCAGGGCAATACAAACGTACCCTCCCCCCTCGTCCCCGTGTAACCTCCTTGGGAACCCTGAGGAATTTTCGATGAAATATTCTTAACCGTATATACGAACTAGCAGTCCTGCTTGCGTAGCGAACGGGTAAAGGATTTTTACTTTAGCGAAAGCGGCTTTTCAGGCGAAATACGTTTACGTCTGCAAATAGCCTTTGGCTGGAACGTCATGTCGTTTCTGTCACTCTTGCATTTACTTACTGACGTATGCCATCTTCGGAGTCCTTGACATCTGTTAGATTCTCACTAGTGTCTTACCAGGACTGTGTGATCCGGATGAGAGAAAGAATGAAACCGAATAAAAGTGTGAATAAAATTTTTCATTTATTTTGTTGGTCGTAACGAGTACGATTTTTGGTGAATTTTGTAAAGTCTTGTTAAAAATACAAATACGAATTAACGATTGAACCGAGGTCAGGGGTCACGCAATTGCCATTCGTCCGCGTTAGAGGAGGAACTGGATGAATCCTTGGACCCTTTGGTGGGATCATCCCTTATTATCCTCAAGGGGAAATTGCCAGTCCATCCAGTTGAAGTCGTGTGCCGGGGATAACTTTCGCGGAAAGTTTAGAGGGTCGTCTACGCGCGGCCAGAGGTTAATGTCGGTGCCGTTCATGGTGGCAGAATTCAAATTGGATTGTGCAGTTTTACCGTAACCGTTTTAGCGCCACCTCGTAGCCATCGCTTGTAAACGAGAATTCGCGAAACGTGTCTCCAACCCGGAAGATTCACTTTCCGGAATGGTAGTCCGAGAGCCAAGCCAACCCTGAATGGAGGAAGCTGGAGCATAGAGGAGAAGTGGATGGTGATAGAGGGAAATGAGTAGGGGAGGATAGATGGAGGGGTAGGTCAAAGTTCTCTAGAAAACTAAAGTCGACAAGTCGGTATAAATAAATTCGGCAGAGCATTTACTGAACCTTCAAATCTTCCTCGCGGTAGTCGTTGATATTAGAATTTGTCTTGAAGTAAAGAGAATCTTGGAGGATGCGCGTGAGACCGTCTTTGATAGATTGGTGGTTTGTAACCTCTTAGTTATTTCATGCGTTTAGGTACCCTGTTTAATATTCGAAAAGGGTAGAAGATCCTCGGGGCAAGATAGGAAGTTTAACTCTGCTTCTATAAATTCCTCAAGTCGGAATCGCGCGTGTTTATACCCATAGCATCGTATATACTCGGCCATAAGGTCTAATCTATCTTTCGAAAGTAAATGAAGATTGGCTCGGGTTTTAACGACTCATATCGTTAGATTTCAAGAATAGCAGACGTCACGAGACGTCGTAAGTAATTTTCAAGCGTATATAATATATCTGTATATGTTGGGGAGCGAGGGGTATATGGGAAGTAGGAAAAAATGACGCAGTAATCAGCGAGAAATTCGATGGCGCCTGTTGTGACGGATTGCCCCTCGCGGCATAGAAGCGTACATGCGAAACAGACAGCGATATATTTTACATATTCGTTTATGCAAATGGCCGCTTTCCTGGGATCGTTTCGCGCTCGCCGCAGCACTCCGATACTCTCGACCCTCCCACCCCTCGGGCTCTCCAGTGCGATCGACAAAAAAGGGGCGAACAACACGGGGGAAAAATCACGCTCGAAAAATCCTGCCGGAAATAACGACTGGGATTTTTCGGCGATTCCGTAACGTCCGAGCGCAGTAGTAAAATCCTGTAGTCGTGCGGACTGCGTAGACCTCGTGTGTAAAGTGTATAGGGATACCCGAGAGCAGCCTTCTCGTTAGCATGACAAAGCAGAGCCTCCGCGGATTTGCCTTCCCTTATCGCGAATGCGTCGTAAATCATGCTCGCCTAGTTTAGTGGGCAGTCAATGGTTTGTAGCCACGAAGGTCTCTGAGGTCCCAAAGGGCTACGAAGGGACTGAAGTATCCGCTTGGAAATCGTCTTCGCGTGGCTGCCAAGTCTGGAAATTCACAATCCTCCTATGATTTTTCAAGACGAATGAAAGTTGAAACGAGGCTTAATTTACTCGAGGGAAGAGGGGATGATTTTTTATAACTGCATTCAGTTCCTGCATATCTGATTGGCTGGTGTATATCATTTTTGTATTTAGACGTAAATGTTCAGGCTGTACTGGTACCTGACTGGATCACGTATATCAAGGACATTCGACGCATCGTACCGAGGAGACTTTGGGATAATGGAAGAAGGACGCGTTCACCGAGCGGGATAAACTTCCGGGCCAAGTGGAAAAACGTGTTTTTCAAACTAACCAGAAGCATCGATGAAAATGCCAGGAGTCCAGGGAACGACGTACGCTGTTCCTACGCATCTGGTTTTGGGGTTCGGTGACGAAATCCATATTTTTACTGTGAGATTGTTTTGCTTTCTTTTCCTTAGACCGCTAGTTCCGGTATTCTTCGTGAAGACTCTGAAATTTTTCTTTGTATCTATTTTCCTTCTCAAGTTGACTCCGTAAAGTTGGTATCTCATTTTCGAAGCGCAGTTTTAATCGGAGGTACGAGTGACGCTTCGAGCAAAGTCATTATGGGAAAAGACGGAATTTCTAATATCGTTTGATTTTTGTCGACGCCATTGCAGATACATTGGGGAAGCGTCGATGCATAAATTCATAGATCACCAACGAGTATCTCTGTCCTTGCATACACCAATGAGTTATCGTGTTCTTGGTATCTTGAAATAATTTTCGAGCAACTCAAAAAGCCACCCTTATACGACGATCCAACGTAGAGAATTAATAAAATAAACTACGGATATATTGTACTTCAAGAGAAATCGGGGTTTATGGAACAAATTTTTTCAGTTCAAGAGTCTTGAGTTGTCGAACAAAAAATAAAAATCAAATTTCTTCCTACCCCTAGTACATTTTCTTTGATACGAATATCCTTATAAGAATCATCCCTTAGCCTAAAATCTGTTATCGATTCCAGGTAATAACACACACGCCCTCTAGTACATTCTCATTGAATAGGCGTTTAAAACTAATTCTAAAAAAATATATAATAATCTTAGCAAAAGAAACATTATTATTATCAGTGATATCGATATGACGTAATCACAGATAGGAGAGCGTAGCTCGAAAATTATTTTTCTAAGCACAAGAAAAAGCACCTTATGACTACCTGTACACGACGGTCTTAACCCGGTTTAGTTAATACAGATCTAAAGGAATTGATCAATCCTAAGTATTCCTTGCGAGTATAAATGTCCATGATTTGTCATTTCCCTTAGATCAGTACTAACTAAACAGGTTCAAGACCGCCATGTAAACGTAAGCCATAAGAAGTGAAATCGTGTATAAAAAGGAACGTAGAAATTTTAAATCCGCCTCAGGGTGAACAGCGCAAGGACTCGTAGTAAGACTTAGAGACTGCTGGTACAAGTAAGGGAGGAGGGGGGGGGGGGCAGCAAGCTAAGACTTAGCCCTTATGTTAAGTTTATGAACGGACAGCTAGGGGGTAGGAGTTAGAGAGCTCTCTAGTTCCAGGGTAGTTCCTCGGGACTAAGGCTGCAAGGGTAGCGGGGGTTAAGCTTATGTAAGCTGCTAGCAAAATTATGAGAGGGATAATGTCGGCGCACCGGAGATGTTTTCTACGGAGATATGCCGGGAATGTGGTTCACTATGGTTTTTCTTCTGAAGCTAGTTTCGCCCTATGTACATACATGTATAGTGTATGCAACGAGAGAGAGAGAAAGAGAGCTGGAGCGTAGTAGAAGATAAAGGAGGAGAAAAGATCAGGATTAGATTTTCGAGAAGGACGCACGAGCGTATGTTATTCCTTGAGGGAATTTCACGAAAGGAATTTTCAAATCGACTGAAACATCCTGTAGGAGTGGTAGAAGGGATGGTAGTCCTCGGAAGGGTAACATTGGGTGGGCTGAGTCGTTTCCTTTCTTCTTCCTCCTTTCCTCTTTCTTTTTTCTAACTTATAAGAAACTGCCTTCGCTCGATCGAGCTTTCCCTATAGCTTCCTTTTTAAAGGAGGAAACATACCCTCTATAGAGATTTATATGAATCATCCACCCTTCATCCCCCATTACGCATCGAAGAAACTTCCTTTTATGTAATTACCCTTCGTATTCATTAGAAAACCCTTCAACCGTCTAAGGGGTGGTTAGATTCTGTGGGATTGATAGAAGGACACGGTAAACCGTACTGGGTTAATTCGACATGTTCGTAAAAAAACCGACATTGACTAAAGGAACGAAGTTATATTGTCAAGGAGCTCGTTTAAAATCATAATCAACCGACCCTGGTCTCAGCATTCATATTACACGTTGGTATACGAATGTAAAGAGGGATGAGGGTGGTGAAAAGTCACGGTTCGTTAAACTATCGAGTTCAACTATTCTATAGAATTGTAAAGTAGGGGTAGTTTTCATTCAGTGAAAATCGATAACGTATCGATTGGAAATACGATTTGTCCCACCTGTCACCAGTTACACTTTGGTCCAGACCGTTATCGCCCATTAAGATTGTCCTTGCTTTAAGTTACTACGTACCAAGGACATTGTAGGGGGTTGTTAAGGTCGGTAGGTTTAACGAGGGTGGGAGACATTTTAACCGTAATTAAGGTAGAGAATAGCGGAGGTTCTAGGGGTGTAAATCCGGCAGCTCGAAAAAGCGCTAATTCAGCCGATAACCCTGACATGATTCTGAGCCAAGCATGGGCTGACACGACCAATCACCAATCAATTACAAGCCCCAATCATTGCGCGATTACCTGGCTCGCTAGACGCGAAATCGTTCTCATATAAATCACATGACAGCTTCGGTCGAAGGGTGCGGCCATTGCGGGGATGAATGCTGGAGGAATGGAAGCTGCGGGATAAACTACGATGCCTTCTATCTCCTGTCTATATATATGTTTATATATATAACATTTGGTACTCTTCCTCTCCTCTCTTGCTCTCTTGCTCTCTTGCTCTCGCCTGGTTCATTGACGGGCCGTCAGGCCCAGATGACACCGTAATTCCCTCGCTCCTATTCTCACTCACCCCTAGCAGCCACCCTACCTCAACTTCGCTTCTACCTCCCTTTTTCATGCTTCCGGTACCACTGGTAGCTCAACTGACCCGATGAACGTGAATCTTACATGCATCATATCGTTACCAGTTATTGAATTATTCCGGAAGCCTTCTCTGCCATCTCGAGCAAATCTGCTGTTTCCTCTTGTGATATTCTGTCCACATAATACATTGTCGTTCGTATCAACATCAACAGACCCAATCCCTTGGTTTCAACGTTCCGAAGGTTGCTTGGAGTTTCTAGTCGATTTATTTTCTCATTGTTGACGTGTCTTTATTTTTTGCGCGTGTACCAACAGAGCGGTACAGAAATTCAGGACTGCTTGATAAATATCATATTTTTACACTATTCAAAATACTTGGTCCACGATACAGAGGAATAGCTGGATCGGCGACAAATGAGTATACACGTATCCTCTCAAAGGACCACTTCTCTATGCCAGCGTGATTTTCAATGGACTCGCTTGCTACATATCTACACTATCTATATATGTGCCCCATCCCTGGGAATCGATCGGTCGAGCCGTCTGATGCGTCCGGCAAATTACAGCTACTCGTCACATAGCTAACTACAGACTGTACCGTAGGAAGTAAAATTCTGGAAAAAAAGAGAGACAGAGGCAGAACGTTGCAAGTAACAATGAGTAGCATAAGGAAGAGGATGAAGGGTTGAGACGTACGAAAGACAGTAACACTGCGACGCTCTCCGTGCCTCGACCCTCGTTGACTGGCTACAACCTCGCTAGAGTCGGCGCAACGTCGGATTACATTAATTGAATATTCATAGAGAAGGATTTGCATGAATTTTTGGTGCCAACCACGATGCACCCGATACGTATTTGCAGCGTGTCAGGTTTGTCCAGTTGTAAATGTCATTTGCGATGGGATTATGCCGTTTAACATAAATCCGTACGGCTTGGCAAACAGTGGGTACGCGTTGCCGGTCGTTCGTCTCCTAATTCGACTCCAGTGACTTACAATCAGTCACTAGGAGGATTAGGAATGGTAACAGTGTCAGACATAGAGCAACGAGTCCCGTGAGTACGGGCAATGGGAAAATTGTAAAAATATTGAATTTGAGGGATGCAACAGGAAGGAATGATTTTATAGCCCTATAAGGTGTGTACCTATTGTGGGTTATGAGACAGCGAATAGACACGGGAGCTGAACCCTTTTATCTTTCATATAAGAAGTGATCGAATTGGTATCGATTTAGCTTGATCCTGTGGGACTTTACTGTGTTTCACAGGGAATCCGACAGTGACGGGGTACATCAGCTATATGGATGCTAGTTCATCTTCCTTATTTGTTGAACCCTGTGTCGGTTCTGTATCAGCCTTAAACCAACCTTATACTCCACCCTTCGGTACCTCGTCATATAATCTATTTCAATTTTCAACTGTTCGCCAAGCTCCCTCGACAAAGGTATACGGAATATTGGATTACCCAAGGCATTCGCGATTTTGTCTGCTTTTAAAGCCTACTTCCGTGAATCGAAATGGGGACCCCCTTCATTCATTCTTTTTCATCTAGTAACCCTCTTACACCCTGTCACATCCCCTTTCCAAATAAAAGCCAATGTGAATTTACCAAGTCGAAGGTTAGCCTTAATGCTACGAGAGAATCGCTCGGTTGCCTGTATCGACGGGACGAAACATGGGGTTGGATCAAAGCTGGGAATCGTAGCTGTCTAGGGGTGGGTGCTGGCATGCTTTTCAACCTTGAGTCAGACTATTATTGATTTCGTGGTACAGAAACTCCAATTTTATGTGGGTGCGAGGGGAAGGAAAATGCCTTTACGTACCAGTGCTTATTTACTCTAGTGAATTGACGGGCAGTGAAGACGAGTAATTTTCGGTGTAGGAATTTTTTTCATCCCTTCTTTTTTTAATGGATAGTATCAGAATATCAGGCAGAAAGATCTAGTCGCATATCTTATTACGAATAAGGGATGAAATTTTTGGTTATAATTTTTTTTTTTTTTTTCAGGATAATACAAACAGTGTCACATCCAGTAGGCTATGGCTCAAATCTTTCAAGAATTATTATCTTATCGTGAAGAATTAACCAAGCGAGCATCCCTTAATGAAAACCTGTAGGCTTTCATTTGTTTTGGCAAGTGAAAACTGTCGTCCTGACGCGACGAGCCTGGAACCTTCAAGGTTTGATATCTCAAGTACAAACATCTTTGTTCGTTGTGCGTTGGTGGGCGAAGAAAAAGTCCTTTCAGAGAATATTTGTGGAATTTTCTTATGCAGAGCGACGAACAAAAAAGCGATTTACATTGGATAAAGGAGGGTTAATGAATGGCGGATAGGATAAGGTCGGCCATTAGCGACACTGAAAACATTTCACTCTCCCTTTGCGCTTATACAACCCCACGCCCATCTGGACGAATATATACATTTCGGCATTTACAATCCAGGAGATTTCAAGTGCGTTTATCCCTTAGTAAAAGGTAAATGAAATTTGGGGAACAAGCAGGAATAGTTAAAATCATAACAGACGTTTGGTTTATACCCTGGTTTTTTATTTTTAATTTAATACATTTTTCGGAACTCTTATCAGGATGTAGACACTAGCTTCGTTGTACCTGCGTAATTATATTTCGCAAATATTTTTTTCCTAAAAGTTCCGCCTGAACGGATAAATGAAGCTTTGGGTTATTTACTTACGTATAGGGAGGAAATTCAAACAGACACAGCGTCCTCTTTGAGGAACCCTCGGAACTAAAGTGAACAAGCGAGCGATTCCATCGATCGATATTCCCATTTTATAATGTTGTAATGTAAGTTACTGATCAGTAACTGGTCTATTTTAATTTACGTACTATCAGTGACTGTAGAGACTCAGTCTCGATTCTAATTATCTGCCTATACTAGGTTCGTGTTCCATGAATAAATTCGAACGAAAAGTTTCTTGAATTTGACAGTCGACAGAGCATGAGAACAATGACTGTGAACAGAGGGTTTCGTACAGTTAAAACAAGAGCAAGTTCACTTCGTTATGACATTGGGGATCGCATTCAGAGCTCTTTGGTCTCTCTCGCACTAATAGTTAAGACTACGTAGCCATCCTTTTCTAAAGAGTTCAGAATGTGTTTAGAATAAATTTAGAAACAGCTCGCTTCGTTTCGTAGCATCCAATAGGAAATTTCACGTAAAATTGAAAAATTTTCAATCTCCCCTGTCGTGCTTTATGCGCAGTCAAATTTTGGAAATTTCTTGTACGACGATACATCTATGGAATAGAAAACTTTGAATACTTGACTTTTGTTGTATTTTACAGGGCTGTAATAGAGACGTTTAACTAGTGTACCTAAACTGGCAAAAAAATTGGGCGAATTGAAAGCATTGGCTTTCAAAGGCACTCATTATTTACCAGATACAGACTGTTGGCTCGGGATTGATAAATTATCTCCCTGAAAAATGTAAAACCAATGCGCAGCCTCCCGTCATTTTGATGAATTTCCCTGGATCGGCGTACTCCATATAAATCTGGTATGTTCCAGGTCAGCTGACGTGCGGTCCAACGTAATAACACCAGAACTCGCTGATGCATCCCCTATTTTTACGTAACGCGACTCGATAATTAAACTCGGGATTTAAAAAATTTTGAAAATTCCGCAATTTTACACGAGCACTTTAGTACACTTATATAGGGCGGGTGTGAACCGCCTTTGACTTTGTTGGATGAAATATTGGAAATAAATAAGCGTTTCTTTTTTTTTTTATTGCGAGTATAAAGTCATATCTCTAAATATCTGTATATATAATGAAGGGGACTGCCGGGATCGCGAAGCTTGATTTATAAGAGCGCATCCCAGAAAAGCGGAGCGCGTTAATGGCTATAGGTAATTTGTATAAATTGCCACGAGAATTTATGATCTCACGATACGGCGTATATCAGTATCTGGAGAGCCAGAGAAATAAACGAAATTCCACAGGCACATATAGTCCGATAGTTGTATTTTTCATGCGACTGGAAATCCTGCGTAGATGTGAATTCGGCATCGAGAATTACGTTACGCGTGTGCAGGTAAAATTTTTTCAGAATTACATAAAAAAAATATCCGTACGAAATACGTGTCGTTAAAAACGTAATTTGATAAAATTTCCCGTACACGTGACTCGAGATAAATTCTCGAAAAACCCATTATAATTATTTCGCGTAACAAGTACGAAACAAAAATTAATTATATCGCGCTCGAACTTTAGAATTTCATTAAATTCGTCTGTCATTGAAATACAAAATTGGTCAACCTGAAACATTTTTTATTTATTTTTTTTACTATTAAAATTTCAATATAATCACCATGATGATATGATAATCGCCACTATACATACTTGTTTCATGATGTATTTAACGCAAGGCTAAAACCCTAATCAATTTCAATTTAATGTTTCAAGGGGTCGCGCACCCAAATGATAAACGGGATGTCGTTATGGTCCAGCGGATGACCGAGTATTCTCCACGTGATAACCATAGATTCAATATTCAATATTGAAATTCATCTAAAATTAATTTTCAGAGATTGTTTAGCATCTGGACAATCTCTGGCTCTCAACATAGGGAAATATGAATTATCGCCATTTGCAATAAACAATATAAATTTGCTCGATTCCTTGCTTCCCCGTATTTTCTCGTTCCCATCAAAATTTTATTAGATACCAAATACCCTTAGCAAACAAAGTTTACACATTGACATACAAGCGTAAGACAGACTCTGATAAGCAAGTAAATAGCAGTACAGAAAATGCAGGCGAGTTAGCTCGTTTGTGCAATTAAGGCTAACGTCCACCTAGCGATAAATAACTCAACGATCCTGCTTCTAATCTAATTTCCATTTATAACGACGACCCGACCCGACCTGCCTTGCCTCACCTCGTAGCGTCGGAGGACGTCGCGACGCCAAATTACCGTAGCGACCCTCAAAATTAATGCGATGCCTTGCCAGTAGAACCAACGCCGACGCCCAGTCTGTACAGCAACGTCGACAGAGAAACGTGAAAGTCCGCACGCTAAGATCGCAACTAAACTCTCAGCAATTCGCTGTAATTATTTGCGTATAATTAAATTTCCCAAGGGATGCGTATGTAGCGATGGGTATAAGGCACAAACTCCACAATGTAAAGCAAGACGCGAAAGTCCTGACAGAACGTGCAAAATAATTTCCCGTCTCCTCCATCCCCAGAAAATCCCCCAGAAAAACACTTCCAATTTTACATTCATGGAATTTCAAAAAAAAGAAAAAAAAATTTCCTTCCAGAATGCTTATAACACCCCGTTAACTCGTTTAGCCAAAAAGCACAACGAGACAGGGAACGCGTGGAATAGTGAAAAGCTCACGAAGCGTAATCGTATTCGTAATAGAAACTTGCGATAATGGGAAAAACAAGAAAAACTCACGTGGATGCCGCTGCTCATTAAAATAGTTAAGCTCCATTAGGGGTGTATCGTGATGCACCCTTGATACCGTGGCACCACGCTATTGAAGCTTGCAACCCTTGCTATACTGCAATCTACATGTATAATAGGACTGTATATGCAGATAAGTTACTACAGTATAGGCCGTATATGTGCTATACTGTATTACGTATAACTTTAGCGTAACTGTATTTCCCAGTTATACTACATTCCAGCTGTCCTTAAAAGGGATACTTTGTTCATGACCTAACCAGCTACCAGTTACGAACTTAAGAACTGTCGAGTTCTCATACCGTAAGTACAGTACAGCCGGTCTCATGGATAACTTATGGAACTTGCATCCCTTTTCTTTTCTCGTATTGGGAATAAGCAGTTCTACGTAACAGTCCGTTCTTTATGCTTATGACTTTCAGCGCTTTAATCGGTCGTTTCATTGCCGGCTAAGTAACTCACTGCCAACTGGTCTTATGAGCGACCTATAGCTATCTGGCTAGTACAGATTACTATTATTATAGCTGGAGTTGGCTTGCTCGAGTTATCGGGTAGTGTTTTTGTGCGACAGGCTGCGCTCAAGCGAGAGATAAGCTAAGTGAAACTTTGTATGCACACTGCGCACTGTACTACCCTCTCTGCAAGTCCACGGTATCCATATATCCCCTTATTCAAGATTACTTATCAGTGGCTGTTATTGAAAGTGTCAAACTCTACATTTTGATAGATGTTATATCGAATAGGATATATATAGAAATTGATTATCTCCTGAATGCCCATAGATAACGAGTCGTGGTTATCCTTGGCGGTTAACCCGAACCACAGGTTAATCCAGCATAATAGGAAACAGGCCCGGAAATGCAAATTGAAGTGATGGAAATGCCGGAAGTAGGTAATGATCGATCCTTCTTGGTACGTGAGACTATGAACATTTTTGATGAATTGGATAAAGGTCCACGGTGGGTAGTCATTACTTTAATGTATGGCTATGCTAATTACCTCTCAAGACTATGCTTATACTGTACAAGGGTTTCGTTGAAGTGGGACCCTCTGAATTTTACAATAGGACCGATTCGAAGGGTCGTCGGCATTTGTAGACCGTTGTAAGGCATTTGTGTTATTTCACCCTATCCGCTCGAGTGTGGTCATGTTATTTCGTGGAAGTGAGCACTTGGCTTTTACCTACCTAGGGAACTGCTTCTCGATGCACCATTCAGAAGGTCAAAGCGAGCGACTGAATGAGAGAGTGAGTGAGCTAGTGAGCTTTTGCCTATAAAACGTCGCCCCTTTCGAATAAGGCTGTGCTTGCGCGAATTTGAATAAAAATCCTTTAAAGCTCGTTCCCATCATGCCACTCTCGAGCGTTTAGCGCATTCAAAGTGGGTAGCTTCGTCGAAAGTCCTTGGAAAAAAGAAGTTCTCCTCCTCGAAGCTTTCTTGCGGATATTCAAAGAGAGAGGGAGAGAGAGAGAAGTATGTACTGTGGGATCTAAGTGGACGCTCGACGATGAATATTGAAACTATTAAAATCAATTTAAAATTGAAATATGTTGCTAGGACTTGTCACGTGTGTGACAAGCTTAATTTACATTCTACCCGGTATGTCAAGTTCGAGCTTGCGGCCTGTTAAACTCAGGCAACTTTCTGCGGGCCGAGTGGTTGCTTCTACTACCCTCTCTCATTCTCGCTGAAACTCTCGAGCCAACCTATTTTACTGAAACGTGAAAAGCTGTCGTTTCCCACCCCGCTTACTCTCTCTCTCTCTCTCTCTCTCTTTCTCACTTCTCCTTGTCCTTTTCGTACCCCTGTATTGCGTTTACTGTATACCTCAGCTCCTCCCACCTTCCTGTACTTTTCCACACTTCACTCATTTCACGTACGACGATCCTGCTTAATTACGCGAACCTTATTAGCGTCTTGGTACTGCGTATAGCCTATTTCCACGAAGGCCAAACTAGTCCTGCTATATGTATATATATATATATATATATATTTCTGCTCGTACACTCATTTCCTATATACTTGACGTCACTTCCGCCCACTTCGACACCGATTCACGTATCCCCAAAGCTTAATCATGCTTTAAGTAACTAACTAGAGGACCTAGAATTGATCATCAAGCCTCCTTAAGCTCTTCCCTTTGACCTTTGTCGATTGTCAAAGGTCTGCTCGAAGGATCCGCGTACCTGTACCTACCCCTTGACATCCATAATCAATAATGTAGAACTGTCTTGGGGAAAAATTATGCGAACTAAATTAGGGTAGCTTGGCAGGAAAATCGAGACAGAAGAAACTGATTTAAAGTTTGACCGAGGGTAGAGATTGCTGGAGGTGTCTGAGTGCCGAGGGTGTGAGAGAGCCTGAAGAATACTGAAGGGATTCGAGAAAAAGAGAGGGAGAGAGTGGTGGGGGTGGGGCGGCACGCCAATTACAAGCCGTTAATTATCAACATTCCTCCTGAAGTCAACGGGCTTTACAATTTGGCCTCCGCTTTCCCTTATCGATATCTCCAAGTTGCAATCTTCGCACCTCTTCAACAGCGCTCGTGGAGCTCATCAGCTTGGCTAAACACGAAATTAAGAAAGTTCTCGGTATCACGTTGAATTACGAAATCAAAGGATTTTTTCGAATTAGTAAAGGACTCGGTTACGAGGCGGAATAAATTTTTCGTTATAAAAATTCATAATGCAAATAAGATTTTCAAGCAACTTATTGTCACGCACATGTAAGCAAGGTATGATATAGTGGTAAACGTGGAAAATCCCTAGATAAATATACGCATTCGTGGCTTTCCTAAATCGAATGCAAAATACATTTGCTAGATATATAACTAAAAGCTACCTATGTCAGCCGCGCTGGAGCCACCGGTTAACCCATTGCGAAAACATGAATCGCGAAGGTTGTGACAATGAATCAGCGCCATGTTGCATTACTACTTGGAATAATTAAACTCGATGCACTCTCATTGCCAGGTTGGCTGGTTGACTATAGCTAGTAGATATGTATATATAATGTTATATACTACGTACGTAAAACGTAAGTGCTGCTGTCACCTTGTTAAATTGCGCGACACGGGTTATAGACGCTATAGAATAAATCAGATTGGCAGAAATCGAAAATTGAATTTCTATCGGAAATGTATTTTTTGCCTAAATTCTATACTCCGTTCGAAGCAGAGGCCCGTAGGAAATAAGCGGAAAGTTTAGGGTCGGTTCTGAGAAATATTGCTAAATTATTAGGTGTGGCTCTTTGGTGTTGCCAGAGTTCTGGGATTCCGAGTGGGGGGGGGGGGGGGTGGCGAAGAGTACACTAGGGGTTGAAGAGGGAGCGAGGAAAGAGGAAGACTGAGAATACCAAACGGTTAGGTCTTGGGAGGTGAGGCTGATGCTGAAATAAAACATGAGCCACGAGGAACCTTCGTGATATCTATGGCCTTATCAGCAATGTAAAGTGGTCAATGGAGAGCGAAAGCGCCGAGTATTGCCGAGCTTTCCCGAAGCTAAACGAGCTTCTACGAGATATCCAGTATGAAGCGAGGCAGACGCGGACTTCGATAAATGAGACGCGTTCAATAACGGAGGGTGGGAGTTTATGAGAAAAATTCAAAACTACCCCTAAATACATTCTCATTCTTTACTTTCCCCTAACGCAATGCGACACGACGCTTTTCAATGTCACAGCGTCGCGACGCCTCAATGTCCCTTGATAAACGTACGAAACATTAATTATCACACGGCACAGTGGCTCCTACCAAGGTCAATTATACGATTAGGGATGTTATGTAAAAATTGATGAAAATTTTCATGTCGAATGTTTAATGGATTTTTTTTTTTTTTTTTTCTTTCCCTTTCTAACAGCTGCCAACGGACATTCCTGGTACTTGCGAGGCTCGGATAGCGTGCTTGGCTAGGATTGGCAGCACTGGTACTTGCCTCTGGTAGCATAGCAGAGCAGCCTCTTCCAACAACGTCAGTGGCTCCTTTAGTAGCTCATTCTACTATCCGCAGTGTTGGTATGTGTTGCGTGCTTTTAATTCAGCAAAATAACGAGGGCGTATTTCATGAAAGAAAAGGGCAAACAGGCGCCTCCCTTTTCCGGCGGAAGCTTTAACGAGGATATTAAAGTATTTTTTCCTTGCCGTTATAACGGCTGGATCATAGCTATTACTAAATGCCTATGTGCAACTGCATTAATGGCCTGCATTTCAAAAATGCATCAGGTATGAAAAAAATATATGTAACCAGGGCAACGTACAGCGCGTCAGAGGTTACTATAGTTCTTCGCTCTCAAACTGGACTTTCTGAACGCTCCGAAGGAAGTCACACTGGGATAAAAGCTTTTGCTCGCAGGAGGCTATGCTGGCTAAATAAAAGACTCGGAATTTCAACAAACATAGGCGTAGGCCTCATCCTTTGGAGGAGGTTACGTCAAGTGGATGTCATTGTTGGAAAATCTAGGTCAAACAGTCGTTGCAATTCCGGCATACGAAGACGACATTCTGCGAGGCCTTTTTCTCGCTAATATTGTGTCAACACGCGAAACTCACGTTTTCTCATCGAATCTGATCCTACAATTTCACTATATATAACACATCGTACCACCTTCCACCTTTGCTACTGTTCTAGCCGCGAACTGCTGTCACTGCGGAATTTCCTATTGCTTCACTGAACTTTCTAACGGGATCGTTATAGTTTCACTTGCATTAGACAATGTTCTGTTTTCGTGATTCGCGGAGCGTGGAATATGTATAGAGAGAATCTGTGATACTGGAAAACTAGAATGGTGTTGCAGAGACTTTATCTATAGAAAATTCGTCGAATTTACCTGTATGACGTAAATTCTCGGCTGTACCAAGAATTTCATCGGGGATTGTTTTCATTCTTGACAAAGCTAAGATTTATCATTCGCTTTTGATATCCACGTCGGAGTATCTTTCAGGAAGCATACTGAGTGAATTTCTAGAGCTGAACAGGATTCGAGGAAGCAGAGTGGCGTAAGAGGAGCCAGTCGAGATGGAAGTATATTTATCTTGACAAAGAGTACAGGATTTCTTTGCGAATTTGTAGAATGCGTCCTTTTACAGTGACTGTAGCTGCTTCCGTCATCACCTTCTTCTCTCAGGAGCTCTAACAGTATGCGGTATACACCTGTAGGACTTTATTTATATCACTCTCAGTGAAAATACGCACTAACTTATTTCTTTGGAAATGAAGATTTTTGGATTCTTAGATGCAGTGTGGATATGAAATTCTTTGAATTTCAGATATTCCTATTTTATATATATTTTAGTGCCTGAGGGAAGACAGTGGAGTGCAAAGGATTATTTACTTGGGTCTGTAATTAAAATAGAGCTAAAAATGTCTGAACGTATGTCGAATGCTTTCTATGCGGTTTTAACAAGTCCAATTACATAGGCGACACCGTAATAGAGTTACTGTGATAGATTCAGGGGAATTTCGAAAGATAATTTTTTTACTTGTCATAAGATATTGCATACTTAGTCTTGGCAGATATTGTGCAGTAAAACTCTACTTGGAAAAAGGCCCATTAATAATACTTTTCTCGGACGGTGTAATCGGGCTCGTATTACACGCGGTATAATCCTACGGTACTTAATTTACCAGCCTTTTATGTGTATTATTTATGGCTTTGTAATCTGGCTGGGACCAACAGCTGTGAATATTTTCCCACAAAACGCCTTGTGTGTACTTCGACTTCGACGCCACACGTCGTACAAGTCTTTTTTTTTTTTTTCACTCGTCCGCTCTTCCGTGTTGGAGGGTTGATTATAGAATCGCGCTTTATCACATTTTCCCGGGGAAATGAGGAACGAATGAGGAAATAGAATGGCCGGAAAGGGAGGTATGGGAACTTGCTGGCAATAGCTGTAGGGGGTTGGGGACTGAGTTCAAATTGAAACGCATAATGGTTGGTGAGATTTGGAACGGAAGAAATTGGTTTGGAATATTTTTTTTGCGACCCTCCTAGTACACCCCTATTTTCCCACCCTCTCGGGTATTATTAAACTACACTTGGGTGGGGACCAGTCTTATGGTACTTGCTCTTCGGAAACAAAGAGTTGAGTCCCTTCAGATGGCGAACCAGCACTTTTCCCAGCATCGATAACTTTTTTCCTCTCGATCATCTCTCGCGCATCTCCTTGCCGATGATCAAAGAAGTATTAATCTTTTATGCGGCTGACTACAAAAGAAATAATTGGCTGGCCTTTTAGGCCTGGGAGATGCTCGATTGCCAATGAAATTTAATAACGGTCCACTCACCCTCTCTCTTCGTTCTTTCCCTTTTCCTGAACCACCCCCTTGGACCGAGTCTGCATCGACGACCTCCCTTCACTCATCGATAATTTCGTCGGCACCCTCCTCCACTGACTTTCCTCGCACAGCATCCCTCGGAAGATGTTCCCGTGTAAATAGGAACGCCGAACAAGCGTCCACGCAACCCCTGGTCTCTTCTCACCCTGATCCGACGTGAAATCGCTTTAGGGTGTTGAGAGCGTAAAAGTAACAAGTTCGCGTGCCGGAAACGGGGTATAAAAATTGACACGAGTATAGGTCGTATCAAGGGGCGTCGGTAGAGCGTCGCGACGCCACTTGTTCTCGCGCGATATCTTCCTTCGTTCATCGATCCCATCATATAGTTCATCGGAGCTCTTTATTTCCGGGAAAAATACATCGTCGCCCTAAGAGTTGTTATTATACGCGATTTTGTCTTCCGTCACGGGTATTTTATCCGGGCGTGAAAATTCGTGCACAAGGACGAAGGGTAGTTATCACGATTTTTCTAAGGGTTGTTATACGCCGCTGAGGAGGATTCAGGAGCAAACACCTGAGAAGGATGAGGATGACAGGAAAGAGGCAGGGTTGGTTTCGATCGAGGATTTTTAAATTTCGTACAATATATCTCCCACCTGCGTCGCTCCCAATGAAAAATGATCGGGACTCGTATTAATAGCACTAAGTTTCGAGCTATCATTTCACGGGACATTTATATTAAATGGAAGAAAAAATATTAACCATTTACATAACTGGCTGCGTGGGACCAGTTGAGTTTGCGTGGAAGCTGAAACGTCGCGAAGGATGTTTCCAGCGGCTAAGGGGAGATGTTACTAGAAGAAGATTGTCTACACTGGAAGAGACAAGGGGGTGACTTAAAGCCGTCTTCAAAGCCGCCTTGAAACTGGGTCAGGCTCGTTAGTCGTTCGATTGATTTACAGCTTCACACTTGTTCCTCCCATCTAATTCTTTATTCTCTTTTTCGCCCCTCCCCTCCTTTTTTTATTCCCGTCGAAAATCCTAACCAAAAAAAATTCCCTTCGACTTATCCGCTCTCCCTCGAGTCGGGGGTTGAAAAAATATCCACGGGCGTTCGGCACTGCGCACCCCCTTCGTCGCACGACTCTTTCTTAACACCCCCCGCCTCCCTTCCTCTTCCTTTTCATATAGCGTCCATCCTGAATTGTGCCCCACCCCTTGCTTCTCCTCTCTTCGCCCGTTTTGCATTGAAAGCTCTCAAAAGCTTCGCCAACCCTGTGAAGGTGGGTGATAAGGCCGGCGGGCCCTATGAGCGATAAGCATTAGGACCTTCAGAAATGTTTCTTGAAGCCAACCGCGGTTTAGCCAATAGCCATTCTCGAAAACTTTACACTAACAATGGTGGGACAATTTTCTTTCTTGTTCCTTCTCTCTTACGTTCTTTCTATCCATTATTCGTTTTCTGTCCTGTAAGATTGTGCTACTTCAGAGAGAAACCCACTCTCGTCGACTGCGAGACCCGAATGAATATCGTGGCTTTTCCTGTCTCGTGGGACGACTACGGCGTCGTAGGAAAAACAAGAGTCCAGAAGAAACGACAGAAAGAAAAAGACGTAAGGAAGAGAAAAAAGAGACGGATTCAAAGCTCTGGCCTCCAGTTCTTGAATTCCCGGGGTTCTCAGGCTCTCATGAAACATAGGGTCTCTCCTTGCCTTTTCTTTCGCAAAAGACGAGGAGGGTGGAAATCCCCGTTGGTCCTGAAATACAGGCTGCTCCATATCTCAACGGAAACGGCGTTCTCGTGTAGCGAATCTATCGCGATCGACACACGGCCCGAGGGCTGCCACGTGTAAAGAGTGCAGTAAGCGTTCGAAGCACGTAGCAAGTATAACTTTAAAGTAGCCGCTATTAATATGGGGTGAAACCATTTTTCATTGGAGCTCGGTCCGGGTATATCCTCTAGGTACCAAGGCATCCAGTAACACGAGTGATGGAAAAACGAAGTGGAAAGAGAAAACCGTTTCTCGAATATCTCCGATTGTTCTGACAATTTCGCTTACCGGGGAAAATATAGTTGCTTCCCGACACCAACTTCTACAAGACGTGCATCATAGTCGGACCACGTCGGACGTCGTTGCCCAACTAGACTGACGGGAACTGAGCTTGCTGATAAAAGAGTTGCAGCTTCCATGGACCAGCTACTAGTTTCCGTGATACACCACAATATTTCATCGACGAAGCTTCAGCCGATAGCCTTGTTCAGGAAAATGTCAAGAGCTCAAATCCAGCTTCCACCCCCTTTTTTTTTTTAATCTTATCTCAAAAAGCAGAATAAAGAAGATTAACCGCGGATGACAGGACCTTATTCCTATCTTTGATAAAATCATCGACTCTCATTGAAAATTCTACGAAAGATTTTTTATACGCGTGAAAGCCAAAGAGCCTCGTAACTTAACGGCTATTTTCTATAAGCCGTAAGTGCTTCCCCACAGAATACACCAAAGACCCCCTTTAGCTCGCGCGCCTATTGTGAAAACACCTTAAAACTTTGGACGTGGGTGAGATTTATTTCAACCCCTATCTCTCTTCTCACTCGTCGGCTTCGGGCGTGAAAATTGCAACTATCTATACTTTCATTTTTCAATCGACCTTAAGCTTAGCCCCACTCTCTATCGTTACAGCCTGTTACGCTTTACAGTACTGTAAAGCGTCTTTGCATAGTTCGAGTTAACCCAGAGTTCACTTACGCTGTACTAGGTCTAAAAAAAATTTTCAAGACTCCTCACTGCTTCGATGAATTTTAACATAAGATATAAGTCGGTATATCCACTCCGGTCCAAACGAACTATCTGCTGAAGTTTGCGAGCTCATTTGATCCTTATGGTAAAAGTATGATGAGTTTGGCCTGAACAACCCGGTATTATAAGCATCGCACTGCGATAACACCATGCTGAGATACTCAAATGAAGAGCACGGTTAACAGGCCGTTAGGATTGCTTTTTCCTTTTACAGTGACATATCGATCCCGGCCTCGAGTAATGGAATTCCGGAGTCAAATTTATGAGCGCTCGTGCCAAGAGCAAGGAAGCCAGCATGCTGGGCGATCGTGCAAGTGAACAAGCGAGCATGCCTGGGGCAAGTGTTTGCTTGCTTTGCTCTTTCGTGCGCCACTAGGAAAGTCGAACTCACCCTTTATCACCCTAGCCAACAATTTCAACCCCCTTTCAGTACTGTCACTTCTTTGTCGTCTAGTAAAACCCACTTTTTTCCTTATACTACACTGTATTACTTATACCAATAAATTTGTATAGTTTTATTAAGTCCTAGTTCAATGACAACTAGCGCCATCTGTATCTTTTGGAAAATTTAACATTTTCCGACCTTACTATGGTTGCTGTATAACACAGTGACACGGTTATTGCCACGTGATATTTTACTAGGGATAAAGCATCTTCCATCCGGATATTTGGATGCATTCTGTTCAAGTGAGCTTAAATAACTGTGGAAAATAATGTTTTACTTAGCCGAGAGAATTTCACGCGTGAACACTTCCTGGTACTCGGTAGCTGAACGCTTTTAAGCGTTGAAACTATACTAAGCGAAAAGCAGGCTCTGGTTAAAACTCTTCAGGCTGCTTTTACGCCATCGTGGCATCAAGTCCCCGAGCTAATGCAGGCACGAGAATCGTGGACGGTCTAGTTCGATATGTTTTATTTTCTTGCATAGTTTGGCAATATTTTACAGCCAAGAGCGAGCTTTGCACTTTTATTGGTTTCTGGTCCAATATTACCTAATGGTATTTAATCAAAGGTACATCATACGGCAATCAAATTTGACGGGTATGTTTGAAATGAATAGCTATTTACGATACACACGGTACTGTATTTCATAGCTATAGGTATTGTGTGCTGTATATAATATGTACATGCATAAGCATAGCAGGGCTGTAGTAATAAAGGAGAATTCAAGGGGCCCTGGAATATTGAAAAAAAAAAAGAAAAAATTAAATAATACCCAATAAATTACACAATGTTTGCTACGGGAGGAGAATGAAATTTTATCAGACACGCTATGAGCATCGCGCTCGAACGCTTTTGGTACATATTTGCAAAGTTGAATGTGAGCGATGAAAAAAGATTGGGAAAGAATGAAAGAGTGAAAAATGTAAAAGTATTCCCTCTTGGCTCGAGAGTAATTATTAAAGCTATAATATAAATAGAGGAGGGGACGAGGACTAGTGATTGATGTACGGTGCCTCTGGGCTTTTGAAATTATTAATTAACATTTAATTTTTCCAATTTTTTCAGGGTAACTCGAGCACCATTTAATCGCGTCCAACCTCTCTTCTGACTTTTGATGGAATATTGACCTGTTCAGGTTTTTACGTTTCTTTGCTGATATAGATTGGTCGATTCATATCCGCTACCTTCTTTGACGTATAGACCCTCTGGTATCTGTGGGAAAAAAAAAAAAAATTGAATGGTTAGCAATTTATACGATATGCATACGTACCCATGGATAGGGGATGAAATTCTAATCCAAACTGCGCTATCGTTATTATTGGATTTGAGAGAAATGGCTACATTCACTAAATTCGCGAGTAATTGGCAAGCGTGATGAATACGTAGAGACAAGCTTGGCTGCCAAGTGGATGAATGTGTCTATACCTGAGAAAACATTGGATACGAGGCGCCCCATATTGAAGTTCTGTTGATCTTGCAGTGTAGGAGGAAAGCGTCGGTAAGCATCGTTTCAATTGCACCACAGGCGTCGAGTTCTCCATAAGGTTTGCACAGGGTAAACGATATCTCTTAGAGTACTCGATGGTATCCGACAAGCTCACGTGTACGTGGATTATTGACCATAAGAAATTCGAACATTCCTCACGAGGATTCTTGAGCGACGAGAATCTTCATTCGCGGGACTCAAGTCAGCTCGCAACCTCATAGAGACAAGGATCGAATTTAAGCAAGAGGAAAACTTCGTATTCTTAATAAACAGAAGAAATTGAACGAATAGCACAAAGAGCGATTGGATTCAGATCTTTCGACCTCATTTGCCTGTCTGCTGATCCTGAATCTTAGCACAAGACTTCTTACCGCCTTCTAAAATCCCTCAGGATTCGTGCTAGACCCATTTCTCGTCTCATTGTCACTTCAGGTGGCTCTTGGGACCCAGACGAGTTTCGAAGTAAAATTCTCAGAGCTCAGCATGACAGGCAACCACGCTGACAGAGGAGCGAAGGGACGATGCACGTTGCGGTCACAGAGGGACCCTCGTGTCTCTCGTCTGCGACCTCGAAGCTTCCCGTGGAAACGTTCTGGCTGAAGGAGCGAGGAGGGAATCTAAGAGAGATTTCGAAAGCTAAGGGAGTTTACGAATGTTCTGCCTTTAGTATAGAGATCGCTGAGGGCCGGGAAGTGTCAGGAAGAAAATATCCTGGATCGATCCAGACGCCGTTGTAAAATTGTCTAGTGATAGTTATTGCACCGATAATCTTGGCAATTTCCGAGTTGGCCGTAAGCTCGATCGTTATACCAATTACTCGGGACGTTAAGCCACTCGCAGTCTGAAAGATAACGTTCGAAAGATAACATCTGAAAGATAAAGTCCTGGCTCAGGTCCTCAAGTTCATCCCCTAACTTTAAATTAATTCAAAACACCTTGGAACACTCTAATCGTGTTCTAATATATCCTTTACGAGGGGTCGACCCACTTGTTTATTTTTTCGTTTTAATTCCTATGGAAATACCCGGCGAACACCTGTCTCTTTGTCATCCTTGTATATACACGTATACCAGCTGCAGCGACCTTATGCTTTTTACATTCTTTCCCACTATTATTTCCTCTCCCGTCTTCCGCACAAGACAGTCCCACCACGCGTGCAAACGATTCCACCTCGTGCACCGGCTAAGAATATATTATTACGGCCTTTACGCCAGACTTGTTTATGGCTACGGAATTCTACGGGAGAGAGGAAAGCACGTGCATCGTCGCGCTATAATACCCGGCCCTAGGACTTCATTCCCGCTGCTACCTAGCACGTTGGAATTTAGTGGCTCGAGCATGTAAACCGTCTAGGACGTTCGCATCTATAGCCTTTTACCCTTTCCAGTTTTCTATCCTTCGACAAGAATTCCCTTACAGACTCCCATAAATTCGGTCCACCGTCAATACCTTATAGCCAAATAGCCAATAGGCAGCTAAGCAAAGATTCAATAAATATTCACTCGTTCGTTCTCAATTAAACCAAGTCAACAATACATCTATACGGACTATGTAATACATGCTGATTCCCTTTAGATGAAAATTGTCCCATTGGCTTGTCGTCATCCGCGCTTCTACCGGCAGGCGACAATGCAATTAGCAGGGTGGTGCACCGAGGATAAAAACTGCAGGAAATGTACTCTCTGGAGGGTGCAGTATGGAAGGCCAGAGCAAGGGATGTTTTTTTTGGAATAGTGTGTATATATGATGTGCACTGGCGACTCTGCCGGTGGTAACTGGTAACTGCTTACTCGGGTTAGCTGGACAGGAGGGGGGAATAGGGGGGGGGGGGGGGTCGCTGAACGATGCTTCAGATAAAACACAAACGTGCTCGTGAAAACGAGGGGGATGTCGCGTCACGTGAGAGACAGAGAGAAATAAAAGGATACGGTGTGACGGCATGGGACACAGAGAGAGACAACAAGAGGGTCGATATAAATGCAGTCGACTCTACTGCAGCAGCGAGTAGCTTTCTCCTGGTATATACGTATTCATATTTGCATTACGTATGTCCCCTTTCTCTCTCTCTCTCTGTCTCTCTGTATGATTCTCTGTGAGTCAGAGAAAAAAAAAGAGGGAAAATAAACGAGTCAACTTCTTTCTTCGTTGCTCGGATAAAGTCTGCCGGAATATGAAATGAGGCTGTATACCTCATTAGAAGATGACCTCTTTTTCCACACGACGCACAAGCCGAGTTTCCCTCGCGTTTACGTCGTTAATCTTCTACGTCAGTTCTGGATTCATTAGCTATAGATGGATTAGTATATGTATCTTTTATATATATATATATATATATACACACACACACGCGCGCGCGCGCGCGTCCACGCACTCTGTTGACAAGGCTTAGACCGTACGTCGTCCTTCCTTCGTTCCATCATTAACTTCTCTCGTTTGGTCTCTTGAACCAACCTGAAAATCTCACTTCACTTAGTTCTCCGCACCTACTCAACCTTAATACGTATATTCCTTGCACGGGTTCTGTGATTAACTTTCTCGCCTGTCCTCGACTAGGCGAAGAAGTTTCTTCGCGTTGACCTAAGGAAACTATTACATTGGGTTTGTCCTTAAATTCTTTTAGTATCTTTTTTGTCCCGTTCTATATTCTCTTCTCTGATCCAGACTCTCGGTGTGTTCTAAGAAAGTTCTCGACCGGTTCATGATTCTTTATTTACAAAAAACTCCCCCGAGATCCAATGGTTTAATGGCCGTCGGATGACGCTCGGATTGCTTGCCGCTGGTATTCGATTTTACTTCGTGTGGTATATGACGATGCTGAAGCTTAGGAGTAGATTGAATAGCAGGAGGAGGACTTGTTTGGCTTTTCTTCTTATTCTTAGCAATGCTCTGATCTTGCAGTAACGCACGTTGATTCTTTTCCTGGGACTGTGGATAAGACTTATTTATTCTACTCGATTTATTCCCACGTGCACAATGAGGTTTCCGTTCACGAATAACACGGCGTTCGGAATACCTGGGTGCACTGTGAAATATTATTAGCTATGTATTTCGCGAACTCGCCTTGTCCATCGCAATGTCCACCATCATTCTTAGGGAATTGCACTGATGGAATTACAAGCCCTGGGCTCTTTCCAAGGACTATCAATTTTCGTCCGATATGAAATTCAAGCTGCGCCATCTGACAAAAGCACTAAGAGCGTCATCGGCGGAAGCAGTAGAAGGGAATGTGTCCTTGAAGGACCCAGAGTCGAATATCCTATTGCAAAGGTTACCCGGTTATCCGGCTAACAATAAGGGTGGAAAGTGAGCAAGCTCAGGACGTCGTTAAAGGGAACCCGTGCGCATCTTTGACGAGAATAGAATTTTTTTTTTTAGTACTTCATGTCTCAAGTTGCTAACTATGACTGAGGGGGGTATTGACCCTTATGTCCTTTGTGAACTCACCCGTCTGGTCACGAGATTCTATAACAATTGGCAAGTTTGCCGTCGAGAAATTGAAGACTTGGAGATTCTAAGCTAAAACGTGATGTCGACACGCGATGTCAGGTGGGGCGGGGGGTGGCTTGTTCTGAAAGCAGGGTTGTTTCGCCGGACGATCATGGTATTCACTTTATGTAAGACTTATGGTCCTATAGAATTCTGACTTCTAGAGAAAGTTACCTTTCGATCCAAGGACAATAACGAGCCAGGAAGTCAAGTCCATTCGCTATTCTTTTCCACCCTTGTTATAGAAGTGACAACCTAGGATACCAATTCTGCTTCGTTCCGCTACCGTTAACTCTCTTCGTCGTCTTGTAACTTCGTGCCAAGGTACTATGAACCGGAAGCACAATGTTGAGAATCGTGGATCCCATATAAAATACAGCCTTGGTTCTTTACTATCGAAGCTAAGAGATGCCCTTTAGGATGATTTTATGAACGAGAACGAGTCGAAGACTATGGCTGTTCTCGCTGCAGGAACTTTTCATATTATGGAAAATTGGTAAGTTGCATCCCTACTGGATAGTTGAACAAGTTCAACTTTATGGGAGAAGGAAGTTTAAACCGCAAAATAAATGAAAGAACTGAGAAAGGCCATCTTCCTTCCTCTTCCTACGTCCCTGCCAGTTGCGGCAAGCTGCAAGTTCACGCTGTTATGATTCTTGAAATATTCAGGCAGCTTTATTGCGCGACGAGACGCGAATTTAGATTTCGGGCCAATCAGGGACGGCATAGGTGGCGGTGGTGCCTGCACCTTCTAAGAAGCGTAATTAACGCGCGGTATATACGACGAAGCGTTTATTCCAGCAAAACCCAAGAATCGACGACCTCAAGAGAACCAGGATGGAAAAGAGGAGCGACCTTCCTGACCTGATTAGCTAACCCGTCGTCATCCTCAAACTTCTACGTGCTCTTTAAACTTCAGCCTTTATTCATTTTACAATATCTTTGCCTACGGAAAGAATGAAAAATATCAACAGTTCTCTTTAAGCTACCCTGGATCCTTCATCATCTTATTCCAGCAAGAGATCAACAAGAGCCAATGCTAAAAACAACATGGTATTCAGTATCTTCGCTACAAGGAAGACTTGTTATCCAAAGTTCTCCGTCCACCCCCGACCAACCCCTCCGCCCCTATCTAGAACGTTTCGACATTTAATTATTTTAACGTTATATTAATTAGCAGAGAAGACCCAGGGGAGGGAGCAAAGGACCCAGTAGTGTCGACAAGCAGCGTTACTTGTTCCCCACTTGCTTTCACTTTTACTTCCGATGTTGAACAAAAGCATTTACCTTTCACAAAATTAAGAATTCCTGCGGTGAACAAGCGATCCGACCTGGACCAACTTGGAAGACTCGTGCAATTATGCTAATACGAAATTAATTATTTTCGAGGAACGTCGGTCCTCACGTTTCTTATAACTCTTCATCCACTTTACCTCTTCTCGAATGAGTTTTAATAAGCCTTCGGCTTACAAGCTTATACATTATTCACAAATCAGTTAAGTGGAGAAGAAGATGGAAATTTGATTGTGTTGACGTAAAGTCTCTCAATCCACTACCACCTTTCCTCTAGTTTCAATACTTCTTTATTTAAGCACTTACCCTTTTTGTGGTTGACAAACCTTTCGAAGGATGGAAGCTCGGATTTCACGAAGCTACGATTTTTTTTCCACGTTAACCGTCAGATGAGACGAATGCGACGAGGGGCAGGAGGAAGTAGGAGGATCGAAAGGACTCATAGCGGAAGGAAGGATCGTTACAATCGTCGTTACCGTCAGTGGCAAGGATCGCGCAGGCTTCGTTTATCGCTCTCCAAATCGTTATTTATGAGGGTTCTTACGATATGGAATGAGCTACGAACACATTTCTATAGATGGCCAAAGGGGCTTGACATCCGAAACGAGTTCCGAGCCTGAATAAATCGAAGCGAGTTTAATCCAATGGACTCGGATCGTATCATCCTGACTGTCGGTTCTATGAATGTCTAGAAATTTTTCAAAAATTTTTCAAAATTTTTTCGGGGTCTCGATACTATGACTTTATTTAGAAATGTTTAGGTGAGGATACACACGTTACGTAATTACGTAATAGGGAATTCAGTGGAACAGACGCTCATGCCTTGCGGAAGCGTCGATAGTAATACGAAGTTGCCACTGGATAAGTATATAAGTAAGTAAGTACGTGGAAATCTCAACGTCCATCAACTTCGAATAATAATCCCTTTAAACGTAACGTCGCGACAGAGCTAAGAGCTTATAAATGTGTTTTGGGAAAAGTTAGCGAAACTTTCACGAGTTGGTTGCTAGCTCAGTCGCGACACATAGAAACGTCAGGGAGAAACGAGCCGCCGTAGCCCGTTATTACGGATTTAGCCAAATCCAAAAATAAACGCTCGAGCCGTCTGACTGCACCAGCAAAACTTTCTACTGCAGAGCCAAAACCCCTGCAGAGTACCAACCCCTAGGACCTTACGCCATAACGCCAGCCTATGCACTGCGTATAAACACAGTTTCGCAGAGACGTGAATATTTTAAGAAAAATTTTACAAAATTCTTACCCCTCATCTCCCTTACTAATTTTTCTTTTTTTCTTCGTCTTGGAAACTCCCCTATTTCGACTATTTATACTACTTTCATTATCAGTACATTATTTATATATATTTTTTAAGCATTTTACAGGGTTAGGTTTCCATGTAAAATATTTCTACTCAAAACCATCCCCATCCAGCTCCCTCGGCTAACGAAGATCCTTCGGTTAATTATGGCCGATGAAGTCTGACGATTATTTCCTTTAGTACGAGGATTGAATACGGGCGCCACGACGTCGCCAGTTTTGTATCCAATCTAAGTATATTTATCGGTTATCCCCATAATTCCATAATTCCCAGAGACGATCCCCACTAATAATACCAAACATGTATTTTCACTCGGGTAGTAAAGTGTCTGGCGAAGTGGAACCCTGCTACGAATATACCTATATAGACGTACATTAGAATGACGAAATTGATGAATTTCAGTCAGTTGAACGTAGCTAACAGTATCCAAGCGTTATGGCGTCGTAACTCCATATCATGTGGCGATGTCACAGTGGCCAATAGCTCTCTTCACTATGAATCGCCTCTAAACTCCCAGTAGTGCATTGCTATTCATTGCAGCGTTCATCCTTCGTACTTCGAAACTATTCGAGGGAGCGACAGGTGATAGTTCGTAAGCTGCTCCAGCTTAAGCAAGCATCGAATGGTCCATATAAACCTGCTCTGGACCCTGTCGTATACTCTCTCCTCCTCTCCTCTCCGTCTGATCCTCATTTTGCATCCAGCTTTCCTCTCGTTCTTCAGAACTCTAACAAAATTATCCATAGATCCTCGTGGATAGTTGGACTAACCCGTAGATCACTAGAACGAGGAGTATGCCGAGGAATCTAATTAGTCAAGTTATCAGTGATCTGGAAAATCGTTATCAGTGCTTTGGATTCGACGAGAAAATTTCTACTGGTACTGGGTAGATATTATATCATGAGAACGTTGAAATTTCAGGAATCTCATAGTGGTCCAGGGTAAACCTGATGAAAGGTAACAGATGCGTGCTCCTCTGCTTAGCGCAGCACGAGGCTCCCCATAGCCGATAATTGTATTTACGTCATCCCTCTATCGTGTACTGAGAACGGTATTATCCTCTGTAGTCTGAACTTGGTCCGAAGCTACCTGGCATCCTGGGGGAAGTGGCGAACAGCCAGACGTGAACGTCGACGCTCAGCGCGATTCCACCCCTCGAACTGAAGCTTTGATAGGACTGATTGGAATTTGCTGTACATGCAAGGTTGGCCACAATTACTGCGTCCGGACTATCCTGGACCTTTGAAGAAAATCATGGATCGGGTTGATGCTTGGAGATGAGGGTTCAGTTAGCGATTGATAGTAATACTTTATCATTTTTTATAGGATATTTAATTTGGATTCGAGTCTCTTTATGTAATCAGTTCAGTTTCATTTCTATTGGAGGATATCGATTATTTGGGTCTCTATTCTTGGCTCATCACTGGGATTCGGGGGAAATTAACGCTTTAGAAATCGACGAGAGGTAAATGTGACGAGTGGAAAGGAAGAAATTTTGTGAAATTCAAGGGATTGATGAATCAAGGTCTTTCGATGGTCGCTTCGGAATTTTATAGACAAAGGTAAATCTTTTTCAGTTCAATGTCAAAGAAGCGCCTAGTAGGTCTAACGATAATTGTCCAAGTCCATTTTTATGATTTGGTCTTCAATGGTGGTCGAATGTATAAAAATGAGTTTTGAGATTTCTTAGACGTATCTCGTTATAGAACAGAGAAAGATTTTATACCGAAGTATTTCATGGGGATTCTGTAAGTAAAAGCAGAGATGTGAAATAAATATTGAAAACATCAATAGTAGATGAGGGTCGTCGTAGGTAGATGAGGGACGTCGACCCGTAGGGTCCCCCGTCTTGGGAATCCTCCAGAATGGATATTGCCTTGGGATACGAATACTGAAATTTTGAGGATGTACAGGTATAAATAAGTTAAAATGGCCTATGCCCTAGAATACAGTTTAATATCGCTTATTCCTTTCCTTTATTCTTTCTCTTTATTCTTAATAGTTCAGGGAATCCTGCCTGGTCCCGGTACAGACTATCCAAGGGGAATCGGACTTGATCGTCGGAGCGGGACGTAAAATCCAGCTCGTTCTTTCTTCAGGAACTCGAAAGCATAAAAGTACAAAAAAAGAAGATGGCCATCTCGAAGGAATAATCGTAGCGTCTCATGAGCGTCGCTGGTGACGCTTTTCGAATCGTAATTGGTAAACTCTCCAGGGTAATTACGTATCCTAGCTGATTGCAAGCTCGAAAGTCCATGACTGCTAGCCACCCGCCGCAGCAAGTTGAGAAGTATAAAAAAAGTAAATTTGAAAAAATATATGCAGAGGAAGTCATCAGCAGGAAGGAAAAGTAGTCACGAGAATCTTGGACGTCGAGCACAGACAGACGTCACGTTATTATACGCGGCTGCTTTCAAAGCGACGTCGCTACCCCGATTCTCGACTGTATTATAAATTAAATGGAAAAAAAGGCCATTTGGATAATTAACGTGGAAGCGCCTCAAGTTTAATGAGCAAACTGCTTGTTCAGACAGTTTCAACGAAATCAGTCACAAAATCTCCCACATAAAGCTACAAAGACGTAATAAGAAGACACTGTACGTTAAAGCGTTAAAATATTCTTTGTTTTTGAAAATGTTATATAATTTTGTCTTACATTCAAATTTCTCATTAATTTCTTTCGTAAGCCATTCATTAATCATCCAGGATACATTGATATCTTCTTCACTCATAATTCCATTCAATTATTTAGAATAAGTTCAAATCTTACGCTAGTAATAAAAAACAAACTAACCTCAAAATTTATTTTCAATATTTTACAGTAAAACAATTCTTGGCTATTGATCTTCATTAGCCATTGTGCGATTGGCAATGAGTTCAAATTATATGAAAGCCACTTTATAGTAAATGTACTTAGAGAGCCCACAGGGCAAAGGTCATCGGTCATCGATGCTTGTACGTCGATCGATTTTATCGTAATACAATGTTACGAGAAGTCATTACCGTATTCGTCATTCATTCACTGACACTGACCACCCCATTAAAAATTGAGAGCCTGTAAATGTGCAGAGCATACCGGGTGACTAAAAGCAAAAAGTCGTATGCATGCTAAAAATCCTATGTTTATACGTCCTTTTGCTTTTAGTCGTGCCACATCTATATACTTGTTTCTCTCTAAAGACAAATATACCGTGGTGAAAGAGGAAGAGGGAGAGTGAAATTATTCGATCAGAAAGTTTCGAGACTTTTTGATTTTACAATTCGGAGCCTGTGGTAGTCTGACACAGAATCGATTGGATTTTTTTTTTTTTTTTTAAATTAATGAATCTTACGGAAGTCCGTGGCTGCGATCTTATTAGAGATTCGATCGCTTCGCAACCGACGAGTCTTTTAAGTTGAACTATGCCAACTAATGGCAAGAAGAGATGAGGAGAAAAGGACGATAGATATACGCGACGGGGATGGGAAATTAAGCTTCGCAAGTTCAAGTAAAAGCACATCGAGTTTTAGCCCCACTAACATCTCTGGGCTTTATCAGTCCCTTAACTGTAAGAGATATATTAATTACGGGGCTGTATGATTTAATAACGATCCTATTAGCGACGAGTCTTCCAACTCATTATACAGCTACGGCAGCATCTTAACGATTTTCGACCAATCTCCATGCAAATTCCTCCTCCCACCCTTCCTTATCAGGATCTTTCGCAAGTTATTTCATTCTTGTCAACGCAATTAGCTATCATAAAGGAGCGATTTTTTATCCATAGATATACATATGAACATTCTCGTTATCAACAGCCTTTGAAGAAGGAAGAAAAAAAAAATGAAAAAATCAAAAGAGTGTAATGCTAATTATTAACCAGTAAAGCCTCTACTGTATTTATGTAAAGCAGTAAGAACATACAATATAACGAACGCAGCAAAAAATTTTGTATCGATATATATATATATATATATATATTTATATATTATAAAATATATTTTAATGTAATCATTATATGTTCGAAATATATTATAAAAATGTTTTTTTTTCCCCCACCAGGGTGCGATCGATCGCGGAATATATTGTTCGTTTAATTCTACTAGCTAAATCGTTCTGGCAAGAAAAGTTAGGCCACACGTGGTAGCCCTTTATCCCCCGTGCTAATATTGAAGCTGCAAACTGTTTGCCCTTGCAACGGAGCACACCCTTCCCGTAGGCGTCTGGCGTCGTTGGCGTCGCTGGATTGCACCCCATCCCCTAACTTGGTTAAAGTGAAATTTACAGCGCACCCGATGGCTTATTTCAAGAGAAGATCGCCGCTGCACCGTTTAATATTCCAGCAGCTCGTGTACGCCGATGTATTGTTGAAAGGGCTGTTTCAGATGGGATAAGGGAGGAAGCGGAGAGGAGGGATCGGTCAAGGGTTAGATACAACAGAGACAGTCTACCACTAAGCAGGCACTATGAGCGATCAGGTAGTTTAGGGGTTAGTTAGGTAAACGTAATTGTAAAGTGATAAATAAACAACCCTTGCGGTAAACGTTCAGCCACCTTTTGATTATTAACCCTATTTTAATCTCAGTAAGGTATTAGAAATACGTACGGTTTAGTCCAATGTACCCTCTGACATCATCTACCCCCATCACCAACGTAATCCGGGGATTGGTGCCTTCGGTCCGATCCATACGGATCGGAGCACTCTGATGTTCGATCAATCAATCGGTACGTCATTAGTTTTGCCAATAAATCGAGCCGATGTTCGTTTTACGTTGCAGCGGATAAGCGACCCGGATTACTCTGATGCCCGATCAGTCAAGTCCTTCGTCATGTATCCTAAATGCTCTTTGAACCACCAGAAATTACACCAGTCACACTTGAAACGTGTTGGAGCAACGAAATAATTGATTACTTAAATCCTATTGATTTGGATACTTTTATACGCTAATTCAATTACCTGGGCTTAGCTTGGGTCTATGATGAGTCATATGATGATGATCAGACACGTTGACCAGCACCGTGTATCCTCTTGATGTAGAATAGACAACTTGGAAATTTGACAATACTCAGTTCTCCCTTTTTTTCTAACCTGTCTCTCCCGTGATTTACACCCTCATCCCTTAAACGTCCTATGCCACATATCATAGGGTTTCCGACACAGGCACTAGTGTCGCATAAGTTTTCGACAGAGATATTGTCTCGGTTGAAAAATTACGTTTAAGCCTTTCCGGTGAGCTTTAATGAGCTTTCTTTTTCTGTCGGAGGTTAATGCTAGGGTGAGTTTCGTCCAGCGGAAAATCAAGTTTTATTAAAACGCATAAAAAATGGATTTTCAGGTAATCGAGGTAAAAGTGATCAAAGCAGCGACGGTTTATTCGTTAAGAAATAAGAATCAGTGTAACTAAGGGATGCACCCCGTTCTCTATAATACAATATCGAGACTCGCGGATAAGGGATGGAATACGTGGCACGTATCCACGACTATTCGTAAAGCTCAGAACTTTTCAGCCATCGAGTCGACAACGTCGAAAATAATTACTTCGCAATGGCTCGGGTCCAGCAGACTCGAGTCAGCGAAGTGAATCCCTTATTCCGGTCTATTCTGGTAAAGTGGGAGGGCTGGGGGTGACCCTCCCACATTCTCACCCTACCAGCAATTCATTTACAATCTGTTCGAAAGCAGTCTACATCGAACGAGCTTTTCTCCTATTTCTTCGTCCCTCATACCCACCCAGGCATCTACCCTTATACATCCATCCCTTCATACTCACTTCGTGCACTATCTTACCCTGGCCGATGCCGACTTCACCAGGGGGCGTAGACCGTGAATACAAACGAATTGCTGAGAAAGCTCCTGTACTGGCCTCAATGCCGGATCATATCACTGCCTCGCACCCTCCTCGTTACCCCCCCCCCCCCCCGCCACCCTGTCTATTCAACCCTATTCTTCTATCTCCACGAGACGCAGACCCAGTGAAACCTCAAGTAAATCCCATGGATGCTGCACGTTCTCAATGGCAGTTTTAAGTGGTTCGCACAAACTCGAGGGTTAAGTGCCACCCCCGAAATACTGGTAGGTCGGGTAGTTCTCATATAGACTAGATGACTGACTGCTTCAACGACTCTCTAGTTCAGGTCGAGGTAGCAATAATGACGACGCCAGATGACTCCTTCGACAATTAAGCTCACGACTCGACTATTTTGTATGTGACCTATACGAGAGCTTTTCTATGGTCAATGACAAGAGGGAGAGTGAGGAAGGGGGTGCGTAAGGCTTAGGCTTACCATCGCTCATTTTATCCCTGTCTTTCTTCCACTTCTTATCTCACTTTTTCTGCCTTTAGCTCTTTACCTCAGAGAATGACTTTAATTGACATAAAGTTTAATAGCTACCTGAGCAATGGAGCAACGAAGCAGTTCTCCATTCTGCGTAAAGTAACCCCGATAAAAAAAAAATCCTCGGCACAGGCGATATAAAGAGGGAGGACGTTTTACGTTCAATCCTGCTAAATCGGGCGTCATATTCCATAAAGCGAAGTGTCTACAGCTTGCACGACGTTATGGGTGTACTGCGTTCTTCTCGAATATATGTATATACCAACCTCTGTAAAAGGCAGCTACGTCCATATGGGAAACAGCGGGGAAAAAAGAATATAAAAATTTCGTAATATAAGCCAAACGCTGGACAGCGACTTTTACGATTGCCTTTGATGAATTCAAAAGTCTCTACTTTCAAGTACAAAACTGTCAAATAGAGATTTTTCGTAAATTCGTCTGGTATTCAGTGTAAAACACGTATTTCGCAGGTAATACATGGTCATAATACGAAAATGTTTTTTTCGACGAATTTCTAAATTCACACGTAGACTATACCATATCAACATGATAAAAAATGAATCTTTACGCTTTCTTATAAGAGAGCTATACGTTCGTGTATATATAACACGAATATAAGTATTTGAGATTAAAGTCTTTGGTTAGACTGTCAAAGAATTTTCATCGGATACACAAGTTCGACGTTATTCATGAGCTTTTACGTTTTCCCGTAAACGTAACGCGCGGGTGAGTGGGCGTTAAAAAAGAAAAAGGGAAGGACGATACTTTCCGTAAGGGTGGGACCTGGCAGCGCCATGGCGAAATGGCGAGAAAAAAAAAAAGGTATAAATTCTCAACAGAGTTTTCGCTCGCTCGCAAATGAGCTTTCAACTCATTCTTTTTTCTCGGCTTTCCAATGAACGAAAACGGGTTAGCATTATATTCATAGTTTTCTCGTGCTGCAGTTGCATGCGCTGAACAATATCAGTGCTGAATATTGAGTAAATACGTGCATTCCAGGCACGCCTTCCTCCATACGCTATTCAATATACCATTGGGAGTTATTATGTAACGTGTATGAATGTGACCTCCACATATCAGACCATATCTACGTAGTAGATACTATAATATGTATTAGTAGGTATATCCAGAGCCTGGCCAGCCAGACCGGGAGGAGAGAGCAGACGGAATGGCATGTTCAAGAGGCAGGAATCGCTATAGCACGTAACTACAGGGAACAGAGAACGTAGAAAAGAGTAGAACAGCTCTAACCGAGAGAAGGTATTCACAGAATACACTAACTATTTAGAGCTAATTTGTATTGATGCGAATTCAATTTCTATATACACGTCAGCCTCCCATGTATAATCCGATTGCCTATCACGTAGGGCAACGTGATCTCACGTGGCAAATGAGTCTTTTCGATTAAAGCACAATTACACAAATATATCTCTCTTAGGTAATTAAATGTGAAATACACGTATTTCTGTATGCCTTACGTATATTTGTATACTTTATATGTCAATTGGTATTGACTGTATTTATTTTTACATTTATATTATTATTTTTCAAAGATTCGCCAAAATCGTCAACGCGATGCCACGATGTAGCAGGGGTGTTCAGTGTATTTTTCGAAACTGCATGTGACGTACGAGACACGCGAGGATTAGGACTTAATCCTTGTACACGTATGATACATGCTCTGCATACGTTTTACGTATGAATTTTTCTACGAAAATACGTCGTCGTTTTTGTTCCCTTTCTTTTTTTGTAAAATTTATATCTCCCGTCCCCAACCCTTTTTGTTAGATTTATCAAACGCGAGTTATCAAGCACGGAGGCTGCGGTGACGCCCTGGTTTACATACCCTGGTTTAGATGCCCGCGATAGTGAAAATGAGCTTACGAGCTTTCAAACGAAAAACCAGTCATCTACGAGAGCAATATCGTTCTTTTTTTTTATATCGATATACAGCTTGTGCGCTATTCTTACAGAGCTTAAACCAAACATGGGGCTATCACTTTTACGCTTACGATCTAATCTAACACTACGAAAAAGCATCCAAGTTCATTCGCGCCTCGTAAAATCTTTGATCTTTCGTAATCAAACCCCCCCCCCCCCCCCCAAAAAAAAAGAAGATCGAGAGAAAAAACCTTGTGAGAAATTACGTTTTTCTTGAAAAATCTCTAACTTCCGATCTAACTACAGCATCCAAGTTGGATATGGAATAAAATGACTCTTTTTCCTCTTTCTATCTTCCTACTCTATTTCCTCTCGTCCACCTTAGAATCAAGCAGCTACCTAAGAGCCGACAAATGCAACCGAGTAAGTTTCCTGGCTAGTTCCTCAAAAGTTCTTACGAGTAAGCAGTGTCGGGAGTGTCGAGAATGTCGGGAGTGACCACTTGGCCAGCTCCGTTTCACCACCGGAACTGGATGGCGTCGCGACTTGAAAACTTGAGGCGTCTGTAGGAAAATAAAATCGATATGCCGCAGCCAAGTCCGTTTGGCTATCCAGAGACGGTATAGTTTATTCCTTCCCGTAGGTTTGGCTTGCGATCCTTCGAATACTCTCTGTCTCTATCTCTTCCTCTCTTACTACGTATAACTTTCTCACCCTCTCTTTCTTTCTACAGCGTGGGCCACGTCTCTCCGTCTCTCTCGAGCTTCTCCATCTCTTACTAGCTCATACTGCGCCTCCTTCGGCATCCACCGAAACGTATAGAGATAGCGGAGGATTACGCGAAGCTTTTTTATTTTTCGTCGGTGTAACGTGACGAGAATAAATGGCAGACATCCCTCTCGAAACCGTTCTGTACCCATGGCCTGGTTGTCTGGAAAAATATAATATTTCTTGCCATTTTAAGTTCTACAACGTACGAGTACACTCGCAGAGAGAGAGAGAGAGAGAGGCTGATAGTTCTCTATTTCTATTTCTCCTTCACTTATAGCCAGGCTATCGAGCAGCGATTATACAATGTGCTAGAATGGCGGACGTATCGTAGCAGTAAATATGGATTTTGTCGTGGCATAACGCGGTGACCATTAAGATCGATGGAAGTGAGCATTTGATGCCTCGAAGCCCAGCAGACGGATGATAAATCGTCCGATGCGATGCTAAAGATGGAGCATTTATTTCTACTGTCCTCTCACTTTCTCTCATGTATCCACGACCATCTCCGTCTCTCGTTCTTTTAATATTCCCACTGACGCCCACAAATTCCCTTAGCATCCCTATCTTTATAGCTCCTTGGAATAATGCGTGGCGAGAGTAACGAGCATAAATATACCACGTGCTCCTTAACAAACGGCCACGTCTTTGCTGGCGCACGTATTCTCGAGAATCTCATACAGATCCGAAAAGTGCCATTTGTCTCAGTAGTGCGTACCTATAATACTCTATGATATATGCTATAATATCGGTACGAGCACAGAAAGAATTGAAATTCCCTATAATACAAAAATGCGTATACGTTTCGCGTAGCTAGGAAATATTACACTGTGTACCTCAGCCGGAGAAACGACATGGGCAGAATTGAAAGTAAATATACAAGGTGCGAGCTAACGGGTGACCAATGAATAAATATACGGAAGTAGTTTGGTAGGAAGGATTTTCTTTTGTCGTTTTCTACATTCTTCCTTTCTGGTCATGTATCTCGACAATTATTTAGCCACGGCAAATCGAGCCGTCATTGGCATAAAAATTACCACAATTTACGGACACAATGGACGCTTTGTCGCGGCGGCTGCGTCACGTAGCACAGTCCCAGTCGAGGAATTGGCGGCGGGTGTATAACGTCGTTGGTGGTTGGGATGTATGAGAAAAGTGAATAGAGCGGTAAAGCGAGGGAGAGAGTGAGGCTATAGGATTTTGGCCCCAGGGCACTTACGGACTCATACGCTTCTATACACGGGACTCCGGGATCGCATTTACTCATTGCGATTCCTTTTCTATGCCAACGGCATTCTTGCTGTTTCTACTATTCTTCCTGTTTTCACTTTGCAGCCACAACGCTGACCACGAACAAACCGTAACTACGTAGAACGTACTTGGCCGGGCAATCGGCACACGTAAAACTAACAAGTTTGACTGAAAAGCTTTCGAAATGGAGTTACGTCACAGTGGTGAGATAGTAGATACGTGGCGTATCCCAGTATGTACATACCGGGGTTAGAGCCGTAGTGCGTTCACCCTCTTACCCCTTCAGTACAAAAGTCATATCAGGAATTATCACAGTCTCGAATATTGGTCGTCATTTTTACGTAACACCCACTGCCTGTTCATATCGAGGGTACGTGTTAACGTGCCACTCCGGGCACCATTCATTCACTGATAAGTTGTCATTGACGGGACATATTTTTCTACCCTATTTTCCCTTTTCCTTCATCTCCCTTTCTTTTTTTTTTAATTTTTTTTCCCCTCCAAAATTTTTTCCGGCCGTCCCTCCCCTTCTTCTGATTTTTTCATCCTCTTTTTCATCCCTCATTTTTTTTCTCCTCCAACTTCTATGCACTCACCCTTTTCCTTCATCCCCTTGTCCTTTGAAACTCCTCCTCCCTGTGCAGCTTTTATTTCCTTTTTCCTTTGCCCCACAGCTTTTCCCCTTCGCTCCTTCCTTCCACCTCTCTTTTACGGAACAGGACTTGTTTCGTTGTATGTAATTCAGGGAATTAGTGCATTTAAATAAGGGTCCTCTTGCTACGCTATTACCCCTCTGTCGCTTTAACGTATTGGTCTGACGGTGTTCAGGGATCCGTCACGCGTTCTATGACGATCCTTGTCGAAATCTACTGTCTGGTCATACTCTGGTCTGCTCTACTTCATTCCAGTTTAATTTAGTCTATTTTAGAGGTCTCGTTCAGGGTTTGTGCTACTTTAAAGATTTAAAGCCCTTCCGGCTCCAAATGGCCAACTTAATCGTGGTTCTGTTACGAGTGTAGATTCTACATCCTCTACATCCTAGGATATCCTCTCGAGTGTTCAATCTCACCGGAAACACTCACTTGCGGTTTACGGATTGGTTCTTGCGAATGAACGTAGCAGCTTTTGCTACGAGATGAAAAGAGAACATCATAACGATATCTCTATGCTCTTGTTAATTTCTTGGCGTAGGAATTATAACCAGTTAGGTTGGATCCGACCTACGTTGAAAAGAGCCGCTTATACTCATTACGGGACGTTGTTATACCATATGCGAAAAATCACTCGAGGATTACTGCAGTTCAAAGAGATAGCTGAGGATAATAAGAAGAGAATTTTTACCTAGGTATTTCCTCATTTACATTATTACTCTACTTTTTACAAGTCTTGTTTATTTTTCACTTCAAACTGAATTTATCCCTTTACCGGACAAATCTTCCGACCAGGACCCTGCGGAGATTTCCCCTAACTGTCCCTAATTCATTATCCAAATGGGAAATGGGCTTTATTTGTTTGCCAAAGTTGAGGAAGGGTTCTGGTATACGCACCGAAGAATGGAGAATGGGTTCTGCAGTGTTTGCACTAACCCTCGGAGGCTAAGGGTCGCTAATAAAAATATAAATTAGAAACTTTTTAAGGGTTTCTTTTAACCGTCAAGTAGAGTATTCGCCTGAACGTCAGGAATCTCACGATTGTTCTCTGAATTCACCCACGTTAATTTCGCCAATGTGCACATTAACTTTTCCATCCCCCTTCTTTCTCCTTCACCCTCTAATTCTCATTTCGTACCATTTCAGGGAAAGGAGATACGCGAGGTGGCCTAGTATTCCCGAATTATACCAGAGTCTCAGACTTCTGCTCTCTTCTCACTCGTACTTCCTGGGGGTGTATAAAATGCCCGCAGGAAAGGATGAAATCTCACTGCGGAGATAGAGAGGTCAAAGGTGATCTTTCGTACAGTAAAAAGGGGTGGGAAGTGGGAAAAAAATATAGAAGAGGTAAAATAACGAACCCATGATTTTCTTGCTTCCCTTTGCTGATCCACCTATAAAGAGTCCTTCTGCGCCACGGGCGTTCCTGACATAATTTATAGGAAGCGTGCAATTCAATTTCTAGCCGCGGCGCTGCCGTCAATGTGGCCACGGAATAGTTTGAATAAAATATCCGAAGGGTGGCGCCTGAATCGTATAACACAGAGGAAATACTAGAGAAAAGTGAACAGAGTGAATACGGTAGAATAAACTAGGAGAGAAGAAAGCATTAGAGGGACGGAGAAGTAAAGACTAAAAATATGCACTGGATCAAGTCAGGTCTGGTGAGGTGCTCGAGTCTAGCATTGGGACAGTGGACCTAAACCTCGCGACGCCATGGACGATTTTAATGCTTGCCCAAGCATTTTAAATCCTCGACTAGACAAGCACCCATTTACTCCTCTACCCTTATATCTCTATATAACCTAAGTATCTTCTTCGCAGCATCCCTTTTGTATGGCGCACTTGGAACGAGCGTTTCGTGTCTTCCCGGAAAATTAGTATTCCGCACGAGAGTGCGGAGCGAAATAATCTTTTTGCCTTTCAAAGAATTGCGAACCCTGGGATTAGGAATTCTCCTTCGGCAAGTGGCTCTCTTCGCGGTAGAGAATTTTCTTCTGCTATCGAAAAGTTATACTGGTGCAAATTTTCATTTACCGGACAAAATACGATTCCCTATAGTATACGAGAAAAGGAGTCTATTCGAAGTACTACTCTTGTGTCAATTCTTTGAGAATTCAGGTCCCAGTTAACGTGGACGAAGAGATACGCGTACTAAATAGGATCTGTATAATTTTTTTTTTCATTCCATATTCAAATATCCTGAGACTCTTCTCCTTCACGATACTCTACTCGATGACAAGCCAACTTTCTTTAACCCTATCGTCATGGCTATTTTAAGGGTGTGAAAATTTTTGTAAGAATTTTTTGACTTTCTATTTAACGATGTATATATACATATATACATACACACGTACTTGTCGATTATTGACGTATTGAAAAGATCGAAAAAGCACGTTCTTCTTTCGACTTACTTTCGGTCCCTAATCCACTGGTATGGGGACATGCTCTTACAACCCCAACCGTCGTCCCCTCTGGAGTCAGGGACTGCTGAAGTCTCAGAGTCATGACGGGAAAGTGCAGAGTTGCGAATATATCGTTGCTATACGTGTCTCGAGAGTTTGAATGTTGTTAGCCTTACCCTCCCTCGTACCCTTATACCATGTGCATCCCTATTTCCTTGGAAGTAGCTTGTAAAGGGTGTATGGTTCAGAGGATCTCATTGAAACGTTCAGCCATCACAAGAATGAAGTACTGCGAGTATCCAGAATTTGCAAATCCGGGATCCTGGAAGAATGAGATCTAAGCAGAGAGCAGAGGGATAGCTGCAAAAGGTCTTCGACTCCTGGCACTTGGCTTGAACGAGACGTCGTCGACCAAACAGACGATTTACACGGGAAGGCTATTAGACCTGCCATCCCCTAAGCAAAGTTAAAATCTGGCCACTTCATACCATAGTGAACCCAAGTGCTTCAGAGGGCCTAGATTTCACATATTATCCGGATCGTTACGATCGTAGCTGCCCAGTCTTGCCAGTCTTGCGGCTAAAGTTTCGACATCAGCTCGAGTCACCTGGATTGCTTGAGCTTGCAGGCTGAAGAGAAGATTTTGGAAATCCAAATAGAATGGTTAGGTTCGATCATTGAAGATACAGCGAGTACCAGAGTCTCCAATGGGAAATTGCTGGACCTCGCTATGATCTTGGCTATGGTAGTTTGATGTCTCTTGGAAAAACTGGATGAATCTTAATCAACGCGCCATTGTCGACAAGTTTCTAGACTTCGGAAGGAATTTCCATGGTTATTTTAATTTTGAAAAGAATCCGTTTTACAACGTGTCCTCGGACCCCGATCCTTTGGTATTAATGCAAGAGCTTTTTGAACCGGGCAGGAAGACCTTCCGATTTTCAATAACTCTACATTTTTTGGCTACCGGTTTCCGTTTTTTCACGCGAGGTCTGGCAGCTCCATTACTCAAGCAAATCCGTAACGTTCAAACCGGAAGATAATTGAGGAAGTTTTCTTCAGCCAATCGAACAGATTCGGGACACCGGTGAAACGACGCGAACCGGATGTCACCAATGTCGTGGTTGCTGATGGAAATATGAAAATCTTTTATTCTTTTTTATTTGAATATTTAATATAGCTATATCGGCACTTTAATACAGAGGACGTAATTTATTCTCACAACATTGTTCGATAGCTTTGACAGTATTGATCCTGAATTTACTAAGGATCGATACTATGGCCGCATTGCGTTAACAGCCATCTCGTATCTGACAGGATGACGTTAATAGATTTACTGCCGAAACTACTCGACTATCTCATTTCCCGAAATCATCATCAGTCAATTTACCGGCGGAGCCCTTGCACATGACTAGCTTAGAATTCAATCTCGAATAACCATACAGCTCAACGGGCCTTTTCCATTTGAAATTGTTCTCCATCCAACTAATGCTAAACCTTATAACAGAAATGTATCCCAGCCAAAAAACATCCCTTAAATTCCGACTTTTACTTTGCCCCTCTAAGTGAGAAAAACTGTTGGATACTATCGCCCATGTTCCTTCGTAGAAACTTTCCTCGTGTACTTCTCTTTACGAGGTCCCTCCCCCCCGCCCCCCACATATCGGCAAAAGGAAGGAAGTCGTAAGCAGAAAAGGGAAGCTTTCGTTTTTTTTTTCCCCTAAGAGTTAAAATAATCCAGAAAAACGATCCGTGGTAAATACTCCACCTCGGCCAGGCTAAAACGAACCGGAAGTAGAAGTAGCTGCAACTAGATATCCGGGCAGGCGTTTCAGCGGGTTTGAGAAAATTATGGCTATCGAGGAAATACGAAGTGGTGCTACTGGTAAGACTATCTTGTCTCCTCTCAATTTATCCAAGGAGATTCCTCTCTCGTTGCTATCTAAAATCTACCATGGTGGCTCTAATAGAAATGGGACCCCGCGGCCAGCCAGGACTTCCCTCTTGGAGATTGTCTCTTCCCTGTTCTTTTTGAAGAAGCTCCGGGCGATATTCCTCTCGACAGGCCCAATCGCTGCGATGCGAATAACCTTAAGCCAGCGTATCCCATTTTCTTATTTACAAATATTTCCGTGGCCGCTTTTTAGGTTTACTATTTTATTGATACAGTCTAAGACCTTTTTTTTTTTCTTCTACAGAAAAAGGACTATACTCCACTCACTGTACGTTCCAGCAATTCAGCTTTAATGCATATTGTATATTCTCCTTTAGATATCCGGTCCGTTGGGTAAAGTTAGCGAAATCATGAATTCACGTCTACTTGGACATTCTACGGCGTTTGTTATGTAGTCGGATAAAAGTTCGCACGGGCCCATATTAAATTCTTATCATTTCGGTCGAACGAGCGAACGCTTGAAATCTGCGCGACTCCTCTGCAGCTACCACAGTAGCAACATTCGCTATGGTAGCTGTTATCTATTGCTACCCCTTACCAAGGAACCTACAAACCAACCATCTAGCCTCCTCACCCTAGTTTTCTCAGTTGGATCTTTCCTTTTTCAATTCTTCTTCTTCTTCTTTCAAATATCGCGAAACTTTATGCCTCCTCCTGTCCTCGCCCCTTGCCGCCACCAGTCTACTCGCGACCCGATCCGCCATCGTGAAGTTATTGCCCCAGGTTTTTATTGCGCGAGTTATTGCCTATCAGGATGTGGAGGCAGACAACAAATTTGCTGCTCTCGTAACCGTGCTGAGAGACGAGCCCATGAGAAAAGGAACGAGAGAGTAAAGAAGAAGCTGGAGACTAAAAAGAAAAAGAGATTGGGGATGGAGGCAGCAAAAACCAACTCACAGCGCGCCTTCGCCCACGAACGAAACTTCTCGATTCGGAAAAATAACTTTGGATACCGAGCGAAAGGAGTCTGTGTATCATTGGCAGATTCTCAATCATGGACCCTGCTCCTTGGGCGTCCTCGATAATCCATATATCGAACTGTTATCCAGACCACGATAGACTTTAGGAAAAAGTCCTTTAGATTTTTCTTAATAATAAAAATCGACACAGTACAATTAGGCTAGTCAATTTTTTCCATCTGACAAGAGGGTCGGGAATGATGCAAGGGTAGACTAGGGTGAAAAAAAATATGGGAAATTAAGACCCAGCTGATTAGGTGAGGAGGTGAGTATGGGGTGGAGGGAAAATATGGCTCAAGGATAAAGATGGGTGCATTCAGTGAAATAGTCTACTACAATGACGACTGTCTTGACTTCTCTTAGGGAATTGCGGCTACGTCGAGTATCTACCTAAGAGAAGACATAAGTACGCCATTATGCTCAGAGTGCACAGTCGGAAGTTGATAGCGTGTGTATATATATATATATATATACATAATCAGCTGGAGAATATGGAAAATTGCAGCGTCTTTGTGCGTTTCCAATTTCAGTCTAGGCGAAAAGGTGTTCAAGCCGATTCGTAGGATAGTCGCGTGCGAGAGCGAAATTTGACTGCTGGAAAGTATTGGGAATTCCCGATACACTCAGTAAATTCGTAAATTGCTATTCATGGGGATACATGGATAGGAATGAAATAGATCTATCTTCAAGGAGCGCACCTGGGTCTATTTCTGCATTTATTTATTGAAAAACAATAGGAAAAACTCATAAACCAACGACATAAATATTTCAATATAGGTTTCGAACTGAGTTTCAATCATCGTTGTTTACAAATGGTGGATCTGTTATGACGAGAGTCCGTGTGAATATAAATTTCCTCCTTACCGAAAGAGAAGCCTAGTACCGATTCCGTTATCGAACTGGGATTCGATTATATAAAAAATAAAAAATTACCTTCCACTTTATTTGCATCGGGTACCAATTCCGTTAAATTGTTTTTGGTTCTGATTGTACGTATTTTTTGAAATTTCAGACCGGCTCATTCGCCTAAAAGCATCGTCTTTCTCAGATAATTATAATAAAAGCTCAAGGTTTTCGTCGATACGGGAAAAAAGAAATGTTGGGTAATGAAAAATTGGTAGAATTTTGAAAAAGAAGGAACAAGTATTAAAATACCTCGTTTCCGCGTGAATTCAATAAATTTAATATTTTCCTGGTAAAGTCGTTACATCTCGATAAGATCCGAAGCAATTTCAGAACTCGTTTCGAGTAAATTTCAATATATAACCACGGAAAGATCTCGTTCAATTTTTGCACAACTATAAAACTAGTGTTACGCTCTGAAGTCTGTCGTATATATATATATATATATATACATATAAATTTACTATAGTGAATTGGACTTTTAAAACGCTGTGAAAAATCTGCTTTTCTTAATACAGCAAAAACAGTGAATTCCAACTAGCCACGAGGGTCCGACCGGCCGCTAATGTAAATCCGGATAAATTAGAGTTGGTTACGCCGGCACGCCGAGGCTTAAAAGATTACGTCGTACGTTAATGCGAGGCTTAAATACTCTTAAAGAGAGAAAGAGAGAGTAGGGAATCGTCGGTTTAAGAGAACGCTTGTTACGGTCTAATGGAATGTCCTGTTTCGCGAAAATGATCAACAGAAGATAGAAAGTTAAATGAAAGAGGATTAAACAATTAAGAGTTGAGGTTATCCAATCTGAGAATAAAATAATAACTTCTTTCCACGCACTTACTTTTATATGGAAGTAAAAGCGCGAATGAACACAGCTGGTAGCCACGTTCGAAATAACTCAAGACGAGTCCCAATAGCACGAAGCCGTAGATACTCTGGTAGTAGCAAACTTTAGGAAAGAAACCGTCGGCATAAATCGAATCCGACGCCCGACGTCTCGTGGCGTCTATCAATAACGCTCTCGTAAAATTTGGCGATAACAGCCTCAGCTAGTAGCTCCTAACTCCTTGAGAGCTATGAGCTTTCCAGATCCACGGCTGCCCTGAACGGCCTGAACCTCCTGATGAGTTGCGCCATCAAAACCTCCAACTTCCAACATCCGTACTTCTTTCGTGAATCTGGAATAATGTCGGTTAGTATGGATCACATATTGATAAGGGCTGAGTACATATTGATAAAAATAATAGGAAATAATATTTTTATTGAAAACATCCTCTGTCGGTACTCAAATAGGAGATGTGAATTTACGTATATTTATTTTGAAGAATGGGAAATCTTATATAATGCCGTATAATAATAACAACAACAATAATAATAATACCGTGCTACGTTTCCTCAGACCTGAAAAAAAAGAAAGGCTCCAGAGAGTCCCGAACGCGACGGCCTCATTACTCTTCATTCGGTCCAGGAGAAAAATATTTGAATACACTTGGACGAACTTATCGCTTGGATTTTCTTGGGTAGCTTGGCAAGATGAAAAGGGAAGATGCCGTATCGCTTGTACTATGGAAACTCGCCTTGAGCAAACCAACCGATTTATGACGAACGATTTGTCCGCCTCGAGCGTAAAACCAGAACGACGACAACGACTCGGTTAAACTTTCCTTCGGGCTTGGAGGCACTTTTTTTTTTTTTTTTTCCTTCGTTGCTGCTAATGGATGCCGCGCTTAAATAATGGGAAAATAAGACCACCGCACTGGTATAATACTAATCTCCTATAGTGATATTCAAAGCGACAGCCGTCACTCTTGCAACCCTTCTACATTTTTATTCATCCCGGTCATCCATTTGCCTCGTTTATATTTATTTCCGTACTTTTACACTCATGTATTCGTTTTTGTTTCTAACCGCCCCATACGAGGGTCACTCGATGATGAGTTAATTCCGTAATTCCCAGGGTGACGATATACTGAGCTTCTACAGGGTTGAGTGATCCAATGCTGTCCAGGATACCAGCTAGTGTTCGACGTTGTCAGATAGTGTTAATCCCTGGGCTGTGCATGGGAAAGGGTTGCCTAGCTATTTAGGTACTAGCTGCTAGACACATAGGGTAGGAAATTGCGACTCACCCTATATGTACGAATAGGAGGTTACTGTTAGGCCTTAACGTTTTCCTAATCGCTAATTGCGTCGATTACGGTTACGATTAAATTTACGGATTAACGAGCTCCTTCTCTCGTTTTACGTAAGACGGTATGACCTTTAACCTCCACTTTGATAAACCATCATATTTAGGTTTTTACTATATATTTCACCATGTATAGTTTTATGTATGCATATCTTACTATATGTAGTGTCTATTCGCTATACTCAAAGGCCCACGGTACCTTGAGTAACGTCCGGATGAATTGCAACCTCTCATATCTATCCATGAGATAGTCCAGAATCTGCGTATCCTAAATGAAGGGTAGTAAAAAGCAAGGACGGCTATGAAGTCCAGTTAGAGGATCCTAACCTCGTCCAATATAAATAACACGTTCAATTTACTTACAAGCTCCATAAATCTGCTCCCTTTTCTTCCGGGGGACTTTAGAACCTTCGTGGCTGAATAGGAGCACAGCACATAGGAATAAAAGCAAGGAGAGTAATGATCTTTTCAAAGTAACGTAACTTTATTTTCAGAACAGAAAAGTATGCTGCACAGGATGCTCTTGCGAGGAGTCACTGCTCTGATAAAAGCTTTCTAGGTCCAAGGCCTGTTTAGGTCTCCACCAGGTCAGTCCGGATCAGTCCAGGTCTAAGTTAGGACCCTCTGACGGACCTCTCGATTATAATAATAGAATTTCTACTAGGGTATACGATGTGCGGCACTGGGAGATCCTCCCTTGTTATCATCCCTTCTGCCGCACCCCTTCCACACTTTGGCACGATTCACCGAAAACACTAATCTAACGTCCGACACACACGTTGCATACTTGATTCCACTTAATTAGAGTCACTTAACTTGGTGGTTCCGTTATAATATATTATTCCTCATGTTCTATATATAGCACGGTAACACGTAACCGCTTTGTAACTGCTTGATTAATCGGCGATATCCCTATAGGAACGATTTCGCCTCTGTACATCTAACCGACGCCCGACTCTATACCGACGCTACCCTTGCTCCCACCCATCGCCGTCGCCAAGCCGTATTACTTGTAATTACAGCTGGAATATAGCATTGTGATTCACTGGCTGGCGCCTCTACCTCGTGGCCATCAGGAACTTAATTAACTATTCCACCCGGTAATCCCACATGTGCTTTACCTACGTCTCCATGACTGTTCCTGCTCCCTTCAAATTTCTCACGCAGCTGCTTCATCCGTTACAGATTTCAGGACCTTATGGTTTCATTCGATAATACACTTAGCGGGTGATTATTACTGTAGGGAAATTTTAGGATCTTCGACTGGTCAATATTTTCATACTGAGCTGATCACTGTGTCGTGTTAGCTTGGTGTCTGGTGGGTCGCCTTCTGGCTTATTACTTCCTGTGTGTAGCTTGACGCATCCTGAGGTCGCAACGGGGTACCCGTGGCTGAGTTTGCTACAGTAATGCTTGTATGGGATCGTAGGGGGTACCGTGTGGTACGTTTCGATATGTATAGTAAATGGCGCCTCTATTAGGATAGTATGGGATAGTACATATATGGTTTCAGACTAGACTCCATCTGGATTATCTTCGCTGATTTAATTTATTACCAGGATATTGCTGGCTGATATAGTCTCCCTCTTGAGTTATGGCTGCTTAGGCTCACAAAGGAGCGAAGATCGCGCTCACCTCTCTGCAGAAATATGTTGGAGTAATTTAAATTCAGCCAGACCAATTCGATTTGACTTCGTTCGACAAAGAGCAATTGAACGATATGTGAAGATCAAAGTGGATTAATGGCCAATTGCAATGGCGCAATTGAGTATAAAATTTGTTTAATATCTTTTATTTATTTATACGCGAATCAGGCGCAATGTTGGAGGATTTAAGTTTATGGGTGAAAATGATTGTTTTTTTGTTGTTTATTGGTTCATCGACGTTACGATTAATAATTGGATTTATTTCGTTACAAGTTTTATGTTTTTAATTAACGTTTGACTGTTAAGTATTTAACTTCATTTATTCTCGTATCGCGCTCCGGCAGAAATATTTTAGCTAATTGCTGCAGTAATTAATAGATGTGCGAAATAATGTTACCGCTTGTGGAGATGCCACTCACGTTACAATTTTACGTACGAATTGCAGCCTTAATGCTCGAAATTGTATATGCTTTTAATAAAATCGAAATTAAAGCTCCCTTGTATATTAATGATTTTATACCGGGCAATTACGAAATTGCTACGATTCACTGTAAGCGGGATTTCATATCTCGAGTAGGACGCGAATGTCTGTGAGTAATTTGACAATTTTACACGGCCCAGCAATGGTAAATATCAACCGTTGATTTTGCACTTAGGGGTTGGAACGATTATTGCTGGTTCGCATGAATAATCATAATGGTATATAAACAAAAGAGCCAACCCCTTTCTTGGATGAAGATTTTGCGAATTTTAATGATTGTGTCGAAGTCGATGAAGACCGAGTCAGGGTGCAAAAATTCATGCCCCTGAAAGGAGCATCTCCATGGCACGTAGAGGTTTGAATGATGAATTTAAACGACTCGATACGTTTCAGGCTTACTCGCTACATTCTAAATGGGGCATTCATGCCACTTCGCCATTTTCCCATTTCGCTATTCCGGAGGTAGTTTTCCGGAACGGCCCTGCTGGAGAGTCCGGGGTATAGTCGGTGGGTTCTGAATGAGGACTCGCTCATTAGGAATGGGAGTGAAGCCTCGGGCTAGTGGATCCAATGAACGAAAGCCGAGGGAAGGCTGTGATGCTAGTGATATTACGAGAATGAATATTCCCCCAAGTACTTTCTTTCTTCGTAAATATTATATATGAATTTTCACTCTGTTCTGCCTTCCTTTCCTTACTATGTATTTTCCCTATTAAAATAATTTCATCCGAGTACAGCCATCGTCCTGTGCCTTGGTAACGACCTGTTATACCATGTGAAAATGGATTAAACGGTAAGAGATTCTAATAATTGAAAAATAATGAAAGCTGTTTTACTATGCTAAAAGAAATAGTGACTATGGGTATATAGATATATATAGAGACAAAAAGGCTACCCTCGTATTTCTTGGGCTATATAATCAAAAGTAGGTGTAAATACGAAATATTCTAAAACCTCCCTTGATCCTTATTGGTAAAGGAAAAGAATTTTTTTTTAAGGCTCTTCCTTTGAGGCCTCTTATCACACCGAGTTTACCTTGATAACTCGAGGATAACGAGAGCCAATCGACCTTACAGACCGAGGGAAATAATTTAATAATCGACTCCCTTCGGTGCAAGAGGGTGAGCAGGCTGGAAGATCGAAAGGTCAAAATAACTGAAATCCACTGTCTCAATCTGTGGATGTTCAAAGGATGATTTAACTTATGTACCTTTCTTGACTTTCAAACGTGAAACGTGGCACCGTCGGTTGCAATGCATTTCTAAGGCAGCCACTTTTGATAAATGTCCTGCTGAAATATGAAGCGAATGTTCCAAAAGTTATGAGGATGCGCCAGGTGCAGTTTCCACCCAAAGCGAATCAAGTCAGGTCGCCTTATCTGCCCGTTCTGGAGTCAGTTACGCCAAGTTAAATCAAACCAACCCCATTACGAAGTCAACAGTCTCAGCTAGCTCGGCTACAGGGATGATTGTATACACCCTTAGTAAGTAAAGAATTACTCAGGCAGGTCCCGCGTTTCGGTTACCCTTGACAAAGAACAAAGTAAGTAGCATCCCCTTCGTATAACAATATGGCTGTACTGAATATCGCGTGACTTAATTCAAATTCCCCCAAAAAATTGTGAAATTTCAATGTATCCTCTGATTTTTGATTTTTTAATATTTTTTTTTATTCACCTCCAGGACGATTTCTCTATAAGAATTTTTTGTAGTTTGAAAATATTACTTGGATATATTAGGACCCGGGGATGAAATCAGCTCGAAATTGGTAACCCAGCTGAGAAAGTAAACTGGTACCGGAGTTAGCTACTGTGCAGACTCTGCATCTAGACTGGAGCTATGTAAGATGTGTAATATAAGGGTGAGCGGAATACGTGGCAAGTAATAAGGATGGTACAGCTGCACCCGTTACTTCTAATATCTGCACTCTGGTCGAGTAGACTGTAGCCTATAGTCTGGCTGACACGCACACGGATGCAACTAAATTCTATAGTCACGTCAAAGTATGTGAAAACGCTTTGGGGTTAACTTGTTCAGGAAAGTGGGGAATCTATTGGCTATATGGTATTTCTCATTGGGGGTTTCCATATAAAAGATGCCAGAGGGATCATGCGTGTCATTGCACACGGGGGTAGTATAAGGGGGAAGTATTTGAAAAGTGCTCGAAATCGATGTTTCGAAGGAAGAGTAGTTTTCGAGGGGATGGGTCGGTTAGAAAGTTTTAATCTGACCGTAGAAACTTTTCCAAAGAATTCCTCGAAACAAACTACCCCGACGGATGTAATATTGTCAGACAAAAAGGGGATAAGGGTTGAAGGTTATACGTATGGCTAAAGAATAAGTGTGAACCATATGTGGCGGAATATCGTGTTGAATTCCTTCCGAAAATTTCAGTGTTAAGTGACCATATATCGGATTAGGGGAGGTTGGGGTGAATTTAATAAAATTTTGATTTCATCTTTAATTTTTAATTTTCTTATCAAAAATTTGAATTAACCTGATATCAGATTCGAGGAGATAATTAACATCATTGGTTATGAATTCCACGATAAACATCCCTCGAAGAATATTAATAGGGTACTAGGGGTAGGATTCCAGCCATCATAAAATTCTTCATTAATGGCGTACATCAGTCTCGCCTCAGACTCAGAAATACTCAGTAATACTAAGGTGGAATCGGGAACGCAGCCAGTTCCTGATAATAAACACAGTTTAAATACATAAAAGTTCTACACTACGTATTGTTAAACTCGTTTCGCAACTTTTCGAAATGTAAATTCCGCCTTGGCTACTACCAGTGTGAATGCAATAATGTGGACTGCTTCACCACGTCGTTCGTACCCTTCGCGATCAGCAGTCAGGACCTTTAACGAAAAATATTCAACTGCATCGAATTGACACGACACCATAGCCAATAATATAGATTATAATATGTCTATTTATAATAATTATAAATATTCACATATTAAACCCCAAAAACACTGTATTCGCCTCTACAATACATTTAACCCAAATTTTCATTTTTCACGAACAAACGTAATCAGCAAATGGCTACCAAGAGTCATCAAAATAACTCGAACAGACTTTCTACCAGCTTGGACCAGCATCGCGTGCTCCGCTGTTTGGCAAAAGGAGTGAAAGAGAGTAGGGAAGTAAAATCATGGAATCGTAAGATAGCAGCAGATAGTCCAAGTTAGACAGGACAGAAGACCCATAAGTTGTAGGTGGTTCAAAATAGAAAGTACCAGGTAAACTAAAAGCAGCCAGGAGGATACGAAGCGGACAAACATTAGCATGAAAATAGGAAACTAGCTAGGAAAGAGAAGAAGTCTACTTAGAACGAGTACGCTAAGGAGAGTTCAGGGTATAAAAGACGTAGCAAGCTCCAGCTCCTTGGCAGGTATAGGTCTGCGACATTGCTACACCCCTAGTTATACTGGCTGGGACGCCATGGCTGCTGGTCCCACGCGTTCCCGCTGTACTAGGGTTGAATTTTATTAAAATATTTAAGTAGCGAATCACATTAGGGAAATAGCTAGACTATTGTTCACTGAAATATTATTATGGTCGCAGCTCTAGCGCAAATCCTAGTCGAACCAGCGTGAACCAAACTTTCACGTCCATCCCTTTCGCCTCTGTTACCCCACCCGAATCTCTCGCTCTTAAAGTAATTGCTAGACTAAAAAAAATTTCTAAATCATAATCGACGTCCCGACGAGTTTTTAAGTTCCATTCCATGTTTCCCCTGCACAATACTCCGCCATATCGTGCTAAAGTCTTTGAACGAATTACTTTACCCCTACGGGTTACCAGGTAGCCTAGGAAACCTAAGTAACCGCGAGTTCAAACCTCAGGAGGACGAGGAGATCAAAGTAGGATCCTTTTATGACAAATCTAGGACTTAACTTTTAAGCTTGGTATATCGATACCTACAATCTTTGACTCACATTACCCTAGAAAAATATTCCCATGTCATAGAAAATTATTCGAATCGTTCCTGATCATTTTTACGGGATATTTATTTCTATCTCGTATAACCGTAAGAGATTGTTGTCAGGCTCTCAAAGGGAATCAGTATGCTTCATGCCGGGGGATCCCATGGATGGTGTATCAGTGCGATTATCTTCAGCATCTGCTATACACGCTATACTATCTATACCCAGCAAGCGAAAGCTCTAGAACAAACGTGATTATCATCGAAATCCAGACTCCTCGGCTCGATCCGTAGAATAGCTAGAGGGAGCAAAGCATAAATCACAAAGCAGCGAGCATTCGTTACATAGAACGCAGACCATGAAATACGGACTCTGTATTCTCTCGCCGATACATTGTGTTCCGCTCGGTGGAACAAATTCGTCCGATTGGATTCAGAATTATTCGCACGGTGCCATCTACGGCGGACTGCTCGTTGCGTAGTTGGCTGTGCAGCCGCCACTATAGGCTTTCAGAAGGTAAACTAAAATTCCACTTTGACGATCCTCGCCATCTTTTGTCTATGATATTAAAAAAAAAAAAAAACAGTAAAATCCGAAAAAAGAAAGTTGAGCCAAATACACGAGGAACATTTATTTCTTGAGATTCTTTAGGACTGTTTATCTTATTATGCGTGTTGGTCGGGTGTAGAAAAGTTACGTAAAAATTCTTTAATTAAGGTAGGCTATATCTGACGTCCAAAAGGTCAATTAAATATTTGGTTTTACGACATCTGGGATGTTGACGTTTAAGAGCTGGGATCTACCCTTAGGACTTAATTCAGGGGTATTTTTGTGTCGGCAGGACAATAAAACACTTTATCGCGTCTGATTTGCATAACATTATCATGGTTATCGGGTGGAATTTTGTTGCTTCTTTTTCTTAGTCCTCACCCTTTATCACTGCTTGAACTATGCTTATCGTATTTTTTCAACCCTCTACTGACTGTTTGGTCGATTGGCTGAATAGCACTTGTGTCTCATAGTACTAAGGGCTGATTTACGCCCAAGCGCGCATTCCATTCGCATATATAACGAATCTTCATAAGGGTTGGCCCTGTCTTTGTCGATGATTTCACAACCCTTTGAGCGTAATGGACAACCACAGTTATCCAATTGATGGTTAACGATACCGAGAATCAAATTACATTGCCACTCCATCCTTTCGCCGAGCATCCCCGGCCATTGCGGGCATCCAAGCCTCCTTTAGCCACCCAACCAACCCCTATATCACCCGTTACATGGTAACTATGCTTTACCTTAATTAATCTTTAATTGGATATTTTCTCAACTCCTTCTCAAAAAAGCTTTGAAGTTTCTCAATCCTTTGGACGCTGTTCTTATACTTTTTTTGATAAACATCAATCGCACCCTCCCACTAAAAATTCCATTCGAATCTAACTTTTTGGTATTAAATTAACTTTTGTTTTTATTATTCAAAGCACGAAGAAAATCAAATTCAAATTCTAACCTACTGGTAGTAAAGTGACATAATTTCATACCTATAAAAAGATAACGTTTGAAGAAGAAATATAGTCTATGAAAAATCTTAGTTTTTACAACAAAATTATACCAGATTCGTGCAATTTGTATTAACACAGAGACAGTGAACGTATTCCAAGTTGTATCTGAAAACTTTATTTTATTTTTGAAAAAAAAAAAATAATAATAATAACAAGAACAAATTTCAGACCAATTTATTACCTAACATAGTATTTCCAGAAATGTTTTCTTTCTCTCGTCTTACCATCCAGTCGAATCATATCTTGTTTACCAGAATCACGTAATTAGATATAATAATATCCTGAAATTCTCGGAAACCAGATAGAGTCAAAACGAATCTCCGAGAATTAGTAATATCCTTCATTTATCTTCCCAATTAGAAGAAGCAAAGTATCCAGGAAAATGTATCATCGTAATAGAAATTTATCAGAAGCTACCGCCTCACTATACGCTTTCTGTTTCTCAGTAAAATTCAACTTGTCTTCAACTTGCAAGCAGGGAAATATTTTCCCAGCACTTTACAGGCAAATTGAAAAGGGATCGAACGTAATAATAGCCCATAGTTTCTCCTCCTCTCAGCTCAAATAATGCATCGGCTGCCTCGCGCTCTCTGAGAGAAACCAGCTAAGATGCGAAACAAACGAAGACTGAAATAAATAAAGGAATAAAAAGTCAAACAAAAAGAAGGATAAACCCAAAGAACGTGTTTTCCAGCTCATTGTCTTGGTCAATTCGTGAGAAAAATTGCAACGCTGTCGAATCCGGTTTCCATGTTGGCGCACAGTCATGACGTCCGTCACGTCCGTCACGTCCATCGCGATATTCTAGTAATACCAGAAAAATTCAAAGAAATCTTCAAAGTTCGATAATCTTTGTAGAATAAAGAATGAGAAAGACGAAATAAAACCGTCTTATCGAAACCATACATATACATAGATAGATATAGATATAACGTAACACTGTAGGTGGAGTAAGAGAGAATCAAAGTGTAGAGTAAATCACATGGACTTGAAATTATCGGAAATGCTTCGACTCGGTGATAACTGTAAATAACGTTCACGGACATTGATAAAGCTTCCGTGTAACCACTTTGAGATATTAAATATCGACCTAAGGATTTCTCGCGATTATTATAGCCTTTCTACTAATTAATCAGTCAGGCAATCAGCAAGCCTCTCTGGAAAGTTCACAATTATCGTGTAGCATTCTAAAGTGATGTATATTGCATAAAAGAAGAGTTTGACTTTGAAAAATCAGATTACGGTAAAGTAGGTACATATAGAAGCTCTATTGAAATATTTGGATATATATATATATATAGCAGAAACTCTAGGCAGCATGATATATCTAATGCACTTAATACGTAGAATCGATCGAGTATTTTCTCAAATGGATGAGATCGTATCCGTGCCGGAGTCCTTAAGATGAATTTAAGGGCTTTTATCGACTCGTTCTTAGGTCGATGATTGCTACTTAAGATTTCATCAAGTTCGATTCAGAACGCTTATACGAAGGGAGCCGACTATATACCCCAATCCGTTTTTCGCACGCGGCATTTAAATCCCGTTTACGTGATTACTTTCATTTAATTGAATCTTCGCGTGTTCCCTGGCCCGTGAAGGGGCTCTTTGCCCCCTGCCCCTACCACTTCCACGTCCTATCCTCTGAACGCTCATTCCCCATCCAGCTAATCCCTTCTATTTATGGATCGGTCTTGGTTGGTGGTTCGCGGTTCGCTACTCTTTCCGTTTCTCGGGAATCGACAATTTACTACCAGCTACACCCTTTGCTGCTTTAACAACTTTGGAACACACGGCTCGACCTTTACCCTTCGATCTACCGACCTCGTCACCTCGTGATCTTAGGAGCGACTTGGGTCTTCAATGTAGCTGGAATTAATGTACGATCGATATACAGGAGCTTCTTTGAACTCTGCGAAGGATCTTTGAGTGGGAGTCAGAAAAGTTTGACTTTGGTTACTCTACGAAATTAAAGGAAACTAATTAGCAATACAATCGTCTGTTATATTATTTTGTTTCGCAGGGACGTTCACGTAATAGCAACTCGTTTCTTGCAGGCTGTCGTAATATAAAAGTCGAGATTAACTTGGTCCAAGGTACATGGTGATGAAGTCACTTGACCTCAGTCACATCTAAGAAGTCGGAACTAAGAAACTATACTGAAGTAACTCGACTCCAGTACTTATTTCTAGTACGATAATGAGGTCTGAAGGGTAAGCTCAGGAAGGAGAAGCTCAGGGATGTTTAATTAAAACGTTTCGTTCTCGTAGATGGTTTTCCCGATAGATCGGTGCCGTAGCAAAGAAATAGATACTTGGAGAGACAGATATAGATAGATAAAGGGACTGAGGCTGGATTTATGCACGGATCATTTGCTAAGGAGCTTTCCAACGTAAGCACTGTATTTGTGCCGTGTTAGAGAAGTTCCGAGAAGTTCGGTCCTGTGGGAACCGTGCTCCTAGCTCACCGGTTCGACTAATAGCCTTATGTATACCATCGAAGGAACTTGGATGGTTTAACGCAACATCGACGATAAGTCTCCCAGTGGTTGCTTTAGCGCGAGCCCCAAGCCATTCGAAGCTTTTGGGAATAAGAGAAAAAGTGGCAAGTATACTGGAAGCATTTGCAGAAAGAAGAACGATTGCTGCGTGAGCTGCGGATATACTTTGTGCCGAAGATAAATGCGGCGGATGAGAAAGTTGGTGGTTGAAGGGCAGCTGTAGAGTTGGTATGGAGTTGATAATAAATGGCAAACAGGGATCAGCGGCGTAACGGGGATTACGAGCCGTGTAAATGCAAGTGCTGGAAATTTGCAAGTAAATAGTAATTAATCAGTGTCCGTATGAATGGTCGGTGCTGTTAATTTGTCATTTCATTCTACGACAATTTACATACGACCATCAGCCATTGGCGCTGTGCACCGAGTCACGGATAGACGAAAAGCCGAATATCGGGAAATTGATGGACACGTCGGAAGTGCACTTGAAAGTAGGCCGGAACTGAAACGCGTAACAGGTGATTCGACTTGGTCCAGTAGAATCTGAGAATTCGAGAATACGACTGGGTGTGAATTAAAATTTGCGGTTCTTTGAAATTTTGAGAAAATTATTCGTTCGATGCGTCGATAATGTCGATGTAGCTAATCATGAGGTGAGTCATTTTTTTTTTGGTTGGATCATATCCGCGGTCCTTGGTTCGGGATGAAGAAGAACGGTCACCTAGGGAAGTTGAGAAGAAGAGACAAGGAGGGGTCCTTGTGAGAAGAAGCGGAAACGTGTATAACGCATTCCTGGTATTTCTCTAGGAATGAAATTCTAGAATAACATTCCAAGGAGACGAGGAGAGTTCATGACGTTGACTAGCGTCCCGACGCCAGGCGTCGTAGGGTAATAGTGGGAGAGCTAGGGAGCCAGGAAAGGGGAACCTCATCAGGACATAATTGCTCGACGGCTTTTATTTATGTCCCGAATTCGAGCTCCATTAGAGCCCTTTATGAAATGCGCCGGGACGCCTGGCTGCACATTAAAGCTACCGCGTAAAGCGTCGGGCGACCTGTGCTTTTAAAGGTCGATCGAAGCCACCCCTGAGGATTCTAGAATTCCCTCTGATACGCTTTTCGGCAACACCCAAGAGACTGACGTGTCACCGAACCTAAGACTGACTCTATTATTCTGAAAATGAATAATTTTGTATTGATGGGGTTTCGATTGTATATGAGAAAAATAAAAAAAATGACAGAACCCTTATATCGTAGGTATCAGGACCTGACTGGTATGATTGACATGAGTAAAACCGAAATCCATAACACCTTTTGCTACAACGTCCATCATCTTGGTCTTTTGATATGAAATGAAAAATTTGAGAAAATTTTATTGAGCTTTTCACTTTTCCAAGAATCGACGTAACTGTCAGACTTCATATCTATTTCTATTGTATAGGTTTGAGATATAAAGGCGCAGCATCCAACCATCTGAGATCGCTGTCTATGCTCGTCAGGCAGTTTTAGTTTCTTTTATTGGAGCCTCTGCCAGGAAAAGGCAAGGAAAGAAAAAGCAGTGTGACGCAGCGGACGAGGGAAGCCTGAGAACCAGAGGGTGTAAAAGTTTTTCAGTATTCGAGTAAAATCGATGGAATACATCCAGGGAGAGGGTTTCGAGTTCCAAGTTGAGGTAGACTGTCGCAAAACTTTTGGAATGTTTCCGAATTCTCGAGGTTCGAAAGTGAAGAAGTGCCGGCGGGTAGTGATGTGTTCCCCGGGTAGCTGGGAGGGGTGGCTGTTCACCAGTGTGAAGGAACCTTTAGCGCGGCATTCAAGAGCCACAACTAGCGTCGTGCTTATTCGCCGAATCGAATCGAAGGGAAGCGAAGAGCCAAAGGCAGGCTACTCAACTTTTGGAATTACCTTTAGGAAATAAGTTAGCCCTAGGTACAGGAGAGGCAAGGAGGGATGAAAGGACCAACCCCTCAGTCCGGAATTAAGGACTCGCCATATATATATGGAAGGCCGTCAGGGTTGAGTAGTAGGGGGTTGGCTGGCCTGGTCTCTTGAAGGGGGTGGTAGTTGGGCTTAGTGTAGAAACTCCGGCAGACTGACTTCTGTAAATTATAATGCGGTAATAAGACGAGGATCATTCCCTTCGCCCTGAGGTAGGTACATCACAGCCCCGTCTAGGCTACGTGCCCACCTGCCTGTCTACTTACCTACCTACCTAGCTACCTTCAGACCTAATGGTAATTACATCCACCCTAACCTCTCTGACCCGCTTCTGCTGGAGTCTGACTCAAATTAAATCGAGTCGTCGCGTCAGATGGAAAATTAGTACAGCTTCTTAACGCCTGTCGCTACCGCTTCAGGATTAGGTTCTGAGATAAAATCTTCTCCAGCAAGTATCCCCTGCAAGCGCAACCCTCCAGAATTACATGTCTCTTGAATACTTCGAGTAACGTGAATGCCTATTTCACTGCTATGATTCCAGTGGAATTGACCTTATGTGTGAAGAACGGATAGCCGCCACAGACTGTACCGTGAGCGAACTAATTTCTACGTTAATTAGATAGAAGCTCTGTTGATCGCACGAGTCGAACGAGCAAGTGGAATTCGTTGAACCAGACTTGCCCTGTAAATCAGAATCATTACTCGTGCACGTAGAGGCTCGTAAGCGCGAGTAAATTATCGTCATACCGTCACTAATTGAACGTACCTAATATACTATGCGAGTTGTATGTTGCTTGTAGAATACAACCAATCAAACGGACTGGTACGTACGTACGTACCGTTGCTGATTTAGTTTTAAAGCTGCTTTTCGGACCGTCGTGACTATCGAGCAAAGCTTATTAGGGTTTCCATCGAAATCGTATAGTAACTCGAGGATACTACTTTCTGTCAGTTCAGTGGAAAATTACGACAGAAATTACATAGCTTGAATGAGACCTCGACGTCTTTATCAGTTACGAAGTTATAAGCTATAAGATAGACGGAGGACGTTCAGTTTGTAACAGTACAGAGCAGGGCAAGGAAGACTCCATTACACTCGACTAGTGTCACTGTTGTTGGTTCCTGCTTCTTACTGCAATGGCGTAACGTTGTTGCCTCGTTGCTTCACTGACTCGAAATCCCATAGTACCATCAAGCCAAATCTCTCGCTTGGCTCTCTCTCTGTTCTGTGGTTACTGGGTCTTGGTTCACCAAAGTCTACGTATACATAGCCTCTTTTTGGCAAGCAACGGGGTTGACCTAGAAGGAAACTATTTCCGGTGTCCCCGTCCGATTTTGTTCGTTTTTGAATATGTTATTCTTCGTCGAAATCCAAGTGACACGTATTTTTTTTATCGACAGAAAAACGGTTTAAGGGGTAAAACCAACCCCCAAAGTTGGGCACCTCCGACAGTAGCTTCACAGTTTTGGTATATTTCTAGTTGAAATATCTTATACTGTAAAAAATAGCAGATACTATAAAAATACAATTTTCCATTTGTTATCTCGAGAAAAATATAGGAAATGGAAATTATAGGTGGTTGCAATTGACACACTACTGCTCTTATACCATTTTAGATGTTCAAGGTTTCTTAATGTAGAAGCAAGCAAAACCTAAGTATCTAACCTAAACTATCTCGCTAATGTTCCAATCTCCTGTATCTGCTATAATATATCCATAAACTTACGCAACGTGCATAAATAAATCCTGCTCTCCAGAAGATTATCAATTTCAATTCCCACTGGAAACTCTTGCGGTCAATTTAATTGTTGACGTCATCGTGCGCAACCAACCTTCAATTGGGTTACGTGAGTCTTGAGTAGTTTTCTTCGCGACTTCTTAAAAACACGTGGTGACTTAGACGTCGATGAAGAACAACATATCCAATAGCGAATAAAATCGGTCGACACAGGAAACGGTTTCCTCGTTAGACTTGGGATGGACTTAAGAGATCCGAAATCTCCCCTATGAACCGTCAAGTAAACAACAGCACCCTGCCAGGATTCAATTGTTTCTTTCCTACGAAGCTACCGGAGTCTACGTGATTCGATTAAATCAAGAAGGTTAAAGAGTACAGCGCAGCATTCGACGACAGTCCAGATGTAAAAATATGTTTGGATACAAAAACACGAGCAAAATCGATCTGACAGCGAGCGTTGGAGTAGCCAGCATAAGCGCGGAATCCTAGCGAATGACAACGCATTGAAAGATATGGATGCTTGGACTTTTTATTAAATTAGGTAAGTCGATCCAGGCCATAGATTTCATTGAAACGACTAACGAGCCAAACCACGAAGTGGCTTCCTCAGTGAGATAACAACCAAACAGAAGACGGCGTACGTGATCCTCTCTTGCTATACCCATACACTGTACTGAATTTCTAGACCACCGCGATGCCCCGCGCCCTACTGGCTCAAATTCCAACCCCATTTTCTCCGCAACACCACACGGGCTATATAGAGAACCCGACGAAGTTACTCGAGCAGCTGTGGGGAATGTATCGCCATTATTTGTTCCAGCACTGCTAGCTCCTTTCCAGTCCCTTTCCAGTCCCTTTCCAGTCCCCCTTTTCCCTCTAACCTCCTTCCGTACTTCTTGTTCACTAACGCATCCTCTCTGACCCATCCCTTTCGCCTACACAACAACATCCCTACACTACCCCTGGCGAAATTCTTCGAATCTAACTCAGCCACGCGTTCGCACCAGCACCACCCCTTCCTTTCCAATTAACAGACTTCCGCAAGGGCTAATTCCGTCGAAACGATAATCCTGGAAATCCTTGGTAAAATTAGGAATATCATTTTTATTGGTTCTTTCACTTTTTGTCCCCTCACGACTTTTTTTTTTTTTTCTCTATTCTACTCGTGGCTATGAGACCGTCGACATTCCTCAGTTAGAACTACCCTTATTCGCTATATACTCCATCTACCTATTTCGTAACGTACTTTAGCCAGGTATTGTGTAGCATAATGTACCGTATAAAGTAACGTAAAATAAAGTAGTATAAAACAATGTAGCACTATGGTAGGACACTCTGCGAATAACAATGGGGTTTGAATCTTCCGTCTCAGTTTTACCTTCACGATTTTAAAGCACCCTTCGCGAAGGGATGATGCGCGGAATTTTATTTCTATTTTTTCACAATCTGGGTCAGCTCTCGATACTGTAACGGGGTGGTTTAATGAAATTTTCGAGAGTTTCCATACTGTCATAAATATCTGCCGCTGTTGGGGTAGCAGGGAGGGTGGATTCTATGCGAATGAGTTTACTACTTGCGGCAACAGAAGTTGAAGTAAATATAGTTGCTGGCAACAACCGAGTATTTGGTTCATGTTTAAAATTTTATATCCATCTCATCATACCTCAGTATTATTAATGCTGCGTTCATTCTGAACGAACGATACTTATTTTTTACCCCGAGCCTAGACTCTGGCATAGAAATGAGGCAGGGATGTTTTCATTGAAGAAAAATAGAAATTGGAGCACGCAGCAGTAAGGCGATGGGGAAAGATCTCAGGCGAGTAAATATCTCCGCGGTAAATGGAATTGAATAAACATTTTTCAAGGAATAGTCGACAATGGTACGAATTTAAAAGTCGCTGAGGTAGCCGGGTCTAGCTTCGCTATGGAAAAATCGTCTAGCGTAAAAATTGCACACTGATCCAACTACCCCATCTTCTCCCAGTACCAATTCCTCTTGTTATCACTAAGTTCCTGCTGAGCGTCCGTTTAAAAAAGTTAATAGCTAATGCTGATATAAGAGACAAATTTTCACCCTTCCCCATGATAAATACGCATGAATTCCTTATCTCGTCGAATAGGGATGCTGTGGATACAATTTTTGACTAAATCGTCAATAGATTTCATTTCGAAAGACTGTCTTTATATAACCTATCTAATTTACAAAGGATCGTATCAATATAGCTCCAACTCTCAACTGACCATTTGTTTCTTGGTCCATTGGATGCTGTTTAAGTACAGTCACACACAACACGTCCAAAAGTCATTCCTTTGTGAAACGAAGTCTTTGTGACTTCCGTTACAAAAGATGCCTTAAAGACGATTTTTGGCCCTTATCTGTTATTTGAGACCAGAATGGGTCCAATCGCTATTTTAGGGTAATGACAAATTAACCACGAGTTGGTAGCCATCTAAGGGTTGATGGTCTACTTACTTCATAGCTTTGTATCTCTGTCTATCTTGCTAAACTCCACGTCTACTTCACCGCGAAGAAATATCCTGTTAGGCATCTTTGAGTTCCTTGCAGTTCAGTTCCTGATGTATCAGCGTCAGGTTATCCCGAGATCCTGGAGGATCGGTTGGGATTTCACGAGTCACCTGCTTCTGACGTCTCCCAGGCTCTAATTTAAATATCGTTCGAATACGTTTGAGGGAGACGATATAGAGTCGTGTACCCGAGGCACCCCTTGGTGCTCGTATGGATGAAGGGATCGGATCTATCCTGGTCCCTCCTAGCTGGTCCTCCTCCAGCACCCGCTATGCATTTATGGATGTCGAGATGCAAATACCGTTTACATACGGATCGGCGCCGTCCATCCGTTACTCACTCACGGTTTTGTTACTTTTTGATTTTACTCGGATCTTTGATTCGATCGATCATTCTTTCCCACTTGAGAAACTGGTTTGCTTTATGTCTTCGTATTTATTGGTGGTCTGGTATTTTCTATAGAAAATCGACAGTTTTAGCTGCCGAACGTAAACACGTAATTTTAATGATTTTTCGTATTTTTCATTAATCAATATTAATTTACATATTTATTCGCGGTATTATATTTATCAGTGTTTATTACTAACATATCGTATTTCATATTATATCCTGGATATTTACTCGTGCGGTTATGCTGCGCTCTTGCGGATTTTTTATGAAGTCTAGTATGCTGAATATTGACGCTGTTTACGAAGAGATCAGTCGGAAGGTAACGATCAATATGGGTTTAAGGTTTAGCTAAGTATTATTAGTTGGACAAGATTAATATTTGCGATATGCTTTGATCCTGCGTGTGGCAGAAATTGGTAAAATTTAATGACGTTCTGACTAACAGAATTATTAAGGGCCGCCAATTAACTTGAAATCCCTAGAGACATAATATCCAACGTGTTTACGTAGTAGACTGATTAATCCTCTTGTTTTACCGTATTGCTATTACTGTTATTTCATTATGGTGGACGTCCAGAACGTTTACAGTCAACGACTTCAGAAAAAGGTATTGATACTAATACTCAATTTTGCTGAAGAAGAAACGGGAATGCTGACGTCATAATAAATATTCCATATATTCTGTGTTTGGTATTTTTTTTACATATGAAATTTTACTTGAGTCTCTGACGATCTGCAATATCTCAATATAAGGCAAATCGGAAAGGCACTGCTGGGGGATGATGCCCAGGGGATGGATCGAGCGGCCAAGGATGATTATTCAAGGAATGCATCTCGGTAAAATTAAATCCTCTACTTTAGAGGAAGGGATCCATGTGTCTTTGGTCACCGGGTAGATTAGAGAAAGCGTTAAGGTCGAAAGCTGTCTTGTATAATGGAGAGCTGCACTTATCCCGTGGACTTGGCCAGTGATGCTCTGCGGAGATTTTTAAGTTTCATCTCACAAGGGACAGAGTGAGATTGGATAAGTGAAGGGATGGTAAAAAACAAAAATGAAATGAAGGAAATTTTTGAGATCTGAAAAAAATTACTGCCTCTTATCCAGAAACGGACCTAAGCGAGGCTTTTGTCGTCTGGAAAGTCTGAATCCTATTTTTGGGGGATTCGCCGCCAAATTTATAACTACCTAACGATATGTAAATATTCCAAGAGCTAATTGAATTTCTCTCCTCGTTTTTCTTGCAGATTAAGGAGCGAAGGTGCGGCTACGCAAAGAAACGCTATCGCGACAGTTTAAAGAGGAGGAAGGAAGGATCAGGCTTGGGTCTGAGGAAGGAAAAAACCCCGTGAAGATATCAGACAGTAAAATGAAGGCAGACAGAGAGAAGAAGAAAGAAGGAAAACAAGAAAATCCTTGAAACCGACAAGACAGAGTAAGACACAAAAGGTGGAGGGTGGTTCAAAGAGGGTTAAGGGAGGCTGTCGGAGGGTTGCGGAAAATATAAGCAAATTACCGGCTCGGCACAGACCATGCTGATCACTGGCGGCCGACGTACTGCAGAATGAAATTGGCCACAAAAGGACTTCCGTTTCTCAGCGGTAAGGACGATGAATACCTGCGGAAAGGGTCTTCCGAAGGAGGAGAAAGGAACACAGGAAGGATATTCGTAATGCACGGCAAGCGGACGACGTGCCGCAAGATACGTCGAGAAATCGCGTTTCCCGAGATGAGATGCTGAACTTTGCTCTTTTTCTCGATGCCGGCAAGGACTGAGAGTGCGACGAAGAAGCAGACAAACGAACGGACAACTATAGAGAAAGAGAGTATTAAAATTGAGTCATTTTAAATCTAGTCGCTAATAAAGTTAAGTGACTTCAGCGTCCAAAGAATTTTCTTTGATATTGTTTTTTTGAAAATTAAAAACAAAATCACAGCCGCCACTGCAGTCATCCTCCCGTTAATCAGGATATCTGCTTGTAACTTATCAAACGAAAGCTCGTTCGTCTTCATTATCGACTGGTCGTTTGGTCGGACTGTGTTGTGGCAGAGTAAACTAAAAATTCAAAGGCGCCGTCGTTGCATGTTGCCACGCGAAGGACGCATCGCGTCGGGCATTCGTTTCCATTAGTGGCAATAATTTATTCGGGCGTAAAACAAAATGAATTATTCACTATGCATCAGCGTGCAAGCGCACTCCGTGACAAAGTATTACAATTTACAGTAAATCGCCATTTGCAAGTCGCGCAAAGTACGCCGTGATTGTGCGGGACTGTACTATAGTCTACCGATGTTAAAGTATGGATTTGCTTAGCGAGGCATTCACACGTGAGAACGTTAAATTGCTATTTAGTAACGTTCCCTCGCTATCGAACGCCTAATCGGGATTGTCAACGTTCGGCGCCGACCCGTAAATTCCCATACAATCAAGACAATCGAAAAGAGAATAAAAAAAACAAGATTGACCATACCGATAACAAAGGAATCAGGAAAATCGTGCGTGCAGAGGAAATTTAATTCGCCAAGATATAATGCGAGTCTAAAATCTGACTAAAATATGGCGCCGTCCGGGAGCTCGAGGGCGGAATGTGCCCGAGCTAAGAATCGTCCCTGAGACATGAGGAAATTTATGATAATAGTGTCACGGGGTCAGCGCGAGTCGACTAGAGATTAGAGTTCCTCGTGCGACGATAAATGTGAGTCATTCCCTTGATCCAACCAAGCATCGAGTCGAATATTGTCTTGGACAAATGTGAACTAAGCCCGAGTCCCAGAAATACACAGGCACTAAAAGCACAGAAGGATGGAGAAGGACAGTGCACGGCATTATAGAGCTTACGAAGGCCTAAAGCCGGCCAACAATGGCAACACGTCCTCCCTCAAGAGAGGTACGAATCTCTCCAAGAATCGTTCACGACCAATAAAATGTCTTTGCTTTGGCGGTGTACCCGATAAAGCCAGTCATCATTCCTTCCTCAAAGGTTTCATCATTAACCTAGGCATATGCGCCCTGCTAGTCTCTTACACGCTACTTGGTAGCTTCATATTTCTGGCGATAGAGGGAGGCAGCGATGGTATACATCAGCGAACCCTAGCGACAACAATTGCAAGTGGCAACCAGCCTGCCCGAAGAAACACAACTGCGTGGCTCAAGCAGGTAACTAATAAAAATAACATTGAAGTACTCGATATTTATTATTATTTCTTTGCTCTGTATAATCTATTGACGAATCTTTACATGCGTCTTGTAACAGCGTATAGATGACGTAATGGAGGAAAATATATATATTTAGATAACACACGAAGCCAGGGCGAGGACGGTGCAGAATATATGGGAGCTTACGGTGACCCTGAACATTCTCTACCGAGAAAACTGGACTAGACTGGCTGGTCAGGAAATCGCCCGGTTTCAGGATCAACTGGTCAAGAGGATCACGGAGGACGTGATAGCGTCTCAGAGTGCTGGTACATTCCCTGGAAGTCACAACGATGGCGTAACGGAACGACGAGTTCCTGACTACGAGTGGAACTTTGCAAAAGCCTTCCTATACTCTCTCACCGTCCTCACAACGATCGGTGAGTCAATCCAATATCCAATATCTTTATGGTAATTCGAATTTGTCTGATCCTCTGTATCGCTTTATATCTTATTTGTATGCGATGTTTTCACAATTTTAAATTTACTGTTAAACTCGAGCAGGTTAATCATGATACAAGATCAGCTTGGAATTGTCAGACAAAGACATTCTGCATGCACCAAGCTATACTAGACTCGATGGACAAAACCAAGAAAAAGAACTTGGCCATTCTGACCTGTGAAATTCCTCAAGTAATTGAATACGTTGACGTAAAAAGGAATTACGTGCTGCTATATGGAATGTTTAGTAATGGCAAAAAATTAACCTCTGAGGTAGCTAGGGGCGGGGGGAGGGAGAATATAGGAGGGTGGTAATATTTGTATATAATTAGTGGGTCAGCCGACCGGGGGGTTGGAAGACATTGGTCTAAGGGAGGATAATTACTGGGGGCAAATACTAGACAATTTAACTCTCTGTCTCGTATCTCCCTCAGGTTTCTCTGTTTGAGTCGGCGCCACTATTTAACAAGCTAAACACTATGCATTCTGTCTCGTCTTCCTTCCTCCAATCCACCACGTTTGAACAGCTAGCAGAGTGAACAGCCCTGGAGAAACTATAGACAAGCCCACTATTTTGAAACTTGGACCAGTTAACTCGTTACACGAATAATTTTCCAATTTCGCTTCAGGCCAGGTCAATTTCTACCTTAATCCTAGATCCTGTGTAGAATCGCTTATTTGCTTCCTAAAAGCATTTAGCCTTCGTGAAAACCTCATCAGGATTTTTACTACTGTAAATGTCCTATTAGGCGGCTCGAAAATCGCTAGCTAAACGTACCGTCGAGAAACGTTTTTTTTTTTTTCTTTTTCCTTTAGAAAAACTCGCAGAAAGAAAATATGAACGCGAAGTCATCGATTCGTAATGTGAACTCGTCTGAAACTAGAAGCACGATTAAGCGGCCGTAGCACTAAAGGGCAAAAACACGTAGGAGCCAATATGGCTGACATCAATTTTCAGCGCAAATAAAGCCCAACATTAGCGCATAATGGGTGTTCAGTCTGCCGGGCAAGTATTGTCTCGCGATACTGTAGAAAATTCGTAAAGTCAGAATGTCCTATAGGACAACATATAATCCTTTGAATTTTCCCAGCATTTCAGCCGAGCGAAATGCCATCCGAACGTTCGGAATCGTTATTACTGGAATAGATTGGAAGTTCATCGTTTAGTCGATATTTAAAAACTCAATGGAGAGACTCTATTTCCTTTACCGAGGCGTTACACCCCTTTAGTTTTAATTGGCTATACCCTTCAGATTTTTCGAGGCGCCCCCAGTAATCTTGATGCCCGTCAAGGATATATCGATCGTTTTCAACAGTCGGAAAAGACGTCCAGATAAATGGATAAATCGTACCTGAACCTGCAGTGAGCGATGCCGTGAAGTTGGTGTGAACTTTCGTCGAAATCTCTGGCGAAGAACTTTTTGGTTTAAAGATCGATAGTAGAGGCTAAGGATAATTATTATTTAATTTGCGTAATTAGGAAAAGCCAGCTGGGCTGCATTAACGTCAAGTGCATAAAAGAGCCAAATGAATTAGCTAGCACATCAGGTTCATCCCGAAGGATGGTTTCGCACACATTAAATGGCTCGATCGTGAAAAAGGATATATAAAAATAAAATAACACTGTATGGTACAAGGTGATACGTTTTTCGTAGCTTTCCAAAGAAAAGAACTTTTTTTTGGGAAAAAAGTGTTACCGAACCAATGGATTAAAGCGACTGTAACTATTTGCGGAAATTTCGTAGATAAGAACACCCGAGTCCGGACGAACGTGAAATAGTTAATAGCGAGACAAAACGGAAATGGCTGTGAAGACGGAGGGGGTGGAATGGAAGGGAAGTCGCAAATTAATTCGCTTCTCCTCAACCCTCAAGGCAGATCCACCTACCACACTCCTGGTAAACTTAACTCACTTGCTGTTTTGTTTCATCCTTGTTCCTTCCGTCGTGGAAAGCCACTCAACTTTTTCTCGTGACTGTACTCCTCTCGCTCTTCATTCAACTCTGTCCTTGTTCCGCCAACCTCATCGTACTTTTTTTCTTTTCGACAGTTAATTACGAAAAGTATCGCAGTACTTTTTATCAGGTCGTCCGAGCACGAAAATATTGTTGGAAAACTCGGGCCGTTCATATTTTAAATCGCTTAACAGTCGCGCGGCTGTATCCTTGGGGGATGAAAAAAAAAAAAAAAAAAAAAAAAAAATCGTATCAGAGAAAGCGTTACCGGTAGTCGTAAGGGAGTAAGAGAGAAGCGCGAGAGAAACGGGTAAAAGAATGTAAGAAGAGAAGTTTTCAGTGTCTCCGGCAGGCATGGATAAAGAAACGTTCTTTATTGCAAGCCCAGAGAGAAAGTCCGTAAGTTGCCTTTCGGAAAAGATAAGTTCCCAGAAGCGCAGCACTTTTCCACGATAGAGATCGATTTTATTCGGTTGCCAGTTTACTATGAACCGGATACGCTTCCTTTTGTTCGTTCTTGCTCGTCCTTTATTTTTTTCTTTCATACCAAGACAGGAATTTCCCTTTATGCCGCGAGCTACGTGAACCTCGACTCGTTATCATCCGTAGGCGTTTCAACTTCGCGACGGCATTGCGTCCCTCTGGATTCACTCGAAATTCTAAGATCGTCAGCAGAAAATTCAGAGCGTCGGTCGCGCGTCGCCACACCTTCACCTCAGCCAGCGTCGCGACGCCGACGTTTTACTTCACCGCTCGAGTTTATCGAGACCCTTCGGCGAAACATATATTTGCGAAATCTAATAAAATTTTTGCAATTTTTATTAAATTTCACGAGATAAAAAGCTTTCAGCATTTTATATTATAATACATTGGTCTTAAAGTACGGTCGCGAGAAGCGCGGGCTTTTCAAATGTAGACAATTAGTAACGATAAAGACACGGTAACAGGTATATATCGATATATCGTTATTAGCCTCGTATTATGTATTACATTACGTAATTATATTTTTATCCAAATTTTTCCACCGGGTAGGATCCTATTTATGTTGTATTTCTTTTCGCTTCTTATCCGACTAGCAAATATTGAAAAAATGTCTGGTTACCTTCGTCCTGCGTTTGCTCGTGAAACTTTTCAATTCAACGCCCTCAACGTTTCGACCTTCTTCCCACGAAGTAAATATGGATGCAGGATACAGAAAGGCAAAGATAAACAGAAACAGATGGAAAGAGAAGCAGAAAGAGGTACTTATCTCCGAGACACGTATTTCTCTTTCATCGGCGAAAACTAAAGAGATTCGGTACCAGCCTGCGGGACTCTGAAAGGCGATATAGCTGTTTCACTTCTTTCGTCCTTTCCCACTTTTTCCACGCTCTCATACTTTGACGCTCTTGGCTTTTTCCTCGGGGAAACTTTTGCGACGTGTCGATCCTGGAATGCCAAATGAAAAGAGAGCGTTTTCCCCCTACTAATAACGTTTATGTATCGTGGATGACGAATCGTCTTCACTCGACTGAAATTCTCGATGTACCGTTTCTAGCTTTTTGAATATTTGGCCAGTTGCCGCGGGAGTAACTTATAGTCATGGATCAAATATATAATATATATATATATATTTATGAGCATATCAGAAAGAGAATAAGCAGACGTAAAAAAACCTTGTACATATATACAGTTATGTATAAAGGATTTGATATTATTATTATATTTTATTATACCGTACTCGCATGTAGCTTCCTGGCGACTGTGGACGCGATCCAAAAAGTAAAGCCGAGGATCACAATGAATATTCATAGCAAGTAAAATCATGAATAGGATGGATGAATAGAAAGGATTCTGTCCCTTTATTTGTCAACCTCAAAAGAAACTGGAAATTCAGATTAGGTCGAACTGGGTTACGAAAAGTTAAGGGTGGATGAAATTTTTCCTGTTGGTCGAGCAACCACCCAGCCGTTCCAGTCAGCCACCAGAAGGTTGTTTCGCATCTTGGGCTAAGAGTAATCACAGTGTAGGTAGTCTCCATTAATCATCCCTGCTGGTTACTTTCGCATCATCATAATCTCTGCACGGGGGGTGGCTTGTCTCATTTGTTCATTGCTTAGACACACCCACCAACAACCCCTTCCGTCTTCTCGTTAGTCTCGGAATCTTTTGTTTAGCTTCTTCTGTCCTTCCTTCCTACCAACAACCCCTAATTTGGAATTTGGGACTAGGGTAACGTAGGATAAGGGCTGTCGAAATGACCTCGACTCTAAGAGTGAAGACGATGCCAACTACAATGCTAGCGACGCGTTTGCAACTTCACGGATTTTCATCAGAAGCCTGAGACCCAAGACCTGGCAGTAGCTCGCTAATGGATTGGCAAGTCGACTCGCACCTAATCATAATTTGCCGAGCTTCCGCTGCACTGCGGTACTGGGTTACTCGATATTGTCACGTACGTAAATTCAGCACTGCAGGCAGCGGATACTTAAAACCGTAAGGAAGAAAAGAGACTTAAAAAAATAAAACACAGAACGAGGGTTGATGGAAAGTAGTAACATGACTCAGAAAAATTGTTACCTACCCTAATGACGTACTTTGAGTAGGAACAATTGGTACCTCATATCGTCAGCTGAATGGTGGATGGGTGTAACTTTTAGTCAATAGCGAAAGGTGCCAAGGGGGAAATAAGAGCGGAATTGGAAAAAGGGGATAGAAGAAGAAAAAGTAAAAAGGGAAGCAAAGGGTTTCTTTTCTTTTTTCTTCCTTTCTATTTCAAACGATCCATGGAATCACGTCAGCATCCCACTCCACACGTAGTGAGTACCTATCCGTGTCTTCTAGCCCCTAGTCGCAGTCCGCAGTCATCAGGACATTGAGACGCGTCACGATCCAAACTCTCCTATGGTTCTCCCTCCCCGTTAACCCCGTTCCACCCGAAATAGCTGTTTTCATTTCCTATTTCCTTTATCTTTTGTAATTCCGGCTTGGCGAATCTTCCTCGACCCCTCGTTCACTCAAGCGCATCCACAACGCCCTCGATACGTTCACGCCTCCCTCCAACAGCTCAGATTTTCTCATTCCTGGTTGATTTCAGAAACCCGTCATTTGCTACGGAAACCGGAAATCGGAACGACACTCAGTGTTATTTCACCTTATTTTTTTTTTTCTTTCCCTTTTTTCCTCTTTTCCTCTTCCTTTCTTTCTCCTACACCTAGCTACGCGCATCAAACCGAAAAAACACAGCGTCCTTTCACACGGTCTATCCGAACGAAACCAATCGGATCTTACTTTTTCTAGATGAATCTATACGAAGTGGTCCAGACAATTATGGATGCTGCGCGTAATATCAGCTCGTAAAGATTACAACTCCCAAGATTGATATTAGGTAATAAAAAATAAAACCTATCCCTTCGTCCAATGCATATGGAACTCGTAAGACTTTGTTACGGACTAAGACGATACATCTCATACATCTTCTATAGGCGTCAGCACCTTCGCAGCAAGATGGATCCCTTCGTTCCAGTGTTTACGGTAACCCAGCAGACGGATATAAAATCGATAAGAACGAACGCTACGTAGAATTATGGAACGTCTCTCCTTCTTAGCCTGCCAGTCGACGGGGAAACCCCGAAGGAACTCGTCGGGAAGAATATTTCTCATAACGGGGTTATTATTAGCATAGTGCATCGATCCTGCAATCGAATGAGAATAGAACGAAGGATCATTTGACTCGTCTGTAAAATCTTCCTTGTCTGGAAGGAACGACTATTATTGCGGGGACGTCGTCGACGCGCAAACAACCCTTGCGAATGATATTAACTCAAACTCAAACCTGGACAATGTCGGACGAGACTGAATATAATGGACACAGGGTATATAATCAACTAGAAAGTTTGTTAAGCGTCCACGGACAAGGATGCTGCCGAGCATCGTCTAGAATTTTAACAAGTTTCACGTAGAATAGAACGATGACCGAGAGATGGCGAATCCACGTGTATCCTGTAACAGTCTAAACAACCCCGTAGTAAAGACAGGGGGCTGTTACCAGTGACATATTTTGATTAAAGTTACACGACATGTTACCAAGGGTGAAAATAACCCCATGTGTATTTTCCTATGTGATAACAATTTTCGTACTTTCATGTAATTCGTGCGAATGGATAATGGCTGCCTTTCCGGATGTCCCAAGTTTGCTTCTCATTAACTGTATTAAATTTGCCAGGTAAGATGAATGTCTGGGGTGGCTGCAGAACCGGCAAGGATTGGGTGAAACGAGTGGAACTGAATTTTACTCGGATCTCTGAATCGAAATTCTACCCTTGGGGAAAAAAGTGAAGTTGGGACTTTCCTGGAGATAAGAACATGAGATTTATCGGTTACTGAAACTTGTGGGGGTAGTCGGTAGATTTAACGTAGTTTCGTAGTGGTTGTAAGTCTTGCGAAATTTTTGCACTTTATTCATTCCTCACGGTACCTCTGTCCGATCAATGGTTAATTGATCCAAGTGAAAATTGCGAGTGGCAAAGGGGATGTTTAATTTTGTTAATCCAACCCCTGTTGGATTTTTCCAAAAAAAAATCTCAATATTTATCGGAACTTGTCTTAAACGTCATAAATATAATGAACTGTCATAACGTCTGTCTGGGGTGTTAGGTAAAATCTAGTAAAGAAAGGAAAAAGGGGTTGACTGGACCACCGAGGTCGATCGCTCCAGCGTGTCACGTTTCTTCCCTAGAAAGAAGTGGCGACCTTGAGAAAAAAAAGTCTGGCCAAAATTGACTACATTATTCAGCAGGGAGTCGACGATTCTCTGAGGGTTTCGACTCCTCGGTTGGCAACATCAGTGAATCCTCAGTAAATCCAAACTCACCCCCTTTCAATCCCATGCTTTCTGCAAGATACTTTTTCAGGTATTTTTATTGTTTTGCCATTTTCTTTTCTCTTCTTTATTCTTTTTTTTTTTTTTTAATTTATTTCTCCCAACGACTCTACTGTGTGAGGGTTTTAATTATCCGCCATTATATTCTCAACGTCATGAGTATTTGTATCAATTTATACAGTCGGTGCGCACGGGAAGCACAGCAAAGGACAGACCATATTGAAATTGATGGCCTTTCCAAAATGAATAACCGTCGAATAAAAGCAGCGTGGATTCCATTGACGATCGATCCCAACATGAAACGAATATAATATCCAGCCTCTATTAAACGACGTAGAGTCACGCAATATTTTCTTGACAGATTAGGTTCTAGTCAAAAACCCCTGTCGAATGCTCGTTCCTCATTCCAGACTACATCGATTACATTGCCCTTCGAAACAAAGAGAAATACTTTTTCGTGGATAAAATTTTTTTTTTTTTCGCCATCCGCCAGGATACGCTTGAAAGATCGAAGATCGTCGCAAGTTCTTAAGGAATGCATTAATAACGGTTAGTATAAGGTAAAAAGGGAATGAGGTTACTATAGCATTATTTAAGTATAAAAATAATTTCCAAGTGTAATTAGATACACTGGAAGGCAAAGCCGATGTTTTCCGTAAGAGCGGACATTAATCATCGTACGGTCGGGGTCAAAGCGATGCTATTTCTTCATTCCGACCTTCTCTTCTCGTAGCTATAGATATTCTCGGCTGGTTTCCCCGTTTCATTCTGCGAATTACGCCATACGCGCCCTTTTCAATTGGCATTTGATTTGAATCTCCCTATCGTCCAATGGCGTATCTACAAGTTGTACGATTCGCACTGCCTTCGGAAAGATATGCTTGAAAGAGATTTTTCCTGTTGATGTCACGACTTTCATGGTCGCGAATTGAATCGTATCGCCTGTAGCAAACTGTGGACGTCCCTCGGTATGCACGTCTGTCGAGAAAGCAGAAATTCTATTTATATCCCGTTCCGATTCTCTTGAATTCTATTGCAAAATGTCGCTGAGTTCTTGATAACAAAAAGATTCATTATATTACTAAGGGAAAGAGATCCGACATGATATTGAATGTTCATGACTTCCGCTGATGCAATATGGTATGAGTGTAAAACATAAGCCAGAAATTTTGCCCGTAAGAAGAGACCGTAAAGGCGTGTCCGCGTAAAGTTTACATGGTATAAACTTGCATAGATCAGTATTACACACCGAGAAGGCTTTTTAAAGGTGCAACGGCGAACACGAAAGGGGCATTCCGGGGGTGCAAGTGGCTGGCCGCACCGGTAACGTCGCAGCTAGAATAACAAAAGAGTAATTAAAGACCCTAATGCAAATTCAGAGAAACGGAAGTCTCTCTCAACGGGACGACTGAAAACTGGGTAGTGGCTCTAGCCACCGAAAATATTGTCGAAATATGCTAAGAGCAGCCTTACTAGCAATCTTAGCATAACAATGTCCTCTGACGTTCAACATAAAAATCATGAATATGCATTAGAAGTCGAGGAAAGAGGATAAATAGGTGTTTGCTCTGGAATACGTAGAAGATGCGAATGTCACAAACACTCTTGGAATCATTATAAGCATAACGAGTGATTTTGAACCTCTTTGAACTTTTGTGCTCTCTAGCTCGGTTGCCGTTTCAGAAAATCCTGGAGCTTTTACCTGTAACCGATTCCGATCGTTGTCACAAGGAACGAACCAAGATTCGAGGCAATCTACTCAACGGGAATCCATTTCGGGGGAAACTGGGAAGCTTCGCACTGGGAAGCTTCGCACTTTGGAGGAGGCTGGTGTATTAGCATTTTGACAAGGACTGGGTAAAGACGTCTAGTCGCCCAAGTCCTTGTTCCGCTTCAAATCTGAAAAGCTGGGCAGGACGTCACGGAAACCGCCATTAGCATCCTGATGGCGTTATAAGTGGCAGATTCGCTTGTGACAAGACACAAGAGTTTGTTTTCCCTGTAGAATACATTAACGTATTCTTGAAGAAGGTTTGTCCAAATCGCGAGCGAGTTGTATTCTGTGAAATCGTGAAAGGAACGTCCGTGGTAGGATGATGGGAGAACGCGTGACGTCACGACGCTCCACTAAAGTGCTTCTAGAAGGAGGCGAAGGAGGACGCTGTGACGTTGACGTTAGCGTTTAAAGGGAGAGAATTGAAAATAATTTCACGTTCGTTCTCAACGCGCGATAATAAAAATTCATCGTTCCGTGACTATGGGCCTGGTGCGCCCTGTTAAATTCACGTTTGATATGCCAACGGCATCTGTTGCCGAGTTAAAAAATTTTACTGCTGTTTACTATTTTTTAACCTGGAGGGATTCGGGAGGCTGCGTAACCGACCACACTTTGGTTTTATATACACAGGACCAGTCTGAACAATGTCCTGGGATTATTAAAGCGGGTTCTGCTTCTTTCACGGGGATCTATGTGTGGCCGGCGGGACTCCGGTACTCGGTCAAATGGCCAAGACACGGAAATTGAACTTAAGGGTCGCGATAAACTCTCTTAGAAGACTTCCCTAATACGAAGATAAAAGACTGGCTTGGGGGTTTTCTCAGTTTTCCCGGCTACCTCAATATAAATGCCACGTATCTTTCGCTCTGTGAGAAACACGAAAAGACGTTTTTCTCTTACTTTCTTAAAGAACGATAAAAAGATTCTCCTTTATGCTCTCGAGTGAATCAAAGGGATGCAGTTTATATTCTACCCTCTGCAGTAAACTAACCAACGTATGGATGACCTCGCGAGCATCAATGATAATTCCAGGCACGTTTTCGGCTATAGCCTCGCATAGATAACGCCCTCGGTAATTACCTGTCCGATACAAAATCGATGTCAAAGGGAAAGAGTCTGGACGTTTCCATAGAAACCGCTCTGTAGCGATACGGGATATATAATATAGTATAACATATAGAAGATAGCGACGTACGCGTATATAGGATAAAAAGCAAAGTTATCCATTTTCCCAAGTGAAACTCCAGGTTCTTGAAAGATGGCTGAAAAATCATATGGGCGCCAACGTTAAACGTATCGACTTCCAAACCAGTGACAGTTGAGTTTCACTACGCATCGAGATTCCCTGAATTACGATTCCATGCTCGGTTACAGTTTCGTTGGATTTCTACTACGGCGAATTCCTCCAATGCAATTCCTTCCCTCCTTCTTGCGACGCTCGGCTTCTACGCCTCTTACAGACTCCCATAGACTGTATAGAAAGACACAGGCGGCAGATTCCGATTGCGAATACGTGAAGCGAATCCATTATTCGTTTTGATCGATTCCACTAAACTAACGCCTCTTCTCTTCGACTCCGTCATTCTCTTTGCTCTTCTTTTTTCTTGAGTAACGCTTCCAAGCGTAATAGATCAACCCGCGTGAATCGAACGATGCAATCATAACTTAGACATTGAACAATGACAATTCCCCCTCTTACATCCACCCCTCCCCCCTTCTCATACTTAGGTAGATGACAGAAAGATATGACAGGCGTTGTTCCAATGCCAGTTATTCCCTAGCCTGTAACTGAACAGTCGTCCTAGATTTCATCCCTTAGATCCCGTTCATCCCTCACGTAAAATCTCTTTCGTTTACCCGTTACAACTTCCTGTAGCCGATATACCAATGGGACGAATCCCTTATTTTGTCCTGTCGATAGGAACGGGAGAACTTTCTGTTGTACGAATTTCTACAGTTTTTCTCATCGAGGAATGTACCTTATCTTTTCTTCTTTTTCCTTTCTCCTATCCTTCCTTTACTTATAGTTCTTGACTATTTTCTTTCTTTTTCTTTTGTCTCCGCCGAACCTTTCGGACGTCAGCCTTCACGCTTTATCCTGCCTTTGAATTTCATGCAAACTCCTACGCTAACCGGCACTGCCGTCGACATGCTGGATATTTGTTCGAAGCAAACACACGATGCTAGTCGTTGCTGTTGATACCAGGAGCAACACTACTGCCGAGGTTAGCAGCAAGAACGAGTAACGGCGGTAGCAAAGCTAGATACATGCATAGCGATTTCTCGTGACGGTGTCTTCCTCCCGGTAAGGTTTACGTCCTCGACTGAAACGGCAACGAGTTTGCGGCGTTATTAAACCACCGGGAGGCGTAAAGTAATTCCTCGTCAAAATTGAAATTGCTATACGGTTTCCCTTGTTCGTTCATTTGAAAAGGTTGAAACCTGTCACAATATCCCTCGTAAGGTTTCATCTCGCAGTTATGTGAGAAAAATACAGATGGCGCAGCCACCTACGTGATTATTAAGTTTATAAACTAGAATCGTAGTCTCTGGTGTTTTTTTACTGTATGCTTCAGCTATTACATCCAACTTCAATAATTGCTTTAGATTAATTACCCTTGACCGTCTGTCCTTAAAACGTCAAAAGTTGGAACATTTCATAAATGATGAATTTTTTTAATAAAAATAAAAAGTGCCATTGGGACTTGATCACAGTCTACTTCATCGTCTGCTTCGTAGGCGCAGAATCCGGAGCTTCGTTAAGGGTTCTTCCTCTGGACCATTCAGACTCGAGAATTCATAAGGTCGTCGACGAGAAAAAATGTTTACAATTATTTATTTATCTTTCACAAAATTTCATATCCACCTTGTTTTATTGTTGATTCTAGCTCAGATATCGGATGCTGGAGACTGGGAAGGTATCGAACCGATTGGACACGATTTAGTCAAATCGCAAAAACTATGCTACTTGGTCGCGCCAGCTTACGATTTACAATAGAAATTTGAATTTGAGATGGCGTGGCGAGGTGGAGGTGGGAGGGGTAGTAGAATGGGGTACATCAATATTCAGAGGAAGTAACGTCAATTTCATCCCCTCGAACGGTTCGTCACCCCTCTCGGCTCTCGAAACCATCCACGCCCTTTACAATATGCGGATAATCAACTGCTCAGCAGGTTTAACGGACGGCGTATGGCATATATTAATTATTATTGCGCTTTCGAATTGATGCGCACATAAATTAATACGGTGTCACTCGATGCGAAACACGATACAATCCTAACGTTGTTTCACACAAAAAGATATAACATCGTGTGATATGTGTCGTACGTTCGTGTCTCGCGCCATGTGTTAAAATACAAATGAAAACATAAATTTATATATAATACAGCAATAGTATCCGTAGTTCACCGTATTGCACGTTGATGAATTTTTTATACGGTAACATTTGAATTTCGATTACGTCCAGCATCCAAAAAACATTTTTACATCTGGATGAAAAATAATCCTCTTACATAATCGGATGAACCTGACGTCGTATTTGTGCTTGGTGTATTTTTCATGCTCGCACATGAAGGCTCTGATGAAACAAAATTATACAAATCATAACACAGGGAGATTGAATCGGACGAAAGATTCTGATAAAAGCTAACAAACTCCAAGAGAAACGTTGGTTTCGGCACAAGTTACGTGAATGTAGAATAACGTAAAGTGAATTCAGGTTGGTTTAAAAACCTAAAGATAATCGTTCTAAAGTAAAAACTAGTAGTAAATATTTTCAATTTGCGCTACCAATTAAGTACAGCCGTTCGAACGCGTCCAATTACTTAGTTCCGATTTGAACGTATGACGAGTGAAAAGCAGGGATCTGCATTATGTTCGGGAATAGTTTGTTACTGAATTTTCTGTAAATCAGATCGAGACGTAAGTTGGACGTGTAAAGTGCAGATATGATTTCACGTGATCCATCGATCAACCAATAGACAATTCGTCTCCATGACTTTGGATTAACCGTAGAACGATATCTGAAATCCGAAAAGATCGCATCTCAGCCCCAGGACGTGGAGTCATTTTTCATCGTGATCGTCAGGAGAGACCCTTTAAAAATGGTTGACTCCCCCGGGCGATCGGCCGCCTTCCTGAAAACCCCCAAGCAATTTCGCCTTTGACATTCCCGTCTGTACGCGGTGGTGAAACCGAAGAGAAACCAAAGGGATCCGAGGCAGCCCACGAGTGAGAGAGAGAGAGAGACAGGAGAAAAGATAAGGGATGAGTAGCAGCAGACACCTTTTGGAACGACGTCGCGTTCCTCTTGACAAGATTACAAACGACATAAAAATTGAAATTGTCACACGAGAACTTCTGGACTATTCTAGAAAAATTTCCATACCCCGTAGTGAGATCTTTCGTTAAAATCGTTGCTTCGCACCCTTATGACCTCCTGTGTGTATCACGTGTATGCGTCTGTGTATACCAAGATAGCATTTTATATTCTACAAGCTTCATACATTTCGCTCTTAATTTTTTCCCCAATAGTCTAATAGGGATTGTCGGCACTTGCGTAATTTATTTGTGTATCCGCGCTCGATAACGAGAGAAAAAGTTCACGTGGACCAACGCATGACGTATTGAGATGGTACATCGTGTCGCGATGAAACGACAGACGTTTCAGCCAATTGACTGCAATGGCCTCTTACGTTTTTCTATAAAAGTCTCACTCGATAGACCCTAAAGGTTTATGCTGGGGGGTGGGTTGGGGGTTAAATAGGGGGAGAGAAACCGATGCGAATTTCCCATTATTTCGGGATAAGGATATTCGATATGTATGCGTGTACCGTGGGTACACATATAGGTATATAGTATAGAGCTCACACGAAAGTAGGGTTTGACGTGGATTTTGATGATTGACGTGTGTTTGGTATTCGAGTAACTCGAAAATTGGTTACTTGAAAAGACTGCGGTTTTAACTTTTATTCGTAGTTTATTGTGCTTGATAATAATTTCGTGTAAAAGGGTCGAGTAACTTTGTCATAAAATTAGATAACACCGACGCGTTCTATCTCAGGAGTAAATGAGAATTCGCGAACCACTTTGATATTCCGATTGTACGATTTCAGCGTGGTTCAGTGCTGTGTGAGTTTCCATGTGACGATAATAAAAACAGTATGCGATAAGGCTGAAGAAAAGTCTTTGCTGGTCGCTGCGCACCGCAACGACAGACGACTTTCCTTTGTTTGCGACGTCATGAAACAATGAGATCATTGTTCCGGGCAGCCCTTACGATGGGGAGAGAAAAGTTTGCAATCCTTACTTCTCGTTTCAATCTCCATCCAGCATCCCCTACGTCGTAGCATCCTTAACGAAACGCTTTAATTAACCTGTTGGCTAATTAAGGTTTATTCGTAGTTGGTATCTTTGTTATGATATTGGAGAATTTACGTTTTGAGAAAAAATAAAATATATTGTCTATTTGACAATCCCTTGCGGCTAGTTCACATGTAGAGTCGCGCGCAGCGATCTGATACGGAATTACGTTTGAGTCATACGTGAAAGACATTAATTCCTCGCTGGGCGTCGGGACGCCGCAGAAGCTCTCACTTGTCACCGATAACGACAGCGTCCGCTTTAAAACTCGCGCGCGATAGCCGACGCGGATTCCGAGCTGGTTAAAAATAATCGTAGTTGCCGTGAAAACAAAAATAAATCCTTTTTTTTTCGCGACGTAACGAATTAACGTTTCGGCCTGGATGGGGGAGGGGATGGGATGCGATCAGAAAATCTGAAACGAGCCGAGACTGGGACGCATTTTTCAAACCCCTGTCAAAAGCACTGTCAGTGGGTATTAAACAAAAAGGCTGGGAGAGTCGCTCGTAGAGACTGAAACGTGTATTCGGAATAATTGAATAGTCGCCAACGAGTTCGAATACTTGAAATAATCGTCGCGGGCGATTAAATTAAACGAGGCAAATTGCAAAGTAGTTTTATCCGTAGTATCGATGTAATTTATCACCTGTCTACGCGAGCCTGGACGGAATCCGATATGTATTTCGTTAAACGAATTAGAAGACCTGATGAGTTTCTACATTGTGAAGCCATTTCGAATGTCGTAGCTTATAGAAAGCTGGAAACTAGTAGCTGGAAACTTGAAACTAGGTAGAATCGTCTACGCTTCTATATTATGCGACGTGCATATAGAGCTGATTTAATTGAGAAATCCAGCGGAGGGATCCTCTCAGTTTCGAAACCACGTTTCGCGCAAATATCATTTGTTTGTCAATATCGGCAGATTGCGCAGTATTCGCGGTTTACCCGTTCGTGATGTAAAAAGAAAAAAATTGCCAGTTGCGATAGGAATGCTCGGAAGGAACTTTTGGAAAATTACGTCTATCTACCAATTGGCTACTGGAATCCTTAATTAAATTCGAGGCACTCGGCTACGCGGCTTGTTCAACCAGTCCTATCACGATCGCAGTTCGTTCACTCTACCCTGGGCCTGGCTCTGTATCCGGACGTTGGAACATCCGAATATCCCAAACGGCCCCGAAGAGACATCAAATCGAATCACACTCCTCTCTCCGCATTTCACGTTACAGGTTGCGTTCGTCGTTCTTTTTTCTGCCTGTTTCGCTTTTCAGCTCGAAATTCACCCTCCGTCATTCCCTGGACCATCCTAGTACACATCCTGATACGCGTTACGCCAGAACCATTTGATATCGAGAGCCGTTGGGAAATAGCGGAATGCACGGTGGTCAGAAAGGCTTCCTGGAATTCCAGAGATCACAGTACTTCACACGGCTGATATCCTTTTTTATGTAAACTACGTAAAACTTGTGCTTCTTTTTTTTACCCCAAACGTATCCGGTGATGTCGACCTTCGGATCCCTTGGGACTCACTTGGATGATTTTGTTATATCGATTGTTGCCTCAGCTATCTATTTTCTTCTTCATTATGATTTTCTTCCCACGGGATGCATATTTGTCGCTTTTTCACAATATCCTTTTTTTTATGGATTATACGTGTAAAATATTTTTGTCACTATGGGTGGTTTGCTCGCTATACAAATATGGGCTTTCAGTGCATCCAACGTGGATCACTTTTATTTGTAATTCCTATAACACTTTACCTGCTCGGATTGAACTGACCAATCATCGTCAGATTTTTGCGACCTCACGCCTATGTGTCTATACGTCTACCACATACAGTTTCTCCAACCCTTATGTGTTTCTACGAGAACGTAAGCAGTAAGAGTGACATGTTACGTGGTATCGTGATATATGAGAATTAATTTATGGGGTCTTTGTATCGGAATAGAATGTCAAGTAGGTCGTCTAGGTGACGTTGAGAGGAACGTTAATGTCACATGTGTCCAGGATGCTCTAGGATCTAAACTATAGGTCTTTTCCTCGGTACGTGAATATAGGAAGAAATAGAATTCTGCACCTGAGAGATAAACCCCGTGGGTTTTCTCATATCAATCATGTTGACAGGAATGCACCCTTTATCTTAGGGGTTGCAGCTGAGCCAGGGAGGGACCGTTGTTTTCTCCCATGGCTCATCGTCAGCCGAACCAGCTTCTGAACTCTGATACTGTACTTTATAACGTGGCCACGCGTGGTCGTCACATTTACCCGATGTCATTTGCTTCCATCGATCTTCATTTCTACTGTTAAAAACACGTAACTCTCCTTCTCTCCCTGATTTCAGACAATAGCGACGAGTTAAAAAGACAAATCATGGATAAATATTCCTTCTCTTCGAACGCCAAAGAACGACCAGCCGACGGGGAAACAATGTGAAAAGTTGGACCAAACGAAAGAAAATACCAAGCATCAAGCCAGTATAGTCTGGCGGTGCGTCGATTTTGTATGGGCATAGAATAGGGAGAATAATAGGGATTGTTTGAGATCCCGGTAAAAGTGAAGAGGGTTTTGCGGGCAGATATAGGAAAAGGTGAGGTTGCAGAGTATAAGGGTAATTTTGTTTTCGGAGCGCAACCAGCCGAAATAATGTATAGCAAACAGAACGTCACGGGGACTCGATCCCGTTGAAACCCCTTTTCGCATTAAAGAACCAACATTTTACGGTTAAATTGCTTGTCGAGCGGTTCAAAATTGAACCTTCGAATCTAAGGGATAAAATGATCATCGACTGATCATTTTCAAAACGAAGTCGATTATCCATGTAACGCAGTACTTTCGGCCTATTTGACCCGAAGGCTTCACCTTATATGCCTTTACTTTAGACACCAAACACTGCTAATATTTACCTAAGAATAGCTGTTTTATTTTGCTTTCAATCAAGTATAATCAAAGAATGTCGCTCAGAGATATTCGTCGGGGATTCTCCTCGACACCTTTTTGATGGAGATGCTTGAGTTAATTATGTCTCCCGAATCCGCAAGGGAAAACTCGAGTCTCGAATAACAGAGGGGATGGAAGCTCTTCTCCAAAATTTGTCTCGACGACATTTGCGAAGATGGCGTAATAATTTTCATGAAAGCCAATCCTCTCTAACTCCCCTACATATATATATATATATATATATATGGGAATCCTCTCTCCCTTGTTGCTCCTGTTCGCGCTTTATACCTCACCATTCGCAATTACACCCCACTAGCGATTATTCCTCACGATAACTTCTACCCCATCCGTTTTTCCTCGTCATGAGAATTTTGTATTCCACGTTTCAAAATGATTCGCGATAACTAACAATCAGCCCGTGCATAAGGGAAACTAGCATTCATCAATTTGAACAGAATATATACGCACCTTCGCATCCAATCCAATCTGCGCGTCATTCGATCCATGAACTTAACGATCAATGCAAATAGTTGACTAATATTGTTACGCGTGTATTAATTATTTACGCGCTGCAATACCTTGAAACATTATTAGATTAACGAACGAAACGATATTCGAATTTCTATCGAAGCGAAAATACATTTTCCACGGGATAGTTTGTCAATTTCATCCGCGGACCGTCGTCCCCCTTGCTTTTTTTGCATTCCGTGCCTTTCCTCGACTTGTTCGACAATTCTGTTTTTTTTTATTACGATTTTTCAACGTCGGAACAACCGGCAAAGAAAGTTTAGCAAAGCCTTGGAAGGGATGTTGGGTTGCAGGAATCTTGTAGAACGAGCGTTTCCTCGTGGGCTTCAATAAAAGGGCTTTTCCAAGGTAGGGATGAGCCCACCCTTCTTCGGGAGGATCTATGTATTCATATTATCTCGAAGGCTGTCGTCACTTGGGCCAAGTTTCATATTGATCAAAGAGCCAAGTTTACTTATAACATTGTCGTCGGCGTCGGCGTCCCTCTCAGTCTGTGCTCGACGTCGACGCTATTCTTAGGGATTCCAGAAGTTTTGCTCAGGCGGTATTATATCTGGCCTGAATTGTTTTAATTGAATTCTTCATCCCTCGTAGCAATCTTACACTCAGGTGTCTACCTGGATGTAATTAACAACTCTCAACCTCCCCCTTCCGGCTCATTAACGCTTAATTCTTAACTCTTTAGGTCTTTGTGAATTAAATTGCCTAATGCGTTGTTACTTTCGTAACTAAATTTTCACTCGTCATTCAGGCTATTATTTTGAAAACGACCTCAGCCCTATACGCCAAACCATCATTACTTCCTGTAACAGTCGAATTAAAGTTACAACCCTTAGACGCGGCCGATAAAGAACTTTGAGCGCGTCCACGCGCAATCCAAGGTATTTTTAAACGCTCGATTAAATGATACCAAATCATTGGGAAGGCTTACTGGATCATTTAATTCCTCGATCGATCCGTACATTGGGTGTAATTTGCGCTACTAATTATAAATTCGAGATACTCGAGCAGAAATAAAATTCAATTGCTCGCACAGTATTTATCGCGAAGTGGAGATGGACCGAATAACAGACGCTAAATTACTGACGAATTACAAAGCGATGCAAGGCTTATGCTTTTTTTTTTTGTCTAACGTATTAAATTTGTAGCCGTACGTTTGCAGAGTTCGAGTAGCCGCCGGTACGGGTCATTGAAAAATAATGAAGCAGAATCGAACCGCTCGGTTAGGCCGATTCGTGCATTACAATTAATAGGAATAATAATGTTCTAATGCCGATGGAAAATTCTACGTTAATTCTACTATGAATTTTTAACCTCGACGAAGCGCACTTTAACTGTACCTAAAGCCCTTTGTATACTGAATTTATAGTCAAATATTATGCAGATGGTGCATTCATAGTAGCACTGACAGTGCCGGGCGTTTCCGTTATAAAAAAAATACACCTTCCACACTTTTCGTTGGTACCTAATTACTCAGAGCTACCGAATTCCGTGAATAACGCCATAGAATTTATTTTGCCAAAATTTCCGAGATTTACTCGCTGGCTCGAGTGACGAAGTGGAATTTTTTGTTTAACGCTTGCAGGAACCACCCAGCCCTTTTGCTATTGTATAGCCTGTATCTGTATACGTATAGCGTCGAAAAAAAATACCAATATCGAAACTTCGCACGCTTCGTTTATTCAACGGGCAACGTTCACACTATCGAGACATACGTATCCAACGAATACTATGCAATCCATATCCGATAGACCAGCTACGCAACTTCCGTTTGGAAATCGCGACGCAATATCCGTCCTTTGCGTCGCGCGAAGCGTCTATCCTATAGTAACGCAAACGTTTTCACCGTTTCAATAATCACGGGCGATTTTGAATTTGTGGTTGATGGCGGATAAATTCTAAATGTCATTTTCGCTGATAGCCATTTCAATGTAATAATAATTATCGTTGCGTAAGGGGGAAAAAAAAAATGATAGAATAAAATATTATGACATAAAAAAATCCTGATTTCACTTCATCCCTTATTTATCATAATTAACTCGGATATACGTAGTTTGCTAGTATCTGAAAATATCGTATCCACGTGTTCTCGCTTATAGCGAACTACGGGAGTGCAAAAATAATATAATCCCCGTTTCCGGCGGATGTATGAAAATGCTCGCGTTGCCGAGAATTCGTTTATAAGGCTATAACTAGGTCAGCAATTCCGATAAACGATAACCCAGGATGAAATGCAGAGGCAGCTTCCACCCAGGGTGCAATACGTTCTTATTATTAATAATAATATCGACACGTGGCTATTACAGCTACAGCTGCGATTCTGACATAAACTAATGAATTCTAGCAAGACTTCATACCGGTGTTACGTAACGGGTGTAAATTGTACAGTAGTATAAGGGATTGACAGGGGGTGACTGGATGTAGTGGGGTGAGTGGGCGAATACCCTGGAGAAGGATCTAATGGCAGGACGTACATACGTATCATTGCCAGGTCATAAAGCCCGGGGTCCAGACGTTTGCCAAATTTATCGAATGGTATCGCGACAAAACAGCATCATCCCCCTTCGCCCTGCTCACCCCTCGTCAGTACAATATATTGTAACGGGATGTTTTGGATTTGCGATATCCTTAAAAAAATTGTTATTACTACCCTTCGAAGGGGTAAATGTAAAATTTTTTCATAGAATATCGTAAGCATCCCCTTTTTTTGTTTTTCATCCCTTTCCTTCCCGAGCTTACTGCATTCGAGCTTAAATTCGTATTAGCTACTTTATTGCCTTCTATTCGGCTTCGAAACGTTCACTCGTTTTTCCTCGATCCGATTCATGTTCGTCGCGACAGCCAATCTAGGCGGCGGAGCGCGGAAGACCCTGAAAAATGTTTAGGGCGGCAGCTTCGCTCTCGGCCCTCCTGATGGCGACTCTTTCCAATAAATTGATAAGCATCGCTCACAACGGCTGCAATGTCAATTAGCGAGCTGCCCGAGCCCCGGCTATCCCCAAATTCAATTTCACGTGGAAACAGCTCTCTGCGTCATAGCGAGAGAGTGAGATAGAGAGGGATGGAAAAAGTGTGAGTGCGAAAGTGCGACAGAGAATGAAAGACGGGTTCACATCAATTTTCCTACCTAGAGCCCTGCAGCTTAAAGCGTTCGTGGTTCGTTCGAGAGGCACGTTTTGGGAAACGTGAAAAATCTTCGTCGGGCTGGCTTACTAAAAACTATCGCCCGATATCCGAGACCTGATGAGGGGAAAATGATTTTTGAATATCTTTTCACAAGGTTCACTTTTCGAGACAGTCAAATTCTCAGATATGGAGAACAAAGCGATTTAGTAATGTGTCAATTTGACTAAAAGCTTGGAATTCATTATCATTATTCTTTTCTTCGTAGCGTCAAATTGTATACAAAAGTTTACCTACCCCTGTGAAAAATGAAGATTCTTATCGCAATGAGAAACTTGATACAGGATAATTCTTAAGTTTTACTTGAAATATAATAATAATGATACTTGGGGTATTTTGCCTATGGGTGTGTTGTGTTGCGCAGTATACGTAGGTTTTGCATCGCAAAATAAATATAAATCACGTAATAACTGTTGTACTCGATTAGATCCACATTCAGCTTGACAAGTCAGTGCGATATGGTTTATGTCATGGGGGTTGATGATAAGCACTGACGGGAGGCTTTAAAACAGCCGGGAAATATGATCGGGACTGTAAAGTCTTGAGGTTTAATAATGCAGAAAAAAGTGGATCAATACACGATTTGATATTGAGCAATAAACATGGCTCTTATAGGAGGAGTAACTTCTTTTTATATCCACGTCCTACGCCTTCTTATCGACACGTACAGGATTTTAGCCTTGGTTGATACCGGCTTGAATTCGAATGGTTTTGGGTGACGCACGAAACTCACCATTCAATGTGTTACAAATAAATCTCAACTTTATGTGTTGATCGACTCGTTCCAAACCCTCAGCGATGACTTTCTTTCTCCTCTTTCTCCCGTTACCCTCCCCTGTACCTCTTGTCGCTCCTTACCCATTCTTCAATACCAGTAAACCACCCTTAATATATAACTGTACGAGCTATCGTGAACATACGCCTGTAAAACCTCTAAACAATTACTAGCCGAAAATAACGAGATGCGAGAAAAGAGGGTGAAAAAAGTGGCTCCGGTAGTCCAAGAAAATAAGGGTAGCAACAGGAAATTTGTGATTCACCCTTGCAAATATCCGGAATCCGTGAGGGGGTAAATCCGCTTAATTTGAGAATGCCTCTGCCGTAGTAGCTGTTCAACCCCCATAGTATAGGCCGCAGTAGAAGCAACCTTGTGTCCTACATATATATATATATCTGAGATGTACTACGTCGGGGGGTTAGTTTCTCCCTTGGTGCGAAAATGAGAGAGGCGTTAGGCTGGGATAGAAAGGAGTGAGAGACAGTGGGGTAATAGTCGTGGTGACTGGCGAGAGGAAAGGACGAGGAAAGTGTTAGGCAGAGACTTATTGCTCGAGTAATTACTACTAATAGCTGCCCTCAAGTACCGGGCGTAAAAGAGGTTCGCGTTGCTTGTCTAGCTCCGTGCATTCCAGTCCAGTAAACATCCGCTCCATAAATTTTTGCCAGAATTCTCGAGCTCTCACGCTCTCTCGCACTCACCCGCTATACGCCCCCGTTCATACGACCCCCACACCTTCGTTCGTTACCCCGTATATCGACGATATCGAGATAGCGATTTCGTTAGCGGAAGAAAAATCCCAGGCGGAGTGTTTGATTCGAGGAAGGAAATGGAGTTGAATGGACTGGAATAGAACCAAGCCTCGGGTTGTAACCTCACTTTCTCTAGATTCGTCCTAAATAAATTCCATGGGCTAATTCGTCGTAATTCCCTCCTGCCAATACGTCGATTTCCGCAGCCGGTTCGACCTTCTCTCGAAGGTTGAACCGTTTCTTTACTGCGGCTTGTTGATGGGTCGCTGGGTAGAATTTAAGCCTGGTAGTAGCAAGGGTGTGTTTTTCTCTACTACGGAATCCAAAGAGTCCCTGCTGGGGGCGAGGTGTTGCTCGTAAGTTTGTTTAGGTCTCCTGGAAAGGGACCTAAGCCTGCATTATAAGGGTTGGCGAAGCATTAGCGACTTATCTAAGCTGTTAATTAAAATATCAGAGAGTGACAAGAGCGGACAGGTATATACATATATGCATATATACAGGTATATTGAAAATCGATAAAAGGATAGCAACGGTATGGATAGTTTTGAGATATGGTACACGGATCGGAATTTCGGTTTGATCGAGAGGAATTGAAGAGGGATGGTTATATTTGGACGATTCCGGGATGATTTATAGGTGCGTCCTATCGGCACCCTACCTTCAGCCGGTTTATATGAAATAGAAACATCTTGCCGAGTCTTCGGCATAAGCCAGAACCCGCCCCGAGATATATTTTATGGGGCAACATTTCCCTGACGGTGCGGCGAAGCAGCCACCGAGTATCTCATACATCAAGGTGTACTGTCTCTCCAGGAGCTCTGAGCTCTCAGCCCTCGTACTTTCATACTCCTCATCTCTCCTACCACATCCCGTAGCTGTATTCATCCAAAACATGGCTACATAGCAATACGGGCTACACTATGGTCTCTCCTGTCCTTCCTTACCCGCCTGTTCCTCGTGTTCCGACCACTTTTTTACCACGTCACTTTACGAAGGCCGCAAGCATCGAGCCACTTTGTCCCTTCTGTACCTACATATATGCGAACTACGAACTAGCCCCTGAGAAAAATCGTCTGACATTTTTTTATACCATCTGTAAACGACACCAGCATCTTTTTTCGCGCCAGTCTCGACCTGGCCCTGCGGCAACTGAGGTCTTTGGATCTCTGCAAGGCGACAGTACCGGGCCCACGCGGCGGAGAAGACGCTCAGCGTGTAAACCTGAAAACACCAATTCACATCCTTCATTGACATTAGTTCAAGCAAAGGAGACCCCTTTGGTTAGTTAAAAAGTCGTTACTAGACTGGCAGACTACTTCTTTAATCCCGATCCAGTGTATGCTGGTTTGAATTAATAATGGTGCTGGGTGACTTTGCCATGAGGATGCAGACGCTGCCACCATAGACAATATATCACGTGTCCCTGGATCGTAATATTGCTTTAATTATGTATGCTATATTTGCTCGGGACTCTGTTATTAATTTCTAGCTGTCCTCCGTCGGGAGACTTACTGTTACGAGCTCGGGCTCTAGCTCCCGCTCTAACCGGTTACTCGCTTGTCCTCGGTCTTTCCGGTTCACCCAGGATGGAGACACGAGCTAGGACATAGGAATACAGAGACTGGCCACAAACCCCTAACTCATCCCACCTTCATCCCTAATAACGACTAAACCTCATCGTCGTTACGTTATCGCTCCACTACCCTCCCGACCTCCTACCACCCCCACTTCTTCACCCTTCTAACCACGTGTCCTTATGCTCGTTTCCCACCCATTTGCTACCCATTTACCAACCACGCAAATCATTTACTTATTTAATGAAATAACTAAGAAGGGACCGCGGTTGTACCGTAGAAATTTGCAAATTCCATTGAATTCTCCGGATTTGCGAATACATTCAATTATTTCGCGAATCGCGCTTCTCGGGCTTTACGCTCTGATTCTCGTTCATTTTCAGCTTTCCTTGACGCCTTACTTGCATAACGTTCTTGCCCTGACCTCACCGCCATCCTATACCCCCAGTCACATAACACACACTATTACTTCCCAAGTAATTTTTCCTCGTTTTCCAGACGGTTTACTCGCGGTGCGCGGAAATGCGGATCGTGGTCACCGTAAAATAAATAATACACCAGTATATAGCTACCAGTCCCAACTCCCTCCATCCCCTTTATCACTGTTTTTGCGATTCTGATTCTACCGACTCGTTTGTCCCCCTGACATCCGACCCCCTTTCCTCCCACACTTTTCCTTCCTTTTATCATTACAGTTCACAGTTCGTAATCAGGCAAAGCTATGCTCTAGTAATTCACTTGCCAACCCCCCGGGACTCCAGTAATACCAGGCAAACGAATATTCCACAAGCTCTGTGTTATGGCTTATTACGTAATATATTCTTTATCGTCATATCATAAGGCAGGTACTAATTGAAATCAAAATGAAAATATTTCACTTATCGTTAAAAGACAATTCAAAAGGGTTAACTGTATTTCTCCCCTTATACCCGTTCATTGTCTTAGTTGCGCACTCGTGAAGTTTGAAAGAGAGCAATTAGTAGCATACGAATTGAGTCGAAAGCAAGAACTTCCTGAAATCCGTTCAACTTACTAAACTGTTCGAATTACAGCGCACATTATATACGTACGTATAGAAATGTAATAGGTTACCATAGCTGCACGCCAAACCCCCCTACCCCTTTCCCTGATATCCTTTCCGGCAACTTCAAGACCCCCCGAAGAAACCCTACGTACCCACGGAACTTTCTCGTTGTTCCACTCGATGGCTCGTTCGCCAAAGCAATTTGCCTCGGAGTTTCGAGTGGAGCGTAAACCGTTAGAAATGTTAAGATGCTTTTTCCAACGATTCCCATAATCCGTATTTCCGGTTCCGTTAACGACACGCCGGATACGCCTACCGGGGAACTTTGAATGATCTAGTCGTTCGTGCTGTCTCGTTTATCGTTACGTTCGATGGAAAGTAAGTTAAGACTCTCGAGTAGAATTTTCCATTCTACGTATTCTTATATTTATTCTTTCGCTTTTCAATGCATATGCAGTAATGGCTCCTTGACGAGCACTCTAATCAGATATAGTCCACTGGTTCCGCACCACTTCCGGTCTTCGTTATAACCGACTTCATGAGTTCAATGTCCTTCTCCATGACGGCAGCGTTCTCTTTCACGGTTTTCGCCAAACTATCCAGATACCCCTGAAGGAATTGGGCCCTCGTGTCGTAGAGATTGATGTTCAGCCCGCGTATATACCGCATCGGATCGAAAGTCCCTTCGTACCAGTTGGACATGTTTGCGAATGCTCTAACGATATCCGGTGTCATCCTCGTCTTATTCACGGCGACCTGCATCATTCTGTCCAAGTTTACGTAGTTCGACATAATATCCTCCGGCTGAACGAACTTTACTGGCTCTGATCCGAATCCAGCGCAATCGATGTTTGCCAATGTTCGTTTTATGGCTGTGCTCACTTGGACATTCCCTTTGACCACACTGGAGTTCAGTGCTTTCTCCATTATAGCCTTCAACATGGTACCCTTAGTCGTGTATCGACCAATGTCCAGATCTTCACCTAGAATCGCGAGAAGATTCGAGCGTGACAGGAACTCAGCGACAATGGCTGTGAATGCGGCGTCTGCCGAGTTACTGGCGACGACCACTTCCGTCAGTTGGTCAAATCTGAAAAACAAGGTCTGCACAGAATACAGGAGACGAATGATTTCGTTAAAGAGAAGAGGATCTTTCTGAATACTCTCGAGACCCAGCATCCTCTTGAACAGAGCTATGAGTAACATTCGCTTGCTCGTGTAAGCCTTTGGATCAATTCCTGATAAGTTTTTCAGGTGGTCTGCATCCTCAAGGAATCTAGTTACTGGTATGCTAATGTTACTAATTATATTTAGGGTTATATTCGATGGCGGATGATCATCTAGACTTGGGTCATTCGCTAATTCTTGCACCGTGCGATCATCCTTCTTGTACTTCAAGATACAATAGAGACGGACGATCTCATAGTAGACTGTAGGCATAGCTCGAATCTTCTTCAGGGTCAGCATCCATTTTAGAATGCTCATCAGTCGCTCCTTCTTGGTAAAGTTTCCTTGGCCGTTTCTCACAAAAGACTGAACTTCCTCCAGGATTTTCGAATTGTTCAAGACAGTTGTAAGGACGGCGCTCACGTTTCTCACCCAAGAGGAAGAGAAGTTGTTGCTGGAGGTACCGTTGAGACTTTCTAGCCAGGCTGACAGCGGTCCAGCGAAATCTAATTCCGGACAGGATGTGACGTTACTAGGCTGATAAATCACATTGGAATCGACAGTGGCATTGAGACGAAGATGGTCCAAGGATGTAGACTGGTTCATGACGTTGAAGATTTTCTCTGATGACTCGTGATGAGGATGCAGCAAGGTGGCGTCTGGAGAAACTGAACGATTGAGAGAGGAGAGATCAGTGAGGTTGCTTGGAACCATCGTCATAATAGATTCACTTGTCACTGCCTTCCTGCATTCGTTCCTCGTATCAGCCAGATCATTCTTGCCATGTGTCTTCGTAAGTAGAATCTCAAGATTGGCACGTAACTCGCTCGACATTGGTACCCGATTCTTCACTCGACTCAGTACAGCTAATGCCAGGTCGTCTTGCGAATCGTAATAAAAACGAATGAAGCCTTTCAGGGCGAATAGGACATTGATCTTTCCAGTTTGCAGAAGTTCGCGGAACAAGTTGATCACCGTCGAATTAACGTTCCTGAAATATTTATCGAGCAGGAGTGTGACGTTTAATTCGGGCTTGTTAAAAAATATTTCCATAACTTTGTAATGAGGATTTATCGAACTTTCCGTACTTTTCACTAATTGAGGTAATAACTTTTCTACTATGTTCTTCATGGAATTATCCACTTTCGAATTGACTAATATAGTCGCGAGAACTGACCTGACCAAGCTATATGGGTCGCTGGTATCGTTAACACTTTTCAAATTTGGATCCCAATCCTTTATTCTATTTTCTCGTAGCACGTCGGCAAGGAATCTCAAGTCCTCTCTAGCATTGGGTTCCAACGTGCTGTACCTGATATTGAGTATCAAAGCAGCAAGTACCGGTTGACTCAGAGTGACGTTTCCATTGGTAATGGCCGAGTAGAATTGAGCGAATTCTCGACCGTGATTATGCTCGACTTTCTTGTCGTAATTCTTGCCAGTGGTCTTGTTTCGTAACAATGGAATCAGGATGAGTTTTATATCCCGAAAGACGTCTATACAATCTTCGGTTATGGTTCCCCTCGAGAGGATATCCTTCAGTATGAGTTTCTTTTTATTGAGTATCCTGGCCACTTCATCCGCAGCACTTTTACAGTACATTGGCATCGCGTGATGCAAGTTGCCGAATAACGCGATCAGCTGACTCAGTCGATTATTTTTGACGATCGATTTAACTCGCGTCAGGAGATCCATCGGTCTGAAGTTGTCTCTCTGCACTTCCTGATAAAGAAAATAAAGCGGAGTATAAAGCTCCCCGTGAAAGGTGTCGTTATTCAAATGAAGAAGGAGACCGATGATCGTGATGATGTTGTCCTTCAGAGTAACAGCGGTCCAGGCCTTCATCAAGGTCACGTCACTTTTTCCATTAAGGGAAACTTCAGTGGGAAAGTGGCAAGCGCTCTTGTTCACGTCATAATTTTGACATTTGGAGAGACCAAGTGAATTCAGTGTCGAGTCCGATTGGAGATAGACGTATCCGCTATGTCCAAAATTATCATCATTCTCAAGTCCAAAAAATCCTAAAGTCACAGTCACATTTCGACCCAGCGATGATTCCACCTGTGTAGTAAAATGATTTAAAAAAAATTTTTTTTCTCAAAATTCTACCCCCTACAATTTACTTACCAAAAGTATCAGTAACACAATGTAACTCGGGTACATTATCTTTGCTTTTTTGATTTTTCCTACCAACCCCTTAGCTTCTGATATCCTTCACCTACGAAGCTTCCTCGCGTAGTGGCAAACTTGAAACACAGCCGCGTGGCTCTACGGGCAATTACCGCGATTGCTTGGAAATTATTGCTCGTTAAAGTTTCTCCCAGCATCCTTATCGGTCTCCACATGAAAAAGTAACCAGAGTTATGAAATGAAAGGAAGAGAGACTGCCGAGTGTTTGTTGTTTAAATATTTCAAGATCCTCTTTTCAATTTCGCGAGATCCATGTTGACCCGAGTCAGTGATTCTTGATATTCTCCATGACAACGATAATGTTAGAGACCGAAGATGCAGTAAGCGATAAACGATTCAAGATGGAGAATTTAAGAGGCAGTCGTGCAGCCATGACTCTCGATTCGCTATTAAATCTCCCAATGGCGTTGCTGCCTCGTTGAAAGAATGTATCTAGTGGTAGCAGCCTGCTCGTCAAAACGGGCTATATTGTTTCGAGAGTTTTGAGTATGCTTTGTGCGAGCCTCGTTAATGCCACCAGCAAGCACTTTAATTAAACAATGTTGTAATAAGCACCACGATAGGTAACAATGATGTGTTTGCCGAAGCTTATTTCGCCGATATCATAATTAACGGACTATTTATTTAGTCACTGCTACAAATCCCTGAGTAAACCCAGCATTGCCGCAGTGTCCCTTAGCATATAAACTGACTATTAGGATACGGGAGAAAAATTTCGACATTTTTCATATCTTTATTGCTGCTAATCTCTTAGACGGATTCGATTAAATTATTAATGTAATAGCAATTTCGAGCAATTTCGAAAGCTTCGTTGTGACAAAAATTTGGGGATTGGTGGTGTTAGGCGGGCATCTTAAAGAAATAATAATTGCAGAGGTATTTCAAAAATTGATTATGGTTATCCTATTTTCAATGAATTTTATGAGTTGCTTGTTTTCGTCTTCCGCTATGTAATCTTGTATAATCTATATGGGTACTTTGAGATGCAGTAGGGAAATGACACAGCTGTTTTAATTATATTATATTATTTCATTATTTTTTATACATAACACAAGGCCCTCGTTTTACATTGTTTCTCTACGTGTGTTTCATCCCGTACGTACAGATACAAACCTATAATATTGTACGGTTTATCCAAAGTCGGTCCAGCACGGACTTTCGGTCTTGGGATGCTGTGGATCGGTACTGGCGACATTGACTGTTTTTTTTAATAAAATGACTTGAGCATTGCAATTTCTCTGAAAAACATAAAATTATACTTAATAGTAAAATAATGTTGTCTTTAATAAACGTGTAATTGTTACTTTCCATAAATTCTTTATATTTCACACGTAGATTACACATGTCCATTTTTACATATAAAACATACATAATTTGCCTATATATAACTTAATTATCATTTTTTCGTATGAGCCTTATTTTTGGCGCAGGCAACGGCGTAGCGCCGCTTCCGCTTAGCTTTATGTACGGAATCAGAATCTTGATGTTGTGCATAGCAGAGGGTCTCATTTTATTATGCTGAAGAAGATATATAAATAGGTCACGCAAATACAGTCCCTGCGTGCTGTGTTTCCCGAACGCAAAGCCTGGTAGGTTCTGCAGGATTTGCGGATGCTCGGCGAAGTACTTCATCAGAGAGTTGTAAGCTAATTTAGCCTTATACGGAAGTTGTTTGTATATCAGAGAATTAAGAATGACTTCATCGAGCCTAATTTCCGTCTCCACTATATACACGTTAACCCAAACCCATAATAACGAGGCATCAGATTCTGGATTTGTTTTGAGTATTCGCACGTAAGATCGTAAGGCTGGTATCACAATTGAACTGACCTGTACATTATTGGATTTCATTATCCCCTCAATGATCTGCATTAACAAAACACTTCGTTTAGTATTAGTCGGTGGTTTAGGTATTTTGAGGATGTCCAATAAGTTTTGCTTGGACAACAAAAATTTCAATACTTTTATAGCCGCCGTTTCTCCCAGCGTCTTAGCTGGTGGTAAAGTCACGATAAGACTAGGTAGATCAGGTTCCCAGTTTACTGATGGGACTTCGTTCGAGCCCTGAACTGGAAGACTCAGAATGAATGACGAGGGTATAGCCGCGTACATCGCTGGCAATAGAATCGCCTTTGTGTAACCTTTTACAATGTAACTGAGTTGCGCGTCTTCCTTAACGTAAGGAAGTTTGCTAAGAGCTTGCAGCACGCCGCAGAGTAAAGTTCCACGATTAGGATACGCTAGGGGATTGAAATGAGATCCGATCAATTTAACAATTGTCTCCTCGACTAGGAGCCGTTTCAATGTTATTACAGATTCAATGTAACCCAGGACAGATGACAGTTCAGGAAGTAAGCCTGCGTACGGATTATGCTGATTGACTGCTTGTAAATAATATTTCGGATGTAACAATGGGAAGCATACAGTACCTTGGGAAAGTGACGCAGGGCTGGTTTCCAAGATGGCGTTCTGTTTTGGATCGTTATCATTTATTATTGAGTAAACGACGTTACCTTTGATATGTTTGTACTGTGACAGCACCGGCATTAGCAATACAATCGACAAGTAATTTGTTACCTTGATATACTTTTCTATGACAAGACAAAATTTCCTATTGACACTGACCTCGGGTAACGACAAAGCTTTCTCTAAGAGTGCTAGTACAAGAGCAATGTTGGTGGGATAAAGTTGAACTTGAAAATTCGTTCCAAATATTTTCATTAAATATCGAGAACCGTAGATACTTTCCAATGGAGTCAGTATTGACGTTTTCAAATGGGTACCCAGCTCGACCAATGGCGTTTGAGTATTCGGAGTGGACAGTAAAGTCATGATACTAGGTAGGACGATTGTCTCTATGCTTGATGACGGTGCCACATCGTTCCCTGATATAGCCGACGGAATTCCATAAGTATTCAGACTAATGTGAATGTTGACGTTTGGCTTGACGCCTTCAGGTAGAAAGCAACACGTATCTCTTTCTTGGGGTTTTGATGCACCTAATGGATACTTAGGTGACGTAGTATCTAGTATCACCGGGGCAACCGATGTTACTTGTGCATTTGTTGTTTTTGTAGGTTCAGTTGGACTTTCGGTTACTTGAGTTAATGGTCGACCTACCTTGGATATTGTTATTATTGATGGATACATGCTTGTTGTCTGATTAGTATGTTTGGTGGTTGAGTACTGAGTAGTCGCAGGAGTTCGGATTGTTGTTGACACAGGTTGTCGAGGGGTAGTAGTAGTACTAGTAGTAGTAGTAGTAGTAGTAGCAGTAGCAGTAGTTGAAGTAGCAGTAGTTGAAGTAGCAGTAGGAGCAGCAGTAGGAGCAGCAGTAGGAGCAGCAGTAGGAGCAGCAGTAGTACTAGTCGTACTACTAGCAGTAGTGGTACTAGTTGTAGTAGTATAAGAAACTTGTTTTGTAGTAGGAACTTTTCCAATAGTAAACCCTTCCGAAGACATCAATGGCCGCATTGTTGTCGTCGTCGTAATGATGACAGGTACATGAGCAAGTATACCGCTATAAATATAACCTATCAGTGGATTTTTCATTTGATCATTTTCCGGGTTAGTTGTTTCTGGAATGACATTGTCCGTTTCGTTTCCTGCGAGCGAGTCGTTCGGGTATACGTATTTCCAAATACTGTTACTACTCTTTATTATTAGCTGCAGGGTCTGTAATTTCTCATACGTGATTTGATTCTCGACGTTTTCTATGTCAGTTACAATGTTTACAATGCACTGCCTTGGCACGACGCACTTTTCCTTATCCGAAGGCATCAATGTATTTAGGTTGTTAAATTGTTCAGGATGTTTCAGTATGTGTATATACAAAGAGTGCGCCTGTTTCCAAAGTGTGACGTTCAAGGCTGGATTCTGCAGAGAGCCTAATATCGTGGTGATGTCTATGCTTGGGGAAATGTTTGGACGGAATGTACACATTTCCTTCTTTACCACCAGAGCTGAAAGCAATGCCGAGATAGTGCGATGGATTTCAATGTAGGAAGGTCGAAGTCTTTTTTGCATTCTGGTTAATAAAGCAATCAGCAGATCCATAGGGCTATTGTAAATGAACGTGTTCATACCATCCAGGACAATTTGCATGTCAACGTAACCATTCTGGATAAAATACAACAATCGATCCCGGAGATGAACCGTGTCTGGACTGAAATCAATTAGCACGATACTAGATAGAATTGAATTGACATTAAATCCAGTGCTCAGCGTCCTCCTGATAGGATTGCGCGTTGGATTAATATGTGTCACGGTAATCGGGCTTAAATGATGTCTGATATAGAAAAGACTCTCTCGAACGACGATAGGAATTTCATCGCGAGTCAAAATTTTCGAAATTGTGGAATATATTAATTTATACGGATCGGTTGCTTCGGGATTCTGACTTACGATGTCCCAGGACGGTATCAGCTTGAGTTTTGATAATTCAAATATATATCTGATATTTTCATCGAGTATCGGATCTCCGCCATTTTGCGGTAGGCTCATTAAAATCACGGCGAATAATCGTTGCGTCAGATTCATTTCTCCGTTCGTTAAATCTCGTAGGACCTTGACGAACACTGCTCCCAGAATTCTCTCGATCTTTTCCGTAGATTCATCGTATCCTTTCTTCTCATCGGTGGATGTTTTAATTTTACAGAGATTTATAAGCTTCGGCTCCAGATGCTCGAGAAAATCTGGCGAACTTTCTACACCCAGTGGGAAAAGAGCTTCGGCACTGAATCGTTTACCATGAATTTCGTGTATCAAAAATTCGGCTGTGCTCTTCAGATAAGGTGGCAAGTTTCTAGTGAATTCAGCGAGAATCGCTTTCCATTGCAGTGTCTTCCTCTGGCCTTGTATTCTGTACATGACTGGCAACATGTTAAACACGTAGACCAAATTGTGGCGCAGTGCTTCGTGAATGAGGTAAATCGAGCTGTATTGACTAGCAGTGATCGGATTTTCAGAAACGTATAACACGTGACCGAAGACGCGCAGTAAATTTTCACGAAAGACAACAGCAGCGTACAACTTCAACGTCAACTTGTCCTCGTTAGGATCCTGGTTTATTTTGCGATTTGACATAGGCAATGATTCGCCCGCAGATCTCATTGAATTGAATATGACGTTACTGTTGATATTAATATTTTTCGTTATCATATTCTCGTCGAATAGACGAACCAAAGGCTGTTCCACGGAATCCTCGTATTTCCTGTCATTGAAGTCATCGACTCGATATCCCTGCAAATCGAAAATAAGTCTCTGGAATAAATCTTTAGACAAGAAGCCATTCGGCCCTCGCGGCATACCTAACGAACAAAACCAGCTTATCTCGAATGGACAAAATGAACGAAACGTAATAGCTAATGCGAAATTCCACCCGAAGTTTTCCCTCGTCTCCCGGTAATTTGCAACTGCAAATCTCATCGGTTTTATCTTATCCGACGAGGTAAACGAGGCGCAAACCGCACTCCGTGACGCGGGCTAATCGTTTGCCGAGATTCATCTTTACACTTTATTCGTTGAAAGGAGCGAAAAGAGTACCGAGGGAGATAAAAGAGGAAAGAGATTGCTAAGCAGATGATCCAAAAAGTTACGGAGATCTTAGTCGTATGAAAAATTGTAAACAAGAGTAGCTGAACGATCAAGACTTACTTCCAAGGAGGCTGACTCGTCTGAAAGCACATGGACCGCTAGACGAGCGAGGATCAGAATGATCCCAGTGCTTCCGTATGATATTTTCGACCTCATCCCGTCCATGGAAGAGACTTCGGATGAGTACGATGTGTCGTGACTCGTGAGTTATCCTGCTTCACTTTGCTGTGTTACTACGTCCGAAAAGTAGCAAACGCAGACTGAGCCATTCCTTGTCGAGCTTCCTGTTTTTATATACGGTGCATCAGTCTTACCAACCTCGACAATCTTACCGAGTGCATACAAACTGCAACGCATTGGTACCGCGATGCAATGTATTCTGCTGGGTAGCACAAGAGGCGAGCAAGTTATTGCTCAGCTGATAATTAAATTTTACTGTTGCGCTACGAACATTATGTTTTCCCACTGGACATTACGCTACGGGAATCGACACACCACGTTACGCCTAAGCAGACAATATACTGCTGCTGGGATATCCTAGGGTATACCAGGATACAAGGATAGTATATATGTATATATCGTGGACGCAGAATCCCATAGGGACAACGGCTTATCGACATGCAGAGCTTTCAGTTTAGTTTGGACTTTCCAAGAGATCGCGAGTCTTCGAATAATTTCAAATCTACCGCCGTTGCGATAAGGCACGCTTTCTATCGCTTTGTGTTTTTCTTTTTTTTAATGAAATAACGTTCGGCTCTTCCTGGCCGAAGATACGCAGTGCACGTATCGTCGGTCTTATCGTCGACGATGCTTGGAGAAATTCAAATTTCAATAACGACCTGACGCTGATAAAATTTTTCATTGTACACTTTGCTCTCTTCTCTCTCTCACTCTCCTTTCTTTTTTAAGTCTCTTTCCGTTCTCTTGGCTGTTTCCTACGACTGTAGTTTCTGCTAGAAAATGTTTTCGAGGTTCTTTTAATGGCTGTGGTGAACTAATGTTAACCTCTACCACCTAACCTAACCTGCGCCACTTTTCAGACACTACGTGAAACGTAATACCCTTTGAACGAGAGCGAAAGGATACATTCTCCGTTATTCGAGTACGTTGTTGTTGTAGTACATTTACGGTTCCGTAATTTAATTCCATTGTCAAAAAATCGTTGCATCCATTGAAATGGCGGATATTACGTACAGAAAAGCACAGACGTCCATAACGGAAATAAAGTAGTCAAACTCGAAAGCAATTACATTCATGTACTTGACTATAAAATCCAATATACGGTGATGAATAAGTTTTCATGGCAGGAATGACAAGGCTGGTCCCATCGCTAAAAAACTTTTCGACTCGCTATCGTACCGACCGCTTTATCTCGATTGTGGCAGAGCCAATCAATCCGAACCGCTAAATTTTCATCGTCGACTGATCGCGATTTTCAGCTCCGAATCACATCGACAGTCTCCATTCTATTTTACTTATCAAACCTTGTAAAAATGTTTGACACTTAGATACAGATTTTACGAGCATTCGGTTAATCACTTTTCAATGCATCTTATTCTCTTTTCTTCTCATAAGTAGCACGTATTGAATCTGACTCCAAGTTCGAACTTACTAGACGAGTGAGAATCGTATGTAATTATTTGAATTAATGTCGAAGGACGCGAATATCTCGTTCGCAACGGGCGGTTGGACACGTAAAATTGGAACCAGTCGAGAACACGAGTCGACAGTGCAAGAGGCTGAAGCATAAAATATTTGATAAGTTTGCCGGCTAATGAGCGTAGCCAAAATAAAGCTGCCACGCATCGGCCTTGTGCCGAGCCGAGGAATCGATGCGCCGCGCCGATAATAAAATCTACCTACCGGCATATGTCGTGTCTTGGTTATACAGAGAATATGTAATAGTGGTTATAACTATAGTAGCTGTGATATAGCAAAGAATAGGATTGAACGTTTCAAATGTAATTTTTATGCTACGGCACATCGAGTTAACAGGATTTATTACTTTGCAGGATACGGAAGCATAGCGCCTAGGTCAACCTGGGGTAAAGTCGCCACCATGGGATATGCTACCCTTGGTATTCCATTGACTCTGGTGTATCTCTCTAGCGCCGGAGGACTCCTGTCCAGGTGTGCCCGTGGTGTCTTCACGCGAGCGCTTTGTTGTTGTCTTTGTTCAAATTGCGGATATTGTTGCTACGACGAGAGACGAATGCAGGTGAGAATCTTTTTGCTCTTTTATATTATTCTTTTTTGACGCCGCATACGCCGCTAAGGGGTGAGATCGATAAATCTAAAGCAATTCGGTAATCTCGTAGTAATAAACCCGGTAATCTTGGTCTTAGTGCGTTTACCTAAACAGCACGGTATTTAACGGCAGTGTTAATGGCTCGTTGACATAAGCAGAGGGAAGATAAATAGGCACTAGGCGATAAGCGCGTTCCAGCAGCAGTGGTCACCAGGTATGTTACCCTGGTTTTCGTGACTCTATATCTTCCAGGAGAAGGAGAGACGAATGAGGAAAAAGCGACAGCAGGAGGAGCTCGCCCAGCAACAGCAACAATTGCAGCTGCAGGAACCATTTTACGTAAGGGCAAACGCTTCGACCTTTCCCAGTTCCGTGGAGATAAAAACCAGCCCCAAGGATGAGGTTTCCAGTCTTGGTTCCGGAGACAGACCTAACGTCACCATTCTGGCACCTATCAGTATCTGCCTTGGTGCTATGCTCTGCTACATCATCGCCGGAGCTTTCACTCTTCACAAACTCGAGGGCTGGAGTTTTGTTGGTTAGTTTTCTATTTTATCGATCGGACTAGGTACAATAATTTTAACCAGAATATCTGTGCAAAGGAAATTCATTGAAATACAATTTTTCATTTATTTTACTTCTTTTCCCTGTCCAGATGCGAGTTACTTCTGCTTCATGAGTCTCAGCACTATAGGGTTTGGAGACATGGTGCCTGGTTCCTATCCTGGCAATAACATCGCCGAATCCAGAAACGTGACCGTGTGGTTCTGTTCCTGTTATATTATGTCAGGAATGGCCCTGACTGCTATGTGTTTCAATATCCTGCACGATGAAATCGTACACCGATTGAGCCATCAGGTTGAGAAGCAGGAACCCGTCAAGCCCAGCCCTAGTGTGGACGAGCTTGCTGCGGATCCATTTGCTCTAACTTCGTGACAATTTCCGACAAGCACCCTCTGCCACAGGAACGTAACCGAGGAGACGCTCTGCGGCGACACTCCGACGAGCATCTTCGCGCACGAGAATGAAATCAACGTGCTCAAGGACTCGTATAACCAGGTGGACGTCACGAGAGACTGTAAGCCAATGCTCAAACTCGAGGAGCAGCTCGCTCCGATCTCTGCTGTCTACACTCTTCCGGAAGTAGACGAAGAGGCGGAGGAAAACACGGAAATGTAAAGCCATTGGCTGATCTCGTCAATAGGGAGTCAATGAATCCTAGGGACCTCGATTGGCGATTCCAAGGGGACGGTTCAACGGTAGATCTCAGTGATCGGGACGTCGTGATTGACATTGATGGAATGAACTTGTTCTCTGTCCTATCAGTCTCCTTTTCCCATGGGAAACCCATCCCCGGCTTATCCCAGCCTATCTCGTATTCCGAGCACAACCTCAGCCAACCTTCCTTGAAATTGTTTTCCAAAGATGGTACAGGATTTTAATGAAAGCTTGAAAATTCCTCTAAGCTCATTAACGCCGGCAGAACTAAGCTTATTGAACGAGTATTAATTTCTTCCACGTGTTCGGGAATATTAATTTAATGGAAATATTGATTTTGGCTAATAAAGCATGATTATCCAGCAACCCAGGAGCCATGAGCCGTGGTCAACTGCCCCAAAATTTTATTGGCAAATGCGTCGTTCATGAAGAGACGAAATAATCATGCGCCACCGAGCGCACGCGGACCGAAGTAAATCATCAAATTAACATTCTGCATTAACGATTAACCGTAATATATCATTCTTGACTATTACCATGAAACAATGTCGACCGAGCGTCGACCTAGATAATATTTTATACGACCTTCACGCGTCTCCTGATTATCAAGCTCTTCATTAATCAACGAGATCACAATGTCCCGATTAATCATCGAGAATTCTTTAACAGTCTAACGTTTCTACACGCCTCTCTAGCTAGGAATTAAATCCGTTTTTGTATTCCCATTCACCAAGTACCACGTTCTTGTATGTAATATAGTAAATAATACCGAGCGGCTGGTACGTTCGTTCTTCGAGTAATTCAAATGGAGGAATGAAGGTAGAACCTGCAGTATTACAATGCAATTGTATACGCTGCGTCCAAAGGTTTTTAAACGTTTGAATCAGTCGAGGAACGATACGTGCGCGGGGAGGATAGGAGAAATAAAAAGTTTGTGCTCAAGAACAATAACTAAATTAACAAATAAGAAGTATAGGCACCGAGTGCTACGAATGTTGCGTTTAGAAGGACTATCCACGTTGTTTAACATTGGTATTTCGAGTAGGTTATCGAAATAGTTAAGAAAGATTTAGATGTAAAAGGCCGGTGGCCAAGTCCACGGGGGTGGACGATCCTTGCGTTGTCGTCGATTGTGAAGAAAAATTGTCAAAGCACCTTACATTAATGTGGTAAACGCAAGACGCAGGATGATTGTCCAGAAAGTGAGGGAATATTGAAATTATAAATTGTAGCGTTTAGACGAGACTCTTTCGTTTCTTAACATATCATAAGGTAAGACACGGGAAGCGTCCCGACGCCTCCAATAGCGCGTCTTCTGTCGTTCGGCAAGATTTCAAAAGCTCCAAGGATCATACTCCGATATCCCAAGACTCTCCAGTGAAATCTTGTCAAGATTATTTCGAAACGGTGGCTAATGACAATCGATATTGGCGTGAAGTTACTTTAGAATAAACGTTGTAGGAACTCATTAGAAATTGACAGGCTGGAGAGTCTCAGAGTTTTATTACTTAAAAACGTGTATCTCATAATATTTTACAATCCTTTTTGCTTAACTGTATTATCTCGCTTTCGCGTTCTCTAGCTTATATCTGTGTGTCTTCCTCTATCTCCTTAGTCTGTACATTTCTTGCATCTTCTACTTACTCCTTCCCCATCTCTCGGCTCCTCTCTTTTCCCCAGGGAAATATAAGGGAGTCGCACGTCCAGGACATTGCGGCCGGTTCGAAACTTTACTCGCCAATTTTACGGCAAAAATTCCAATAAAACTCAAACGCCATGGGAGTTATTTTTCTTGTTACGTCCTTGCAATCCTTATCCGCCTCTCTCTCTCTCTCTCTTTCTTTCTCTCTTTATCATTCTCTTTCATTCTTCAGCCTCACAGCCTTCCAGACTGCTTGTCCTATCTTCCTCCCTTAATACCCTCGAGCAACACTTGCAAAGTAATGAAGTTAGTTTGTCTCCTTACGCGCGTCTCGTTTCTTTTCTTCATTTCTTCATTCCGACTTGACTGCACAGAGCTCCTAAACCACCCATATATTAGATACCCACGTTTACCTAAGAGTCTTATTCTCCATCAGATCAAGTATGAGGATAAGGAGAAATGAATCCTCGGAGAACGTGCCTGTCTTCTTATTGTACGAAATTTCACGAGTCATTTTTCAGACTCAATTGTCATCTACTGAAAATAATTAAAATTCTCACCGATAACGAGCCTCGCAAGACGTCGTTATTGTTCACGAGAAGAAGAGTCACTCTGTTTGCGCGTGCGCAGATAAAGCTGCCAATAAAGTCAACGTAGATTAAGACCTTTTTCTGTATATAAGACGAGGGAGCATCCTTTGTACGATAATAGGCATTTATAATTAATAAAATAATCATAATGGTCTAATGGTGTTATGCACGGTGTAAAGTCTGGCAAGAAATTAGTCGCAGAGTATATATATATATATATATATATAACGTGTCGAGATGAATATGTGCAAATAGAACCTGACGATTCAGGCAGGATCGAAAGGATCTTTTCCAATCTCTAAAAATCGTTGAAACTTGTCATGGACTTTTCTATTTTATGGATATTCAGTGAAATCCATAAAGTGATGTAATGAGCGAACAAATGATTAGCCGATACGTAAATTCGACGTGAAAGCTGAAACGAAGAAAATGTTCATGCGAAATGTGTCGCTGGACAACTTTGACGTAGGTTAGAGGAATGAGAGTGGTGTCAATGTTAGCCATTACGAAAATCCGTGTAAACTTGCAAACCGACAAGACTTCTGTAAATAGAAATAAATACGCAAAGAAAAGGTGCGATAAGGGAATTCATTGTAATATATGAAGAAAGAAGGTGAAGTGTGAATCCCTATATATATTGTACGTCTGTATAATCATTTGTCAAGCAATGTATCTTATAATACGAAATAAAAATATTAACGACGGGAAATAAAATCAAAGAGATCGAAGCGAAAGGCTATCAAAATATTGATATATTCATGAAAAACTATCAATTTCAACGTGTTCCTGTCTTGACTAAAACTAAGCTCTAATGTCAATTTCAACGTATTTTAATAATAGTGTTCGAGCAAATGAAACGACCTGAACAAATCGGCTCTTTGGTAATCCGTGATAAGCATTCCGGATAATTCCAGAGATATCAAAGGGATGCTGCATATCTCCTATACGCTACAATGCTCTCTGTTTTCGACTTTCCATGTGGCTTACTTCCTACCAAACTATAGAAATATCAGACGCGTTTCCACTATCTCGGAAATTCAGTCAGAGTGCAATTCTAGCTCGATATCAACTGTGAATTTGAATTTATTTTTTATTTTTTACCCTCGTGATTCTTTTCATATTTTATACAGACTCGTTGATACACAAGAACGATAATTAATATTGAACGATTTACATATTCGGACTGTCAATGAATAAACTAATAGAACATGAAACTGCACGTTGTTATCAAAATAGAATCGCTAGTGTCTTTTTCCATAGCTAAGTCGCTATGGGAAATCGCTAGGAAGGTAAAAATGTATAGACTAATGAAAACTTGAAAGTTGAATAAAACCAATGCGAATTGCGACTGTGACTTAATTTTCTGCATATAATCATAATTTATCATTCGTAATAAGAAAATTCATTTAAATCAACACACCTGATGATCGTCCTATTGCTCTCACTTAGTGACATTCAATTTTGTCATTTTTCGAGAAACAGTTAATTAGTCAAAATTTTTATTCTAAGCCGCTCGATAAGTAAGCGGGGAAGTAGAACGACAAAAGTCTCGTTTTATCGTACCTCCTTTTGACTTTACTGTCAAACTGATAAGATACTCGTAACGTTATTATTTTTACTTCGTAAACGAGAGCTTTTATCTTAATTCGTATTAATTAAAGTCAATTTTTAATCATTGAATGAACAAGTCTTTGTTTTCAGAGTCAAAGGACTTACGGAAACTTTGGTATCGTCGGTACTTTGAGCTTTAATTGTTTTTAGTATCTGTCGTTGCGTTATTATTTTTCGTTAATTCGATTAAATGATAATCACGTATCTCAGAAATTAACACAAGTTTTATTTCTTTCAAGCAATAATATGATCGAGTCTACGGAGGCAATTGTAAAGTCTATTTGATATTTCTGTCATCCGCAATCCAGAATCCAGAACTGCCTGTGGCTGATTTTCAATAAAAAGTAACGTATCAGTAAACGGATTTTCCGACGGTTCGTTCTTAGAATTGTAACAAGAATTGCCGGAAGTATTGATATCCACTAGAGCGGATTGACTGTAAATGTACTTGGATGATTTTCTGGAATATAAAGACAGAGATTCCTTGACGAAGGGTCTCTCGTTCCGATGCACATAAGAAGCTTGATAAACGTAAGGCTGCACGTATATTCGTGACGGATACTTTTGTGAATCATAATGATTCCTCGGATCTTTTTTCGACTTTTCAATTTCTTCCTTTTTTATTTCATATATTCGTTCCTCGGAGTCGACAGGAGTAGCAGCGCCTTTTTTTACACTTGGAGATATAAAATTTGATAAACTTATCACATCCGTTTCCAAAGATCCATCAAATTTCTTTTTTCTACTTGGTATTTTCGTTATTCCTTGTTTTTTTGAGTTTTTTGGAAAAATCTCTTTCCCATGAACTCGTCTATCTCCGCGGGACTCGAGATCACGGGGATAAATGATATGCATATTATTTGAGAGAGATTTTTCAAAATTTTTCGTGGTTCTTTCCAAAATGTCACCGGTACTATTATCGGGTAAATTTTTCCTAGCTGGTAATATCGTTTGCGTTCTTTTTTTTCCAATTTTGAATAAAGTACGTCGACTGGAATTTTTAGCCACCTGAGAGGAATCATAACCAGTTGGTCCATCGATAGATCCACGTTGTATCTTGATTTCTCTTATTTTTTCCATGTCTTCAGGAAGTTTTTTTATATTTACTTTTACATATTTTTCATTCTTTCCAAAATCTGCTTTTTTACTATTCACAGAATCTGTACTCCTCTCAGAAGTGGATACACTGTTTTCAGAAACAACTTCAGGACGCTTCTCAGTTACAAATTTTGAATTGGCACCGAAACTGTCGCTAGGCTCTACACCGTCGCTATCGGAATTAGAAGAAATATATTTCCCTTGCGTAGCCGAGCCTTTCTTAAAAGGGCAACAAGACTTTCTTTTACGATTTATTCCTTGACCATCGCTACTCGAAGATTCCAATTTGCTTGAAGTAACTTTTGCAATTCTCGTAGATTTCACTTTTCCATTCTGTCGCGAAGCTTTTTTCTCAAACTCCTCTTCCCTTAGTCCATTACTTACATCGCTCTCAGTTTGCGTTTTTCTATGCTCAGTTAATCGCGGCCCAGCGACTGTATCGGTAGCAATAGAGACTTGATGATTGGTATTGTTACCATGGCGAAAATCCTTAAAATAAGGGCAATTAGTGCCGCAATCAACATTTTTCACCTTTCCCTTTTTTCTAGAACGAAGAATGTTACTGGATCTCCGTTTAATTCTGTTCTTCAATGTAGATTTCATTGGTACTTTCCAAACATTTTTGGACTGCTTAACCCTGTCGCCATAGTCAAAGTCCAATTCCGGATCCTCGGTCGATATTACAGAAACCGAACTGGTCTGTGACCTTTGAGCAGTCATCTTGGGTAATTCTCTTCTTCTATCTACGAAAGTGACGCTCCTCTGGTATTTCAATGAATCCTTCTCAGTCGATAAATCATCATCAGATAACTGAGATGGCGCAAGCTCAGAGGAGGAAGTTTCATATTTATCATTCGTTGAAAATCGAGCGTTAGTCTTCTTAGTTTCTCGCTTGCTCCTACATTTTTTTCTTTTTAAATATTTCCTACCTCTCCATTTATTCTTTTCTTTCGCATCTCCCACGTCCTTAAATTTCCAAGTCCTCAAACTCGGACTAGATTCCATTGTATCAACGGAGCTCGAAGACGACTCACTAGTAGATTGAGATTCTGAAAATTCTGTAGGTGCACTCGATACCATATTTTTTCTTTTTCTTATCACTTCAGCCGTGTCGATATCAATTTGATCGTTTAACCCATTTACAGGAGGAGATCTTTTCGACAAAATCACCTCCTGCGTATTCTCACCGTAGTACCTGTCACTGGATGGTGGAAACACGTCAGGCTGCTTCTCTTGGTAATAATACGATTCCGGTTTTGATTGAAGTAATTTTCGCTTCTTAAAACATCTCTTAAATTTACTCAAAGCACTTTTGCGAGAGCCTCGGTCTTTCTTCTCGAATTGCTGAAGAGCCAAGAGTTCTATGGGATTATTGTCTGGCCTTAGGAATGAGCTCATCTTTATGGCATTTACTTCGGCACGTAATTCATCAACTGTATTGGAAAGTGCCTTCACTTGATTTATAACGTCATTTAATTTTTCCTGATCTCGAGTACATGACGAAAACGGCATTTCGAACGTCTCGACATTTGTAAATTTTGTTAAGGATTCCGAAAGAGATACGTTGAGTCTAATTGCTACATTTTACCGAACAAATGTTTTGTATGGTTATGGGAAGAATGACATTTTTCAGCAGCACGAACATGAAGCAGTTATAAATGCAGATAGCGTCGTTACACGTCACTCGCAGTCCATGTGTTTCGTAATTCACGATTTATGAGATTTCTTTACACTAGAATTCAAGAATGAGATTATGGTTATAACCATGCAGTAATGTTGGAAGAGACAAATCTCTATTCTGCTGAATATCGGAGTTAATGTAATATTCTGTCTACAAAATTGCTCGTTGCAATAATAATTTAACTTGATTTCGTATCACCGTATCCACTAGCCCCATCTTCCAGAACTATTGTCGGTGCTCAACAGCACCATCTAGCGAGATTTCTCGGACGCTGTCATAAGTTTTATCCTACGTATTTAATTTTTCGATTGTAAGTGAATCTCTTCCTGTTTTTTCTTAAGACACCAGACATACCGAGTATATCGATTTAACGCCATATCGAAAAATGAAATACTTAGAGTGATTTTTATGACATTAAAAAACCAACCATTGCTTGGAACACTAATTACAACCACGGTCCGTAAATGGAACGCAGAACCTCCGCGTTAGGGAAGATATTTCCATGGGCGCCATCTTGTGCCCCGTAAGTATACAGGCAAGGTAAATGTAGTGCACCAGTTATTTCTATGTGAAGAATCAGTATACGAGCAATGCATGGTCGCCAATTTGGGTTCAAATGCTATGAGGTGAGTGGGAAGACCTTCTCTTGCCGTGCTGCATTTACGGACGTTGATTACAACGTAAAAGCTGTTTCGTCCGTATATATACCAATATACATAGAAAACCCAGTCGAATTAGCACGTGGAAGCAATATATATGTATAAACTACGTTTAATTCTTATTTACTTCTAATAGAATTTATGTGGCATTAAAAACGTCCTCTTCGAGTCCCGCTTATAAATATGCTTAAGTCTCTTAAAATGCCAACCATCGTATATCTTCTATTTTCATACAATAAAGAATTGGCAAAACTATCACGTATAATGTACACCAAAATTTGTAAGAATTCATAATATGAAATACAAGAGGGCGCGAATAGAAATAATACGTCGATATAAAAATAATAGAAAATTATCTGTTACAAAACAGTACTTGGAAGAGCAAATTTCAATTAAATAGTTAATCAGGAACGGTAGCAATGAATCGATGCGATAAGGAGGATTGTATTAAATATTATTTATTTAGTATCATACGATCTAGGTACATTCGTCATCAGTCAGTGTCGCGTAGTATAGCAGACTGGCAATTAAAATATTGTTTGGTAATACAAAAATTCTCATACGCTACATGTATACTCGTAATACTAATTTGATGTATATACAATTAGCATATATATATAACGTTGCACTTCATGCTAAACTCACTTGAACGTCGAATTACGCTCTTGTACGGACAGTGCATCGTTAAAGTTATGCGCTAAGGTTGGCCAAGAGAATTAGAGAGCATAGGCCACAAGACCACTTTGCTGCTGTTATTATTGCTATTTCCGCATACTCAACATGTCCACGAATCTATTTTCGAGTTATCCAGGCAAAGATATATACATTCCAACTAAAATTTCATTCGAACTTCCCCAACACGTTGGAACAACCCTTACCTATAATACTGATCTACCTAGCATTTATAATTCCGCTACTCTCCACCTTATCAATAGGATCAACTATCTAACCATTCATCTGTCTTCCTGCAATGTTAGGGAGAAGTTCGATCGACATCGCCGTTCAATAATAATCCAATAAAGAACACAGAATACGCTCTCTTGTCGTTACCAAACGCTAATACTCGTTCGTTAATAATATTCTTATAAATATAGACGAAAAAGGGTAAAGAAAAAAGAAGCAAAATGAAAAATCAGTGATCCTTGGATCGTTTCCTATTGATTAACGCCGAACAGGAAACGGATGTGCGGCCACAGGACGGCAGCATTCATATTACCAGGTCGCTCGTATTGGTCCCGGCTCTCTCTTGCCCAGGTGCACAATGCTCCTTGTGATCTTCATCGAATCCATCTAAGCAAGAATCCCATCGGTCCATGACAGGTGGAATAACAAGGCGGCAGTTGCGACGTCGATGGCAACGGCTGTACCGGATGCTGCTCTCCGGTTCTCAAGGTCCACTTGTAACACTTTTGGCTTGGAGATAGCACTTAGCAGTACTTGTTGCAGGTACGTGTGCACAGGTACACATGGATGGTGCTAGCTCAGTTAAGTCGGCCCGAATATGGTCTCTCTGGGATTCGGGGAGGAATATTGGGTACAGGACGCCTACAACATAGATACAATATAAATAATAGTAGCTACTTAAGATGGATCATCCAGAGCTAGTCTGTACAATAACAACAAGAAGAACAAGCAAAGTGTAACGAGTGATTCTCCAAATAAAAACATTACCGTGCAAGTAACACCACATGGATTTTCATTAATTTAGGTCAGATTACCTGCGCCAAGGAGACACCGTGGAGTTAAGGACATTTGCAAAGCATGCACAAACCAACGACAATCCATGCGTTAGAGGATGAATAGATAATACCAGAGGGAAGAAAAACTTAAAGGACTTCATCAGAGAACTAAATAATATCAAAAATCTATTGCACTAATTTATTTAGCATGCCTAATCAAATTCTTTCGGAGACTGACCTCCTCTGTCGCTCTCTCGGAAGTCCCTTAACTCTTTAACACGCACTTCTCACTACAGGGACGTAGTCCTTTGACGCATTGACATTGAGGAACGTGGAGCAGTGTTAAGGATTAATAATAAGACACGAACAGAGAGGCGCAGCCGAATTACTAATAATTACATTCGGATACACATCCGCTGTTCGTACTGCGCGCACGTTAGTTATATCTTATTCGTTTAATGTTCTATAACATATTATTCCCTATATACACATTTATATTGCAATAATCAGTGTTTGTGTATGTGTGACTCTGTCATGTGTATCTTCTTGCACGTATGGATTTACATTAATATCCACGAGATAATCGCCAGGGCGACATCTGCTTCATATGTAAGAATTTCCGAAAATTTCATCCCAGCGGATTCTTCGTTATAGAGTTTTCTGATTATCGTTATCAGCCTTGATAACCAAGACAGTGGCTCAGATCGCCTTGACGAATGTCTCTAGAGAGATTTCCATAGTGTTTTCTATCTTGAACGACTTTATGTAGCGTTCACTTTAAAAGTTATCGCATTTTGCAAATATTCAACTCGGCACAACAATACTTAACCAACGTGTTACGCCAAGGTAAGCATCGTAGCTAGTTTTCTTATTACGTAAGGCTTTTTAGATGGAAGCATGTAACGCGTTCCTGCGTTAAGTTCAGACTGTGACATCGCAGGGACGTTTCGATACCAGATGTAAAAAGTTAAACGATGCGTTCGCGTGTGATCGCGACTTCAACCAAAATACTTACACTGTACACGCTCTGTCGGGCACACGAGTAGCAAATACGGACAGAATATTAGGATCGTGGGCTCAAAGAGGAAAGTCAGAGTGGACGTATATATGAAGTGAACGAAAGTGAAGGAGGAATGAGGACGACGAGGAAAGGAATGCAAAACGTTCACGAGTTCAAAGTTGAATATCCACAAATGAATTTACTTTGTTTAGGGACTGTATTTTTTTTCCCTTGTCGCACAACACTACGTCCTACCATACGATCTAGCTACGTAGACGATTAAATCTCTGTTTTTCGCTTGCGATTCTAGATTACTTGCCAACAATATTTTTTTATTTTTTTTTCCAACATTTTTTTATTCAAGCGATACGATATACAGTTCGGTGCATCAACATGGGTGCGACTAAAGCTTCGTTTGCTCGAAGCCTACCACATTTTGTGCCCTGAGGAAACACGTGTCTCAACTGCCACTGGATCGTTAATCCATCCAGTCCCTTTGCCTTGTCAACATCGCTCGATTCTGATAATAAATTTAACAGCTATGCACCTATACGGAATGTTAGCGAATGACGTCACTTTCTTTGAGAAAAAAATATTTGTTGATTAATTGACTTACAAAGACTGAACGACCGACAACGAAATCGCCAGAACGCGGGACGTGGTTTCGAATATTTTCCATTTTTAGTACAATCCGATACTACATCGTGTCTTCGTTGTTCGATCTTCTCTCTCGTCTCCCGGTCGCCATATTGTTTCACTACAAACAGCATCTACTATTCCTACGCACCTGAGAGAACGAAAGAGCGAATAAATAATACATGCTTACGAGCTCCTTCCTCTCTTAACTTGATATGCCTTGAGAAAAAATATTCCTTTCGAGAATTGCCGGCTTTTCGTAAGAAGCAACGCGCACTGTCATAATATCAATCCGGCTAAGATTCTTGACTAGTGTCGCCACTTTCGCGAACTAACGAACGGTGACTGTTTTGCGCACTACGAACTCTCTAGCTACGTCGTGATTTTACCACGCGAGCCTAATCATCATCTTTCATGTGGCAAGACTGCTCGGCATTACTAAAAACGATATACACGTTACACTGTACAATAACATACGAGTAATTACACTTCTGGCTGCACGTAGTAGCTCTCAAGGTATAACATACAGGATTCACGTCGTATTCTTTACTTAATTACAGAGTCAGACCAGACGTCGATAAAGAGACTTGAGACAAGATATAATACGGCTGTGGCAAATCGACTTAGGATAATTTTTCTGCATTTTTTCGCTCTCGCACAATTCGAAACACTTAACCTATAAATCCTTCGATTACTTCACGTAATTAAAAGTAATCTTAAATCAGCATTGCAATCACGAATTCAAAAACTACCTGCGTCGCGACGCCCGACGATCATCGAGTTACACGGCTCGTAACCAGGATACAGGAAAGAAGCATTGAATAGGAAAAAAAATAATATTCTCTATACCTCGTGGAAATTCGTGACCGTCGCACGGTATATACATATACAGGGTAGTCACGCAGGCATTCGAGGGTCTCTGGAAACGATGAATATTCTAGGCAGCGCAACGACATTTCTGATTGACACAATTTTCCTTTTAATATCCTTCATCAATTATCAATTACTCTTAGTTTTCGTTAGTCTCGTTAGTAGCGCTATTAGATACAGAGAAAAATTCTTGCGATTCAGGGATTTTCATGCAAAATCCTCGAAGCGTCTATGCTATCATATCACATCCTATGTCTGAGTACGTTATCTTTTTTTTTTGTTTCTCATTTTTGTTCAATAAATCATCTCGTCCAAATAATTATTAAATGTATACTACAGTATAAGAGAAACATTACAAAGCACGAACAATGATTGCGATATAAAGTACTGAAATAGCGTATCGCTGTTTCCGCTCTGTTTTCCTCTTTATTTTTCTTCTTTTATATACTCGTGCTTTGCTTTAGTCCCTGACAGACTTTGCTTTATGCCTAAAATCCTTAACGCCCAAGAGCAATGATCTTTTGTACAACTCGTTACTAATCAAAGTCCAATTTTCACCCAACAGCATGACATTATTCGAACTTACATAGACATACGTGAGGTACGATTCTTATTTTTTTTTACATTTCTTATATATCTTTCTCTTATATAACAGAGACTTCACTATTCTCGATTATACGTGTTTATGTATATTATTTATATGGGAACATCTCCTACATACGGAATGTTGGTTCGACTCGAGATTACATGAGAACTGACAGACATTTCAGGACTGCAACTTTTACGTCCGCGTCCCACGTTCTAATTCTTAGTCTATATGGGCAAATAGTTGCGAGAATCCGTCATCGACTGCAATGTTATTTCACTCGACGGTTCAGATATCAGTTAAGCTCTGCTCTAAAAACAGACACGCTTGTCATAGAATGATTCAGAAACTTGATCGCCAAGATAAAGCAAAATGAAAAATCATACAAATCATTCTTACACGCGTCTCACGATTCGTTTGCCTAATCTGTCCAAAGCAGGAGTCTGTGCATCTTTGTTAAGAAAAAAAAAAAAAAACCCATAGAATTTAGAAAGAAGTAGGCGTACTCGTTACGCACTGAGGTCTTCTCCAAAAAAGAAAAGAAAAAAAAAGAGTCATGCACAGAAATAGCTGTGAAACAGAGAAAGAAGGAAAGAGAAAGAGTTAGAGAAAATCGGTTAAATTTATCCGCAAAGACAATTAGTTCATTCGCAACCCTGAACAGTCTACCGTCTACTCGAGTTAAGTAACAAGAATCGTCCATTGCAATCAAGAGGGATTTCAAAAGTCGAAGATGAAAAGCTACGTTATTTTTCCAAATTTTTCACAGTTATTTACTTGATCCTGAATGCATCCATGAGCTCGTTCACAGCAGCATTAGCGGCAGCCTGTGTAGCAGCTTGTGTCACCCTCTGCTGTAGACCACCCCCGCGACTAAACATATATCACGAAGACTCACGGTCAGCTTCGACTGACATACTTCAAACCGTATAAAGCCTCCTAATTAAAGGCAAACATTCGTAAACCGAATGAGACGCACCGATATTATGCACAGGAGCATCGCCCTTACTACCAGAGTCATAGACTGGTTTTTATTTTAACGAAACAAAATATATGATATCGGTGCATCTTCCTCGGTCCTTATAATATTGTATAATTAATTATGACTAGTGTCTCGTGTAATTATTATAGATTTCATGCAGGCACCGACATGTCTCATTTTGACAGTACGATCGACTAACAATGAGTTGCAGACGCAAAGATCAACGCGAATGTACATTATACCATGAGAGGAATGCAGGGAGGAAGGTTTGACTTTCAAAGGAACAAAGCCAGCACACGATATTTAGTAGCTCTCGAGTAAATTACGTCACCTTTCAATTCAACCCTTGAACCGGGGATCAATGTCATGCTGTTAGTAAGGACCTTGAATAGTAATTTATTCATATTTCATATTCCACGACCGAAGAGAGCAAAGCCAAAAACTTGTTCGTCGAACATTTTACTAACGTCCATGTCCAGTATTATATACAGGCATCATGTAAAATTAAGAGTATATAGGTAACACGTCATCGAACAGACTGATGTAGAACGAAGAGACGATTAGATGCTATTCGTTATTTCATTATATAATGGAGAAAGAACTCGCAACTATTAGTCAAATACTTCGACTATCAACTAGTGCAAACAGTATCGTTAGAATTACTGATAGGGATATGCAGATCTCTGTTTTCTAGTCGAACGCACGTCGTTTAGCAAGTGAAAAGATATTAGCTTGTCTTTGTCGGTTCTTTTCTTTAACAATTTCGAAGACGAACGACACGGGCGACCATAAAAAGGAATCAAGTTAAGAGTCTTTCGTACTTGTAGAGAATCGCATAGCCCTAATAACATTAGTCTCGTAAGATATCTATCCGTATGCAGATAATGAATACAATTTTGTGGGAACACGTTAAGTATTAAATGTTTACGAGCTATATGCAACAAGTATATATATATATATATATATATATATTTATATATGTATAAGTATATGTACTCTGGTGTATGTATATATATATTTGTATTGAATCGATTAGTAGCAAATAGGTGTTAGTGCGAAGACTTATTGTCGGCGCCTGCAATAGAAAGTGACGTTAGCACCAAAAGCCCCAAAATGCAACAAGCTAATGTCCAATGCAACTTCACGAGAACCCAGTGCCATTTCATTGAAGTACAATACCAAGCCCTTTGACAAGCACGTATCGAGTATGAGAAATGGATAAGAGAGCTAGTTGGATATCAAAAACGTGAATATTCTCATATTGGTTCAAGAGATAACTTGATAGTCCAAGAGCAAAGACACACATCCAGGTTCCGATCGTGCATCGGATGGTGACCCTAGAAGTCTCTTGTATTAGGAAATAGAGTATTTGTACTTACGATGGTATCAGGGGAGGAGGTAGGCCGGGCGTCGAACGCGCTGGTGGTGCTCCACCGGGTCCAGGTCGATTCGGAATCGCTGGAGCAGGTCGTCCACCTCCAGGTACTGGAGGTGGCGCTCGCGAGCTTCCCGTTGGCATAGGCTGTGTTACACCTCGCCTTGGTCCACCAGGGGATGGCGGGGATAACCTGTAACAAGAATTTGCATTTGTGTTTGTTGCTTTTGCTTTCTTTCAATTCGCTGTGAAATAATATAACTAATGCACAGTTTGCACATAGTATCTTGGAACTATCCACGTGATGAGGATCACTATGATTTCTAAGGAATGCGGTGAGGAGAGTAAAGAGAAGCACTGAATCTTACCCAAGACTGTAGCGTTCACGAACGAATTTGTGTGTGTGGTAAAAGCGGACAGTAAGAAGATGAACAATAGTAGATTAGTAAAAAAGAAATGTTAGCGAATACAAGAATGGATGACTTGGCTTTACCTGGGATTTTCAGCCGACGCCAACCAGTCATTCTTCACGGGTGGAGGTACAGGTGTGGACACGGTGGCCATGGAAACATCTCCAATGATACGAAGTGCTTCCTTGCACGCGTGGTACATGCGCAGCATTTCTTCTCGCTTCTGAGCCTCCTCCGGAGACTCTTCCATCATTGAGGCCTACAATTTAGAACGGTCATGCATTACATTAGGCCATTAGATGCTGGTGTGGTTTGAACCGGAAGTTAGGAGGAAATGGAACGAATGGAACAGGGACTTATAGTAATGGAGTAAACAAAATTCTTCAAAATATTTAACTCATCATCGGATAACTAGGAAAAGATGCTTCTAGCATTTTTTTAATTAAATGATTTTCATTAAATTCGTCCACGTATCTTACCTGGTCGCCGCTTGCATAGAGATGTGCCAACAGCTCTCCATTAATGAAATCTTTTGCATTGTTAATGATCAGATGCATGATGGTCTTTGGAACAAGATCACGAGTCGTTTTGGTGACGATCTTCATGTAGGAATCAACTAGATTCCTGATTGTCTCGACTTGACGCTCCAGTTGAGGATCCATCGATGATTGACCTTCAGAGCCACCCTGGAGGAAAGATAAATATTTAATACCATACTGTAATTTTCCTCCATAAAAATCAACGCTATATCCTTTAACAAACTACAGTTCCAAAACGCACTAAAAAAAAAACAATATCGACGAGTGGAGTATAGCGGTGTGGTGTGTTTATTGCATTGGAGTGTCGTGCCAAGTTCGGTTAGAATCGTTCAATCCTCATGTGAGTGTCATGTCACTTTGTTTTGTAAAACATTTACAAAACTCAAATTCAGGAATTCGAACAACGGTACCAACCTCGTATCCTTCCTTTATGAGTTTTGGAAATTAAGAAAGAAATACAAGTTCAATTACAAAAGTTCTCTCCAGGATAAATGTGCGAATCAATCAACTTTGAGAGAAACGACATGCAAATTCATTCGATACACAACAAACCGTATCCCAACGTGATACCCAGTTTTCGTATTTATCAAAGTACAAATATCAAACGTTAATATCAATAAGTCGTAATTAGATTAAAACCACCACGCCTGTTACGATTCACAAAAACAAAAGTATTTGAAAATCCGTACACTTTTGCAAACTCACCCGCTGCTTATCCTAAAATAAATTAAATAAAACTATACTGATAAAGACATGACTTCCAATAAGTATTACACTTTCATATCTGCGAATATAAATTCGAAGAGTGAACCGAATCGAAGTTTCATTCTCATCCCAATTAATAATTACCTCGCCCTCGCCATTGGCCTGTTCTGTCGACTTCTCTGGATAAACACCCGCCCTAAGGAAGGACGCCTTCCACGAGTCGACGTCATCCTGCGTCTCGCAACTAAGCTCAAGCTGCTTGTAATCCTTATAGACGTTTCTGCCTTCAGGATTGAAGAGAGCAAACAAATGGCGTCGAGACATGAAACCCTGCTCCAAATCTCGCAACTTCAGTCCATCCAGCGGCAACATGTACTTCTTCTCACGTTCCTGTGACAAAGCAAAAGCAAAAAGATTAGAAGAATAAATATTTACAAGTAAATAGACTGGATTCGCAGGAATGATTTAATTAGGTACTAACTTCTTCATCCTTGAACCAAGAGATGCTTTCTGAAGTCAAGACAAACCAGTAGTCCCTGGAGCCACCCTTCATGATACCCAAATTATGTATGCACATATAGCCTTTGCGGATCACTTGATTGCCCAATGTGTGTCGTCCAGCTTTAACCGCGTTCTCTGAGGATTGCTGAGCACTGTAACAGAAACAATATTGTACTATGAAAAGCTGGATGAAGAAGCGCAGTGTGCAGGTACTTCAATACTGGATTATTATCTTAATTATTTGTCATGAAAAGTCATGTATCTCGTATCAACTGTCAACCATCAAGACTAGCAGGAGAAAAGATCCTAGCGCTTCACGTGTAAGGCGATCCAAAGACAAGATCGATAGGAGGGGACAAAAACAAAACTGAATCTTCAGCAGAAGAAGCTTCTAATAAACTCATTAAAAACTTCCATTATTCTAAAAAATGAATTCTCTAAATCACTGCCATCGCCCTTGTACGGCCATATGAATCTGATATTTATCAAACGGCCGACAATGAATCTTATTAATTTTTTTTTAATGACTACCAGTAAAAATTTTATGATCAAAAACGGTCGTAGAATAATTCTCTTCCGGTACGTGATGTAAATCAAAAAGGAAGGAAGAAAGTGTAACTAAAGCAAACTGAAATATATATACAATCATGCTAACAGGAAGCCATTTTGACGAGGCTGCAAAGACAAAGTATATACTATATATAATCGAGCGGTATCCTGCACACTGAGTCTATAAAACAGTAGTAGCTGTATACACATTGACAGCATACAGAGAGAATACTGAAAGTTTATAAATACAGTGTAAACTTAAACAGGAACATAAAGCGCTAGGATGTCAAATAAATAAATACAAAGAAAAGGAGAAATTTTCTGTGCATTAGATGACAGGTGTCTGCCCTATCCCTTACAGCATCCATAAATAAAACTCAGACGTAACTGAACTAAACACGCATAAGAAAGAAAGAAATCCTTGATGCATTCACATGTCGCAAACGTACATGATGTACAAACAGCGTTCGAAATGGTGCATTGTTACAGACACACGTTAAATCTCACTAAAGCACCATAACAACGTAATGAAATAATCAATAGAACACAGTGAAATAGAATTAAGTAAACTAATAATAAGTGTCCAGTGCAGTGGTGTAGGATAGTATAGGAAATAGAAAAACGAACGGGTACATAACTATGAACAACTAATGTACTTCGTACTGCTCGTGCCTAGGGAAAATAGAAGTACACAAAAAAAAGGTTTGGGAATGGAGAGAGAATTCCTGGGAATGTATATATCGACTATCGTTAACGCGTAATTAAAGACATTTTTTTTTCTTCACTTTGTACCGTACTAAAGGATGAGTAATAAAGTTCATCCGACTTTTACAGAAATTTATTAGTACAACGGTCGTCGATGTGGTCTTCTGATCTAACGACGTTAATTCGGAATTCGTGAAACTGATAGAAACGTGCTTCAAAGTATATCTTTATTATGCATAGGTATTTTGACAGTAATTTTGCACGGGAAGATAGAGATGAGATGGCGAAATGGTTACGTGAAGGGAGGCAAAGTTGAAACGAAATGGAAAATGGAAATGTAGAAGAACGGCGACAGAACGTGTGTGGTTCGTGTACGTGTTAGATAAAGAGAAAGATAGATGAATAAACAAAGTAGAAGGAAAGAAACAGATAAATACAGAGATAAAGATAGAAGGGAGGAAAAGAGAATATGTAGTGTAAAACCTCCGGTTTCGATGTAGGTTGATGTTCTTACCTTGCATTATGGCTACTGGCCGCCGCGCTGCCGGTATAATTAAATAATTGTTTTTATTCGTGAAGTACAATATAGTTGATCATGGAAATAGAAATATATGTTGGAAATAAAATGTTACGCTGTGTAGGGCATGGCATGAATATCAGGCAGCATAAATTCCATTAAAAATTGTAGATTTTGAAATATGAAAAATAAGAAATTTGGATATGAACTCCAATATCGATAATACGAGTGTGAAATATATTCTAGCAAAAGTCCTTCACATTGATTGCATGTGAACCGGGTGGTATTTCTTACCAAAATACATTGAATTATGAGTAGGGTATATTCATACCAGAGGAACGATCCTGCTTTATATTATGCATTTGAACTCTTGCTATAAAAATAGCAAAAGGTAAATTCAGTAGTAAGTTCCAGTGCTGCCTGCTACTTCAGCCAGTACATTGTAGTATTACCAGAAAGCATTTACATGCGACCGGTTTCTAAAGCATTGAAATATCGCGAACCACAAAATGAACTTTGTGATAAATTGAGATATAGTTGAACAGCATAGAATTGTTATGCTTGGGTCAAATCGAGAATTACGACAGCTCTTTAGGAGACATTGAGAAAGAAGTAAATAGGCAGGAAGTAAGAGAGTTGTGGATAACCTAAATTAAAGTCACATTAAACAAGTGAGAAGATTGGATAAAGAATAAGAGCGCAATGAGATGAAATTTTTTATGAAAAGGAAGAATGTAAAGATACTTCACGCTAGACCTTGTTCTGTCCAACTGATTAAACATGGATATATAGTGACAAATGTTAGGAGTTAAGTACAGAATGTCTCAAAATATATGGATAAAGAAAGAGCTAGTGACTTAGTAACTTATAAACTATCACTTATCCATTATCGAGCTATGGATATGTGCAATTGTGCCATGGAAAACGAGTGAGCCAAGACCTTAGTGAAAATCTAGTTTAATTTGGCCGAATGATTCTAGTAAGGAAGACATGCACTGGTCATGAAAAAGTTACGCTGGCATATACCAACACTATCTAAACAACTGCGGGTCTAAGATTTAACTTAAAGAAAAATTGAACTAAAAATAGAATAGTTAAATTCCGAGTCATCCTTAAATCCCATCATAGATAATAAGTAAGATATCAAGATTGCAAATCTCTCCTATGTGCTTAACAATACTTTATAAAATGAACTTAGAGTATTCGTAGGTTATTAATGTCAGTTTTCTTATCAAGCAGTATATAAGCAATATATATATCTCAGACTTTAAAGAAACCTGCTACATAGAGCCAAGAGTTTCTCCTGAATGTGTAGTGATTTTCTAAAAACACACAATGCAATTCTAACTGATAAACGGAAGCAAAAAATAGACGAAATTATGAAGGAACAAAGTCTTCCATTAATAAATCCCACAATCGAGTAATCACCCCAAATTAATTTCATTGTCAGATGATACACGTTCACCAATTACATTGTTTCTTTCTCAAATTATACTCTAAGTGCAGAAGACCAATATTTAGTGCAGGGCAGTACTAGAACTTGCTTTTGAGTACTTTGACACAAAACATTCTAATGTGCTATTTTTATATGCTAAGCAATATGGCGAAGGAACTTTACAGATAAAGAGTAGGGTGAACTAACTAAAGCGAAGATCGCCTTCATGAGCATATATAAAACTTTTCAGTTCAAACGTCCCAAGTTTTCTGAGGTCACTGGTTAACTACAATGATCTCATAGTAATTGTCCAACACGACTGGTACGTTTAATCTGAATCGTCCTGCGTAAGTATGACTAAACCTGAACAAAGAGTGAAAGTAAGAGTAAAAAAGAAAGAAAAACAGAAGGAACCGAAAGTAAAAAGAAGAAAAGTGATACGAGGCATCTATGCATTTTTAACGTTATTGGGTGATTTCGCTAAGGATTTCTTCCATAACAGTGTAATATTCATAAACCGTAACGTGTTCGTTCTAGTTCGGTGCATTTTCATAAAAGAAGAAACGTGTAATTATTGAAGAATCACTTACTTGGCAAACCCAATAAAGTCTTCATGATTTGTGTTCATATAGGCAAGCTCACAATCAACTAAAAGCACCAGCTGCTCCTTACACATTTGCTCTCTCTGTCTAACGTAGGTCGTTATAATTCTCTCGGTCTCCTCCCTTAATCTAGGATACCGTGACATCTGTAAATATAAAAAAATTATAATGAGCCTAGAGCTCTAGATATATTAATCACGTTTAATAACGATACTCACCCGATCTGTACAAATGCGCACAACGTTGCTAAGTTCCTGTACGACTAGGTCCACACATTTCAGACTGGGCTCCTTGAGCCTATTTATTTGCTTTTTGACTATAGCCTCGAAGGCCATATCCGGAGTGAAGAGACCAACCCTGATACCTGGGGTAAAGGTACAACGCCATATGTGATACTGAATATTCCGATGATTTAAGAATCTTTAGACTTGAAGTAGATTTGCAGCATGGATGGGAAGAATTGCCTACCATGAATATTTCTGATGGCGAACGCTATCTCCCTTCGTAGTTCCTTCTCGTCGAATTCCATCTTAACAATTTCGAATGGGAAACGCTCGTGAAACAATCTGTTTATCTTAGCACCGCCGCTCAGCTCATTGGTGTTGATTTGCGCAGAACCCGAACCTTCGATAGTCCTTTCAAAATCCGACTGTAGTTGTTGTATCATCCTTAAAAAAATCTTGTATTAAACGACAGCTTTAATTTTAATAAGCATTTAAGGTTTTGTCGAAATACACGGGTTATGAATTATGTACACCTGTTAGACGACACATGAAGGATCTTATTGCATATTCGGCCCAAGAGCAACCAGATTAATAAACCCGCAAGTATGTCTGTTAGTGACAATTGTATATAGAATAGGAATGTGCAGGTCAAAGTATAAAAGCGTAGTTTGCAAGGAGAACATTGACAGGATTTGATACACATTATTAACCGTAAGACCAACTGAATTAAAGTCGTACGTACGCATACTACAGTTTCTCCTCTAGTCCCAAGATCATGCTTACCAACCCCACGTTAAGTTAAAAAAAATCATCCCTATCTTGTTAGAATATGGTGTTTCATGCAATAGTCACTCAATCGGTTACAAGAAATTCCAGAAAGGAAAAGAGGATACCTACATATACATTTGTATTGATCTGAAAAATAAAAGAAAAATCTTCTAAAATTTAAAGACCCTCCACCAAAACCCAAAATGAAGTTCTCTAAAGATCCGACTCTCGTTCCCATTGCAAGAGTGCGAAGACGCAAAAACGCTAAGGTACACGTGCAGAGATATTGAGGACGAGTGTTGCACGTGGGTGAAAAGTGCAAGACTTCCGGAGAACGTAGTTACATCCGGTACTCGTTGAATTTCGGTTGCTCTTGGGAAAATGACTTACTGCAACATGGCCTTCGTCTTTATGGCTGGGTCGTCGGGCCTAAAGTGTTTGTATTGCTCGACATCTTTTTCCAGAGTGAGCAATTGCTTCTGTAGACGATCTCGTAACGCAGGAAGGGTATCTCTGATGTGATTCGTCAGTTGCTGATTAAGAACTCTCTGTAAGTACGGCGTACCTAATCTATCTGCAAGATGCCGGTACGATGGATGACTAAAAAATAAAACAATATGTTATCCTTTGCAGCATCGGACTCATCCTCAATTGCTTAAACAGAATATGATTGGGAATTTAAGATCGTATGGGCAGACAGACATACCTAAGGAAGAACTTTCGTTCGGCTGCCAAAGCATTCTTGATATCTTTACGACCTTCGATATCTTTTTGGCTTCTATTCACAACACCTATGTAACCTCTTCGTAAAGGTAATAGCTTGTTCTCCAAGATGTCCCTCGCATCAGTGCCATCATCCATAAGATCCAGCTTAGTGATAACACCGATCGTGCGTACTCCTTTTATTTAATTAATTTATATTAAAATTAAAATTGTGAAAAACTAAAAAAACGAGCATCGATTAGAAACATAAATTTCTTACCCTGAGGATCAACCTCTTTTGCAAGCTTGAGAGCATCGCTGTTCGCCAAATCGGTATTGGCTGGTGTAACAGCTAATATGAGGCAATTTTCCCTTTTAATGAATTGAAATATCATCCCCTTGATTTGTGCTTCAATATCTGCTGGCTGGTCGCCGATCGGAACTTTTGTTAGACCGGGTAAATCGATCAAAGTCAAGTTAAGAACTGAAAAATGAACCTTAAGTATTATCAGCATCAAACATACATATTAAATTATATAAATTCAAAATTAATTAAGTATAGTATTTCTTAGTGAGAATTAAATTTTACCATTAGGCGAATAAACTCGCAGGTTAATAGGTATATTAGAAATGCCTTTATTGCTACCAGTAACCCGGTCCGTTTCAGCTTCGATTTCACGGCGGACCTCATCGAAATCAACAAACTTTTTTCCTTTACAATGCAGAAACTCGGCAAACTCTGAAATAGTAAAAGAAAAAAGTAACGTGGCTGAACGAAAAATCCAATCACAACTGAAATTCATCTTCGTGTCTTATCACAATATCAAACTTTAAACATAATCATAATATCTAAGGTCTACGTCACTGGGAAAACTTCAATAAGTGGATTCGTTGATGAGTCGAGGTGACAATGTACCCAATTTCCTGCTTATCGCTAGCTGGGACTCACAGGAAGCATGATAACTCGGGACATGCTGGAACGAGGAGATGAAACGTCTGGTTCATATTAATTCTATCAAATGGTACTTTAATTAACGTCTCCCTATATGAAAGGCCGCTACACCAAAGGAAATCATTTTCCAAAATTAATTTCCAATTCTGTATGATTAAAACGAAACATGATCGCACAAGACATTATTTGTTACGAACGTGTTATCAAGAGGAAATCGGTACTTCCAATTGCTATTAAAACTTCAATGTACGGGTTAATGAAGTCAACGAATAAAGTAATTATAGTGACAGTTCACAGGGATGTATAATAGAAATATCTGAAGTCAATCTTGGGTCAATGGGTCAATACGATGATAACGTGGGCTTTATTAGTCCTTTAATCTACCATTATTTCTCACTTACCTGCGACCTGCAACACTTGTCTGCTTTTAAGAAAAGTCTCAAAGGCAACTTAACTGACACGTATTTAACCCATTGACCCCCTCTAGCAGCATTACGCATAACGAAACTGATCGGAGTGAGGATTCTTAAATCGAATAACCACGGATCACGATATAAACAGATATTGTATTTAAGCACAGGCTATTAAAATCTTTTTATGCAAAGCCTCTCAATTGATATTAATATACATGTCAATTAAGGGAGCACGTATAAAATGCGACCATACAGCTCGAGTAATATAAGTCGTCTAATAAAATAGATTGCACCTAAAAAAAACTTTCTTTATAATAAGTAACGTTGCTAAAGCGTAAATGATTAAAGAAAAAATTAGTCTATCACGAATGACTTGCCTGTGGTGCTATGGATTAGCTGTAGAATAAGAGGCCTCCTAGTTACAATGCCTGAACCTCTTGGTAGGAAGTCTCTGAAATACAAAAAAGTATGTGTGAGTACAAAATGAAGTACTATTTTAGAAACTAACGTCACAATTAATTCCGTGCTGAAGTCAGAGACATGACAAAGAAGAAAATGCTGCCACAATTGTTCATTAGTACGAGCTACTTACGACTAACGCAGTTAATGCAGGGCTATTTGTGAAGAATAATTGGCCATGTTTTTCTTTTTCTTTTCAAAGCTGAGTTCGTTCTTACGTAAATCAGGGGAATGTTTAACGTCGTTAAAATAATGATAGGAATTATGACATGTCAGGGAAACGTGAGAAGTGGCACTGTTTGTTTAATGAATAACACAGAAGCAGAGGGATATCTGTTTAGAGATATCAGAAAAAATTTAGAATATCAGAGAATCGCATTTACTGATTTATTATCGAAAATATCGGTATACGTGTGCTGTTAGATAGAGGTAGAGAGGAATTTTAAAAGCTGCGTAGATAACCAGCTTTCAACGGACGTCATTATTTCGACTGAATTTAAAGTGCATTATCACAGCGTTCATGAGATATAACATTTAAATTCTAGGAAGTAATATTTGAGCATCCAGTGGGCAGAGTGGCGTCGCGAGCGTTTGACAGCCTAGGACAGGAGAGAAGTGGGCGCCCTGACATCATCGAGCGGCGCTTCTGATTTCCGTTGTCCCCTGTCATAAGGAGGATTCTTTTGATCCGTATAAAACAGAATTTAATGAAATATAATCGAACCAAATATAGGAATTAGAAGCTTCGTACGCGAAGGACGATGCGACGCAGTGGTCGCCACGCCTTACGCCTTTGCCAAGAGAATCGACAGCCAAGGAATTGACACGAAATTGGAGAGACAGGAGAATGGCGGTGGAAGGATGTCAGCGTGTTTAACAGAGATAAAAGAGATGATGAAAAAAATAGAATAAAAAAAGAGAAAGGTATACTTACTTGCCAACGAAGTTCTCAAGTACTGAACTCTTTCCGGCACTTTGACCACCCACCACAGCAATTTGAGGTAAGTCCAGCTGCATATGCACACCGAGTTGTGTGAATGCATCTTGGAGTTTGTTCACAATTGGAATTAGCTGCTCCATCCCCATGTTCCCTGCCATTTTTACGCACTAGGAGGCTTGCACTCTCGTAGATGACCAGTTAAATGCTTCACGTAGTGTGTACGTCGATATCAAACGGAAAAATAATTCGTAGCCGAGAGAGAACTGGCAACGACTGCCACTGACTGCGACCAACTGCCAACACCCCCGTGGATGACGGTAGGCCTGTCCCCGATGGTATAGCTGCCAACGGTTCTCTTGACTTCTACTATCCCCTATTCGTCGTGCACTTCGCTTCGATAGTAGCAAAATGGCCGATTTCGCGAAAGACACACCGCACCGCACACACCGCTACTCCACAGTACCTCACCGCATCGTATTTAGCCGCGTTAACACCGGCCTAGAGACATTAAGAGGCACTGAAGCCACCGAGAAGAATGTACCACTCCTCACTCGGCAGCCACTACGCTCTACGTTCTCCTACGTTCCACTAGGTCCCTCGAGGGAGCGCATAGACGAGATCCTGCGTCCAGATTCCAGATTCGGGACGTAACGCTGCTTTAATCGATAATCGAAGCTTGCGCACTAGCAGTCCGACCGTCCTGACCCACTTTCAGAAACCAAGATAAAATCCATATCGGCCTTTTCAACTGGCTCTCCCAAGACTCCCACTGTGGCGCCTCGAACTAATCTACTAGTTCAATCTATATCCAACTGACCAATTCCAATTCATAACACCGCGATTCTAATACGATTCAAATTGTTTAAATCGAACGAAACTGATCTTTTCTGCGCGATCGATTCTTCTTCCAACTTATGACATCGATTCTCTTGCTGCTGAATTAGGACATTACCATGCGCCATTTTGTAAATGAAATGTCCCTAATTTTACTAGGGAATTTTAGACCGCTGTGGATTAACGCACCGTATTATGCTTGATTCATAATGTCTGTAAAAGAAAATGGGCATAGAGAACTGTCCAATAAACAACTTGCTTTTGAAAACTCAGAACATCTATAGACATTTCAGTTAAACTAGTCGGTAAGTGTATACCTAATTTATTGACCTATCATGTAGGCTTGCAATAGAAAATACTAAATATTGAAATTAAAAAATAATACAATACAATAATAATAATAATAAATAATTGACAGGTTGGAAAAAGGTGGTTTCATACGCCTACCTATCCTATCTCTTTACAGTTTCACAATATTTTTATAATAATTTAAAAATAAATTTTAGTAAGCAACAGACACGATTGATTTATTTGTAGTTTTTAACTACAAAAACTGTTATGCCACGCGATACGCATTTTTCAATTTTTGAAACTACCGAACCATAGAGTCTGAGACTCAAAATCCCATAAGGTTGACTCCCTTTGTTATACTTTTTCGACGATTGATTCAGTAGTAATTCTATGTTGTTGGGGGCGCGCCTAGTACCATTCAACGTTACAAATCCAAAATGTCAGACATCGATAAATGGATAGATATTGCAAAAGAGTGCAAATACTTGCCGGAAAATGACCTCAAGGTAATAATTAGAATTAAACATTTACTGGCGTTCAAATAATTCGCTAAATATTTCACGGTTTGCTGGCTCATGGTGCTCCGATGTATGGTTATAGGTTACATGTATTCGATGCTCTGCTCCAATAGTTTTATCATGTTTGCCTTTGTCGACAGAAACTCTGCGACATGGTCTGCGATCTCCTCCTGGAGGAATCGAATATCCAGCCTGTATCCACTCCAGTAACTGTTTGCGGCGATATCCATGGCCAGGTGAATTTATACTGTTCCTGCTAACCTCTAAGATTCTTCGAGCGATACTAGCGCGGTTTTACTTTGATTATAAATTTTTGAATTTGTTCGTTTTAATAAAAGGAATTGCTTTTATTGTATTATAGTTTTATGACTTGGAAGAGTTATTCCGTAATGGAGGTCCAGTGCCAGATACAAACTATATATTTATGGGAGATTTTGTGGACAGAGGATATTACAGTTTAGAGACTTTCACGCGCCTATTGACTCTTAAAGCTAAATGGTCAGATAGAATAACATTACTTCGTGGAAACCACGAATCCAGGCAAATAACACACGTCTATGGGTTTTATGGTGAGTATTTCTTTGCCTTGGATAAAAGTGTTATAAGTTGCACGTGATTACATATTTTGTTTTATTATTCCAATAGATGAGTGTCAAAACAAATATGGAAATGCTAACGCATGGAAGTATTGCTGTAGAGTATTTGACCTCCTCACAGTTGCTGCCGTAAGTACAATAAAGAAAAATACATAGTATTACTTTATTGTGACATGTGCATTTTTCTGCAGTTAATCGATGAAGAAGTTTTTTGTGTTCACGGTGGTTTATCCCCAGCCATTAAAACGCTAGATCAAATTAGAACGATTGAGAGAAATCAAGAAATTCCACACAAAGGTACAGTTACAGTTTCATTGCAGTCTGTAAATTTATATATCTAAGAAAAAAATATATATTTATCCCTTGTAATTTATTAAAGGTGCGTTCTGTGATTTGGTCTGGTCAGATCCTGAAGACGTAGAGTCTTGGACGATTAGTCCAAGAGGAGCTGGTTGGCTGTTTGGATGCAAAGTAACACACAAGTTTATGGAAATTAATAATCTTCAGTTGATTTGCAGAGCCCACCAACTAGTTCACGAAGGTAATTACTAAGATTACTAATTAATGTCACACAACAATTCAAGATTTTATAACAGATCGAAATCAACAATTTGATAAGTATACCTTTGCTTACTTAAATAATTTATTTCTTTTTTTGTATACAGGCTTTAGATATATGTTCAACGACAAACTTGTAACTGTATGGTCTGCACCAAACTACTGTTACCGTTGTGGCAACATCGCCAGCATTCTACAATTTACCACGGTAGACCAGAGAAGCGCAGTCTTATTCCAAGCTGTTCCCGATTCCGAGAGAGTGATCCCATCCTTAACCACCACCCCATACTTCTTGTGATCTAACGTTGCGCTCCATCTGTTTGGATGCAGAGGAGCGGCGTTTGGGTCTAGGCCTCACGGAGTTACATGACTGCTTCTTGGTCGGTGAGTCCAGCTGATGCTATGAGAGTGCGTGAACTCCTTATGTGCATTATTTTCAACATTAATCTTTTTTAAAGCAATCTACTTATCTATTCTGTTATCGAATTTTCATAACATCGTGATAGCAACGACATACGATTATACAAAATTCTACCGTGAAAATTATTCCCCACGGTGAACGAAGGAATATCAAATTTTTTTTCCTTAACTTTTTTTTTTGGAAAATTGTGTCATCTTTCTATAAAACTTAGAAGCTAAGCGCTCCTAAGCAATAAAAAGCACTTGCCATTGCATCAGGCTGAAGTCTCCCACGACCGACAAGAGACACTGCGCCAAAATAATCGGGAGCTCGTACGAGAGAAACAGCATACACACAGAGAAAACAGAGATAAACAAACAGACAGACAAACAAACAAACAAGGAATAAACAATTAAATTAAGCAAAAAGACAAGCAAGAACAATCGGAGATACACCAGATACACGCACACTCTGTGGTCTAGATGCTTTTGCTGCCTACTGTGTACATTCTGTGTAGAGCATTCGCAACTCGAAGCAGCATTATGGACTTGCTGTTTGGTAAGCTGAGAGCTTTTAAATAATTTATAAATATGAGAAGCCATTGGTCCAGCAATATAAAGGCAAATCAATAGGAAAGCAACAATTATTCAAACATTCCGGCAGAAAGAAGGCTCTGGGAACGTTGAATACTTTGGTATTTGGATCACTGTGCTCGGAATTCAGGTTTACCACGTTTTGTCAGCATAATTAAATACTATAATTACGGTCTTCCTGAGAGCGTAATATAATCGATCGACTTTCGTTCATAAACATTTATTTCTTAAACAATTACGCGATAACCAAACTCTTACTTGTCCCCACGTACAAAATAGATAGACCCTTAATCCCAATAAGCTCATCGAACAGCCTTTCGCGTAGACGCGTCCACGATTATCATCCACGATTACATCGGTTGTAAATAATAAATGGCTAAAAAGCCACAAAGCAATATTGGCAACCAACTTAGTTCGTCTCTTAAAATTGAACAAAAGTATATATTTTCTTTATTATATTTTATCATACATCAATCCCAAGCTCGTACCAAGCTAGCTGACGAAATTTATAAATTCATTCCTTCGTCCACGTAGGAAGCAAATTTTTTAATATCGAAAAGACCCTTAGCAATGTGCCTCTAAATTGATATAAGCGTTCGTGTAATATAACTTACTTAGATACTCGATAATAATACACCGAATAGCGTAAAAACGCATTGGGCGCTCGCTTAAGACGAACCTGAATTCTGGCACCGTAGATTCGTCGATTCGCGCGGATCACACACGACGCAACACGACGTTCAAGAAAACAAAAGACATTGATAAATACACCTACAGATCCTCCTGCTCGATCACAGACCCATCGAATGTGACATTAACGTTGACACTGGCTGTCAGGTTAAATCGTCTGCTCTATTTTCGATTTTGTGATATAGATGGAAGTGAGGCTGATAAAGGCTACGATGACTTTTATAACGTGTAATCCCACTCTTGCTCCCTCCTTTTAATATAAATTCCTCAATAGCTCCTACACTCGATAAACCACACACGTATATCTATACCGGTTACTCAGAGCCGAATTCGATTACCTTGGGTCTCATGTGATTTATTTATCGCACTACCGGCCACGCTCCTTTCCTACCTTTTTTTACCAATAGCCAACTAAGTGGGCATCGTCGATCCGGATTCACCTGGTCAGGATCGGAGACGCAAAATTCACGTTATAAATTCGAGTCTCTCGTTTGGTAGCCTCCGATAGACGGTAGAGGGTAGAAAGTAGAGGGTAACGCACGCAGGGGCGGTCACTGCTCGAATGCCTCTAGGGCACGGACCACCTAGGCATTCTTCAATAGTATTAGCTTCCGGTACCGCTGAGGCATTCGCAGCTTTCGTCTCCGAAGATGCCTCTGTCTGTGATCGCTTTAGCCTTACCGAAGCGTTCGGGTGAGTCGTCGTCAACGTCGTCGCTGCTGCTCGCACGCTCCGTATAATCTTTAACGATCTCACAGGTAGAAACCATTGTAACGATTATCATGTACCTTGAAAGTATAGAACTTTGTTATGTTAACGTAATAAAACGTCTGTAATAAAAATACGTGAAAAAAAGATATACAATCTAGTCCAACACTCTTCTCAAGACCTTCACTTGCACCTGGAATACGTTCGAGAGCTTCTTCGTAGACGAGTGACAGAGCCACCGGAACTGAGTGAAGAAGCAATTTTGTAGCTGGTGACGATGAAGAAAAGGAGCAAGGAAGACACGTCATAGCCAATGATCACATCGTTTGGTTTATTAATCATTTAATCAGTTTATTTACTCGTAATAATTATTCTTCGTCATATATATAATAATCCTATTTACTCCCTACTATTTATATAATAATATAGCGTATTTATGTTCATTATGTATAATATATTATCTACATTTATAATCCCTATGAAAGGCATCTCCAAACAGACTTCAGATTTACTTTTTAAAATATCTTATTTATTCATAAAAATACAGGGGGTTTACACACCACTGAGGGGAAGAGCCTCACCCTCACGAGAAACGTTACTCATCTTCAAATCTTCGTAGTTCTCGACACCCTGACAGTTTTATCTTTCGCTTCTATATATGTACATGTTCGTTTATTTTTTATTTTTTTATTTTTTTTTTAAGAATATACAAGAATGATCTCAATCGCATAGCCGAGATTCTCGTGAAAGCAGAGAGGGAAAGTCTTTTTAAAAAATCACTCAAATACTCGCGATCAAGACGATGAATTATCGTCACGTGCTGACGTTGAGTCATTAAGAACTACAAAAATCGTGAAATCATCACGAAGTCTCGAGTTTACTGATAAACAAAGAATTTTGATAACAGACAGGCTACCCACGATATAGAAATTTACCTCGTACCGATTAAACTATCATACCGAGTTATAAATCGTGACGGAGAATCAGGACTCTTCTAGGGCCAGTATTAAAAAAAAAAATGTAAACATGGCCGCAGAACGGTTCTCGTGAGAGCAGCTCGGCCGTCGTAGTGTCCAATCTCAGTTACAAAAAGAATAGTCGGAGATAAACGATAATAAAAGTATACTTTCTAAACGTAGGTAGAAATTGGTAACTTTGACTCACTCATTGAAAAAGTATTGCCAATAACGGCGCTCATTCATGTCTATCGTTTCTGGGTTAACGTTTGCTCTCGTTAAAAGCGAATCTTTTTCTCCCGAGGAAGTTTCTCGCGATACCCATGTATGCTTCTTACTTCCCTTCGTCCACTGTGGAAATGTACATCTTTACGTGCATACGAATTGCACACGCGTTGGGACGAGCGATGATCGATGAAGGACACGACGAGGTCGTGCATGAATTTTTCATGATTTTTTTTACATATCACCAGATCGAGTTAATAAAATCCAAGGGAGAGAGAGAGAGAGAGAGAGAGAGTGTGTGTGTGCTAAGAAAAGTAGAAAATTCCATTCTATTAACGTAAACAGTGTATAGCGAGCAAAATAAGGGTCGATCGTATGACCTTTGGGTCAGTGAGTGAGCGAACGAATGTAACGTGTATTTATATTACGTCAGTGCGCGTGTTACGTGTGTACGGAAGTACAAAGAGACAGACTAGTACTTTCAACATAGTTATTATTAAATTTTCGTACAATATGTACAAAGTTGAACCCACAAACGAGAGGCATTTCTCAATAGACTCTCACTCGCACTTAAATATTAAAGGTTGGGCATAATAATACTCTTGGTAGTATAATGCCCTAAGTCTTGCTGATCCAACGCTTTTGCCTTCCTTGTAAGTGGCTACTGTACTCCCAGGACATTTTATACCGTCTACTGCGCCATACCGAATCCGCGTAATAAAGTGTGAGATTCTAGGTGACTCTTTTACATTGAAGGTCATACGCGAGATGGCCCCTCGATAACACAATTGATTCCAGAACGCACTATACACCGATGGACGACTCGTACCCTGAATTCCCCATAGACGTATTTACGCTGAGAAGAATTTGCACTTCGCGGTTAATTTATGAAGAAAAGGAGAATAATAATACTCGAACGGATGTCCCGGGACGAGGAGTAAGGATTTCCGGACGTCCGGGAATACAGGAACCCTTACTGCGTATTCGTATCCTCAAATAATATACATGTTTACCATATAAAGTAGCCATCAGTAGTTAAGTCTTATAGTATGGACAAAGTAGCCTTAGGCAAATAGGCCCAAGGTCCGTGTAGTTCATGTTGATTCTTTGGACGTGCGATAACGAGCGTGAGAGTTGATTTACCTCTTGATTTTATATTGAATGTTACTTTGACTCGTACGAAAGAAATTATTGAACTGTCATTGATTTTCATTGAACGCCTTAAGGCAAGTTTTACGTTAGTCCAGTGCGGGCCGCGGAGCAGCGTTCAGGAATAATTTGATGATCCGAGGCTTCTGTTATAATCTCACGATCGTCATCACACTCGCGTATTTCCTCGTTATGACAATTTCAATATGGAGGCAAGATCGACAAGAACGAAAATCGCGTCGAGACATCGAAATAAGGAGCAACTGCTGTCGCATGGTATATATAGGTATGCCTATGTGTGATTTTCGGAAAACATGAACAATAATATTAACTAGCGTCAGCCACTGGTACTCTTTCTTCAAGATCTCGTAGCCTTAAATAATTGAGCCAATCGGGGTTGCGCCCTTTAATTCACTCTCCCTCGCTCTCCCGCTCTCTTGCGTTCTGCTCTCTCTCTCTCTCTCTCTCTCTCTTCTTCTCCTAACTTTTTTTCAAAAATAGAAGACAAATTCATCTGAACGCGACGGAGCTTCGAGGGAAATACGAAAAAGCGGGAGCGCGAGAGATCGTTTGATCTTGGGATACGATCCAATTATTACTTCTGTTTTTATTCTCTGCTGACCCCTCCTTTCGTAATACTATGAGATTATTGTGTAGTAAATTCAGCGAGGAATAATAAATAATTATTTTCTTTTTCACGGTTTAGATCAGATGTCGGTATTGGTAACAAAAGAAACAGCTGAAACTGATTGATAACTCGACTACGTGCTGATGTCACTCTTGATACCCAGGAACACGGTTTACAATTTTTTGTTAATTATAATCACTAAGATTATAACCCGATAACGATCCCATTGCAAAAATGATCTTGAATAGGTAAATTGAAAGTAGTTGAATTCGCTAGTGAATTTATTCATAGGAAAAAAGATAATTTTGAAAATCACGATACGATTGCCTCAAAATCAAATGGTTCGTGTGTACTGAGTGACTTCGGCACAGGAACAAAATCAAAGTGGATCATCAAGGGGGTACTGGGGAAAAGGATATGATGGTAAGTCGTGGGAGTAGTCTTCATTATATATGAATATACGAATATGGATATGGGTATGCAGTCATCGGGACGTAAAATTACGCCTAACATTATTCAATGGCAAAATGGTAACAGAAGACGGTAGTCGGTGGTGATGGGTACAAGGCTCATCTATCATGTCGATCATGAATGTCTCGGATGAAGTCATTAGAAAAAATGATCCTGTTTCAGACTCCTGTACAAGTCGTCTGGAACATCCGGTCTTAGTTTGGGACAATAAAACGAAGGTCGCTACCAATGAGATTAATAGAGAACATCACGGGGATAGAAGACGATGAGCGAGACTGAAGTGTTAAAGGGCGTAAGAAATGAAAGGAGAAATTGGAAATAAGAAACTTTCTGTCTCTCGATGACAATTCTAACAACATTTTGGATAGTAGAAATAGTTTTAATGACACTAGTCGTGATAGTATGGTAGTAATAAAGTGTAATTGTAACGAGAATGATGTTTTTGGTCAATGAGAATCGATGAGAATAGGAAAATTTGAATTGGGGCAGAAATTATGCACCTAGATTTACAGAAATGCACTAGAGTATCGCGCGCCGGACGTTGATGTTCAACTTCGGAGACTTGTGGATGTTGTCGTCGTAACAGTTGTGGCTGTAGTTGTAGCTGTAGTATGATAGCAGTAGTAGTAGTAGTAGTAGTGGTAGTAGTAGTAGTAGTAGTAGTAGTAGTAGTAGTAGTAGAGTACTAGTAATGGTAGTAGTATTAGTAGTAGTAGTGGTAGTAGTAGTAGTATAGTAATAGTAATAGCAGTAGGTAGTGCTAATTGTTGTTGTTGTTGTTGTTGTTGTTGTTGATGATGATGTTGAGGTTGATGTCGATGATGATAATGATGATGATGTTACTGCTGAGGAGTAGTGGCTTACGATGAGCATACGTACGAGAAAGTTCTTATTATCGATCAGATTATGCAATGTGAACACACATGACGTAGTTGCGCGACTGCGTACAGAAATATAGTCTTCTAGTTTTGATAAAAAAGTTCAGTTCTTCTTCGATTTCTCTTTAGTTATCTTTTAGTATTAACCTCTTCCTCGGTTAACCTCCCTTTTCTTGTCCATTTGTTTGTTTGTTTGTTTCTTTGTTTCCTTACTTCCTTCCTTCTTTGTACAACGCAACGAACACACACATTTATATTATATTATAGTTATTATACATACACAAACAAAGCTTTCTCTCCCCCTTAACCCCCCCGACGACCCATCCCTGACCACTGGCTTCTTCACGAGTCCACGTCGTTTGTTCGATTTTAACATGTATATTTCGCTTCGTTTCCTTTTCATTTCCTTTTGTCCTTCTCGCTTAATTCATTTGTTTATCATTGTCTCGTGTCTCTTCCTCTTGTTTGCTTTTTAATTAACCTTTTATCTCACATTCGTTTAATTTGTTTCTTTCATCCCATCATTCGTCTCTCCTTTATTTAATTACTATCTTTGAATTGCTGAGTTCAATAGGAAAGGAACGTAGAACATTTTACTCTCGAGTAGCAGAGCTGCCGCCGATTGGACCTGGAATAGAAGAGAAAAAGATAAAGTTTAGGCGCATGGTAGGATCCAGACTTTGATAGTGAAGTCTCGTCGAGGAACTGGTCTTTAAAGGTCGCGGGAGGTCTGGGTTAGCTGCGGTAGCTTGAACGGGACTTGAGGTTCACTTACTTCAGGCAACCTCACGAGAAGGTCGTGAAAGCGACCTGGCTGCTGAGGTGCACTGTGCTCGACGAAACTTCGTAGACAGCTCATATACCGCTCCTGGATCTGTTCTAATTCCAGTGTACCTCCACGTGCTGGAAACACAAGTAGAAGAGGACCAATGTTATTATAATCCATCTTACTGCTGCTTCTTGCTCTCCCATTTAATTTCACTCGTGATTCATGCATGAACGCACAGTTACATTTGGCATCTCCATTCGCAGTGATAGCTTATAGAAGTGTATTTATGTAATGACATAAGATGCGTTATATACGGTAGAAAACGTGAATTGCATATCACGTCTACATCTCTCACACTCTTTGTCTGCCATGGATCCATTCACTGCACCACCCAATCTATCCGTACTAGATCCGACGCCTATACTCCTTTGTCACATATTCATGAGTATGAAGTATACCTTGGGAAAGCATGGTGATAACTTTAAGACAGACGTATTCCTCCATGCGTAACTTCACCCTACGGAACATGAGCGTGACGTATGTGATCTTCTCGACCATAAGGCCCACGTCCTGCCGCAATTGGTCCATGGTTATTGGTCGGCCCATCATGCTCGTGAGGCAGGTTTGTAGGGTGCACATGTTGTTTGAAACCTGTGGATGAGAGATCGAGTTACAAGAGGGAAATCTGTTGTTAAGAAAAAAAAAAAATGAAAAAATGGCCGCACGAGATCCTATCTGCTAGCGTGACCGTGATCATGATTGTTGTTCCAGCTGAGACACGGTGAACTGACCAGGAGTATCAGGTAGGAAATGAAAGAGACGTGATGGGTCGTTAAAGGAAAGGGAAAGATAAAGATACAACTAGAGAAAGTATACGCGCGCATGTAATAAAAGAGACGAGTATCTTGCGGAAATACTTTCTAAATACTCCCCGTGTGCAGGACCCGGCCGTGCAATGCGACGACGTATAGGACGTAATGTAATTACTTCTTGCATAAAGTCTGCACCAGTGCCGTCACTAGCGACGTTGGTGAACTTGTGCTGGCCGTGCATCGCCTGGTAAGCTGAGGTGGTCAGCACAAGCAGCTCGTGCCACTTGTGCGTGAGTAGCCTCGTATGAACTTCCACTGGCAGCTCAAGGTAAAACGGTAACCTTTTGGTCCACTGCACCAATTTGTATACTATGCTGTCTCCTATCTGACACAGCTTCTCACTTAAGTCTGATTTATGGTCCAGCAGCTCGTCCAAGTTCTGGAATAGAAGAAAAAAGTTAAGTAGCAGCTCTTGGAACATTCATGATCTTCAAACAGTTTCTCATGACAATCCCTACCCTCAACGTTGCAATATCTTGGAACTCGTCACAGTCTATAAGGGTTTGAATCATAGCGAGCGTAGCGTCCAGAGGAAATGCACGATCCCTCGAACTGCTCACCGCGTTGTCTAGCCTCTGTCGTAAATGCACCACCTGAAACCGATCAGAGTCCGATTAATGAGAGATGAAAGTGACGAGAGAAAAGCAAAGAGGTAGGAATCAGATTGAGATTGGAGAATGAACTGGAAGAGGGAGAGAGAGAGAGAGAGAAGAGAAACAGTAGTAAGCAATGTAGGAATCGGCGAACCGTGGGACGATCGACGCCTAAGCTGACAGAGGAGGAGGGTGAGGTCAGTGTCCTTTGCGCAGACTTTCACGAGTTACGAAACAGCCGAGAACTGCCCGTCCTTGGCACCGGCTGCCGCTGATTTTCTATTGTCCCTAGCTTATTTCACCTGGACGTTGTACCGTGATATCGAGTACGTCAGCGGGACGACATTTCTCATGTACAAGACTCTCGAGCATTGCGTCTTACGTCTAGACTCTTGCGTCCCTACGCTACTGGCCATTCGAAAATGTTCACGAGTCTCTAAGTGGACCCAGTCGTGTCTCTTCTCCCTCGTAGAATTTCATCCAGAAAAAGAGTGACTCCTGGTTTCTCAGTAGAAACAAGGACTGCGTCTTCGTACCTGGATTGGGTTCAATTAAAAATCGGTAGACTTCAAACAGCCTGTACCGGTACCACTGGTGACTCCTCTTCTCAAATAATAGGAACGGTCACGGGACAGCGACTCGTTACAAAATGTGCCGAAGGAAATCGCGACGAAGGCTGCATACTCGTACTCCGCTTGGAAAGTGGCCTCCTTAACGGGCCGACGGCAATATTTGTCCCGGCTACGAACTCCTGACTCCCCAACTTCTGATAGCGAGTCGCCGATTTCACTTTTGGCAATGGCCTCTAGTGCTTGCTCGGCCATACCGATCTTGTCGTTTCGTCGCATTCTCTTCTTATTTATATAGGGGAACTTCTGAGACCACGTACCCACTTGGCAGGTTATCATTATTCGATGTAGTAGCGCGATGCAAAAGGCCGAGGGAACGAGCGAGCGAGGCAACGCGATCGAGAGTCGTACAGCTATCTATTGGCTTTCGTAATGTGGGAAACCTTGAGGCTTACGCAAGTCCTCGTAAGAAAGTGAAATTGCACGAGGAGTTCATTCATTTGAGCCCGAGCGCGACAGAAGCGATCCGCGTCCACGTTCAACGTCCAAGGGACATTGCTATAGGAGTCAAAGCTAACAGATCGATCTGAACAGTTGACACGGGCTACAAGTATTGGTAGAGATAAGCAGAAGTGATTGATGAAAATTTAGAGGATGAAACAGACAAACGATATGGATGTCCAATAGCAAGTACTTACTTCGGAGGGGTTGGTAAGGGCTGTCTTGAGTATCGTGCCGTTCACGAGGTGACCCGAGTGCGCGGGGTGACTCGGATGATTTGGATGACTCGGGTGACTTGGGTGGCTAGGGGTAGGTTGAGAGTTGAGCGGCTCGCCGGACGAGATCTTATGATGGTGAAGGAAGCTCCCTGCCAGCTGGGCATGTTGTTGTTGGCTGTGGTGAGCGGCAGCTGCAGCCGCCATGTGTTTGTCCAGCATAGTCGACGCCATCGTCCCTTTGATGCCCCCCAATGACCCCGACCCGTTCACACCTCCAACGTTACCCCCGCTACCCATACCACCCATGCCACCAGCTACGTTACCACCCTTGTTCGTCTTCTTGTGTTTCTTGTACTTCACCTGTAATCCCAGACAATACCAGAATTCAAAGTAGGCTGATGTCACTGGACAGATTGTTACTTGATCATCATGTTCCTGAGATTGCACAAGGTGACTATGTACAATATAATTTGTCAAACTCATATTGAGACCCTTACCTTGTAGAGGTTGTAAACGGCCCCAGAATTTCTACCTCCTGGCATCCTATCTTCCCGCACCGCCTGAAGTACCATACCCTGCTCGATGCACTTCTTAAAGCGACAGTACTGACACCTATTCCTCTGAGTCTTCGTTATCTCGCAGCCACCTTCCGCCACGCACGTATAGACCCGCCTGTTTTGTACTGTCCTCTTGAAGAAGCCCTTGCATCTGTAGGTAGACATCAAAATGAGATAAGATGCCTTAAAGAGTTTCTGTGGATTTTATCGCTGTCCTCGGTGGGAAGTGATATACTGTTTTTGGTCTTCTTGGATAATCAGAACTTTTTGTATGTAAAGACGCAGGAAGAGCAGCGAGACAGGTGAATAATAAGTGAGCGGGTTTATTCCCAGGATTAATCAAGAGTCCCACTCCTGCGGGACTCTGCTAGGAACTCTATTCTCCTCGGAAAGTATATAAAAGTGCACCGACTATCGTTCACCTTGGCAACCGCGAGATTCATAACTTTGCCAACTATATGATTAAAGAGTTAGACCTGCGAACTTAGCTAAACGTATGGCGTTTAGATTGGATCGTGTACAGGAGTTCCTAGATGTCGAGATATATCGAGGTGTCTGACCGACGTACAAATATATTCGCAGATTGTAGGTCGTAGGGTCTAGGACTTAGATAATTGAGTATCGATGAAGAAAGTCTGATGAGAGACTGATGGAATTGAAAAGGCGAAGGGAAGTCAAGGGAGCGAATACTGACCCCTCGCAGGTGATAATGCCATAGTGAAGTCCTGTAGCCTTATCCTCACAAATCATGCAAATCATCGGCTGCTCGTCCTCCTCGTGTTCCTGAGGAGGTAACGGCGGTGCTGGAGGAGCGACGGACATTGACTGCGAGGCAGCTTCGGATTTAACCACTCCTCCATTTCGGACCCAGGGCTGACTCGAACTTGCAGTCAAGTTCAGAGCCTGCATTTGCTGGGCAGCTGGTAGTTGAGTCAAGTCTCCGGCCCATAACCTTTCCATGTTGAGTGGAGGACCGGAAGAATAGGAGACTCCTGGTGGTTTACCTCGGGACTCTTGTCCGAGATTGAGTAACAGCTGAGCAGCGGATTCCTCGGTAGAGGAACAGGACGCTGCCGCTGCGGTGGCTGTCCAGGAGGCAACGGGTGGTGGTACTGGATCCAGAGGAGGAGTAGACCATATCATTGTTCTAACTCCTCCGACCTCACCCATTATCACCGTCGGAGGAGGTCTCGGTGGCGCTGGTGCTGGCCTCTGGGCCGGTGGTTTCATTCCTTCACCTGAAACATATGAATTCATTAATATTAACAAAACTGCTTAATACCTTATACTGAACGATTGACTGACGCAGGGCATGTCTTACAGGCTCCTGTGCTCCCGCTTCCGGTACCACTCCCGTTTCCGCCGCCACCATGCGACCCACTGCTAGTCCCCGTATTAGTAGACCCAGCTGAAGTCGTAGTCCCCGTAGTAGTCCCACCTCCCGTCGATGCTCCTGTCGTGGAGCCACTGAGGTTCTGTCCATAATTAACGGCGCTACTGATAACGCCGTTTAACAGTCTTTGTGTGGCGAAGCCTTGAACGCCAGGATTCTGCGACCAGAATTGATGATGGGCCAATAGGTGCGGTGGAACCGACGGCGCTCTTGGCCTCGACGTCGGCGTCGGTGGCGCTTGATTCCCATGGGAAGTATTAGAGCTTGGACTCGGACTGGGATTCTGGCTATGATGAAAGGACGAAGGACTGCTCCGGTGACTAGGCGGGTTACTGAGTTCCTGACGACCCCCGCCGCCGTCGAACACGGAGTTGTCGGATTCTTCCTTGGGCTGTGCTGACGAAAGGTTACTACGGTCTGGACTCTCGCTTCTCGAGACCTCCTGGGGCATCGGTGTCGTCGAGACCGCAGTGATGTGCGTCTGCATTGGCGACATGGGCGACGCCCGGGATGCTGGCGTGGAGAGACGTTCCTCGGCAGCCCGCGGCGTCACCGCCTCCGGGAAGACCGAGTCCGGGGAGGCTCGGTCGCAGACACTTTCCCTGATCTCCTGTCCACGAAGATCTCGTGGCGTCCCTGGACTCGGACTACTTCGCAGAAATTCCGTCTTCACTTTGACCACAGGGCAGCCCGGCGAGCCTGGCATGTTGTCCGGCGATGAAGTCGAGGTATCAGCCACGCTTTCCCCTGCCAAGCCAAAGCAACACAGAAGCTAGTGTCTTTCAATGATCTCCTAGCCCGAAAGAGGAGAGAGAGAGAGAGAGAGAGAGAGAGAGGGGGAGTTTATGCATATATGAAAGAGCAAAGAAGAGAATGAGAAGGAAAACGAAAGGGGGTCATTGAACCTTCTCCGAACAAGTCTGGTGGCCTGAGTTACGTCGAACCTAATTAATCATCGTCATCGTAGTCCTCGTCCTCGTGCTAGGCTTGCCTGGCCAGTTACCGGCGTGATTAATAACATTTATCACCATTCGTCGTTAAACGATGCAGTTAATAACCAGTAGCAAGGCAATGTGCCCGCGTGCTTGACCGGTTTAAAGATTCTGGACCGCAAAAAGTAATCACAGCCTTCCGAGCATAACGATTTTTATCCCCGACCGATCAAGGCAAACGTATTAATTAGACTATTAATTTGTATGGTGCGCGTTACTTGATAGTCCGAGCGAAGGATACAGAGGAGAACAGATTCTGTGCCCACAGTTCCTCGCTGTACCGAGTCCTTTTTTTATTATAATTAAAGTACCAACTAGATCTATAGTATGACTGTAGAAACGGTTGAAGCATCCGAAGCTACTATAACCTCCAGAGCTAGACCTACTAGTGCTAACAGATTTACTGGAATCACTGCATAGTGATCTGATGAGTGCACGTCAAACGTGCGTTCGAAGAACTCGCCAGGCGAAAAGGATGTAGGATTACGAGCAGTTGTGTAGGTCAAGGAAGGAATGCAGTTGACAAGGCCGAGCCGTGATTGTACCTGGCTAGTAGTTCTCGACTACCTATTAATAGTCACACAGATGACAATACCAGCGCCTGAGCTCGATACTATTTGATCTCATTGAGTGACTATCGATTCGACTATCATTCTCGCGTACGGCTACATATGTACACTAACGTGATAGCGCAGCCATCTGAATTAATCAATTTACCATTATTGATAGTCGATAAGGCGCCTACGAATGTCCAGGGATATCCACAGCCCAGTATCAGGAACGGATTGTAGACTCTTGGATTCGGACAGGCGAATGGTGGTAACCCGTAGTAATTCTCATAGCCGAAATATCTTGGATAGGAGCTGCTAGGCGAGATGATATTGAGAGGAAAGTCTCCTCCGAGGAAAGGATTAGGCGCATGATAATTCATCGTTAGAGAATTGGAAGAGTCGATGTCGATGAACATTCAGGATTTAGGAAGACGAGTATAGAGGTAGGAGTGAGGATGGAGCAGACCAAGTCAAAATGGCGCGTACTGCCATTGACCGAGAGAAGTCACTGAATTCAGAAAGCGGAAGTGAAGATCCTGGATCCACGTAGCTCGCTGCACTCCATTCGGAGCATCGAGGCGCATTTGCGTCGTATCGACGTCACAACTGCACCCAACGTGGGTGGAGGATCAATGGTTCGAAATAGAGAGAGAGAGAGAGGAGAAAGAGGGAGAGAGATAAATAGAGGAAGATTGAGGAGCGGAGTAAGAAAATCACAGCGTCCTATCCCAAAACATCTACGGCTTCTTCTCAATCGACAGGTCCAACGCGTTTATGAATTCCCTGAAGAAGACGTTCGATTTCTTTGTTTAGCACGCGAGGACGAGGTAAGCGCGTCCTGTCGGCAGTAGCGCTGCAGCCAAACTAGCCGGTGCATGTCCCGGAAATTGCGTGGGTAGATTGACCCTGCCCCATCTTCAGCTCCCGTCACCCAACCGCCCACCAGGGCCCACGCGTATTGTTGGCAAATCATATAGTACCTAATATGAGCGACCTCGGAGCGAGAAAGGGTAGGTAGCTATTTTCTTATTAGAATTAGACCTAGGATAAGGTATAATAAGGTATTTCTCACCGTCGCTACTACATCGGGAGTCGACCTTTCTCCTTTTCAACTTGAGGTCTTGGAACAAGCTCATCTTGTCTAGCTCACACGGGCTGCTCGTAAGGGTCATAATTCCTGAAAGCACAAAAGAGAAGACGATCTTTAATCGATGAATTTTACGTACCTAAATGCCTAACATAACACAGTAGACAATGGTACACCTCAGCGTGAGATAATGGATCGGAAATATTCAATTTTGATATCAAGTCATTCCCTTCTTTCTCGATTAAAATCGTCGACCAGTACTACGTTACCGACACGACGTGAAAGTGCGTCCGCACACGTTTCGATTGCGCCAAAGGCATAGTTCGCCATTAACCCCTTTTCAGCCAATGGATACAATTGGATCGGGACATCGTAGATGATTCTCCTCACGTGCAAAAGTGGATATAGTCAATGGATCTCCGACAGTGGGCTTCCAATCTTCCTCGTTTGAGAATAATAAATTAATTATTATAGAGTAACGGGTTAGTCGGATTGTCAAGACAATTGACTTGCTTGATATATATTCAAACCCAATGTGTATTATTGCAGTGCTTGGGCGTGATGATAGATCCTGATGGTTTCGGAGTCGTGATCAGCGCTGACTAGTTCGAAGCCGAGACGCGCCGACCTCTACTATTCCTCTACTCTTGTATTCTATTCCTCCCTCCCGTAACGTCTTGCCCACAGATCCGATTCTGTTCTGGATGTCGAGGTGTCTATTCGCTGTCGCGTGGACGCGGCTTTAGAACTAGTCGCTAGTCCACGTACTCGTATTGGTGAGTAAAGGAGCGCGTGCGAGAGCATCGTGCGACACGACACGGCCCTCGTGTGCGACTGCCTCTCGATGTATACATACGTGGTGCAGTGGGGTCCTTGCTCCCTGCCGTATGTAGGTCAGCAGTCTCACACACGCCACCATTCTTGCGTAACCAATGCATGCATGCGCCATCGTCAGGCTAGTATACCTCCGCCAATATACTAACCTACGTCTAGCTTATAGTACAGGCACTCGGGAGCCACGCAAGCTCGCGCAACCGCCAGCTTTCCTAGTTTTACAAACCCCAAGTCCTATGCCGCTTGACGATCCCGAAGGAGTGCAAAGCGAACGGAACACCTCGAACTCTTAACACGTACTTAATTTTTCTATACCTTTTTTCCACTCTCTAGTATCTTGCACAGGATGGATGCAACAGCGCTGCGAGCGCAGATGGTCATGATATTTTTAACGCGCCTGTCCCGTCCATCTGGATTCTTTCGCGGCCGAGTGAAATTTCCTCCGATGATGAAGAAGGAACAAGACCGGAAATGATCGCGAACACAAATTCAATGTGAACCTCGCCCATTAACGGCTCTTGGCATAGACGTATTATTCCTTTATTAGGTTTATCGTGTTGGGTATACATAGCTATACGCTATCGTCAACCTGGTCATTATCATATTTATTGTCAGGGGCATTATTTAGCGCACGTAACATCCTGTGTATCAGAATGGCAGCACGTTTGAATAGCAGTCAGTTAGCGCACTCGGTACAAGACGTTGGGTTTTATGTATATATAGCTCGGTGAATTTACCGCTAGCGGACGGGGCCGCAGATAGTGAAAGTGACTCTCCCACGCCATGACATCCTAACATAAGTCTACCTCCCCTCCGTCTCCACCGCCACCCGCGAGCAGCCTGACTCTTCTAGTCGGTACCGATATTTCGCTCCTTAGAAATTTGCGCTTCACGCTTCAGGCGCAGCAACGGACCATCTCAGGTAGCCTGATCAACTACAGCGTGTATGTCACCTGGGTTCACGGTTTACGTAAGGAGCGTAGGGAACCAACCAGGAACCCAACGGGGAAGAGCTCTGGCAACAACGGCCTCCGCATACTCCCCTTCGGGCACTACCTCAACTTTTCTCGTGTCGACTGGTTGCGTCGAGTCGAGCAACCGTCGCGGCAAGAACGGACAGTGAGAGTCAGCACTGGGTACGTTGAACCTTTGCAGTGAAAGTTTCTATTATACCACTGGCCTTACCTTACTTTTCCTCCGGTGCGAAGCTCTGCCGCGTTGTGTCATAAGTCGGTGCTATAGGAGACGTCGTATGAGACGACGTGACTTTAACCGCTCGCGAAATTGACCCATGACGAAAGTCATTCCCTGAGCCAGAATCAGGCTGGGAGAATCTCGCGATTAGGTGTCTTCGCGAAGAATTTTTACCCTCCTCTCTCATCTCAGACGCTGTGCTCAGGAGCGAGAGAGAAAGAGAGAGCGGCAGGTTTCTAAGCGTTACGCAAGTCCTCCTATAGTCCTGGCCAATCGCAACGCTACCGGTTAACCAGCTTGGGAGGTTGACTAACGGGAGAAAAAGCTTCCGTTTAGAGACGTTTCCCAGCGGAAAGTAGAGACCAGCTCTCGTGAGTCGCAGTTGCGCGCAGTCGACCCGCAATTGTCATTTGCAATTAGCGAAGCGTGCAATTGCGAAAGCGGGCCGTACGGTGCTATTGACCCGGAGAGTGAATCGAGGAGACGAAGGCGACTCCCTGTCGGCTAACCTGAACAACGCAGAGTAGTATAATCTCCTCGAAAAAGACGAGGGGAATTGCAAGCGGAAGCGAAAAACTGGCGCGGATATCCTCGTGGACGAGGGATCAGCGTTGCCCAGGGAGACATCGTACCTACGTTTGAGAATCGCGTATACGAGTCTTTGCTACGGCGATTACAGACCTCGAAACTCTCCCGGTACAAGTGGGTCCTCGTAGAATCTTAAGGGAACTATTTCCGTACCTAAGTGTCGACCTTGCAGCACACTCATCTTTGCACACATAGTATTACACCTTTATCCAGAAGCTTCCATTGCGACTTGGTCCTCAGTCCTGGCGCAACATGTCATTGTCAATTAAACGGATTGTCCAACTCGCTCTAGAGTTCATATCGCACTGGAGACTAGCGTTGCTGCCTTCACTCGCGAATCACCGATAATTCCCTTTGGTGGGATTGATCGATCACATTATTCCAATCACAGTCGAGAATCCATTCCCGGACAGCACAGTAGACGTTCGATCACAGAGCAACATGGTCCAACACCATGAGACACCTCAGCGACGCGTCCCTTTCCGCTTAGCAGTAGGTTAGGTTAGCCAGTCTGTGGCGACGACGGTACGTCACGACGCCAAACAAACGACTAATTATGTCAAAGAGTCAGAGAGCCCGAGAAGGGCGCGGAACGAGAGTGCAGTTTTGCCTGTCGCCTGATGAAGAGGATTACGAGAGCGAAGTGAACGCGCGGGCAACTAAAAGTTTTTGGGAGTCGTGGTGCGGGCCACGCGATCATCGAAGTCATGGTAGAAGAGGTGGTGGTAGCAGTGACCTCGATACCAACTGAGATCCTCCAATCCCAAAGCCCAATGCCAAAAACCCAACACGTACCGGTTGCCAGAACTTTCACTCTCTCGCCGCAACCGATCGGACTCCCCTCGCGTACTCGCTGAACGTAAACCTTCTCGATCTCTTCCTCCCCCCTCCCCTTCCTTCTCCTCCCATCCTCCACCTTCCTTTCCCTTAGACAAGATGATCTTCGTTCTCGCTACCACAGCTCAGCCGGCTTGGACGTCATCGCCCCTGGACTAGGTGGTATCAACCATGCTCCGTTAGGACCTGGTCAGTTTTTCTTCATCAAATCGTTTAGGTACAGAATCCCTCTGAGGATTTTTTATCGGACCACTTTTAGTCTTTAAATCAACCTTATCATCTGCTACCGAGATGATATTCTTAAGTTACCAGGTGTCGGAACACTCTGAAGATCATCCCCGTAGACTTTGACTAAGACAGGACGACGATCCATTATCCCATTGCCAACTTCTTTAGGCAAAGGGGCCTTATTCTTCTTCCCAGTTGACTGGTTACAATCAGCAAGTTAACGGGGAGCGTCCGCCCACTCTCTCTCGCTGTTCTCACTCTCGATCGACCTCTCTTACGCGATCATCGCTCCAGGAGTGGGAGTAGCAGCTGGTCATAGTAACCAAGAGTATCCAACGAGGAGAAGAAGAAGACGAAGTAACGGTAAGACCCGGTAAGTGGGTCCGTGTAAGTAAAAGCAGTCCTACCGTACCATACGCAAGAGCTGGATTTTCGAGTGTTTCACTTTTAACCGAAGAAAGTAACGAAAGTCAGAGATGAAAGTTACGAAAAAATCAGCGAGAGAAGGAACCTGCGGCGAACCGTCGAGCAAAAGTGAGACAGAACAGACACGGTCAGACAGTCGGGTTTCTTTCACGCATATTTTTGTCGAAAGTAAAAGTACTTACGCGAGAGGACCTTGACGTAACGTGCTCTCGTCGTTTTGATTATCGCTATCGTTTTCTGTCCCGTTGCCATCGTTACATTGGACATTGCTACGACACCAAGACTTTCCACCTTCTCTCAACAGTCCCCCATGATACAAGTAGTTCAGTCAAATTTTCTTGACGAAGCCGTTAAACTCCTTTCGACGATCCATTAGGAATATTTTCTTCTCAACCATTGAAATCCACCATGACTTCTTCCGCGTCTCTTCTACCAGGCTACTGTGATGCTCTTTGCGCGGACCACGCACTGACGCGCGTAGCACGCAAAGTGTAGGTAGTGTAGCCAGAGTAGCCAGTGTAGTCAGCGTAGGCAGTATTATATGCAGTGCAGCGGTTGCTCGTACCAACACGTTGCGAGCGGTCGGCCATGGCATACTTACTAATGTCAATCACACCGGCAGGCATGCACTCTTGTACGTAGCTATCAGTATATACAATATATGTATACGTGTCGAGTATGGTTTATCCCAGTAAACTGTATGTCGATGTAAGACTGATAAAAATTTGTGTACTTCGGAGAAATGAGTTTCCGGTTAAACGATAGAGTCCCTAGTAGAAAATGCCTTTCGGACATTCATAGTCTGCCCCTACTGGGCCAGTGTAGACCTAACCGGGTCCTTGACTGGCCTTTGGCTACTATAGTGCAATTTCTACTAGGAGTTATAATTTTAGGGAATTTCACTAACCTATGGAATTGGACTGTACTATGCACGTGTCATGTATCACAAATCTTCCTGATGTCTCTGTTTTGCCACCAAGTTGACTTTATCGGTAAAACTGAAAAGTCACCGAGATATCTTGACGATAAGGTCTTATCTGGCGATGCCTGTGTACAGCTTGAATTCACATAGGGCTTGATTTATAATTGGAACCGAGGGCTTCGCAAGGTTTCTCAAGACCTGCATCTCGTATCCGAGTATAAACGTGGACTGATAATGCTGCAAGGCAGATATAAATTTACGCTAGTTTAGAGTCACGTTCACCAATTGACACGCAGCTAGAAAACTACTTCCAGTTGGCAGACCTGTACGTAAACAGGCAACAACTTCGGTCTTACAAACAGTTGCAACTTCACGAGCTGCGTCGTCTCGACGAAGGCTGCGCCAGTTTCCGCATTGCGTTTCTCATATACCGTCTTGCTATTTTTGTCTCGTAAGTAGAAACATAAGATCACGACCGCCACCTCCCCTCGTTTTGTCTTGATCGATAGATCAAGAAATCCAGTGAATAATCATCGATCCCTCGATCTTTCTCTTCAATCGCAACATATTTACACTCCATTGCCTTTTATTCATCTCAGTGGAATTTCTATCGGCGACAAAGACAAGGCAAATCTTCATATCCGGTTCAAGCAGATATCTTCTTGCAGCCTCCAAACGGAAGTAGTAGGACCAAGTAACGTCCATCAGTCCCCGAAGACTTTTGACAATTTTTAACCTTTGTTAACTCGAAAGCTAAGCTCGCAATTACTCAAACAGCTTATGAATAAATGTCATGCACCTTCATTGCTGTTCCTCGCTAGGTCCGTGTCAGGGTCAGATGAGATCACTAGATGCAAGGATGCGGCTCATACTCGCCATGCGTTCCTAGCTGTTAATTATTCCAGCAGGACTTCAAGGAAGAACCTCGTCGTATAGGACCTCGATTTACCAATGAGCTACTTACGCCAGATCGCGGACATCCTTGATCCTCGACGGATAGATATTAAATTTTATCAATATAAAAGATCCTTCTCCATCACTGCATCCTAGCTACCTTGCTATACGCTGGAACGATATATCAAAGGATTTAATCAGTCCCGTTCAGTAGCTTATAGACAATCAGCCCGAACCACTGAGACATCGCTCGTGCCCTGAACTCCTCTCGGGACCCGTTAGGCACTTGGACCAGGTCTCTGTATGCTCGCACCTTCTCATCTTCTCACCTTGCCACAGTCACGTCGTCTCACAGTCGCGTATACATGTGGTTAACACTGCGATTACTCCGAGTTATATTTAGTTTGAGATTGGCATAGGTCGCGAGCCTGCTGTTTGTTATCTGTTTCTGCGCACGTGGTCTCAACTGAACATGATCTAGCTACGCCTAGGTCCAATACACTGCTGCAGGGATTATCGGACCTAGGATTCATTAATTGTCTTGAAATTTATAATTGACATTTAAATTTTATTCATATTCGCCAACCTTCATCGTTATCTTACTTTCTTTCCCTATGTTTCTACGTCGGGTATTCATCCTCCGTAACACCGGTTGCGCATTATCGGCTTTGCCAGGGTATCAACTACTGGTTGAGATCCCTCGGTAATTGCCGTGTACGTATATAGCGTGTGCGCCGCGGCGCGTATACAGCTCGTATCCCCGACCTATCCCAACCTCCTCGTCATCGAGGGCGTGCGCACTAGAGGTTAGGTCGGGTTAGGGACGTCACTGGCTGTGCTCATCCGCTAGAATAACTCCTGGCTTCTGCGATTCCACTTTCCGTGACGTGTCGCCGTTACACTATCTTTAATCCCGACGCGATATCATCCCGCGACACTCTGACTCGTCCATCCTGACATACAGAAAGAAAATGTCTAATTCCAATAACTGATCTGCTCGCTTCCGCTTAGTTGCATTGCTTTTGCCATACTTTGGCGCTCACTGAATACGTTCGTCATAGGGTTGAGACTTTACGTAACGAGGAACAAGACAGCAGTTTGCGACATTCCCGAGATGATTGACAGGCTAGTTATGCATTTTCTTACATTTCTAAGACAAAATGGCTGTTCTTAGGTACGCGGCCAGGGATTTGGCCATTAATAATTTGCCAAAGAATCAGTCGAATGTTTTTCAATTTAAATAATTCTTTTTTTTTATTTATTGTTTCTGCCCCTCATTCTCGGACAAACGGGGATCATTAATTTGGCAGCGACCTCGCGCAGCGTCTCGAAGCTCAACGTGTTCCATGCGTATCGCTTAACCTCGCATCGAAGTTTCTTCCATAAGAACGTGAAAACGCCTACTCGTGCGTCTACCTACTACCGCGTGTAGACATATATTGACGACGTCATTATTAACTCTCGCAATTTTCGACAGCTCACATACGATCCCTCATATCCATATGGCGACCTAGACCTTTCGCTGTGCGTCAAATACGCACGCGTTCTCTTTCAGCCGATTTGCTTCCTTAACGATCGTTCTCCTCGTATCTTAATTGGCTTAGCATAGGTCTGAGAAGAGGATCAGAAAGTCGTCATAACGATCAACTGCTCCAATCGCTCGGACCGATACATATAATTGCCTCAAATGATATTAATCCTTAGTCGAACGCTTAGTCGAATCAAACGTATTTCGTAAACTTACATTTTTTTTCGATTAGGACATCCAAAACAGGAATAATCGATCTTGCCGAGCTGATGAGCGTCTATGACGAGAGCCGGGTACTGATGCGTCACCGCTTCGATCGATGACAATGACGGACGTGGATGACCGTGAGGATGACGGTTTATGACGATTACAGTGAAGATGAGAATGAGGATGAGGACGGGGCGGCGTCGTGGGACTAACGTCTTTGGGGACTGGCGAAATTATTGACCCTTGAACCACGAGAGTCTTGACTCCTTTCGACGCCGACGCCTAGTCCGCTTTCTCAGGCACTTGCTTGTGTTCTTATTCCTCATTTATTCGAAGTGTTAACACTGCCGCACCACTAGCACTTGCATCTCTCGCAGGTCCAATTGTCACTTAGGATGATGATTGAGATGCTTCTTCGGCTGGATGATCAGCTTCGACGTGAAAAGAATGAACTAGAGGTAGATGATGATGAAGAGGATGATCGCTCGTGCGACCTCATTCATGCGTCGCGTGTGGGCCTGGGTGTCTCGAATGTGGGTTATCTTTTGTCCTAACAGTACAGCGTCTCTTTTACGTCCTCGCTCTGTCTTTCCTGTCGTCCTCCTCCGTACGTCACGACTAACGGTTCCTCGCGTGGCCCACTCCGACGCGCTGCATCCTTCGTTCATTCACTCTTTTTATGTTCTTCCCTCTTTCCTCCGTCCGTTAATATACGATTCGTCCTTCGCTAACCAAAGAATCTAACCTTCCCGATATGCACGGCAGTGAATATTATTACGTATTGGAGGAAACGTGTTATTGGCAATGAACCACGTCCTGAGGATGATCCTAAACGGTCATATCTTCATCCGCAGGAAAATCTTCCCAAGGATGGCAGTGGGTCGTAGAGAGGACCAGTGTACTAGATTGCTTCGAGATCAGGTCAATTGGCAGTGTACACACGTGGACGGTTCCTTCTCAGATCATCACTCGTAGCCAACTAGCGACGTCTCGCGGATCCCAATGGATGATCCCAGTGGGAAGTTAGTTTCGTCCGATAAATTCATTCCGACACTTCCGGTTCGCCGACCGAGTCCTAACCATCACCAATTTTAAAGCACCTTTACCCACCTCTATGTATATTCTCCTTGGTTTTATTTACGATTGAACTCAACAAAGTTCTCTCATTAGAAAAATATTCTTCGACACCCGAAAAACCACTCTCTTCATATCCGGTACACTCACTCGATCAAACAGAAATCCATCCACGGTAGTCCAAACTGAAACACCGGTTTTCACGCGCGCGATACTAAGAGTCACCAAAGTGTCTCAGGCAGCTGAACAAGCTCACGTTCCAGGACCCAGAGAAGTCACAGTACCCACGGAAACACGTGGTTCCCCTCGTTCCTCGGGTATTATCTTACACGGTTGATGCACCCTTGCGAAAATCATCCGCGGTGTAAGGGGCCGGGGTCGTTCAACGAGTGAGAGAGAGAAAGTAAAAGAGAGCGAGGGAGAAGGAAGACGTGGGGCTTTTCGCGCGGCTACGTGAATTCCGAGTGGTGGAGGAGCTCAGTTGGCTTGGACAAAGTAGGCCGACGACTGGGACAGCGGCCACAGGCAACGGCGCTCTGTCGAGGAACCCGCCAGCGCTGTGGAACTGGGGAACTGTGGAAGTGGTACCCTCCTCGTAAACGCACGCTCTCCGTTCTCCAGTAGGGGGACGCGAGTACTACCGATCTATCCTCCATACTGCAAGCTGCAACTAGGACTCCCATAGTAATGCCCCACGAAGATCCCTCGATCTGGTAGATGCACAATGTTAACCAAGCTCGATATGATATATATCAAATAATTTGTATAAACATTTTTTCGTCGTATTCACTTTCTTTGTATAATAAAACCCATATAATGACATTTTTATTATATATTTCCTGTCTCGTTCGGTCTTAATGGTCCACGTCACTGGAGAATTGCCACCTCCATGAAAAGCGTTTTAGAAGTCTATTGGTGGGAATTTACCACCAGGAGGCCACGGAAGGACCGTCCTCTTGGCCAAAGGAGAAAGTGCGACTCCTGGCCTCGTGTAGGTGCGATCCGTTCGTATTACTTATTCTTACGGTCTAGGCCACGATGTTTGATAACTCCGAAAACTTTCACCTTCCAAACTGACTCCCATCGTCGGCAGCATTGCTTGCGAAGGATGCTGAACGATGAGGTAGATCGTGAAAGCGAGATGAGCCACTATAGCTGTACGCTCTGAAGCGACGAGTCCTCTCACGCAGAGGATCCAACCTCTCGAGTAGTCTTGACATTTCAGCATATGGTAAAAGAGATGAAAGAGAAAAATTGATCTGGACACGTGGAACACAAAGCAAGAGAATTTCGAGTCTTCAGGGTCAAATTGAATTTGAAATATCGCTCGAGGAAGTTATGTTCGAGTTGGTGGTACGTGCGTCCTTGGCGTCACTTCCGGTGACGTTTAAAAGTCCAACTATCCTTCGAAGCTACCAACTGCCGCTTCGGACTATCCGATCTTCGTTCGTGTCTCCTTCGAGCGACACAAGGATCCCATCTAGTCAATTCCCTTGACCTCAAAAGTCGCTGTCTACACTTAATTGCTGCTGCACCAGCTCAGCAATGTTGCTCGCCTGCTCAGCTACGTTTGATCCCGTAATGAGGTAGAGTCTGCAGTCAACAACTACTGAGAAAGGAACTAGCGATACCGAACAAAGCCTAGACTCGCTTGGTAACACATCAGACAATCGTTAACGCTTAGAGTCCGAATACTGTGAATAAAATGTCATAGTTAAAAAATAATTTTTTTGATCTTTAAAAATTTTGATAAAATAATATGGCACACCTCGTCCAAGCTACTCTTACTTTAATCGGGGTCAAATCTTTCCGTTTTAACGCGTATTCGGGTCAACTAGTATTGTCTGTCGTAGGATGACTTCAGCAGTGGACGTCTATTCCCATCTTGAACTTATTATATTTATACCGTTCAACCTTTGCGCTACTAGAATCTGCATACTTTTTCAATTAGCATAAATTCATTTTAAAATATCTACTTTTGTGTTCTGTGTTCATTAAAAAGCCTCAAACCGGCCGCGAACGCCGTCCTGTCTGGTCTGTCTAATCTGGTCTCTAACGGCAAGGAGACGTGGTTCGTTTCTATTACCGCTAGCTCAGGATGAGCATAGCCGTGACTCCAGAGTATAGAGCGTGAAACACGGAGTATACAGTGGTGGAGAAGAAGGAAGGTTGTTCAGCTGAAACTGACTCGAGCGTTCAGAGTACCGCAAGCCCCACTGACTCACAGAACTACTTTCCCTTCTTTCCCGCTCGACTCCAGCCTCTTCCACGAGAGTGAAATTCTCCTACGCCGTCGAAGGTCCGCCGAAAAGAAAAGGGGAAAAAAAAAAAAAAAACAAGAATAAATAAATGAGAAAGGCCACTGTTTCCGGGTGAGAAAATTTTCCTGACAACCGGTTACTCCGCTACCGTTTGCATACAGCGAACGTGTATAGTGAAACCAGATTATCTTTCTCGTTAGCGTATATACAAGAGAAACCACCAAGACCTAAATCACTTGCAGTCTTATTATTTCCGGTCGACCAGATGATTTCGAGCTTTTCGCACTGCGCCCGAATGTCCGTTCAGCATACATGCAACTTATCACGTAACGCGGTCGACAATTCACCCTGGAAAACTGTATGACTAATTGTCAGCGATCAACATGACCGCTAAATAAAAAGGTGGCCCTCGCGGTAAAGTGCGACTGCTGTTGTACGGCCAATGTACACAGTAGTATCCAATGTAAGTATAAAGCGTGTACAGAGTACAATGTGTACCGTAGGCCGTCCGGTAAGCCAGGCTTTCTGGGTCAAGATTCAAGTTCTTTGGTAGAAACCAGTTAAACGTTCTGACCCTCGTTCTGGACCGAGCACTTTGCAATTAGTAGAATTCCTATACGTTTGGGACGATCCAGATTTGGGTTTCGTTAGAAAGATATCAGTCCTCGAGAAAGTGCGCCTGTAAACTTTTCTTCAATTCGTAATAAAAATCATTTGATAGAAACAGTTACGAATATTCGTGGATAAATGTTCTTACTTGATTAGCCAACCGGAAGAGGGGTTGACGCCGTCATCTTTAAATTTTACAATTTTCTATAGTGGCTACGAGCGCGAGAGAGATGGATTTATGGCTATTTACACGAGCAAGAGAAAGACGAACACACTGGTAAGTCAAAAATCCAAGTAAAAAATTGCAAAATTTTTTTAACATTGTCCATTTCTTTGGGTCTGTTTTTACTGGCAGAGACGAGGACCCACGTTGTATTTACGTACATAAAAGAAAGACGGATACCGGCCATCCCCGATTCATGAATAAAACACTATTTCTTAAAATGGACTATCCTAGTTTCGTGCTACGTTTAAATTATTTATGTTCGTACATAATTCTAATTCCGACTCTACGAATATTTTCTAAGTGCTTCAACCCACTTGTCAATGATGCAAAGTTACTTTGAAATAATATCTTCGCAAAAGCAACAACCTCCGATACGTTTCCTGTACCCTGTTACGATCTATAGTAGAATAGCAATCAATCGTTTGGTTCGATGTACCGAACGGATGAGAATCATGAAACAAGCTGTACGAATATTGGCATCGCATTAATTTTGACACGCTTTCCCCTACCAGAGATCGGCCCGACACGACGGCTCGGGACGCTCTACAACGCCATAGGATACGCCGTGCGCTATGAAGTCGCTCAGGAAATGAATTCGATCTGGCGATCGTAGACTTTTGAGTCGTAGGTTTTACTTAACGCCGTCACGTTCCATTTAGACACGGACTATGAGATAGCGTAGAAAGTGTTCATTACTTATTGTATGCCATAGCACTTCCTTGTAGGCCTGACCTTTCTCTTGCCTTCTTAGGTACCGGGCTATCTAGCTATACATATGTATAGGTATACATATGTATACCTATATCCATTAATCTCGCGCCCATTAAACTGCTCTCCTTACTACCATATACGTGGTATAAGCATAACCAAGGGGGTAACAGTGTTTATAACCAGGTGCAAAGGTGAATCCACTATAGAATTTTTAGTTTCCTGAATTCCTATTTTTAAATCGAAGGATCCTCGGGGGTAAAGCGAAACAATGGTGAAAGCAGTGGGAAATCAGTGCTCTGTGAATCCTTTCGTTTTCACAGGAATCGCTATGAATTAGTTTCGTCCATTTGTCAAATCACGGAGGAACCTTTCACTTAAAAAAAAAAAATGAAAAAAAAAAGAACACGATCGACTTTCCTCGTCGGCCAAAAGTTACGAAAGGGGTTAAGTAGAGAGTCGCCGAATAAAATCTGGCCCGATTACCGAACACGTCGAAGATCAAGGGCCGCCGTAACTTTCACGTGCCGCTAGATCGTGCGAGCTTTGATCGAGTAAACGTGCAGGAAACGATCGACCAAATTTGTTCCTCGTGATCAAATGACGGTTAAAACAGCTTCATTCGTAAATTGCAAGTCTCAATCGTAAAAGAGACCCTGCAAGGTGTTTGCTGCTTTTCATAAAATCGTTACCACGTTCGCATTCGCACGACGGAACGTCAAAGAATAATTTCCACCGCCATTCCGCGTCATCCTCAACGACGAGGACTTACGTTCCTATGCCTGCCGGAGATTCGATTGCGTAAATGTAGGAAGCGCCGATGCATTCACCTTTTACGTATAACAGCCTTGCCACTTCAGGGGTTCCCAGCGAAGCGTCGACTTCGCCTTGTTCGTCTTCGAGAACTTTCATGGGGACTGTACAAGCGTTCCTTAAGTATACACGTGGTTACTAGCTGCACTGGTAACGTGGTAGAATCACTCGCGATGAAAGATTGAGAACTTGGTACGTTACTAGGAGAACTTGCGAGGTCGCTAACTTTCTCTTAGTCCCATCGCTCTTGAGAGCCAAGAGAAGCCAGCTCGATGATCTCTCGTAGGTCTTACGATCAGCCATACACTCGGATTCATTATCAGACACCCTTGATCGACGACAACAACCGACAATCAGACACGTAATTATAACAGCCTAGAGTTTCCGAAGCGAATGAGCTTCAATGTCAATAGAATTTTTCCCTCGAATGCACCGCGACAATTGCGACAGTCATATTTACTTTAGACCTTGTTTACGTTCGAAACGCAGCAGTTTGGTAGTCGTACCGGTTAACTAAGATATTTACGTGATGAAACGAGCGCAGTACCAAAACGAAAGTGGTTCAAGGCGCTCGCAGGTCGCTGCCATTTGAATTCACTGAACTCAGATTGGTATTCGTTATGATCCTCTCCCTGTCCTCCTCGCTCGCTCGCACGTATAACATTTACAAGCGTCTCCGTCGCGTAACAGCACAGCGACGGGAGTAGCAAGCAGAGGCATTACATATTTTTGTTTATGCGCCACGCTCGGGCACCGATGACTAACTCTTAGCGAGAACACGGCCGTGAACGGGAACGATCGAAAGCCCGGACCCCCCCCCCCCCTGCGCATTGCCATGCGACAAGGTCTCCCTTTCTCCTCCGCTCCTCTCTTCCATTCGTCGATTCTTCCCTCTTTAGCGCTTTGTGCGTCGTTCACGAAGATTCGAATAGAATTTGAGAATGACGCTGGCCATTACGAGTGTCCTAGATATGTGTTTGTTGCATCAAGCGAAATTCATAAATGCATAGGTTATGTGTACCCGCGAGTATGGTAATGTATCGACGATTGGTATGGACGGCCTTCCTGATGCAAGGACTGGAAAAAGGCCAAGCCGCTCGTCGACAAAAATTGCAAGGCGTGTATAATTTTCGAAAGTGATACCGATTAGCTGAGCGATCAAGGATCGACGGGGTAGACATTGCCGAATTGTATGAGGCTCATCGAGGTGAGTCTGTGTAAACCCGGCCTGATTTCACTATGCTTTGACATAAGTAAGTTTGAGAAGGCGACGGATAACGACGCCGACAAGGCGCGCTGCTGAATAATATTTCCGGAAATAGAAGCCGACGGTAAACAAGATCCTAGCGAAAGATCTCGATGTTTGTTGGTTAAGTTTTGCAAAATATATAATTCAGAAGCAGGTAGACGATTCTGTTAAAATCACATGAAAAATTTCTCCCCGAATACCAAGAGGGGTTGTTTATGTCATTACAGAAGAGATCCCTTGCACGTTACGCCAATGTAACGTCCCCTGTTCATCCGCTCCATTCTATCCAGGCATTCGAGCCTTTTCCTCCCTTTGAACCCTCTCGAGCTCTCGTTCACCCAAGCTTCCCCTGTGTGCCAGGTAGGGTGAGTCGCGGTGACGTCACGACAAGCGGAAGGGATGCCAGGCGAGTCTCGAAGGGGCGGAAAACTCGACACTGGAAGGGAGAAACGGTGGAAGAGCCTCGGGGTGGTGGAAATGTAGGGGCGATAGGGGTCGTTGTTGGGGAGATGCTTACGGGGTGAACGACCGACCTAGACTCAGAGTCAGGGGTGTGCAATGTAGGAAACCACCCGTAATAGCGACCCTCCGCCAAAGCAATCCGCAAGGGTAGGTTTTAACGCGGCTATGCAAGAGTCCAATACGCAAATAGCTTACAGCTACGTTTCTATCCAACACTTAGAATTTTGCACGTATCAGACACGTGACTCTTTGTGAGTCTATCGATCGCTCATACTAGATCGCCCAATTGGCGTTGCTTTCAATTAAGCGTTTCTTCTCGCGTGTTAACGACTCTTGGAAGAGGCCTAGAAAATTCTAGCGATCGATCCCAGACCCCGTGTCATAGCAGAAAAAGGTGTCAGCATGAATTCTACCAATTGTGGTCAAATTCGGTCCAAAGAAAGTAGCGATCCGCGATTCCTAATTTCTGATTCGTGTTTCGCGCTAATCGTGGAAGGACAAGGCGGTTCTCAATTGTTGCACACGGGAAATCTCTCTCGCTCTATTATTCGCTGTGTGTGTCTCTCTCTCTCTCTCTCTTTTCGAAGCGTCACACTACCACCACGTGGCTCGTATTGATCCTCTTCGGTACCACGAGGAGGAGGATGAGGAGTAGAGGGGGTTGCGCGGCTGGGGGTGCCACTACTACCTCTCTCTCTCTCTCTCTCTCTCTATCTCTTTCTCTCCCTCACTCTCATTTCTCTCACTCTCTTCTCTATGCTCGCTGAGGGTAGCAGCCTAGTGCCCCTGCCTTTCGGTCGTTCACCCTACGTACACAACGAGGAGCAGCCACTCGATTTCGGTTCTTTCGTTGCCAGATAAAAAAAAAACAGTTGATCTTACGTGGCTACGCTATATTTGACCCTCTTGGTTCGAGATAGAGAGATCTTTTAACAGCGAAAGCAGTCAGTCAACCATTCAGTTGACCACTGAACCGGTCAGCCAGTCAGCCAGTCTGCCAGCCAGATGACTATCGGCTAAATGGCAGGTATAATCCATACGTTTGCTCTGCGCCAAGAAATACTCCTCTCCTGTATCTAAAGAAATCGCGACTTTGTAAGTGGCGACTAAAAATTGACGCAACGTGGGCTACTCGTGCGTTTACTTGGCAAAATTAGAAAGCGGCCTTTTTATTCGCCACTCGTTACGGCCTCGTCCTCCGCAAAAGGTTAAGGTCGAAATCAAGTGTCTCCGAGCTGTACTCGCTGCCATTTTTATTATCGTCAGCACCGTTAGTACCTCCGTTAGCAATGACGTCAACAGTAGCCCCAGGATTAACGAACAGAAATACGGAAACATAAGAGACTCGGCGTTTCTCATTGGAACCATTTGAGAATCTCTCCGGCACAGAATGATCGGGATGTACGGTCAGATGAGAATAGCGGAAGTGGAAGTGAGACAGGAAGAGGAAGGCGCGCGCTGGGCGCTGCGTTAAGAGCTTTTGCGGATCGATGCTTCAGCGGAAAGCATAGTAAAGTTATACTTGGGTCTTAGTGTCGAAGAAGTAGAAGCGTCCCGGGGAGACGGGAGCCCTAGGGATAAGCAGACACCTAGAAGAGTTAAGACACACCCTGGGGAGTTCATCCCTCTTTCTTTCGGACTCAGGAACAGGCACCTTCTGCACCCTCACCTCCTGGGAAACTGATTGGATGAAAAACCTCCCTGAAGACGATATGGTACTAGGGGAAAAAAAAAAAAAAAATAGATAAACGAAGCAGCTGGGGTACGTGCTCTAGGGGTAGCCTGGAGGGATTCCAAGGACCCTAGAAGGGTTCCTGGGTATAAATATTGCAACGGGCTATCGGGGTTTCGTAAAAGAATTTAATGGTGTCCTTTGACCTTTGATAAAACGGCTATACCGTAGTGCAACGATCGGTTTCTCAAACGGTCCTAAATTATAATCAGGGGTAGAAGAATGACACAACAATTAGGCCACGCCTAGCCTATATTCGCCGAGTGCATTCACCCCTGCGTAGGAGGATTCGCCTTCTCTTGGATTTTTGCTGGGTTCGCACCTGCGCGTTATACGTGACCCACGTGTCAGCCACGTGGACATAAAGCGAAGGAGCCTCCCCACCCCTGGCGACTATGGGGTGGCTCCGGAAAAAGCACAGGTCCGAGGGGATGAGTATCGACCAAGGGCAAGGGCGAGGGCATGCGTATACGTATCTACGTATTACGTATCGGGTAATCATATGAATTCTTTCATACCAACAGAATGAAAGATAAATCGTCATTCCGATCTCATCCTTCATGTATCCCTTGAGCCTTGAGAATGATGTGCACTTCCGGAACGTCAAAGTCCATTGAAAGAATTTCATCTAAAGATCCTCAGCTTGAATCTCAGCTATAGAATCGTTAACAAGAATCAATACATCTCGGTGCCTCTTCATCCCTTAAATACCAACTGAAAATTATGTAAATCTAATGAAATTTTAGAAATACCGGAAACTGCTCACTCCGGAAGCGTCGCTCGAGCCATAACGAATGAAAGCCTCAGCATCGTTTTGGACAGCCCTGAGTATTCGTATCGAGCGGCAATGCCAAGGGCAAGGGCGCCCTTCCCCCACTCTCACTCTACGACCCCCCCCCCCTTTCCCTTCTCATCCTCTTCCTCTTCCTCTTCCTGTTCCGCGTACCACCACCTACGCATTCACGTACGCATCGTCTCAATACTTGCTCCACTGAGTTTCTACCGGAAGCTGCCTCGACAAACCCACGGAGGATCTCACCAACTCAAAATGGACCATCCTCCCTTCGTAACCAAGTGCCAGGACCAGGGCGTCTTATCAAACAGAAGGAAACACGAGAGCCACTAGAGAGAGCTGAAGTCCAAGTGGGGTGAATGCACTTAGCTCCATAGAGACCCAGCAGTAACGATGATGATGTTTCTAATGTTACGCAAACGGTGCAGCACAGTTACTCCGGAGAAGCTAGATGAGTTCGCTTGTTGGTACCTGACAAAGATTACTTTCACCATTTCCTCGTTTTTCTTCAGAGACACAACCAACGCTCCGAGCGGCGGCTCGTAGTCATTGGACCCAAAGGGCTGTTCCGAGTCCCAACCGTGAATCAGTCCCATCGTCTTGACGATTAGAAAGGACTCGTTCATAAATTTTTAAGGTTATGTATATCCCTCGCCGAAGAAACAGGAAGTGCAATTGAGAACCACTGTGCAAAGAGAAAGTCGCGACCGAGATATTTTGCGTCCGTAGCTCAGGCACGAACGGAGAAACATAGAAGACATCGGGACGGCGCGCGCCATGCTGTGTATAGTAAAGGAAACCCGTTGGGCTTGTTTCAATTCTGCACCCGCTTCGTGATCAGGTTAATCGCTCAATTGGAATCGCGAAGCGACGTGTCTCTGCCATGTTTCTTGTTAATGAAGGTGTAACGCGGTGGTCGTTTCTAAGTACATATATGTACTTTTTATAGGTAAGCCTAGCCTCCGTCTTCCAGACGGAATATTTGTGAGTTATTTTTCTCGGCTATTGCACGCAACTGCACGCTACTGCTATTGGCTGGCTAGCCAACGTAACACCTACGACGTACTCTAGAAACAAGGTACACGGAGTACGCGTGTACTTGGAGAATCGAGATCAAAGGCCCAGCCGCTAGCTAGAACGCATGTCTGATGTCATTCTTGTTTTATAGGTGGTCTTTCGCGCGAATATAGGCCACTTCTTGCTGTGCTTGTTCGAATATGAAATAATTCGCAATACCTCGTTAATGAATACTTCAAAAGGTGAATAACAGCAAGGGTACGCAGTCGATAAGCTTTCGTTGAAGAAACTTTGAGGATCTTTAGAATGATCGTTAATTCTTCACGCAGTCTTCTCAGTTCGGATAGTCGGTAGAAAAAAGAAAAAAAATTGCACCGAGGTAGAATGAACAGTAGATTAGCCACAAAATGATCCACGCTCGATACAAGGATATTCGGCATCCACGATCACGATTCATCCATAACCTGTCGATAATTCGCGTATGATATAAAACAGACGTAAAAAGCAAGTGCAAGGTAGCATAGACGCTGGTATTCTCGGAGAAAGTTTCTTACGTCATGAGAAACTCGGGCCACTCTACTCACTCCGAGACACGCACGCCCCGAGAGCCAGTTGCAATTTTCCGCAATTAACCAGCTAGAATTCCGCGTTCGCCTCTCTTTCCCTAGAGGGTCGCCGTTAGTCTAGTGGCTGCCGCAGTGATGTCGCAAGAGACAGTAGCGATGATTGGAAAGACCGAAAGCAGCAGAAGATAAAATGAGGAAATGACGAGTCGAGATCTAAATGCTATAACTACACGGCATAGTATGCCAGTACAAAATGTGGAAGCCGCTTACGAGATATATTCAAGAAGTGTTGCAATGGCCCAGAAGTGGTAGTTGTATAGGCAAAGGGTCAAAAACACGAGGCGGCACAGTTTCTAGGCCATGAGCTGCTATCTATAAACCCCTGGCTCGCCCGACACTCTGATTGGCTGACTTGGCTGACTAGCTGCCACGGACCTAAGCAATAATATTTCCTGCGAGATATCAAGTGCAGACTATAGAATACAGACTTTAAATAGAGTATAGTGCGATACTTCCGTTCGAACTAACTAGAAGACATAGGACTTATGGTTTTACTAGGTTTACGAAATTCGTACCTATTTCTCTCACCTTCGTCCTCCTACCTACGGTGCCAATAAAATTCTTGATACTAACGAAAATACATTTACGTATCATCGACAGAGGGCGGGAGGAGAACGGGTCATCGTTTCACGTTCAACTTGACAATGGGCTATCGAATACGTGGACTTGAACGCAAAATGCTACATGTGTGAATGCACGACGACAACGTTTCTGATTATACAATGGCGCCGGTTCTGCGGCTGTGTTACACTGTGCATATGGGAGACCGAGTACGAAAGTACAGTGCGCGAGCGACCGTTCGCTCTCTCTTCGACGGCGGTGCTCAATGTGCTTTGTTAAGTAGTAATCGGTAAAAATGACACGAGAGCCCGAAGGTAGGTGGGAAGAAAAGAAATATTCGAGGATCAGGTCGATTTGGGGTAAGATTATTGGTAGGATAAATAAATCCATTTGAGAATACGATAATAAGAGTAATCAATTTGTATCGATGATATAACCATTACGAAAGTGCCTCAGCCTGTGTCTCGCCTGGTAGGTACGGACTATATGGTCAAAGCGAAGAAGGAAAGATACGCTCCTGGACACTCGGTCAATCAGGAACGGATTGACCATCCTGCTTAAAAAACCAGTGTACCTGGTATACACTCTCTCCTAGTTATATCTGTCTGTCTCTATGCTCCCTGATCGTGACGCTCCACCTCCTCCTAAGCGCTAGCTTAGCAGCAGGACTAACGACTTTCACTTACCGGGCCGCAGCGGCAAAACTTACTTCCTGGACATGAAGTCAAACTGGTCGAGACTACGTGAACGGGACGAGATTTCCTGGGGTGTATTATGAGTTACAGTTGGTTGGCGAAGATTGATTAACGATGCCTGGAACATTTTCAGCACCCATTCGACATGACGAACGTCCCGATAGGTTTGTATAATGTGGGTGTGAAGAGGGAAAAAAGAAAATTATTAAATTTCCAAAAAATTCTTAGAGAACGTAGAATAGCCGAGGTGTCTCGTAACGAAGATAAATCATTACGACGCGGATGATCGTCAGAGACAAATGGGTAAAGTGTCTTCTCCAGGTTATACCCTGGACCCCTCGTGCTCTTGGATGCTGCTAATAGAAATGGCGTAAGAAGGTCCCGAGGCTTGAAATACCATCCAAGCTTCGAATGCATAGGTCATTTCCTCGTGCATAACCTAATTAAGTGATTATTTAACACTCTCCACAGTTAGCACTCTCTCTTTCCTTCTTCGATCCACACCCCACCCGTTGTCGCTCGCTCGCTCATTCACTCTCCTTACTACCTACTTTCCCACCTACTTTCACAGACTAGAGTGGTCAAAAGAGAGAAGGCTGCTGATCGGTAGGTCGGCTCGGTACGGCTGAGAAAAGGGAAATGATGGGAGGGTTGGCTAGGTGACTCGTGATCGTAGAAGAGACAGAAGAGTAAAAGAATGAGAGAGCGCGAGAGTTCAAAGAGAGGAGAGAGAGAGAGAGAGAGAGAGAGAGGAAAGGGTTAAACCGTGCTGAGCTCTGGTGGGAATGCAGTGGGGCTGCTGGTTGGTAGACCGAGTGCGCATTGGCAGGGGACAGGGTTACCCGCGGTCGTTGTGTCCAAAAACTTTGGCAATAAACTTACACTCTCGCAAGCAAATGTAACCAGCCGGATAGTTTCACTAGTTGCGTAACTTAATAGGCTGCTGCTGCTGCTGCTGCTGCTGCTGCGCTCCCGCCGTTGTACAGCTAGAGTTCGCTGCTGCTAGCAGCTATCGGTAGCATCGCTAATAAACAGCCTGGGTTCGTGCAACGGGACCAATCGTTAAGGTCTACTATGCTATAGCTTATCTCACGACACGGCAAGAACAAGATAATAGGTCAACATCCCTATAGGTATCGGAAGGGGAATATCAAAGAAATAGAAAGGTCTGGTGTGGCATTTTTAAATGAGTTGAGAACCGCATACGTTGAGCGTATCATTCGAGACGCGTGGGGGTAAACACGTAAGCGGGAATAGTTATGGCGTTGCGCAAAGGTTCGAAAAGTTCATGATACAAAGTCATGTTACGAAAAACGCTAGACGGCTTGTGGACGCGTGTATCGCTACGGCCTGAGTCAAAGAGAAAGTGATGTGAATCTTGTATAATTATAACTAATGTCAAACCGTAGTCGTTACACCAAGCACCGTCTTTCCAGAACATTCGAAATACGTAGGTATGCAAGACAATTTCGAGATTCTGGCTTTACACCGCCTATCGTGTATACAGGGTAATACTTGACGAACTAGCGAATGGGCCTAACGAGCGAACGAGCGATTCACCTCGTGTGGCCTAAATAAACAACCGAGAATACATCGACCTGCGAGCTAGCTGGCTCTCAGAAGTTGCACCTAACACCGTTTACGAAAGCTAGGCTACGGCTAGAGAACTCGACCCCGGAGTAGACCACGGCCAGATGAGGGTTCATAGGTTCATCAGAATTTTACATAAGACGAGAAACAAGTTGGTAACTAGAGAAATGAGGATCGGGTGACTCTTAAGAGTTCTTGATCCTGATCGAGCATCGTCATCGGAAAGAGTTCGTGGCTGCGTTGGAGAGAAAAAGAAACGGTAGTTTACGATTGGCTGAACCGTCGATCCAGTATTGTCAACACGAAGCGTTCGCTATCTCAGAATTTTTCCACCTAGTTTCGAGGTATCGGCTAGTTTTTGCCGACCTAGTTATGGCTTATCGTGGAACGTAGGAGGCGGCCTCTAACGATTGGTCGCGTCTAGTCAAAGAAATCGTCAGGGTAGTGCGCGTCCTCGCTCTCCTCATTGACAGAGGGGGACACTTGACTTCTCAAGATCTAGTGCAAAGAGCACGAGATTTTACAGACAGTAATAAGACGCGCGAATGAATTTTTGAAAAAATCATTAATTTCGACGAAGTACAGTGTACGGGTAATATTGATTAATCAGCATGAAATTCTTCTTCCATAAAGTATAGCCAAGGGTTCTAAACACCTTTTCAACCTAGATCAAATCCTGAACTCGGAGTATCATCATGACGATAGCAAGTGTCTCCTTGGTGATAACACAGCTGCCTTTTACATTTAGTTTGACTATCTCTTCGTTCCTCCTTCTCTAGCATGCAGTCGTGCACACGCCGTGAATTAAGGCTTGCTAGAAGAAAGAGAGAGAGAGAGAGAGTATACACGAGTGTGACGAAGAGGAGTGTCGGTTGGCTTGCAGAGGGCGAGGGTGACGATGGTAAAGGGCAAGAGGGAAGGAGCTGGAAGGCTGGCGAGGCTCTAGAAGGCTCTAGGAGGGTTAGGTGTAGTATCGGTCATTACCTCCGGCGAGTAACTGGGTCAGTCGTCACAGCGCGGCTCGAGGCTTCGTTCCCTCAGCCGGCGCACTCGCGCACTCGACGACAAACCGGCGCGCCGCGACGTCGCGGACTAACTGCTAACCAGGGAACCTTCCACGCGAGTCACCGTCGTAGTAGATTTCACCATCGGAATAGGGCATGGTTTTGTATACCTGTATCTAGCATTATATATACATATATATATTAGGAAATATATCTCCACGGCCTCTTCTTAAAAGATAAACCCACACGTGGTGATCAGCTTGACTATGGCTCTATGTCTGCAGTCACGGAGGCCCCACGAGAACTCGCCGGCGCATTAGTTATGCAACGACTAGCGAAGGACAAGCTCGGTACAGTGTGCGGTGGCAATTGCGGCGGAATGGAAGAGTGGGGTTAGGAGCGGGATGGGAGGGGCAGCGTGGTCTAATTCAAAGCTGGATTTGCATTTCTCACTGCTAGGGATAATTAGATGATTACTGCATCCATCAGGTAATATCATGGGTCCAGGTATATAGGATGAGCAATCTTGATGATTGACCGATCCTTCCTCGGTACGTTATGATTTTACCATGGCATCCTTATTCGTGTTCCTGGCGATGCTGGCGACCCCTGACGTCCGAGATCAGGTCCCATTTCAGCAGGCGCATAAATACGTCCCTGATGACGTAGGAGACGCTCGGCGTCGAATTTGCAAAGCGTTTCGCGATTAACGAGCGAGCGTTGCATATCGGCATTCTGGGCCAAAGGTTGAGGAACGCTGGCCCTCGGAAGCGCAAGTCTTCCCACTCCTCCTCTTCACGTCCGTCAGCATTGCTCTTCGTGCTTTCGTCCGACCTACCTCAATCCTGCTACACCGTCTTCCTTCGTGCTCTTTTGTTTTACTATTATTCCGTCGTTCTGCCTTTATTAATGTTTCAGTGGTTCAATAATCGATGCGTTTCAAATCGGACCAGAGTCTGGGCGATGCTCGTCGTATAAATCAGTGACTTTCGCCAATTTCTCAAGACGAAGTAAGCAAAGTCCGTATAGCCAGGCGTAAATCCGTCCGCTGCAGCCGGGCTGCGTGAAGAGGGTCCCGTAGTTCGACGCGACGCGACGCCACGCGACGCGGCACAATGCACGTTGACCCATATTCAGATCTATCCTTTCCATAGACTATAGAGGAAGGTCATCGCTGTACGTCGCAGTCGTTAGCTCGTTACGTAACCCATCTTGTTTTCGCGCTCACTCGAAAACACGGAATGTCCATATGACTGGCTGAAACTTAGACGCTTTAAACAAGATGGCACCTGCTCTTCAGATCGTTCGCATCTACGACCAATGGCATTTTCGAAGCACGGAATCACACTGTGACTATCATACTCGACGAGACTGGGTCAAGCTAAGACATTGTAATGAAGTAAGACAATGGCGGCTACCAGACTTATTGCATGTTTTCAAGGCAATCGAAAATTTTGCGTTCGCGCCAAGAAATTCAGCAGTAAATTAATGGTCGATTCTAGCGAGCGTCTATGTCCGACTTAGCCTATAGTGATTGCGATACGGAGCGACCTCTAAGCTACCAATAGTACGTTCACGAGTAAAATGTGCTTCGGAGGGGCCAACTTTCTTACGACTTTCAATGTAAAGGAGTCCCCTGGAACTCAAACTTGCCTCGTGGGTTCGACACTACGTGCAAAATCAAACTCGTCACTCCTCGCACTATCCGCCATCTTTCGTATGATAGCACATAGATTTTCTATTCATTGGTTAGATCAACACGTCCCCCTCGTGACTATCTTTCTATGAAATCTTGACTTTCGTCAGCAATTTCACGCTCGACGGAACAAGCGAGCCAAGCATTATGTAGAATCGTAGAGACCTGCAGCCACCAGATAGCAGTCATGCACTGCCGCCTCGACGCCCGTCTATCTCGAGAATCCAAGTGACTGCCTCAAGAGCGTTATTCAAGGGAACTGGTTGCCTGATTCTTAATATCCGGCAGTCGGCACCTTGGACAACATGAATTCGCGAGATGATCTTAGCGACATCAAAAGTCACATTGTTGCCCTAATCGCAATGCAGTTCCAAGATTGCACAGTCTTTGTCAACGCATCTCGATTGCCCATAGTCGGCCGATAGAGAAGTGTACTTTTTCGTCTCTAATAAGCCTAGACACTTTATCTCAGCCCTGTCAACGGAGGTTAAAGAGCGACGAGAGAGAAGCAGGCAAAACGATGGGAGGCCCAGCCTCTAAGGTGACCAAGTGCAAATATAAGGAAGATACCAAGCTAGACGTTCCCCATGTAGAGTGCAGTTCGGTGCATCGTTGCATAGAAACTCCCACCATTCTAGAGTCGCGAACCCCACCACTGTCGGATCGGTTCCCACCATACGACCAAGTGAACCAGCGTGTCAGGGGTAACTCAAGGTAGCCGGGGGTTGTTGGAGGTGCTCGGAGGTGGTTTGCGCATGCGTCAAAATAGTAAACACTCCCTGGCTGCGCACTGCGGCCCGTCTTGTGGCAGGTCCGGGCCATCCGCCACTAGCGAGTACCAACAGATAGAGGACACAGGACGTAAAGGGGTGGGCAGCTCGATACGAGCTTGGGTTCAATGCACACCATCCCTCTGCCCGCCAACCACCCCCTTACCACCCTCCCGCCCCTCAGAGCCATCCCCACGGATGCACTTCTCCACATCGCCGAGTTCTATCCTAGCCAACCCATCCAACCATCGACGGGCACCGACGCCACGACCGCTGCCTTTTCTCCGTAAGAAATAGGTATAGGGATTGTCGGTGGTCAGGGTTCATCCTACCCTTTTTCACCCTCTGGTCCTTCCTTTCAGACACGATAAACGTTCGCGTACAGTTAAATAATACCGACGCTACTTCAGGACGGATGGAAAACGAATCTCGTATTATCGATGCATTTCGAATGCATTTTTTAAGTTTCGCACCAATTCGTCGTCGGATGCGATAACACGTAAGTGTAACTTTACCTAATGAGGCACCGGAAGCTCGATTCCCTCTGCGTCCCGACTTACCTGCAACATAGGTAATAACGTCGGCGTTAGTGGTCGCGCTAGAATAGCATATAAGAAAAGCAGGTAAATTACCCAGCATGCTCGCAGCGCAATCGTGAAATGTAAACGTAACCTGGCTCTCGCTTTACCGCGCGCTGTTTTTACCCTCGTCACTAGCTCGCTTCGAGTGGCAGGAGATTGACAGCCTTAGGAACTAGTCGGGTCACTCTACTTCCTGTAGCTGTATGCCATTACGTCTACACTGTATTTGTTTGAATGGTAAGAATTCCGATTCTAATTTTAGTATGGGCAGTGTCGTGGTAAAAGAGGGAAAAGAAGAGAGAGAGAGACGGAAAGTGAAAGAAAACGTTCCTTTGGTCGTGGACGTTATCGCGTACTAAGTAACCCAACGAGTCTCCTCTATCGGTTGACAAAGCGAGCGTCGTCACCTCGCTAGCACTATTATGAGAGATAGCGCGGGTTAAGGACCCTCCTTCGAGTACAAAGCTAAAGTGCACGGGATCGTGCGCCAGAGATCATTAGTAGCCGTGCTCGAAGAAAAAAAGGCGCATTCGCATGTAAACGCACTTAGGAGCATAGACGTTAGTGGGAGAATAGAAATGAATAGAAGTACAGGAATACGTAAAAGTAAACTGAATCGAGACGCATTAGACAATATTTGAGAAAATGCTAATTAATGTCCCACGATGAAAAGGGCTGCGAATGATAATCAAAGATCGCACTAGTGACAGGGATGTAACGAATTTTGAAAAAAAAAAAAAAATATTGCATTAACAAGTAGCGAGGTACGTGGGCTTGTTTTTTTATGAGATAGAGAAAAATGAGGTATCCTAAGGGGATGCTTTGGATGACTCGGCTGCAACATCAATCGCACCCTTCGCGTCAACGTCCTCGGCTGCCGCTGCCTTCGCAAGGGCCACGCGCGAAGAAATATCAAGGTATAAAGGATGAAGAGGCAAAGGGAGTTTCCTGGGTTCAGGAACATCCCCGCTTGTAGAATAAAAGACGATCATCAACCCTTAGCTGAAGTTTCATTCTGTTATTTTTTAAAATTTATTATCCTATAAAATTTATCCAGTTTTGCCAAATGACGTGGCTCGCATTATTTAAGCGTCCAACCTAATCTGACACGCTTATTGCCAGTTACTATGGCGATGCCAACGATCGTGAATAAATTGTACAAAAGAAGTCATTCGTTCTGCCGGAATGTCGCGTCTGTTGGCAAATCGATACGATTAAAAAACTACTGCCGATGTAAACAAACTGCTTTGGCAGCGGCGATGCACTGGCTCACGGAGGTCATTGACCGCGGCTGAAGAGAACGTAGGTAAGGGTGGACGGGTGGCTGGGTTGCTGAGTGCATAGGGCGGAGGGGGGGGGGGGGTTCGCGGGGGTTAGAGCGAGACGTAGAAGGCATAGAGAAGAAGAGGCATACCGGTGGGTGGGGAAGGGGAGAAGGGAGGAAAAGGTACAGTGGTGCCTGCGTTGGAGGAGAGGCGGAAGAGAGTAGGATACGCCGAGAGAAAGAGATGCAGGGAGATGCAGCGCGAAGCAGTTAGGAAACGAGGAGGAGAATGAGGGCTGGGTACCCCAAGGGTGGTAGCTGTAACGAGAGGGTGCAGAAGGCGGAGAGGGGCTAAACGAGACTTGCGGACGAGAGGAATGGCAAGGGCGGAGTTGTGTGCAGTTGCATCGACCGATGGCTCAGCTGTGCATCCCCCCCCTCCCCCCCCGCTCCCCTTCCCAACCCCTATCAATCCTTCCCGTACCTTCTCCCCGTCGCTCTCGACTGCCATCACGGGTTCCATGGCCTCCTCCCAACCACCCCTTGTGAACTCGCTCGGCCCGGACCTCGCGCAACCCCCTCCCCCCCCCACCCTCCTCCTACTCTTCTCAAACCCAACGCGTCACGGGGGATGCTGCGCTGTGAACGTGACCCTCAAAACCCAGGATACATGTAGTTACAGCGCACGACCGGCCACGCGCCGTCATACATTCTCACGCATTCCTACGCATTCCCACGCATTCCGTCGCAGTCTCGCGCAGCCTCTGCCAATTTCCAGACGTATTTATGCAACGGCTGCATCCCGTCGGCGTCGTGATCCTAAATAATCTAAATGGTAAGAGGTCGTTTGGTGTCCTGGAATGATCGTCTTCGCGATTGAATATTTTAATGGACCAGGAAAGATCAGCAACCCTTAGATTGGAGTGACTGTGAATTAAAAAAAAATAATATACGGATTCACAGCCTCACCCTCTCATCGGAAGGGTGAAACAATTTTCGCTAACGATCCTCTCTCTCCTTATTCTCTGATTGTTTCCCTTAACGAAGGGCTACCAGCTCATCGTCCTCCTTTTCCCTGTCACCCTTTCGATTCCCAGATTAACGAGAATGCGATATCGAACGTGCTTTTACCCGTGATCGACCCTTCGCAGACTCTTGACAGCATCCAATCGACCCCAAACTCGAGATACCAATGTTTGGGTCTTCGAGCTCAGAATTCGACGTCCAGAACACCAGACACTCCCTTGCCACTTACGTTCTTCCTGCTGCGCTCACTTCTCCTCTCCGCTGGGAACCCGTCGTTGCATTCAGTTTACGAGGCAGACCGGTAGTCTGGTGCATTATACGTTATATGATACACATTATACGTTATACGACCAGTGGTATACGGACTGTCTGCAGCATAAGCTCTACGGTGACTAGGAGTCTGGACGAACAGAGAAATCGAACGCAACGTAAAAGAAGGCAGGATCAACGATGAAAAAAACAGCCCCCTTTCGTCTTCTTGATAAGATATAATATGTATATAATATCAGATGACGGACGATGAGTCTAATAATGAGAAATCTTTGCTTTGAGTGTTGAGGTAGGTTCAGGATGTCGGACGTTCCATACTTTGTAAGCTCGATAGATTTTCTCTCCCCTCTTCCCCTTCCCACCCTTCCTCGCCACTTTCCTTATCCTCCTTCGTGACGTCTTTTTGATATTGAGAGTCCACGCAATAAGTCTCACACGAAGAAACTCGTCTCCCGGACCTAGGACTACTACCACGATTATCCATGACAACCCAAAGACGCCGAGGAACGAGTTGCCGTCGCCAGGATGGCCTGGGTCAACGCACCGCTGTCGCCTGGCAACCTAAACAACTTGCTCGCTGTTCCTACCGTGCCCCCTTCTTCCCTCGTACCATTGTTACCCCTGACCACCCCTTGCACTCGAGACCGAGGACTAGATTTTCTTCTATTTTTGGCATTGATCCCCTTATCCTGAATCTCCTCCAGGCAGCCGGAAGGCTGCTCAAGAGTCGAGGGACGAGGATGATGGGGACGGCAGCAGCCTTGCTCGACTTTTCAAAGCTGACCTGTTCCTTTTCTGCGAAGAAGAGGTAAGAGGATATTATAAAGGATACCGAGGATACAGAGAGTCTGCTTCCAGTAACAGGGTATTTTTAGAATTCGTTTAGGAAACTGGACGCTGCAGCTTACAGGCTGTTAGCTGCGTAGGTCGTCCCAAGGAATTGGGTTAAACTGTGAGCAATTATGACAGGATATGATTTAGCCTGACTTTCTTAACCGCCAATTTCCACAGCACGCCACGGGTAATCACGCTATCGGCAATACAGACGCTACCGGTACTACTAGCGCAACGTCACCAGTAAGCCTAGTTTTATTTCTAGGGACATTTTATACCTAGTAAATATCCGTGTCGATTGCACAGAACCAATGACTCTCATTGTAATTATCTATGAAAGTAGCAGCATACGGACTTGCGAGTAATTGAATAAAACAATTGAAGCACACGTAACACGCAGTAGCACGACCACGTGGCTACTATAATTATCTGACCCACGACCCAGCATGGTACCGTAACAAAAAGCACATACGTACAGCCAACATAAGAATAATCATAAAGCCTCTGAGAAAAGAAGAAAAAATACGAGGGAGACGTTCGATCCGTACAGAGAATTACTAGAGGCAAATTAAAGTGCAGCGACTGCTGCATCGGCAACACGCGTGGCCTACGACGACGCAGCGCGAGCCTAACGGTTTCGTATTAATTATAGAAAGCGAACGTCACTGCCCTCCATGAACGACTCACTGCTGAAAAGCCTTGAGCGAGAGAAAGTCACGTGCAGGCAGCAGTGTCTGATTACTCGGCTCTCTAGCTTCCCCTGATTCGTTTCCGCGTCGGTCGGCAGTCCATCAGCGATCGACAGTCAAACTCAATGCAGTAAAGTGTAAAGACACGGAAAGTACAGTTTTCGTATATAAGAAGAAGAACAAGATTCAAAACAACGTATAGAAACACTCCGAGAGCCCAGAGCCGAGACACGTTGTGTTTTGTGTAGTTTGGAATACGTGTAGCAGAGTGCGCCCGGGGTCAACGACCCGGCTATGCCGTGCACACACAACCACCGTTCTACCATACACCACTACCAGATGAAGCTGGATCGAGCAGCATGCTCTCCCCCTCCCCTCCTCGAGTCCTCTAGCCCCATACTTCTCTACGAAGCCTAGCCTAGACCATAAGCCAGATAGGGACGCACGATAATTCATAACAAATGCGCTATAGGCGGAAGGAGCCTAGAAGAAAGGGACGAGTCACGTGAGAGATGGAATAAGGCGTCATTGAACGTGTCTGTCCCGACATGTCACGTGGATCAAACTAAGGCAAAGGTAAGCTTTCTCGCATGCACTCTGCTTACACTCTTCGCACAGTAGGCACGTCGAGCCAAGTAGCCGATGCGTCCTAAGAATACCTTCGGTAGCCACGGTTGCGTCTAGGACAAAGAGGTGGAGGACGCTGCTCTCTATCGTGCGTACACATATTTTTCTCTTGCCGAGATTCCCACGCGTTTCGGATGGCGTCTACTTTGGACGGATTTGTCATGGCGATACACGTATTATCGTTAAGCTATTTTCTTCGGGCGAGTCCTCAGCACTCTGCGTGCGCACACGTGCCGCCGAAGTCTCTTCTTCTAGTGCTCGCTTCTCCCTGGTACGTTTCGTCTCTCTCTTTCCATCTAGCTTCTCGTGTATCCGTCTCTCGCTCCTTCTCTATCTCGCATTCTCCTCGCCTCAGGCTCACGGCGAAGACGCTCACGACGTTTTCACGGTCAGGCCTTATCGATCGGTGGAAAAGAAGCCGAGGCTTGGAGTGCATCCAGAGGTCGTTGAACCCATTTTGGCAGCTTCGTCGACTTAATACGATAATTGTTAGCTGGCGTTATCTTCTTGGATTGCAGCTGCCGCTGTGCCGAGCGCAGGACACGAGGTCGGTACTCGCTGCTTCCCTTGGCGTCGGCTGTCCTTTGTGCACTGACTGGACAAACGTACGGACGGTACAAGATGAACGCTGAACGACGCCCGTACGAGCGTCACTTCCGTAACTGCGTATGAATGTATTTTCACGTAAAAGTGTCTCGCAGGAGGCTGATATTCAACCACGCGGCAAAGTCTACGTCAGAGCGACCCTGAATTCCGTCTCTGTCAGGGACAAGCGCTCAACTAAAAAAAAGTCCTTTGCCAAATTACGTCACAACGCTAAAATTAGTAGCGCTAGACACATAGGCGCATTCGCGGAGGTGACGAACGGCTCGACGAACGAGTGAAATAGCGAGCCGTCAGGCCACTCTGCCAAAATCGGCTACACGTCGTATACGTCCTTTACGTTATACGTACGCGGCGTTACGTAGCGCTCGTTTAGATTGCCTTATATCTCCTTCCCTTCTTAGGTCCGAGAAGCCGAAAAAGGTGAAAAAAAAACATCCCGGAATTTTATAACGATCGCAGAAGCTACGTGGCTTCCTGCGTCTCGGCAGATTTACGCCCTTTCATCCATTCGCCCTTCGTGCCTTTTCCATGGCCGACGTTTCGAGAGACGCATGTGCGAGAGCGTCTCTGCTTGTGTATTTCGGTGCAGCATGCCGTGGCTTAGAGGTCAATGGCCGTCCTTACTCCGGCCCAAGGAAGCACAAGACTGGAGAGACGGAGAATCTCTAAGGGCGGTGAAGGGCTAGACGGGGCAGATTCATTTATTCTCTGACAGTGGAGGGGATGAAGAAGGACGCGGCAAGAGGAATGGAAGCAAGGAAAAATCAAGACCGAGTTGGATCGAAGCAAAGGGTAGAAGGTAAAGGCAAATTCTAAAGTTTGCTTCCCTTTTTCATCCCCATCGTATTAACCAGTACCTGTCAGTTACCCTATATTCTATATACCTTCTACATTCTATATTATTCTTGTATTGAATAACGTGACCAACTCACCCTCCTAAGGCTACCCACGATGACTGTTGAGTATAAGTTCTAAACCATAATAAATAGGCTGGATAGCGTCCCGACGTGTCGCATCTACGTGGTGACGGCCAGTTGCACCAGGAAGCGGTACCTCTAGTCTTCCCCCACCTCACCAAGAGCTGCACTGCAATCATCTTACCCGCGTAGACACTTTCACTAGTGACCTACTGTTACGTCCTGCGACCGAACGGACTTGCTGTTTTGATGTATAAGACAGCGTAGGTGTACCGTCGCGACGCCACCTCCACCACCATAGACGTTCTCAAGCATAAGCATCACGTATCCGAGGGTCCCCGTCTCTAACACGACTGGATGATGGCGACGACTACGACCAGGACTCTTGGTGCTTCCGCGTCACGAAACTCGTGATCCCCGTGGATGCTGCCTGATCACGTTTCCCTCGAGCGAGAACACGAGTTCTCGTTTCACCGCGAGAAAAAAAAAAGGACCTGGTGCAAGATGACAGAAAAGGTCGAGCGTCAAATTATCTAGATACAAGCTAAAGACCCATTTTCACTCCACCAAGAACTTCATCAGCTCTCACGAGGTCTCATGTCTTGGACTTGGCGTACCTGACCATGCACTCGGCTCTCAGCACCGGGACCATGATCGCACGCAACGTACATAAATTACGAGTAACCAGCAGTGCCCAAGTCGTTCCCTGTAGCAGCGGTGAAAGTTGTCCGAGGTCAACCCGTACGACTGTATATCCTACGCACATATGAGAAGCATACAGGTCTACCTTGCTCTTACGCATGCCTCTCACCTACTATCCACGCACTCCTCACTCGCTCGCAGTACCCCCAGCGACTTCAGTCTTAGGAGCACATAGCGAGCCTGTACCAGGGTCTTTAGACCGGAAAGGAAGTAAAAGGGAAAACAAGACAGGTAAACCCTCCGATCGGGGATGATTCTCCCTTTTTTTTCTCGTTCAGCTTATAATAACTCCCACGCGTAATGCAGCCAGTGCATGGCGTCCATACACGCCTCTCCAACCACTGGTCGTTGTAAACGTCGACACATACGTCGACATGGACGCGAACTCGGATGTAGCCTGCCTCCCGCTCCAGTCATTGACCCTGCCTGCCTTATGCTCATACACCGTTTGCGCCGTTTACGCTCTGCGTATAGACGTAAGTTGATAGCGAGTGCCATGAGGCGTTCTTATATTCACACTTTGTCGCATTCCTACCCTCGTCCCTCCTTTTCAATAAGGCCGAGCGAGAAGAAGTTTACTTGCCACGATATCCGACTCGTCTGAAAGTTAGGGGAAATATATATATATATATATATATAAATCCTAACCGCCTCGAGGCTTCTGACTCTTCCTGCTCCATTCACTCGCGGTACGTTTCACACTCCCGGTGCAATGCTGTTCCCTCCTGATTCCATCGACGCCCACACGATGCACTCCCGCACTATTGCACCCCTGCACCTACGACGCAGTTGCGTTTGATATTTTTACGCACGAGTCATCGCTCCCACGGTGTATTTTTGCTCGATAAGATATGTCGCTCACGTGCGAGCGACTCTTCGCCCCTGGGATCGAATTTTAATAGTTGGAACGATGCTGGCTGTTTTGCACGCGTTTTCGAATTCCTCATGCGGCACTTTAGGTATACGGTGTATACCTATGGTGTGTGCCTACGATATAGTATATCTATACTATATAGCTACTGTGTATACCAAGAGTGCCTATGACTGCTATGCTGTTTTATTGCAGTTGTCAGGAAGGAATTAGCCAGCGTTTACATTGCTGACGATATACGTATTTTTCTATTTATCGACCAAGGAACAAAACTGATTCCTCGTACGGCGTCTATGGACGCCTTGCTTGCGCGGGAATCGGCTTGTTTTCGTGGACACGTCTCTCGCGTAACGCTTCGTGCTGATAAAAGTTTTTTCACCCGAACGTGACTGATAACGAGCGAACGAGCAAAGAGGAGAGTGAGCGAGTAGAAAGCTAGCTCAACGTAAAGCTACGTAAAGACAGCGACATAGGTGATCGCCTGTACGGGATCGTTTTCGCGTATTCGCTTGTGCTTTGTCCATCATCCATGTATACAATCATCCTATACCTATGACTAAACTGTATTATAGATACTTGAAAGTTCGAGTTACAGGTTGCAGAAACACCAAGAATAAGGTCCGCTCGAGAAAAGTTCTTGTTCTGACGTAACGGGTACTCGTAGTTGAGTCATAAGGAAAATGTAAGATTTAGGGGTCTCTTTTGTATTGAGAGTCGTAAGAAGTTGGCCCCTCGATAATGTAGTACCTTCATGGACATACCATGGCGTAGGAGCAAAGATCATTCTCAAAAATAATATTGTAAATTAAACCTATTACGCTATAAGCGAGAAGGACGTGATTTTAATCATACGTATTTACCAATCAGGTCTTGAAAGAGTAATTGAAATAGAAAAAAAATGTTTTTCCCTAAATCTTAAAAATATTTTGTTCTTTATAAAAAAAAATAAAACAATATGAAGAATTAACGGATAGATCATTATTTGGAAGGAACCTGACGGGGCTCTTTTTCAAGCTACTTTCTTTGCCTGTTTTGTCGTACAATCCCGAATGGCTACGCACGGTAGAGTTGACTTCGCGGAAAGCAGACATCGCTTCTGTAACCCAGTTAATTTTAATGGCTCGTAAAATACCTCCGCTGCACCATTGCGTCTAAGATGCCACTTACCGATAATGATATTTTTACTTGATTAATCTAACAATGAGAACGGCTATCAATTACAACGATATATCCTTTAACTATTCTCGTTGGGCAGTTCGATCGAAATCCCTGATAAATCGTATAATTGTGCATACGACGGTAATGTCACGGTCGATACCAGCCGCGCCTTTTGCCAAGGATCGTTAAGGATCGAATTACTCCATATATCAAACAACGGCTAAAGATATTCGTCCTTTACGAACATAAATCGTTCCTTGCGTTATTCCGCTCTAACAATACAGGATTATTAAAAACTATTGTACCAGCTGAAGTTGGCTGCACCATAGACAAAGCAAATAAAGCAGGTCTGACTTCAATCCGTACAATAATCCAGAGTAAGCCTATATCGAAAATCGTTAATAAAATCGTCATTCAGAAAACGTCCAATTAGTCCGGAAACGCTGTAGCAGCTCGAGCCGATGTAAAAATAAGCGACTGGTCTCGCGTCTTTCGAAATATTTCGTTCTAACCAGGAAGCGTCGCGACGCATCATGAAACGAGAAAATTTGCAAGCGCGGCAGAAAAAACGGTGCCGCGTTGAAAAGTACATCGGGCTGCTAATGACTGGCCGAAGCAAGCGATCAGAAATCTTTGCTGACAGAGTAAAGTCTTTGCTGACGGCGACTACGATGACGCGAGTCTCAACGACGACCAACGTGATTCCAGCATAACTGGAGAACGTCGACCTGTTACGACGTCGACGTCCATCCACGTCTCCTTCCTTCGATCCTACATCGTTGTACCCAGTACCATTACGGAATTCTATTAATTAGCACTGTATAGTCACCATAGCCCGTAACCTCCCTCACGGAATCAAACCCAACCCCAACTGACTGATTACCCGACAGGCCGAGCGACTGCATAACTGATTGGCTGTATAACTGGTTGATCGTTTACAAGAAAATGTAAGTGAGAGCGTTGCCCGGTCGTGGACTCGGCAGTGTGGAAAAGGTGAAAGTCTGCGGCGAGGTAGCGAAGACGCCATTGCTCACCATGGCTCGGAGTCGAGTCAACTAGAGGAACCAGACTCACTCGATTCACTCGACTCAGTGGGCTAGCTAGCGGTGCTTACCGTAACCTAGACGAACGTACCGCTAACTTACTCACAGTACCGCTAGTCCACACGATGGTTCCCCATATCGGAAGACATGTACACTTTAAGTCCCATATGAGCATTAGGCATATAGATATATATATATATATATATATATACGTGAGTGGACATTTCATATAGATATATAAGCGACCTCGACCGTATCAACGGCGAGGTCCGATCGCTGAAGGTTTTGCCATTCGCTGAATCAAAAGTCATGATTGAAGACTAGAGAGTGGATGGTGAATAGTGAAGAGTAGCTAATGGGCGACATGCGCACCGTTAATTCGCGATCACTTGGAGGTTATGACTCAGCTTGTAAGTTTGAAGCGAACAAAGACTTCGCTTGTAAAGGAAGGAATGTTCACCTCGTGACGTAACGGTCGAATCGATCCTGGTACGATTTCCTAGTACGAGGTCGCGGGTTCAACTCTCAACGCTCGAGGATTCGGGTTCCCTGGTCACGGCGTGGCTGTCACTTTCGAGGTTGTTACGACTGTTAAAGGAATCGACGGAGTTGGAGAAAAAAGTGGGTAAAGATAATTCGAGATTGCAGAAGGTTCCTTGGCAGATGGATAAGCGAGGGAGAATGCGTGAGGTTGAAAAAGAACGAGGAGAGGATGATTGAAGAGTGATTGCGGTATTTACACCCAGCCCGTATGGCCGGCAGTGCTTTTGAACTCCGTAATTACGCGAGAGGAAGACAATGGCGGTCTCGATAAAGCGATGATGACACGACGCAATCAAAAGTCACGAATTATCCAGCATGCATAATGCATGACCTTTGCTACTGCAACATTCATGCCAGTCGACGTCGGCACAGACAGAGATCAGTCAAGTAAGCCGAGACGCCATGTTCAAAGTCCCCGGTAGTAAAGAGGCTGCACGTCTGATCTGCTAGGAGGTAAGGTTAGTCCGAGAGACGCGTGTCGTCGACATGGTCCACGTTCTAGGAGCGAGCCAGGAAGTTGAGGAGCTTCAGAAGCAAAGTAGCTCCAAGCCAGAGGAACGTGGTTGGTGCGTAGAGCATCGTGTATTCGACCCCGTATACCTTCCGTATACGTTATACACGGTACGCTGGCAAGTGCTGTCGAGTGGGAAACGTGGGGGTGTGTGAGAAACTCGTGGGTCAGGGGTTGGTGGAAGCGAGGACGTTCCGGGGGCGTCGTGAGGCAACGCGGGGCGTCGAGAGGCGAGGAGGAGGGCCACAAGGAGGGTTGGGGGCAGAGCGGCATGCCCGGTGTCATTGCCTCGACGCTCAGGGCGGCCAGTGACTCCATCACTGACCTAGTGCCGAGTACGGCCGAGCGCGGCCGAACTCGCTCGAACTGGCGGCCGTCGACCTGAACCCGCGATGCCGGCCTCCACCGCGCCAACGGCACACCAACGCGTCACCGTCGCTCACTCGCTCACTCGCTCAAAAGGCAGCCAGGCATTCAGGCAACCGGGCAGCCAGGCAACCAGCCGTCGTTACAGCAGCCGCTCGACTCGTGCGCTCCCTCGGCCGCGGAAGCGGGGATTTTGTAATGCCTACGGAAACGGGAATAGCCGCGGAACACTCGACTCCTCTTTCCTTGGCTTACACCCCCTACGTCGCCCTCGCACTCATTCTCGACTGTTCTTTTCTCATCCTTGCCAAACGTCATGGCTAACCGATTTCATCCGGGCGAGATGATCGGCATAGCACTTAACCTCCTCTTTGCTCTTATTGACTCGCTCGGAGTTCGTAACGTTGGTATGCCTTACGTATGAAGTACCGGCTGTCAGTTAACAATAAACAGCCGGCAATGGCTCTAATGTTAATCGAGTCTTACTCATGGAAATACCAGAAGGGGAATAAGTGTCCGGGAATATCAGTTATTAGAATTGATGTCGAAGAAGTTGAAAGTTCAGTGACGCTGATTGTGTATGCGGTGATGAAATTTGTTATGAATCCTTAGACGCTCTACCTTCCGGGCTGATTCCCGTTTGACAGGTAAATGCACGGGCTACGATTAGAAATGCTAAGAAAAACAAACGAGAAGGCGCAATGCCGAGAGTCGTGACTGCCTTTGCATTACCAAGCACAGAAATCGATTGCAGTGACTTGGATTGTTCCTAAAGACGATTGCACGTAGATACCGGAAGTTACTGCAGGATCCGTGCAGATTGATACGCCGGGAGAAAAATTGACGTGTATCGAGAGTATTGAGAATTCCGAGCATCCAGAAAGAATGCATCGAACCGTCAAGAGAATTTATAGCAATGGGACACGTGTATGATTTTAAAAGCGATTGACAAATTTGGAGGTTACGTAATTCAATACCGTTAAATTTTCATCAAATTCCGTCATACCACCGTCTACCCCTTCCACGTATCCTTCGTTATTCCTTTTTCATTTCCACTTCTTATTTTTACCCGCGACCAATGACTCGTCTTGCTCGCACGTCAAAACCCATCAAACGACCAGAACGAAATGTCGCTCAAATAATACAAATATTTAAATCGAATATAAGTAACTTGTCAAACTCACATTTTTGGTTCGTCGATGAACTGCCATCAATGCAAACTCCAGCGAATTCCAGGCTCTTCGTCATCAACACCACGACACGACACGACACCAACGAAAGGGACCGCAGAATCGCAAGATCATCAATCACAAATCAGTGTACCTCACTACTCGAATCACACATTTCAATAGAAGTTGATATTTATCGTCACTGCGCAGCAATACCGACGATGCCCAATCAGAGGATAGCCGGTCAAAGGATACGTGAAAGAGAAAGGGTGATGATAAGGAAAGAGAGAGGCACTACTCCACGCGTCCGATCCTCAACGGATTACGTCACGCGACGAGGCATCGCATTAACGGAGGATCGTTACAGTTTCACTTTTAAATTCCTCACTTCACTCTCTTGCCGATACTCGCAGTGCGTACTAGGTCGAGCCGAGGGGACCGTTCCTGTTACCGTTACCATTGCCGTTGTCGTTCCCGTAGCTGCTGCTGCCACGGTAACATAGTTCCCGTGAACACGTGCGTAAGCGCACCACCGATTTCTTATACTCCTCTCGTACCCACAACACGACTCAACCGGCCGACTCACAACCCACCTCCTCTTCCTCCAGATAATCCTCCTCCACGTTCCAGCGAAGAGTCACAGACACGATCACTAAGAAACAAGCGTCCTCCCTTCCAGCGACCTCTACGTGATTCTTCTTCCCGAATAGCTTCGACCTTCCCCGACGGTAGTCCACGTGTAGTATGAATCTGAAGCACCAGGAGGCACGCTTCACCGTTATTCGTTCTCCGCTTAGTTACGTCACCAATCATCTGTTACTTCCTGACGTAGACTTGATGACTGCTCGCATGAAGGAAGCACCCTGGGCTAGTTTCTGAATCAGTCACGCCTTTGTAACGGCTGTTGGGAAATCAAGGCTCGTTCGACTAGTTACGCAAACGTTATCCCCTCCTGCACACGGAATTTCCTTCTTTCGAGACATCACCCTCTCCTCGGATCTAAATCGTCGGTCCTCATTCCCCCCTCTGAGGTTGCTCCTCTTTCACGATGTCTTGCCAATCAGCCAGCCAGGTAAACGAGTACAACGTTGTCTGCTATCTCCAGTAACAGCTGATCTGAAGTTTCCTCCTCAAACGTAAAGACTGCCAAAGACCCTGTTCAGGTAGTTGGATCCTTTAATTCTCGTTGTTGTCGCCACTGTCGTTAGCGTCGCTACTGCTTCACTGTCTACTCCGCAATAAGTCAGTCCCAATGGTAGAGTGCGTGGCGATCGTATCTTGCAGCCCTTTTCTAACATCTTTCCCTCGAGAAAGGAAAAGAGCTACCGGGAGCTCAATAAGATACGTTCTTTTTATTATAAATTTTGTCCATATCCTTGCGACTCTCAACGTCAACCATTGATCCACAGATACGTCCAATCTCCTAGAACTCTTTTCTTCGTCACTCCTTCCTTCGTCTCTTCGTCCCTTCCTTCGTTACAGTCGCTACACCAGGTTATAAAAGTTCATGGCACCCCTTTGACCTGGCCGATTTTCTAAGCCGGGCAAGGGGATACGCGCGAGTGCCCCCGAATGCCAATAAAGAAACAAGAAAAAAAGAAAATGGGGCACGCACGCGTGTTTCTAACTTGCGGACAACCCTGTTGCAAATGGGGTAACGTAAACTACCCTCTCGCACTCCACGAAATCGAAAGAAGAATTGGCCGTAGATCACGCGCCTATTGTTACAGCTCATTAGCTATTGATGGGATTCGATACCTCGTTTTATTATCACATTCTGGATATATGACAAGAAAAAAGAAACAGGAGCGTCATCGAGCGGACGGCGTGCACGAGTGTCGCTGTACTTGTCTAATCTAAAAGAATGTTTATTAATGAAACCACTTGTTCATATCGATTTACCTATTTATATAACGATCGACTAGTCTTCTGCCAAAGATTAAAAGAAACGTGGCGCGTTATCGTTAAAAACATCGAGGACATCGAGCCTCATTCACTTCTCGACACGAACAGCCAAAATATGTAATTTGAAGAATAAGAAATATAAGACGCAAGGGACAGCGTGTTCTCGATCTCAAAAATATATTTCACGTATACGTAATTTTGCCGGAGTATATTCGAAGGACCCTTGAAGGCTGAACAAGAAACCTAACCTCAAATAGAGGAAAAGTTGAGACGACGAAGAAACGTTTACGAGTAAATGTACAGCTGCGTTAAGGAACGTGGCGAAGGGGTAAGGAGGAGTGGCTAGGAACGAAGAGGAGAGGCGAAGAGAGGAGAGGAAGGTACGTTTTCATTGACGGCACTGCTCTCGAGCAACATAACCTGTAAACTCACGTGACGAGATATTTATATACGAATGGGTATGATCGCGCGCGCGAACGCCCTATGCTACACACGTCCTTCGGACACATCCGTGCACGCCGGATGACAGGACATAAAGAGAAAGGAGGACAATAAGGAAGATACGAGAAATATACTTTCTTCGAGGGCGACGGTGCGAGGGAAAAAGATGTGACGCGGGTTAAAAAGAAAAGAAAAAGCCGGCAGACCTGTATACTTGATATGAACTCTTAATCTGCTAATCTGAGAGGATGTCACCTAAGGGGTCACTCCTATAAATTTCGACCTGCTTTGTGAAAATCGGATAAAAAGAAAATGACAAGGCGATTCGACCGCGATCGACTTGGCGCAACGTGCTTTAACGGCATTGTGCAGCCTCTCCGCTATTAGATATCCGTAACACTGTGCACAGTACTTAATAGTAGTCAGCAGACACACAGAATATTGGATACTTAATTTTAGTTATTTAAGTATTCATGTCGTGCGTGCGAAGGGGATAGCGAAAGGTTGATTCCATAGACTTGGAGTGGGACTGAAACTGGGACTAGAAGTGGGAGGGTAAGAGTGAGAGTGAACGAGAGTGACGGTAACAGAAAGATGAACACAACGAGACCGTTTGAAGCGAGAAGAGAGAATTAAAGGAATCAAATAGTGACAGCGAGAGAGAGAGAGAGAGAGAGAGAGAGAGAGAGAGAGAGAGCGACAGAGACAGACACAGGCAGAAAGAAAGAGAAAAACAGAGAGTAATGACGATAGTCGTATAGTAGTTATGACAATGGTAATGGTAATGGTAATGGTAACGGTGGTAGTATCGATGATGATGGTGATGCTAGCAGCAGTAATGGTAATGATTGTTGTGACGGTGCTGGTGGCGGAGAGAAAAAACGATGCAGTTTTAATCCGTGCGCTCGGTCTCTCCAAGATCGTTCGTAACGTCAGTTTTCCTTGGACACACGAAATCACAATTCACTCCTATTATTTCCTTTATTATATCCCGTATCTCTTTCCCTTATCAATCATTGCTTTCTTTCTTTCGTAATATCTCTTCGTCAATCTCTCTCGACGACGATCAACACACTGACACTCGCGTACGCCGGCGTCTTCGCGTGCGGACTCCGACGATGACGAGGAGCAGAACGAGAACGTGAATGACACGGGAGTAAGGAGTCAAAGACGACACAAGTTCTCACTCGCGACAATTGACTAGCGCACACGTAAGATGTATTGATATTATCGCGCAATCAGTAGAGAAGATGCGTCAGTGACGGGCAAGCACGAGAACACCGCGGCGTAAAGCCCGTATCGTGTACCGTATATCGTGTAACGTCTACCGTATGCCGTGTGCCGTATTCCGTAGGCCGTACGCCGTATGTCCCGTGCCGTATACGAAAGTAAGTTTTCCCTCGGTAGGAGAGGAACCGTGGTAGAGTAAAGCACGCATGAGGTACGAACGCGGAACGAGGAGCAGCTAACACTCTAGCAGCCGGCAGCGAGCCGCTGGGGTCAATGACCTCTCTCCTTGCCGTCGACGAGCTCCCCTCTCTTCTATCGGACGGTACCCCCACCAGTAGTACCACCACCGAGCTAAACCGACTACGAGTGATCCCACCTCCACTTCCTCCTCCGCTTCTCACGAGCTCCCTTCTCCGCGTTTCAAACCCACCACCACCACTTCCACAGCGAGAACCTCCACCGGCGTAACCCATAAACCCGTAACCGGTAAGATATAACACGTAACACCCGCCACGTATTCCCCCACCGAGAGTCACTCACCCCTTGGTCCTTTTTCCCACCACCGTGAATTTTCACCCTCTGGCCGAGTCTATCCACACCTCTCTAGCCCCTTCGCGGATTTCAGGGTGGCCGTGGAGGGGCTGTAAAAGCCGGTGAGGGGCAACGATACTCAGGGTTCACTGGTACAGTAGCCTCGCGCAGTGCAACGCTCTCTTCCTGATTCCGCTCTCTCTGGCTCACCTTCCTACTCCCACATTGTATACACGCATGCTGGAACCTCTGCTGTTTCAAAGCTTCCTTGCTCTTCATCTTCCACCCTTCAACTTTTGGATATGTATGTTGAGAACTTTTCCATCTTCCGCCATTGCTGTCCTCTACACTTTGGACCTTCGCTACGTCCATTGAGGCTATCTAGAGAAAAAGATTATATTTGAGGTTATGTGATTCTTGCAGTAGTTGCATTGACTCGCGTAATCCTGACTCAAGATGAGACCTTGAGCTTGCAGTCTTGTTTCTAGGTAAACACTGGCATGATGCTTGTTGCTGGATAATGAGAATTGTCATAGGAAACGTTATACGTGTTTAGCATGTGGTTTATGGAGACGAATAAACAGAAAGAGGAACTGAGTAACTTTATAAATAGTTATTAACGTCACGGTAATGGATGCCTCGAAATTGTCATACAGATTTCAAGGTACGTGTGGCGCCGATTAAAGCATCTTCTACGCAACCTTCTATATCTAATCATTGCAGACTTAAAGATTAGATTCTAAAAGAATTTCGATAGTATGACATTCAACAGGAACCTTCCATCTGACCTCCTACCGTATCTAACCTATAAGATTTGCAAGGCAGAAGGGAATTATACCGTGTCGTCATCCCAACGACCATTTTCTTTTCCCCACCGCGCTATGTCAAAATTACAGAGTTCACTAACCTTTATGAGTCTTTTTGACTTTCAAATAACATATATGGAAAAGGTGAGAAAACGAGTGATCTATTAATATTTACTAGAAATAGTGTCTCGGACGTCGTCTAAGCTCCAGAGAAAGATTTGCCGATTTTAGAAAGAGCACGTGTCGTTTCACCAAAGGTAAAACTGGGGTCACCCGAGACGCCAAGACGTCTTAGAACAAACACTCGCTACTTCCACTTCCGAAACTAGGCCATTATTCACTGATCCTCCATTTGTTAACCAAGACGGGCGTGATACGCAGCAACAAATAGTTCAGATTCCGGTAATAACTACATTCGAAAGAATCACTCGTCAGGACTGACAGTACTGCCAACTTTACTGGCATCCGCAAATCCCGCCTCTTTTTTCAGATAGGAAACATTACGAATGCTCGATCGTCGTTTACCAGCTGAAGTTTAAGGTTAGAAGTTTAAAATATTTCAAGTATTTATTCCGGGTGCTCTTATCATCGCTAACACGCCTGTTTCGTGGCTCATTTGGACATGTGTGCTTTAGCATGGCTGGATGCTCATAAGCGCGCGCATGCGCAGTAACGTCATTTTCTATGTAGTAACAGCACCGGGTAAATATGAGTGCACATAGTCCTTTCTAGGACATTGACTTTGAGATATTATAAACTCTGTCGACGGCTGCTACGCTATCTTATTTCGGCTTATCACATTTTTTCTCTGTATATTATCTCTCTTTTAAGTCACTCGTTGCTTACTTTATGAAATCCCCTCTACACGACTTTCTCTCTCTCTCGCTCTGTATGCCCCCCCCCCCCCCCCACTCTCTCTCTCTCTCCACGAATCTCTACCACTTTTTTATTCATGCTCGATACTGTCCTCCAGTGTTCAACTATCTGGTTCACGTCACTTTGAAATGAAATGAAAGAGTGAGAGAGAGTGAGGGGGGGAGGAATTAGTGTACGAGTGAGAAAAACAAGTACCTGAATTGTAGCGAGTGAAGAGATTCACGAATAATCAAACTATGCAAGAATTTTTAATATGTAGGTACATAGGTTAACGTGGTACTGAGAGCTTAGAATATTTAAGCATTCTTCAATTTACAAGATGTCTACTCACAAGCAACCAAATGCAATAACTACACTATAGAGGGCACGGTGTCATTATCACATGATGGAGGCCCCAGGACCGCGAAATTACGAACAAGGTCGCGCTCCTATGCCTTGATAGCGCCCCTCGGCACTCCGCATTCTCCGCGTCCACCCGACCACTCCAAATGACAACACGTGCGTACTCCTCTCTGTCGTTCTCGTGCAAACCAACTTAAACTACTGGTTAAACAGTCTGACGTAGAAAAAGGACGAAAATATGGCCAATAAAATGATGAAGTAGGAATAATAAATACTAAGAGAAACTCAATTAAATATGCCTTTTACCTATGTTTATACCATTATACGCAATACGTACTATATAACAAAAATTATATTTTCTGGCCACTTTGCATAGGCTTGTAATTTAATAATAAAAAATCCGATTCGCCTCGGATATTATAGCAGTTTGTAAAACTCGAGAGTAACTTAAGTACCGTGGCTCTGCTTTCCTTTCCATGTATTCTTAGGAAAGTTCACTTCTTTGTCGTTTCTTCACAGACGTATATTCTATCCGTCTCTTTTGCTCTCTCGCGAAATATCAAGACATCGACCCTCTACAGGGACGACTCGTGTTTTCAAGATGGTGCATCGACCTTTCCACGTGTTGCCTCGTAATATTATGCGTATGTGTGCGTATACAGCAAGGAAAAGGCGAAGGGTGCGTATATTGATTTCTTGAAGCTTTTCGTCGTTGGCCCTTATAGCAATTAGATTGATTAGATTGTCAATCTTGATTTAGTTCCCTCGAAATCTAGTCTAATTTCTTCATGGTACAAATTACCGTAGGCGACGTTGTTGTCCAGAAAAATTGATCACTATGAGGGAAAAATAAAAAAAAACTCACGAGAGAACTAATATGTCTAGTCATCTTTATTTCTTTCATATGGTACTAATAATTGCTATATGCTTAAATACAGGTGATCTATTACAGAAAAGAATATACCAAACTTATTAATGTACATACTAATAATTCACTTTAAATAGATATTCACTATTTAATCGATTACATCATCCAGCAAAGTAGCATTAATATATTAACTTCATGATGTAGACACTTGGCGGTGGAGGAATTTTATTCGAAACCTGACGGATATATATATATATATATATATATATATGACAAAAGTACAAAATTCAGGGGAAACAAGAAAGAAAGAAAGAGAAAAGAGATGATAAACAAAGTGAAAGAATATAAAATAATCTCTATACAGATTTATCGACAAAAAAAAATTGAAAGGAAACCAACAGTTCCTTCATTTACGCGTGAACAACCATATTGTACAAGTCGTAAATATAATACTTTTACGGGGATTAAATTAAAATTATAATAATACTCTCTATCACTCGGATTCTCACGCTTCATGCACTTCGTCGCATACATTCCCTTCTCCTAGCGTACAGTTAATGGTTAAGGTAAATTGTTGTGATGCAAAACGCAAGAGACACACGATCAAACAGTGGATCAAATATTATTTGAAGTAAATCATTTGGTGTCGCGCGCTGCAAACGCAGTTTGACGCCCTCGGCGTTTGTAACTCGCACGCAGCCAGAAACTCCTTGAAATTTTCAGTACAGCAGAATGGCAGCTTCCAAGGAAAATCTCTCTTCGGTTTCCATGGTCTACGAAATTCAGATCGAGGCGCATACGATAATGGCTCACGCTGGCCAATTGGTAAATATTGAAAATCAGTGCGGAAAGAAAGCGCACCGATTGCGTATATCGAATGCCGAAAGTATTTCTCGAAGAAAGTAAGCAGCTTAAACGATATACAAAACAGACACGTATCTACAACAACGCGAAACATTTATACAATGGAAAGTCTTCATCTTTGGTAGAAACTATAAAATAAATATCATTGCTTAGAGGAGTAAGGTTTTCTTTTGTTTAGGTCGAGCCGCGTTCTAAGTTGACTATTTCGCACGCTCCGTACGATAAACGCAGTGACAACGCATTGTAAAACGCGGCCCCACTTTTCTTTTCCTAGATTCGCATGATTCATCTCGTAAAGCATCGAACGGGACTTGCTCTGTCTGGGATTACAGTTTCTACGTAATTCGTCTAGAGGAAAATATACTCGCACGTTACAGTATTTAGAGGTTCGAAAGACGAGTCTATTAATTATCATTATTAAAATGCTTCTCTCGATCGATCATGCGGTTTAATGGCACGCGGCCAAAGGTACTTTTATGTGCTAAAACGCAGAGAAGATCTAGGAGGAACGTCTGTCTGATAACTTATAACGAGTATTCCAGCAGGGATCTTCATCCTGTCTTTATCCTTGTTCTAACTCGAACGAGGCAAAGCCACGATGATCGTTCACTGAGAATTAAAACTATGACTCTCCGCTAAATCTGCAGCAGTCGCCATTTAATTATTCCTCTACGAGGCACGTCTGTTTTACTTGACGTTCAACCGACAATAATTCTCTACGCATTGTATGCCTAATCACTAGGTAGCCTCTCTTCTATTATACGTTGGTCCTCGAAGCATCGAACGCTCCAGTCGAGCTTCTAGGTTTTACTAACCTAATGCTAATAGCTCGGGCCAGGTAGTCTAACTTATTTTCATGAACTATGCTCAGTGTAAAATTCATCAGATTCAGAACGAGTCCCGGCAAAGACGCCATCATTGCATGCGTGAAGCCTCTAACAGGAGGAGCTCTTAAGTTCGCCGATATCAGCGATATTTTGCAGAAGAGCAGCAGCCTCGCTGTTCGGTTGTGCCTTGGCGTTGTATCGTTGCTTGAGGGTGCTCAATGCGGACAACAGTCTTGTGTTCGATGACATGAGGCGCGAATTTGCAGCGTCCAGGGCAGCTATTTGTTGCTCTTGCGCGTCGATCACGCGCTGCTTGAACGACAATGCTGCAGACATCTTCTGCTGCTCGCGTCGTAGTTCCTCCTCCACGGATATTAACCTGCGAGCAAATTAAGGTCGGTTATTCCTTCAAATAGTAAAGGTTTAGTCGTACAAGGTAGGTTGCTGCACCAACTGAATCACAATCATCGATCAACCTTCCTGCGATCTTTCCTGGTCTGCTGATAATCAGTCTATCGGTTTCATCAATCAGTATATCAAGATCGTAGGATGATTTGGACGAAGATGGAGAAGGTTTGTGCCTTTCATTTTAAAAATCATTTAGGCTTTTTACATATGAGCTACTTTCCGTTCTAATGCATTAACAATATTTACACTTCACCAGACTTAAGTTATTGAGCATCTAAAAAACTTTACTCCTCTGTTGGTATCTTTGAGTGGATTGGTTGTGTATATTTCTGATGTATGGGAAGTAGCCCCTGTGCAAAGGCAGCCTTTTTTGCAAAAGTAATAGCGCAGGTAAACGAGAATAGTGTCGAAACAATAGGTTCAAAAATTGTGTAAAGCCAGAATAATTGAAGTCAAGAGAAGTCGAAGAAAAGGCGGAAAGAGTTTAGTGTGGTATGTACAATTGAGCAGGTGTATTATAGTAATATTAAAGTAACAAATGTGGTATGTATAACGTTCCCAGATATTTTAAAAAATCAAACCGTACAGGTGTATAATATAAATGACTAGAGAATAAAGAAAATTTTGATATCTAACTCAGTCAAGACATTCAAAAGAACTGCCAATGAAAAATTAAATGAAACGTACCCGTGCACTTTGTGTGGGAGTTTGCTGAATTGTGAGAAGAGTGAAAAAATAAAGTCAAAGGAAAGATAGAGAGAATACGAAAAATGCCAGGGTTCGTCGAAAGTGCATTCGAATGTACGAACAGGATGAGTACATGGATAAATGAAGTAACTGAATGTTGGTTTATGTTTTGCTAGCAAATAATGAATACGATTAAAAAAATCGATGTATTAACGAAGTAGCTCCGAAATATTGCGCGTCACTCCAAAAATGAATATAATTAAATGTCAAACATGTGATGTAAAATGTAAGAAGCTTAGAAATATAATTGACTCTTACACCAAGGTCCAGATCAAGCCAGAGTATACCAAATGCAGCGTATAGAATGCACAGGAACATACAATGAATTAAACATACATTAATTTGGTAAAAGTGACCAGTCGATTATAAAAGGAGCTTAAACTCATTACTGTTAAGACAAAACTTTCTTATCGAACGTACATAACAATAAGACTTCTCGCAATGTAGTTGACAACATTACCACGAGTGGCGTGTTAATCGCGCGTGACAATTTTGAGTCCATTGTTTCTCTTTTACCTTAATGATACTAAATTGCCCACAAGTTTCTTAAGTGATCTTGATCAACGTAAAATCAATTAGTGAGGAAACTGAATGAAGGAATGGGGAGCCAATTGTCTTTGGCCTAATAAATGTCCTGTGAGAATGAAAATTGCTAGAACGTCAGGTTTAAACGATCCTTGAAAGGTAAACATGTCAAGGGCTCAGGATAGGGATAGAGGAAGAAGGTGGACAGTGGTTGACAAGTCTGAAACACCAGAGAGACTCGTGAGTAGTGGGACAGTAACGAGAAGAATGATATCTATCCCATTGATGAGGATAACAGGTCCATAATGAATGACACTGATCATCAGGCAAAATACATTGGGCACGTGGAGTATTAGAGTGATGATGAAATGTACCTGGAGATGATGCTCTTCATCTTGGTGTCGGGTGCAATGCCGTCTATTTCGGTATCCTCGGTGGCGCCTAATCGGGCACGTAGCCGATCAACGCTACTTTGCAGCCTCTCGATTTCCACTTCGTACTGGAAACGAAGAGAGACGTGTAGTGTGTTAGTTACGAGGCGAGCGGTTTCCGGTCGATGAAGACAATGCATGAAGACGTATAGAAATTTAGTATGTTATTGACGCAGTGGGAATTGAAGAGACAGAGAAAGATGATAGGAGAATTCGGAAGAGTGTCCGGAAAAGAAGTAGATTATAGTAATTTACCTGGTCGATACTACGATGACTACGAGATTTGCTTCTCCTAGTGGCGCAACTCTCCTCTTCGCTGGTGTCCGAAAGATCTCTCGTAGAATCGAGAGAGAGTCGTCTTCTGAGCTTAGGACAGCAGACAGGCTGAGGTTGCTCAGAAGAGGTCCTGTGGACGTTGTTACCTTGCCTCCATTGATTCTGAGCATTCCTCTGGATGTTTCTGATGGGCTGTGGAGGTGGCGAAGGACTGAGATCCACACCTCTGACGGCCTCGACGCCTCCACCGCTGCCTTCCCGTTCCTCCGAGCTGGTACTTCCTCTTCTGGTCGTCCTGCCGTGCGTAGATTCCATGTGGTAGACCGGATTTGTAAAGGCCAATGGTGCGGTGTTCAGTATGTGTGCATTGGCGTTGTTGCTGAGGTCGACCGGACTCGAGCTTTGACTGTAAGCGGCAAAGCTCTGATAACCGGAAGACGCTACGTTGCTCAGCTGGGAGATGGAGATCTGGGATCCTTTCTGGGACTTGGACTCGGACACTTCGTCATCAGCATACCTGAGCAGATCTGAGAGCTCGTCCAGATTCCCGTTAGCGCTGGTCATGTTCCCTGGCTTCCCGTAATTGTTGTTTGGCTGATTAATTGAGAGCGTCAAATTCGGATTGACGTTCGCATTGATCGTCGTCTTCGAGATGTTATTGTAGTTTTGAGTTTGATTCGCGTTCTCTTCCTTGTGACAGTGATTCCTACTACCTGACCTCGAGATGTTGTAATTGTTGTGATTATAGTTATCCTGCTCATGCATTTCTAGATTCTGAAGTCGAGCTATGTTGTGGCGATGATGCTGACCAATCGATACGTTATTAGGATTTATAGTCTGTCCAGTTATGTTATAATTGGAGTCTTTCAAATTCGTCTGACTCTCGGATCGCGTGGGGCTTGTTGGATGAATCTGGCAGTGATTTACGTTGGCTAAACTGGCACTGGCCGTTAGTCTGTAACCTGTACCAGTGCGATTCGAGGCCAGGGCACGATGCTGCCTCGCGACTGGTGTTGGCGACCGTGAAACAAACGCAGCAGGCTCTAGAGGATAGTCATCCGTACTGATCTGGAGTTGCAGTTTTCCGTTCGTTGGTAGGTAAGCATTTCTTGGTAACGTAGCCGCCCGGACGACATTTGGACTTCGTGAACTGTTGTGCCCCAGAGTATTCGACTGCAGTACTTCGTTACTATCCCTTATTGTACCATTCAGGGTGCTGTGGTTGCTTAAGGTCGAGGTCGCCGAGATCGAGAGATTCGTATTACTGTTAACGATTGTAGGATCGTTATAGCGGAATATATTATTCTGTAGATTAGGATAACGATGAGAAGTCGGTATAGGACTTGGTCCTGGTTGATCCAACGCTAAAGATATCCTCTCGAGGATCTCAGGTAGACGAGATGCTGGGGAGGATGGCGATGAGGAGGGCGACGCAGCAACACTCTCACGCAGTAGCGAATGGAGTAACGAGAGCTGTTTTCCCAGATCTATGTAGCCATCGAATTCCAAGGAATTATTAGCAGGAGCATCTTTCGGCAATGGACTCTGAAATTAATATAAAAATTGCAATTAGATCAGCGCCATTTTTAATTATCACAGATATTGTAAGTGTAAAGTTAGAATATATTAAGACAATTTTGAAACTCACGCTGATCAACTGCAGGAAATTCTTCATAGCAGGTGCCTCGCGCTCCAGGACATCGTTCATGAACTCCATAAAATTCTCTTTACCCTGGAACCTGGTGAAGTTCGCCAGAGTCTGCAGGGTCTTTGCCACTAGAGTGAGATTTCGTGCTGCCTTCTCATTTGGATATTCTAAAGAAAAAAAAAAACACAGAAAGTAAATATCGTACGAAGGATTCCTACAAGATTAAAGAGGTATTAATCGAGCGGCGGGTTGCCAACCTAATGAACTGAGTACGTTTACTCATTTATCCCCGGACGATCAGATCGCCCGCTATTATTAACATAAAAGCTCCCGTTCATTAGAATCCCCCGAGCGCAATTACTTTTACAATCTTCTCCCGAAGAGTGAGCTCCTTGATTACCCAGGATTCACCATCCCTGATTAATCTCATCAAAGTGGCCGGCCGGGCAAAGACTATTTAAATCTCAGCCGCCAAGCGTATTCAGAAGCGTAATATATTATATTTAGAAAATTACCGTGTGTGATGTTGAAGAGCGAAGGACTGAGAATGGCCGGGCACAGGAACCTGAGGAATATCGAAGCCGAGATGAGATTGTCTGCAATATCCTCGCGTCCCATTTCAGCAAGACGCTCGCGAAATATGCGGAAGCATTCGCGCAGCTCCATGGGAAAATGTGCATGGCTTCCTAGTATTCGACTCCACGCAAGTTCCACGGCGGCGCGTAAATTATGCTGTTGTTTGTGAAGTGCTGCAACGGATGAGACTTTCAAAGGATCGACTTCACAGTCGCCACCCTCGACCGCGCCACGTACAACGGCACCCAGCGTCTCCTGTAGGTACCGATCGCCCGTTAACTTAAGATAAGCTTCCATAGCTTTTGTAGCCAAGGAATTGCCTCGAAACGTGAGTCTTTCGTCGTCTGAAAATAGAAAAATCCTTTAGCTTGGATTCCCATTGGAATATCTAGGGTGGAGAACTATTATTATTCTTTTAGATACTAACCTATTCTATGTATATCCATCATGACGAGGTCAGCCAAGAACTGAGGCGCCTTCTTTTCCCTCTGCATAACTGCTACCAGAGCAGTTGCAATGTCCTCCTTTGCTTTGACACCGATCACCGGTTCGAGTTTTTCGCACAACGAGGCGTAATCGGTCTTGAGGTATTCGAGGAACTCCTGATAAACTTGTACCGGTAAAATGTCTACCGACTGAAACCGGCACTTCACTCGAAGAGCTGGTGGCTCCTTCAGTGGCCCTTTGTCGCCTACCACTGGATACCATTTTTCCGTGAGATATCGCGACGTTACGTTGTGTACTGGTATACTGACTGAGCCTAGAATTCAAACAAGTTTTCATTTATTATCATAATAATTATTGCAATGTCCTCAGGGACGTCTTACTGTGATTAAATTTATTGAACCTACCGATGAGAACATTTTTGTCTCTCTTCTTCTTCCTGTCTGCCTCTCTATAGAGATTGACCTGAATGGTATTGACTGATGGCAGATGATGGAAGTCAAAGTGTTCTCCCCAGAAGCATAGGTCAGCCTTAAGTTTCGCCGTGGTGCGAGCATACAAAGTACTGTCGAGGCAGACCTCACAAAAGTATCGTTTCTTTGCAGGTACGCCTTTCGCCTCGAGTAGCCAAATCTGTAGAGAGTTGTCGGTTCGCCTCGTCTGCTCGGCATCCGGTTGTACAGATTTTCTTAAGCTAAACAGGAAATATTAAAAGTTGACTAATACATTTCACCAACGATTAGTCGTTCTTGATAAATACTTTTTTTTTATGTCCAAAGAAATAAAAGCAGACAGTTAAAAAAGAAAGTCTGATCTCTATCGAAGCGCTAGCGACTTTCGTCGCTTTCGTGAGATTCGCGAGATTCAAGTAAAAATAATCTACCTCTCACATACAAAAAAAAAAGCAAGACTCCAGTTCATGTAAAATATGATAAAATAAAGCGACTCCAAAGTTTCCCAAGAAATTCTCCATGCAGTTTCATACCTGTGCAGCCACTGATCTCGTTCATGCGCAGTTCTGCAGCTGAAGTACTTAGGTCCCCCGGTGCTGGGTGTCACCTGGAAACAATGTGGCCGACCCAGTAGGCTGGGATGCAGGGGCGTCACTGCTGCCAGGTCCATCGAGGTCACGGCCTGCCCGCAGAGGAGTGACTCGTGCGAGCGACAACCCCGAAGACCTGGTCCACGTTGTTTCTGTCGCTCAAGTTTCGTCACGCTCTTCGTCCTCTTCAATGGATTCGAGCGGAAGGACCTCTTCGAGAAGAAGTTCTGCAAGTTATATGAAAATCGACGAAAACTTTATTAAAACAGTCTGTAAAACGTGCGAGTTCACGGAGCAATCGAAGACGCAAGTGCGAAACGCCCGAGAGGAAACCGTCAACTGGCTAAAACGGCCTGGTCGAGGATTTCCAGTGACATTGCTCGAGTGAAAGGTAGAATCTACCGGATCCCGACTCTCACGCAGTTCTCCACACACCAGCGTGCGTTTTGTCCGCGTGCGGTTACACCTAGGGACATAGCAATACAAACACGCCACAAGTAACTACACGCTTCCACTACAGCCTCATCAAAACTAAAACAAGGTATACTTATACAGAGATCGCAAAATAGTACATAACGAGTTCGCTCGACCGTACTCTCTAGCTGAAACACCTGATCCTAAAGACCAAAACAAGATCAGCAGAGATATCGAGCGACTCTCTATCGCCGATAGCAGTTCATTTACCCTGGTCATGAAGTAGTTGATGATGACATTGACTACTGTATCCTCGTCCTCGTCCATTGTCCTCAGGCACATGTTTTTCTTCCTCATCAACGCAAACGACACTAAATGACTTCTTGAGCTTGTCGACTCGAAGACCGTTGGATGGCTCAATAGCTCAATGGCTCAGTAGCTAAACGCGACATCCTCGTCGTTCACCGTCCAACCAGTCATTGCTCAGCAGTTACGTTGATCCTGGTCCCTTTCTTATCTTTGACCCTATCGTTCAGCTCAGCCCAGTGAGCAGGACCGACGCACGCGACACATCAACAATACGAAGTGGAATAGCATACAAATGTCTTTATCCGTTAAATCCTAAGGCAACGAAATTATCTCCCGCGCGTCTTAACGGCGATACCACGTGGAAGTGACCCTAGTCCAGGTGCTCACTTGCAACTGAGCTCTTCCGTAGATGCGGAATCGCGCGGACGGATAAACACACGGACTGTGAACGATATCTGGAATGGAGGAACCCACCAGAAGACACGACCTGAATACTCGTTTGGAATGCCAACTTCTTTGATCACTGTCAATTTATTTTTAACTGCTCGACGAAACGAGAGCAAACTCATCAGGTATTTCGAGATGGTCTCACGACCAGCACGACCAACGCGTCCAGCACGTCCAGCACGTGGCCATTATTAATTCTCAATACGTGAGTTCGGAGTCTGATTGGTCTATTTCTCAAGGAAATAATACATTTCCTGAATATATACTCGATATCACTATCACTGTGCAACGGCTATCCGCTACCCTAAAGAATCTTCAGGTCTGTCGGTTTTAAGCTTCTTCCTCTCAGAAGGAAATCTCAGCAGCGACTGCAGATGTTACCTCGATCGTCCGGGGGAGCCCAAGTCAAGGGAAGTTTTAGCCCCTGAGGTACCTTTGTGTTGCCGAAAAACCCCCATAGGCTCTAGGTGAGTGGGGTACACTATAGGCACAGTGCCGGTACCTCGGTAGAAATATACTCGCCCCATCTCCCTCCCCTCATCCTCTTCCTGGCCGGGGCACCCTCCCCAAAGACCAGACAAAAACGTCTTGAGGTGGTTCTCAATGCGCAAATCCCGAGGCGCCTCGCAGCCTGCTTCGAAACCAGTCTGCTCCTTTCTTTGTTCTCCAGCGCCCTGGTCTAAAGGTATATATGTATGTGTATCCTATGCTCACTATATATATATATATCACTATGTATGAGGCAGCTTTACTCTCGACTCTCGCAACAACCGGCTCTATGTATCTTGATTCATTGTTTTAAAATGTCTCTTAGCGGGAGCGACGCTTAGCGTCCTGTCGCCCTCAGGGCTTCATAGGGCGCAGACCCTTCTAACTACGCAGACTTTACGACCAGGAGAGAAATAGCTTAGAGAACGACGTGAAAACCGGATTGAAGTCATCTTCCGGTCTAGAAGGTATTAAGGAGTAAGAGGCATAAGGTATAACTGGGCGTCGCGGCGCTCGACTATGCGACTAGTCCACACGTTGACCGAGTTTCTCGCGGTTTTACTCTCCGCCTCGAGGAAGTAGAACGAGTCGTTCGCGCCGGAACTCGGAACGTCTGCACACGCCTTTTCTGCCATTTTACAGCTAGCGGAACGTACACGCTCTGACAGTACAGCAAGAGTCTATCTAAGAATGTCTTCCCAGTGAAGATCAGGTTTGTAAATTTTTCATTACTTTACCTGACAAAAAAATAATTAATCTACCATATACCAACATCGAGTCTTCCTGTATGTCTTTTTGAGGTTAGGATTTTATCCAACAAGTATACAGTGTTTCAATGATGTATTTAAATGCTCAAACCTGTCTCTTAGAGTCTCTTGATGTTAAAGGTATACCGTTAGACAGTTAACAATCGGTATTATGTACCTTAAATCCTGATGCTCATTGGTTATACGATACCTTTACCTTAAGAGACCCTTTAAAAAATAGAGATACGGATACAAGCCATAGTTTGAAATAGCAATACTGTGAAAGCGTCATCGTTAACCCTCTGTGTGATGGCGTCTGCTCACGTGACTTTTGTCCTATCCTATAACATGCTGAATATCTACTTGGCGACTCGTGCGACTCTCACGCGTCCATCTACCTATATGTAAATATTCCAGTTCCCTGTTTATAGTTTTACCGTATTGCTGCGTGTAATCGACTTTGCTGCACTATTGTCATTCTAATCGTCTAATGTGAAAGCATCTTTCACACGCCGTTTTCCCGAATAGAAGCGGTTACTGCAAAAGCCCCAAGGGGGGTCCACAACGGATGAAAACGGGATCCTTCGGCAGGGTCAGAGACAGCTCGAGATAAATCTAGTCGAACTGTAACTTCCCCTATTTTCTCGATAGCATCCATCTACTCGAGCCACTATACTACCCTCGTACGGATCTGTCTCGTCGACAGATAAATTCCACAGCATCCACAGAAAGAATTTTAATTTTTTTTTTAATTTCAATTTTTCACTTTACACGTATTCCAAACATATACTTACGACAATACGATTAGGGGTAACATCCAGAGGTCGCGCACCGAGGACAGGAGTGGCCGGAGCGCTACCCCTTCGACAGGCCTTCTCGTAGGAGGTGTCTGGAAGGAAAAAAAAATGTAACATTAAAGATTTTCAAGTATCGAACCACTTTGTCTACACTCGAAAAATCATCCCCTACAATTTTTCGTCTTACAGCACGAGATTTTTTTTGGGGAACGGAAGCAGCAACTCGCAAAGAAAAACCTTGTAATTTACACGCCTTTCTTTTTTTCCCTCTCTCAAGTTCCCACTAGTGTTTACAGTCAGTGGTTTAAATGGTCGTCTCGCACAAAGCGTCTCGAGTTACCAAACTCCCTTTTGCACATATGGCCTATTCATCGCTCGCCATATAAGCAGGTACGTTGAAGGAGCCCAAGACGCAGAAAACCCAGTGAGGTTCGGTGAATGAAAATTTTACTCCGCGCCTAAGCAAGCCGCTCTAAGTAAATGATACGTTAAAAAGGTACGTTGCAATAGCTGCGCCTTGTGCCACTGCTAATGTCCATAAGAAATAATTAAAGCAATATACCACGTAAGGTCGTAATAAATATCAAAAGTGCTTCCAACGAGAACTATCTGATTGAAGCTTTATTCGCGCGTGTTTAATTCGATTATAATGGGCCGACGAGCGGGTGCGACTATTCCTGTTAGCTACGAGTTTGACCCTCCCTAACCACCCTTCCGCTTCGTATACCCTGTGCTCTCTAGTGCGTTCCATGTTTTTTTTTTCTTTCCAGCCTCACGGAGAAATTCCCTCGGGCTACGTATTAATTCCGTTGGCTTTCAAATGAGCAAAGGACCGCTAAAAATATTTGAGCGATCGATGCGCACTCGCGCGGACTACTTCGCAACTTCTCTCTGACCACGAGGGCAATTTCGTGTTATTATGCTACATTGGAAATTTAGCGAGGGTCCAATTTCTAACGTGGCGATACCAACGTTAATAATTAATAGGGAGATTCAACATTATTTTCGGAGCAGTTGGCAAATTGCTATGCAATCGTCTTATGCAATTCTTAGTAATACTATAATGTGCAGTTCAACGATGACTGTACGGAGACTCGTTGAACTGTATGGCTCCAGCCACGCCCAATGCACTCTAAGGCTAATTGCAACTGGCGAATTCTAATTGGTCCAGTAATAATTGTCGAAATCATTGTTACCCCCAGTACCCTTTCGTTTTTCGAATAGGTCAGTTAACCAAGCAGCTGCCACGGGGGCGCTAGACCACACAGAAATGCATTGCATCTTTTGTGCGAGTTCAGGCTCGTTGAAAGAAAAAAGAAAGATAAAGCCGTGCCTTGCGATCAGTTAAAATTGAAACGAAATAAAATACGTAGGGGGACACAGGGCCTCCGGTATGGCGACGATCTTGCCTTCCATTCCCTTATGCCCAAAAAGCTCATTGTTCGTAGAGCAGCCCTAATCAGGCAACAAGGAAGGGAGGCAAGATCCTGGACCAAGTCTTTCTCTGAAGAAGGATGTTCTTTTTTGCTCGAGATGAATAAGACAAAAAAAAACAGCTCATTAGTTTGAAATGCTATCCAGGGAGGTGGAGTTCCATTTTTTTTTATTACTGGAAAAACAAATCCCCAGCATCCGAATAACCCGGGTCGCATGGTGCGCCGATCAAAACACTCTACGCGGGTCGTGAGTAACGCTTGAGGCAATCAAGGAGACGGGACAGGATCATTTTTGGATGCTGGACGTGGCTGAAATACTCGTATACAATTTTACGACAATTTTTGATCAGGGCTCTCGAATAGACGTTAGCAGCCGTATAGTTGCGGTTCATTGTAGTTCCGAGGGACAAAGGGGCGCGGGGGTAAGATGCTGCCGTACAAAGGCAGGACAAATAAATGACGCATAAATAAGCCAGCGTTTAAATACATAGCGCAACATCATCTTTCGATCGTTTCCTACTTGTATTTTTCCCGTGTCCATTGTCATACCGACTGGGCGTAACAGTCACCGGTCGGTAAAAAGGGGTTCCTCTGAATGACGCAATGATTCGACTATTTCATTATTTCACATAAGTGAATTGCCCACGCGACGTCTGTGCGTTTGATAAAAAAACGCGAAATTTAGCAATCTTTTCACTTCTGTTGATTCTTCAGGAAATATGGGAAATGAGTTTCCGGTGAGTGAATCCTAAGAGAAGATCGTGGCAGAGCAGAGGTGGCTATGAAGGCTGTTCGTAGATTGAACGAAGCCCTAAACTTTTGTGGTAGGAATAGACCAGAAACTAGTTTACCACGATGAAACCAGTTCGCGTTACAACTATTCATGGGATTCACACGCCATTACCCTGGGGATGAGTGTTAAGGCGAGTAAAACTGCCGGGCAGCCTCTATCCTTGCCATGGGGTACTATTTAATTTATCGCTTTATTATAGTGCCTTATGGTCTCTACGCTTCCTGCTAAAGTGTTAACAATGCTGGTCCCCATTAGCATCCTTACTAAAAAATGATGTCAATCGTCGCACACGATTTAAGACGTCGTTAAGTTTGCTACCAGGCGCAGGGTATTTTTCCTATGTCGTAAAACAACACAATGACACGAGTTACATAATGATTGTATGACTGTCGAAAAGTGGAGTTATAATCCAGTTATTTTCCACGGTGTCAATTTTTGGAGTTTTCACCATACCGGAAGTCACTGCGAGTGCGTTAGACTTTTCTTTGAACCTGGACAAATTTTAAGGGCCGTTCAGCTGTCCGCACGAGTCCCATTGTCCTGAAGAATTTATAGGCAAAGAATGACCAAACAATTTACACTAGCCTTTGCGTTCCCGTGCCACTGTGTGGTCCATTGTGAACTGCGTTACCTATGAATATCGATTCATCGGCACTTCGAGAGAAACGCAGATACACGAAGCTAGCCGGTTTAAAAACCGAAAGGATCCATTCAGACGGATATCGATCCTACGAGATTATAATATAGGTATACAGGCGTGAGCTAAATATATTACGTTCTATTCTTCTATTCATTCATTGACCACCGCCATACCAAATCCCAGACAGTTAATCATTTTCATGGCTCACGCTGACGGGTCGTACGAGTAGCTTTGCATATATTTTAACATAAGGGCCCATTGTGCAGTTCGATGATTATGCTTTATTTTGCGGCGCGTACCTCTTACGAAAATACCTTGCTGCGGTATATAAGAGAGATTCGAGTAATCGCTTGCACGTTTATATGAAACCGCGCACAGAGGCTACTAGAGAAATTGAAATCGAATCAATGAAAATCCTGGCTTTTCTAACGGCTAGTATCCAGAGTGCAGCCAGGCGAGTCGAGCGAACGAATCAATAACGGATGAACGCTCACGAACAGTGGCTCATTGAATTTCACCCAGGATCCTCAGGAATCTAGGGATCCACTGCGATGACTGCCAACTGTATAATGCAAAAAGTATAGTCGTCGGTCTGGATACGTTTGGAGACACGTGGAGCAAGGTCCGAAATTTGAATACAACTGCGCACGTGAAAAGAGAGAGAAGAGTAAAGGTGCCTCCACAGAGCGATCAACGGGCAAGAGGGCGGAGTAACTGTTTAACAGATGTCATTCCACGTTACAGTTCTACGCTACGTTTTATGTGAGTAGTAAACACGAGCCCCTTTACATTCGACAAATGAAATTTGAGCTTTGCCTCTCGTGTCGATCCGTCGGTTTGTTTGGCTGAATTTGTATTTATTAATAGAAACTTTCAACGGAGGCTTCTGGTACGACACAAAATTCCGTGCTATACGTTTCTCTGTCTATTTAAAAAGCATAATATATCCTTCTCTCTCCTAATCTCTCAAGGAACACGTGTACCTTTAGAAAAATTTTAGCAGCGGTCTCCGGGCTATCCCTGGCACTGTGCTCTCTGGCACGCATGTGCGTCTTAGGCCGCAAGGACTGACAACTTCCTGTCAAGGGATACAAGAATCCATAGAAGCCCTCGAAAAATGAACGAGCATTCTTATCGACTGTTCCACGAGAGATCTGACTAAGAATAGCAGAGGCTCGATTATGAATAACGGTGGGCACGAAGAGGTGAGAGAGAAAAAATCGAGTGTCGGATCAAACGAAGGTCGTAAGTGGACAATGTGACGCAATATCAAGAGCGACAGTAAAATACAGTATTATAAACGAACATTCTATTATTAAGCACGTGCCAAGCTGACATTCACATCCGTATAAGATACGCAACTCGTTTATAATTAGCCTTTCGTTCTAGCCGGCTGGGAGCTTAATGAAAAATACAGCAAGAACCCTATGGGCTCACCGGAAATTGTGTCTCCCATACCGAGGGCAAGTTTTACAACGTGGGTCAAGGTTCGCTTAACTCTATGATCGCGCAGGGAATGTCAGTAAATACCGAGTAAGCCCTGTCAGCAGTCTGTTGTAATAAGTATTATTAATACATTCGGTACCAAGTGAACACAGCAACGTGACTGGCTCGTGTCGCTGAAACGAGTATCGGGAAACTTAAACGTGCCGTGCGAGTGTGGCGGTTAACACGTGAATTTCAATACGAAAGTCTATGAGTATAAGGCGATTTGATTGCGGTGAGACGCAAATCCTCTGGAAGAAAAATGAGACTCGAGGACTGAATTTCTCTACGGCCTATCGGCAGGACTGATTCGAGAACACTCGGCAGCTATTGTGCGCGTTCACATTGCGTGAGCACTCGAAGACGAAGTTCACATTGGAAAGGAGAGAGACCGTCGAGTGCCCTCGAGTGCCTCGATTGTGCATTTAGGTACGCGACCTGACGGCCCATTAGCTTCGTATCGCCATTGTAAATGAGCCTGAGGGCAGACAAGAGCGACGCGATTTATCGCATTGAGAATGCTTATCCAGCTGACGACGCTTGGTCAAAATCTTATAGCAGTCGTACGGACTCTTGTTTACGTCTTCTTATCAGACTTATCACTACTCCCGATCAGTATTCCGCTCCAGTAATAATGTTTATCGCGATAATAACACATAATTGGAGCAGCAAGTTGCACGCGCATGCGCGCGCGACTTCCACGCGGCAGATGGATGACTGAAAAGTCGCTGTATGCACGCGACAACCAAAAAGAAAGCAGTCAGTCGCAGCAGCGCAGGTGCCGCAGCTGCACGTGCAACTCAAAGCGAGTAATGCAAAAGTATCGTACGGCGGAGCGTTATCGTTTAACAATGTAAGACTTCAATTCTTTTATCGCTCACACGTGAGCCACATGTGCGCACTGCTACTACTAGCCAGTATCTCATTGCGCATGGAGCCACTTCCCATATTATTAATAATTAACGCAACAAGTTTCGTGGCCGGTTCTTATCTGCTTGGGATGTAGAAACGATAACCCTGTTAACCCAGCGTCAATCGACGCCATTAACAGCAACCCCCATTTAGCCGGTATTCCAAGTACAGCAGGTTACTACCGTGCCGACGTAAGTAGATGCTAATAAAATGCAACTCGCAACGGAAGCCGTTTGAACTTTTCGTCGTAACGCGAAAGCGTAAACGGAGCTTATGCGTTTCGTTTCTCCCTTGGCCAACTCGCCATGTGTTAACGTCGTCCACGTGGATTCGCTCCTCGGCGAGTTGGGGGAGAAAGCACGTAAGGGAAGAATTACGGCAAAGTCCTTCGGCGAGACCTCGTGAGCCTTACTTCTTTCCACCTTGACTCACCTGAAACAGAAATAGATAGGAGAATGTTAACAGGCTGGCTGACTCTTTTACTACAATCTTAACGTATAAAGTTGCCGTGCTTTTCAAAGCTCGATAACGTCGCTTACAAGCGAGCTGAAATAACCGACTGTACTGCAACTCGATCCGATGACAAGTCTGCCCCAGTTTCATTCTTATTCAGCTTATCTGAGCACCGAAGTGTGAAAGCTCCAATTCTTATCTGATTAGGGCTCGCCTGTTGCTGCATTGCAAGAGACGAAGTGGGTCTGTATCAGTGCTTACATAAAAAGTCCTTTCTCGTAGCAACACGAAATATTTAAAAAACATTAATATATATATATGCATTACGTATGAAATCTAGTCAAACAAGAAAATGCTTACGAGCGATTCACGAGCTTTACACGTTACATTAGTACTTTGATAAAAAGTAAATAGAAAAAACACATACCGCCTATACAAGTACCGTCAGATATTCTGCAGATGAAACCAGAGTTACGATCGCGTATCTTTGAGTGAAAGTGTAAATGTGAAAAGAAAAACTTTTTCACCGATCCTAGGGTACACTCTCTACACCGATACACTCTTCACATTTTCACGCCATCTCAGTCCACGCGATCGCACCCCAGAAGTATCTTCCGACATGGACGAGATGTTTAGTCTAGATTCTCAGAGAAGGGAGAGTTATTTTTTACAGCGCCGCCATTCACGGAGTCAGATAATTTTTAACCGTACTGCAGAGGGAGGATACAATATAGGTATATAGTATCGGTGAACGTTCAAAGTCTGAAGCTTATTTAGAATTTAGTAGTCTATCCCGGCTGTGTGTGCGAGAGAGACAGACCCATGGGGCTCTACGTGCTCAAGACAAGGACAGATATAATAAAGACGACATAATTTGCATGGGTATTAAACCTTTGGCTTTTATACGTCAACTGCAAAGGCACAGCCGACCAAACAGACAAGACTCGCTCCACCTATATATAGGTTAAGACTTGAGGAAAAGTACGACGCCAGAAGACGCCAGTAGACGTCGGCAATGCGCAACGGGTTGTTAGAAACGAAATAAAAAGGGCTGATCTTCCACGGAGGTATCTTCCAAGAAGATTTCACGAAGACTTCGGGTAAGAAAAATGACTGAAGCGCCGTTTTCCAAGACAGCAAATGGCTGATCGGACGTACCGAGAGAAACCCTGCGCCTTGGGTTTCCAAGAGTGGGGCTGGGGGGGGGAGTGCAATCGTTTGGCCCATATATCAAACAGGCGCCGTACAATCTCATAGGCGTCCCTTTTCACGTCGCCTAACCAAAATAAATGTAAGCGTACCAGTGCGTCATACCGTAGGAAAGACCCCTGAGACTTGAAAAGCAGATACAACAACGTTTCGTAGTCATGACAGTTTCGTTGAAATGCGTTCATAAGTATGATGAAAAAATTCAAAGGTTCTTCAATCAACTACTAGATGGCGTCTAAGAGCAGTCTATATGATTCATACGTGCTACTCGATCGCACATGCTTCCAGCATGTGAAAACCATGCTTAACCTTCTCTTTCGCGTCGAGGTTTACCAACGCCTGGGCAACGCCAGGCATCTATTTTCTTACAAGATCTCCATCCGGATCGTTTATCGGTTCTCAGACGACTGCGTCGCCTTGCAGTAATGTCTCGACGTGATCTCAGCGTGTAGTGAGCGAAAGGAACGCTTACGTGATATATAGCCAAGTCTTATACAGTAACGTCTATACTGGCGTAGTAAGTTGGTATAGGCATGAGTATACGGAGACACAGTGGCTGGCGTATGGATCAACACAGAGGTACGGACGCGCAGCGCACACTGATATTTTGTCCGAATAGAAAGGCGAGTGGTACTCGGCCGACGTAGACTGGACTCACCGAGAGTTCGAGCATATCGATCGACTTTCCCGGGAAGCTTTTAATATTTTACTGAACAAAACTCGAGCACGCTTGTCTTACATTATTCAGGAGTTTATCGTTACCCACGTATAACATATAGGAACAACGTGTACGTTAGTCGCGTTTGGACTCATTTGCGAGTAGCGTCCTGGTTAACGGCGACTTCCGGTACCTAGCGCAGGGCGTACTGGAATGCGTATACATATGTAGTACGTCGCACTGTGATCTAGCCTAGAAAAGGACTAAGGAAGTAGGACTAAGTCCTCGAGGATCTATTGCTTCGAACGAAACGAATTGAATGGTCGAGCTTCATTTATCTGGTGCTGATTAATCCTTGGCCATTGAACAAACAGGAAGCGTCTGAGCTCGTAGTGGATGTAGAAGGGGATTTTGTATGAAATTCAAGGACGAATAAATGGAGAAGAGAGACGTGGTCTGACGGGTAGGAAAAAAGGAAGGATCAAGGATGGATGATGAATTGGGGATGAAGAAAACAGGAGAGAGAGAAGGGGTGAGGGGGGGGGGTGGCTTTTAAATAAGCCCAAGACTGGTCCATGGACTGGGACTGACATTTAAGATACTTCGTAAGAGGACTGGTGGAAGTGAGGGGAAGGAACGGGGAGAGGGGGGGGGGGTGAACGAAAAATAGGAGGTCCTAGAAGGAAGCTGCGGGTAGGATTTTCTCATTGATCGTGCAGAAAATAATTAATCGCGGTTCTGTGACAACGGGACTTCTACGGTGTCAGATTAATCCCGTTGTGGATTAATTGGAGAATTAAAGATTAAAGGCTGACGCGATGTCATATCCTCGTTTAATCATTCGTTCTCGTGATAATGAATTAACGGGCATTCGCTTTGGCGACGTCTCCGGTCTTTATGACGCGACGAGAGACGTTTAGGGTCTCCCTGGGTTATTCGCTGTGTCGTTGTAATAGTGAACCGGGGTGGTTGGACGTTGCGTGATTCATCGCGAGAACTTCGAGAAGACGGGAGGAGGATCAGCGTAGAAGCTACGCTGCTCCTTCTCTCTGGGCGAGACGCGGTGGTCCAGTCATCTCGTGAGAACGCGGTCCGCTTCCGTTTACAGCTCCTATTTCCCAAGCGAACGTCCCTTCACCCGTGTATAGACGCCGTGGCAAGGAGTGCGCTGGGAGAATGAAACATAGACAGAAAGAGAAAGAGAGAGAGAGAGTATACTAGGAATATATGAAAGAGAGAAAGAAGTTAGATTCACCTGGTCTGGCTAATTTTGAGTAAACGTGACGACGTTAGGCTCCGCCAGAGAACGGATGACGTGATGAGGCCACCGACTAATCAACTGGTTGACTAATAAAAAGAGAATGAAACTAGGCACGTAAATAAACAAGGTCGAAAAAAAAAATAATTTTGAAAAAAAAAAAAGAAGGTACAACCCCTTTATCCATGACGGGTTGTATCGGCCGGTGACTCTGCGTGTACTTTTTATTCTATGCCAATCCCAGCATCCCTAATGGTTAGGCAATAAAGTAGCTTTTAAGGGATCAACGAGGGATGGATGGTGGAGTATAAAGGGGACATTTTTGTGGATTAGCTTCAGCCATTGTATTCTATATGTCGAGACTCAAAAGCCAGAGCCAACGCAGCCGCGTGCGGGATGGCTTCAAAGGATTGGACATTATTTCAACGCTTAACTGGTAATGGACGTGGCGATTTGTGTCAATAGATTCTAGACTAATTGTCAGGAACGCATCCAGGGACAGAATGCGATTATAGGAGCATCTGCTACTGATTGCCTCTCTCGCTCATGGCCTTTTCCAGTTTGGGTCAATTTGAATTTTATCATCGTCCCCGTCATCGTCGCAATTAGACTCGGCCACTCCAGGAAAACCTCCAGGAGTACATAGCAACAGCGTCGCCAGGTGAAATCAACTTTTTCGACAGGCGAAATACAGTATTGCTTTGCCGGTAAGTTAGATTCCTACCCTACCAACCCGTCTCTATACGCCAAGGACACGAATCGTTTTATAATAAACACAGTCATTTCTCCCTGATTTCCATAGCCGATCATCGAGCGAATCCCACGAGAAAGTAGAAAGTTTGTTGTTTTTAAGAAAGGCCCGAGCCAATCGCCACTACACATAAGGTTCGAATACGTTATCGTGCTATCGTTGTCATCGATAAACTTACGAATTCACTAGTCTCTCAAAACTACACACGTATACGATCCTCGCTCGATTTGTAGTCCAATTGCAACAATTGTGACAATTATGACAATTCGCAACAATTGCCTCCAGCGACAAGACCTCCAATTACACGTTTATACGAGCGTCGAGCTATTTCTCACTCCGAGCCAATGACGAGCTACGATAATTTTTCTCCCTTGCACCCAACCACTGATATAACCCAGGGCTTCTAGGATTTCCGCAGATCTCGCGTTGCGTCATATCCTGCGGATCATTGAACCTGATAAGAAAATGATTCTCTGCAAAATTTGAAAAAACGAACAACTCGTACGAATTATTAATTCAGATCGCACTGGGCATTCGTACAATGTTTCACGAGCCATCTGCACTCTGTCAGAGTTTTGGGTGCCTGGAGACACCGATACAGGAAGTTCCAAACGAGAACGTCAGACTACCCGTTACGTCAACAGACGCGTAACAGCACGATAGAGGAGACGGAATTTGCATAGAGAAGTCGAGGAGTCCGAGGTCACGTCATTTCCTCGCCCCTCGTCCCAGCTAACACAGAGCACTACGTGCCGTATCATAACTAGTTGTCCCAAGTACACAAATACCAATCTCTTTATCCCTATGCCTAGCGGAGCGAGTTCCATTGTGCCACTACGACTAGGCCTTCTATACTAACGGACGACCGATTGACGAGCAGTCACAGCTGACATGATCTTTTTTGTTTCTTTCTTTACCAAACTCCTGGCATTTGCCCTGCGAACAAAACCAAAAACGTAAAAAGATCGACGGGAACAAAATGAACCAGCACTTTACTGACACACGTGTTGCCTATGGCGAGTACGAAGCGCAATAAAAGCGTCGCGCTTCACTATGTATTTTTTTGACGTTGTACAAATAACCCAGCAACCCCCTGACGACGAAGCAAACTATACGCCTCCGTTTTTCCCTGTACCAGGTAAACAAGCTGTTAGGGTAAAACGGCAGATGTCAGGATGCCCATGTAAATTTGCTATTCTTTCAAACCTAATATTCGCCAAACGACGACAGTCGCCTGACGAGTAACTAAGAATTCCGAGCAGCTCGCACCCAATCAGAATCAATTCTACGTGAATTCGTCCTCGAAGTACAATCGGAGCAAAGCGCCAAGACGTCTCGAGGGTAGCTAAGCTCTTTCCATGACAATTTTTATAGGATCGAAAATCAAAGCCACTGGTATCAGTAACATGCGTTCCGAGTATCAAGTGAATAATCAAACGACATTAGCAATAAGGGATACAGGAACGACAGGAATGGCCAACAGTGCGATTCGTTGTCCATGGTTATTGAAAAATCATCAGACCCCAAGACTGGCCCCGTCGGCAGAAAACGAGCCCAGCGCGTGTTTGGCGAGTAAGAAAAAAAAAGCTAAAATGAATTTGATTGCCGAGCAATGCGAGAGTCAATTAGGCAAGTGCTTGGCTTTGTTGTGAAAGTCTTTCGTAAGGGACCTACGTAATGTGTATCGAATAGCTAACCATACGTGCACAAATACGATCAATCCACATATCAGACTGTAGCGCGACTCTCGTCCCGCGCCACCTATGTATATTCGCACAATCGACGATTAACCATTTACAAATTAACGACGCACTCGATTGACTCAGGTCATTCTAGGCGTGTCCAAAATTGCCTTATCGTCACAGCGACGCGAAGGCCACAGGGTACAGTCGATAAGCTAGAAATCTCCCAATCGGACTTGCACAAATTTTCGCAAGCGTATGAATCAATCTGGTCGCACTTCAGGACGTAAACATCACGTTGAGCGATAAATCTAACGATAAACGTAGCATTCGTACTGGCAGCCACTTGTAACTTCACCTGTCGACAGCCGTATGAGACCTGTGAAGATTTTCATTATACACGCTGCACCCTGCAAAATCTATTACGAATCTGAGTGCAACTAGCGTGCCTGGCTGCGAAGCACACACGACAATAATCCACCATACGAAATCAGATTATCCATGGAACTTTTTACTATTTCACTCGCAGTCTACGACCAGGCAGTCACGAATCGACTGTATCCACTCGACGAGATATAGAAGCGAGGTGGCTCGCTGGGAAGTTTAGAAGAGGAAAGTGTAGCTATTTGGTTAGAGTGGTTTCTCGTCCAAGGGGCAGGTGCCCAAGAGGACTGAGAGGGCCCTGCATAAGTAGGTCCCCGAAATCTTGTTACAGGCTTCGAACCGATCGGCCGATTTCAGCGCACGACGTCTCCCGTACAAAGAGCAAAGGCGGCGCACGCAACCAAACGGGCAGACACGAACGCGCTCGAGGGTAACGAGAAGGGAGTAATGCAAAAAGGGATCGAAATCAGCTCGTTCGTTAATTAGACCTGTTGCGCCGTGAAAAGGAGTGAGAGATGGATGGAGAAAGACGTCCGATCAGGTACAGCGGGTTAAGGAAGGATAAGAGAAGAGGCTCGCGCTTGGCGATTGACTTTTGGCTGTATAACGGGACCACGGGTAGTTACGCACGAGAACGGGGCAACGTTCACGGCGTTGATTTGTCAGGGCTGAACGCGAGACACCGCGAGGTGGAATTGGGAGGGTCTGTCCAATGGGTAGCCAGCTGAATTGACCTTATCTTTAAACTGGTTCGATCGGAGGAGAATGTAAAGAGGAAAGTCAGTGCTCCTTACGAGTCAGCCCTATAGGGATAATGTAACTGGCATTGGTTGATGATCTAATTATATTTAAAATCCACATTATTATTTGTATCCTTTCGCGTTAATTCGTCAAGTAAATTCATTACGTAAACCGATGTAGCATTTGGGGAAATAAAAATCGTACCACTTTACGGTTACCGGTGGATACGATAAGCTGAACTTTTCCTGCTGATAACAAAGGACTTGCGAATGCTAGTGAGCCTCTTTTATGCAAGGCGCTATGCGTTTTGTTGCACTGCACACTGCTGGCTCCTTTGCTCCGGTGCCCTCGTATAACTTCTTTGTACGCAACTATCGACAAATCCTCGTTAAACGTCGTTCGCTGTATTACTGCAGGGAGCCAAGTGTATAATTTTCTAGCTAATAATGACGATTACTCCAGTCCTCGTAAAAGTCGTGTTCGGTACTAAACGTCACGAGGGATCCATGCGTTTACTAGGTAACGAGTGAGAGAGAGAGAGAGAGAGAGAGAGAGAGAGAGAAAAGAGATACAAAGAGAATGAAAAAGAGACCCGAGGCAACTCCCACCCGACGTAAGCATCTATAAGCGGCCAATGCCCTCAGAGTGGAATTAAAACGAAGCTTTCGATTTTCAAAGGACTCTCCGTATAATCCGTACCTGAATGAACACCGGCGTCAGCGTCCACGTCGTCCTCGTAGGTAATAACCTCGATCCTCGTAACGACCTGAGGTGTAATCTCGTGTTCCACGTAACTGCTAGAGTCTGTAGTGTTCGTAGACGAAGTTGAGGCATTCGAGATACTCGAGGTGGTTGAGGTCGTGAAAGCCGTCGTGGCTGTCGAAACAGTCAATAAGGTCCCGGTCGACGCGTCGGCGGTCCGACCTGGTGGATTATCGTTCGACGTATTGTGCCTGGCAGTGGCACGGGCGAGCGTGCTCGTGCTTCGCGCCAGCTTCGTACTGTGGCTTCTACGGATCAGGTTGGTGAAGGTAGCGTTTTGTTTTGGCGTTTTCTGATCCGACTGCCTCTCCGTAGTAGTCGCCAGGTGAGCCGGCTTGCCGGAGCTGATTTTGGGCACTGCCCGGTCCCCCCTTCCCTCCACCCTGCACTCATCCGCCATTCCATTGCCGGTCCCTCCTCCAGCACCTTCGGCTCTTCCAGCGACGTCGAGGCCACTCGGCTTCCCAGGTCCGCTAACCGGCTGGTTGTCGAAGCAGGCGATCGTGTGGTTCAACCGATTGTCCTTCCGGTTTGCTTCCTTCCTGCCAGTGAACCGGCTCTGGAACTTTTCGATGGTCTTGAACGACCTAGTCCTCTCGACCTTCTTCTTCTGCTGCTCGGCACCCTCTGGTAGACTGTACTTGGGTGCCTCGAAGATCCTGGTCAGGGACTGAACCTTCCCGCATGTACCGACGGGAACACTACTGCCCTCCTTATTCTCGACAACGTTGCTGCTCAGGGTACGAGTCAGGATGACGTTTGGGATGGTCTTTGACGTGCTGATGGGGAAGGTGTTGCAGGCGAACTTTTCCTTCTCGGGTTCGAGATGACTCTTGGGGATCTTTGAGGGGTATCGTGACTCGCCATCGAGGGTCACGTAGAACGTGGACCTCCTCTTCGGAGAGTCACCGATGCTCTCAGCTCCCAACATGTCACCGTTACTTCAACGTTTTCTCGCTCCTGCCTCCTCTTCTTCGTCACTCACGCCAAGGCAAACCCGATCTACGTTCACATTTCTACTCCACTCACTGTGATTCCTGACACGAAGGATTCTTTTCCTACAGCTGCAACTTAAGATTGTCGTCGGTGCACGTGCTTCGACGCTTCGCTGCTTTCAAAACAACGCTGTATCCTCGACTCCTTGTCTGTTGTCATTCGCTAGGAGTCACTCCGTAAGACGACACACACTCAACGCATTCACTACGAACGACAGCGAGCGTCTACGATTTTTCTACGCGCGACGCGACGCTACGAGCCTAACATCGTAAAAGCGAAAGACGCCTGATCACCGTAACACCGTATGATTACAAGAATTACAAAGTTTCTGTAACTCGCTCGAACTTTTACACAGCTGCTCCCTGGCTCTCGTATAACAACGCGTAGGTACTGTACGTCTCTCTCGTTGACACGCAAGGAAAAACACGACGGATATTCTCTCGAGCGAATGCACACCGCGATCCCGGGTTCGCCAGAAACTCGAGCGAGACTTTAGAAGAAATGCGTGAAAAACGTGGGAGGCCGATGGGAGAAATTAAAGGAACGAGAGGGAAAGGCAGACAGAGAGAGAGACAGAAGGAGAGAGAGAGAAAGCCAGAGGAGCGATCCGTCAACCGCACAGCAGACAGACCCGCGACTATCTGTCCGCAGCTCTGACTTTTTCCAAGGCAGTAACCAGCGCTCCTTGCGGCAGGCCCTCGAAACAGAGAGAGCGTGCTGCATCTATATGCTACGACAGACTCAGCGCAACTTCCATCCGGCTGGACGCCGCGTGCATTTTAACCTTTGCAGCCGTTAACGAGCACGCACTGAAATTTTTTTTTCTCTCCTACAAGAAGTACACGCTGCACTTTACAGCCTTCGACTTCGGTCGAGGTGCACCTGTCCCGCTGACGAAATATCCTCGACAGATATTTAATCCAAGGACAATTGTTTAGTCCTAGCCAAAGGACTGAACCACGTTTCTTCGAGAGTTATGGCTTTATAGCGATTAAAAGTTACTAACCAATGCTTATTGCTGTAATCATTTCAGTTTGCGCAGGGCTGAACTTGCGCACAGTATGAACGTAACGGGAAGAGAGAATCCAACTAGCTGGGCAACTTGGCTGGTCTGATATCCTGCTTCTTCTGTTGTTTCTTCTTATTCCTCGTGAACGAATGCGTCAGGCCTTTTTATTATCCCTTTCTGTCAAATTCGTATCAGCTTACTCGTATGCACGTGCACCGAGAAGTTCTTGGGCGAGGGTGAAAAAAATAGCCAGACGCGTCACACGATATTTACGAAAGTCAGGAAAACGAGCCTGGTGGATAGAGTCACCGGTATGAGTTGTGGAAGAAGAATAAAACGAAGAAGGATAAGAAGAACTTTCATGAGTGTGGTAGCCATTGTCTCGCTGAGGGTGTAAAACCCTGACGCATTCACAGTCAAGGATATAAAAGGTTTTTCAGATGTTTCTTGCATCCTCAACATCTTGTCTCCTACCGCGAAAGGTACAAACACATACGGCTGACTTCGCAATGTACATTTAAATTCTATAACGGATATCAACGATACTACGAATTTCCATAACCCGTGCGATATACGAAAACATAAATAATATATGCAAACACGCAGTTACGAATAATCAATTTGTTAAAGAGGCAAAACTCGTTTTTCAAGACCAGCAATAAGTTGTAATTTGTCAACCGCACAAAAATCCTTACGTAATTAGACAAGAATTGCATTTCAAAAGGTTTTAACGACCAAACGGCAAATTTGATTCTCGGCGTAAGCGGTAACCTTCGCGATAGTTCGAACTACCTCCGCGGGCGTCACTACCATCGCTCTACGCTGAAAACTGTTTTATCGGCACGTGTCGGTAAAAGCGAACACTGAAGTACGCAGCGTCAAAGTTGCACAACGTCTCTCCCGCTAACTCTATTCTAATTTCGTTAGATTTCCTTGGCGCGTAAAGAATATTCCTGATAAGAAGAACCCTCGGTATTTCTCAACGTATAATACTCCAACTGTTTTCTTATTCTATCAATCAGTCAAACCGAGTACTCATTCAATTCCTCACTTCACTCTCCTCCTGACATTATTGATTGATCAAGGAATTAATCATATCACTCTGTACTCGCGCCCACGGAATTCCTCACCGACCAACCTTCTAATTAATATATCCGGCCTACTCCTACAGTCAATCCGCCCGCAGGCCAAGGCCTCTTATAACATTGCCTCAAGAAAAACGAGAGTCCCATGCAACCTAGGCAATTACGTATCCGCAAATAGATTTAATTACCTATCAATACAGTCGCGTAACAAAGTATTCATCAGAAATTCCAAAACATCAATCCGTAGAACCGTAAGGTCCTGTTACTGAGTTCTTAAAATCACGAAATGTTTACAAGATAACTTATTTCCAGAAGTCTGCCCTTCTAACCAGACTGCCCAAGAATCTCAATGAGGCGTCAGCAGATTACCGCTTCAGAATCTCCAAGCAATCCAATCAGAAAGGTTAGTATACGCGGTGCGAGCAGAGTATCAGAAAAACAAGAAATAAACAATCAGCTAGAAACAGAACCCACGAGTCTTATAGATTTAGTAAATAAAAACAAATAAGATCCTCGCTCGTATCGCTCGTCTGGATTGATCAATCGAAGTAAAGAATCCGAGTGCAAGTTTACCTTTACGATCGCAACGCCTGGCATCCCTCTGATCGTAAGCACCTCTAGGTAAGGACATAACTTTGGACTCACCTGAAACACAGAAGCGTCGTTCTACGTTCAGACAATTAGCCATGTAATTAATACAAATAAGAATAAGGGATACACGTAGAAGGTGCGCGCTTGAACGTGCTCTCAATGTCAGAGCAGTTACGCAACCTCGTTTCGTTGGGGAGTCGCGAGTTTTTCCCGAGGACAGCTTTTTCTCGGTACGTTTAATGGATGCGCCGACCATATCCAGACATGCTCCAATTCCCCCAACGTACGAGACACAACGAGAATCGAGTCATCGCTCGTTTCTCAAGTCGCTCGCGTATATTGCACCTTCGGCTAACTGTACTCGCGATCCCGCGAAGATCTTCATCCACCCAGGAAGACACAGCCAAAGACACAAAATATCTAATACAGTATATATTTATATTTTACAAAAAAAAAATAAGCAAACATCCGTCTACCATCGACACTAACAATCCAACGACTCGATTACGTCCATCGTCCGGATTGATCGGCGCACCGGAAATCCCCATAAGAATAAATGCTCAGACTGAGCCGGGTAAGAGCAGCACCGACTTTATTCGACGTCAAAAAAAACACAGATAACAAACCGCACACGTACGTTTGACAAAATTTCCACTGTCCTGCGACACGTATCGGATCCTCATGTCAAGAACGAGATGCGTGGAAAATGTCAAAATCTTTCACCGCTCCCCTTCACCTGTACCCGACCCGTTGATCACCCGGTGACGTAAAGGGACAATGCAAAGAGATGAATATCGGATATTTGAATTGGTCCAGTTGGACGACAAACGGATGGACCAGGTGCTCGCTCGGATAAGGAAGAGAGTCAAGAATGAACTGATGGGTCCCAGTCGGAGTCACCAGATCTGAAGTCTACGAACGTGAGTGTAAGGTGAACCGCCGCGAGATCATCGCAAATGTGTGTCAACCGAGGTACGAGGGGAGAGCCCGAAGCACGCGTCTTTGTGAGTGCGTGGTGCGTAAATGCGTGGTGCGTTTCCATGTCCAATCGACAGAGACATAATTGAGCCACGACCATCCTCTATATGGTCCAGAAAGAATGGCTCATCCCTCCATAAACATAACGACAAGGATGCTGTAATGGATCTGTCCTATGCGTTTACACCATGGCTGAGATTGCTGGACGTGTACCTGATTCGGGATCATCATGATCAGCTCCACGAAGGCAGGAATGAAAACTGCGAGATAGTCGACGGCCTCCTGGAGAGGCGCCTTCCGTCGCGACGCCCTGCTGCATTCTGTTCCTTCGTCAATCTCTGTTAGCTACGATCGATTTGACCCAACATCCTCTACACGTACTACATCCGATCTACTATATATATGATATACACATATATATATATATACACTCCATACACCCTTCTCGACCAAATGTATTTTATTTCTTTATTCTCCAAATCAAAATGGCCGTTCCTCGTGACATAAAAGCGTCCACGTAATTCTTCTCCGTTCACTTCCTTTCAGCTATGCTCTGCTCGCCTCTAGTTCACCTAGAAAGAAAATTCAAAATATGTTCCAGTTCTCAGCGTTCACCAATACGACCACGTGGCGAACGACTCGTGCGAATGGCTCATGATACCAACGAAGGTTGAACGAGACTCTGTTGTTTTCAATGTTAAACAGATAACGCAGAGGGCAGTTTACTACGTGCTTATAAAAATCCCTCCCTTCGCCCCTCAAGACAATGCTTTCTTCGTTAATATTCGTCAGCTCCTCAAAATACGTGTGCATAGATACGTTATTGCAACCCACGGCACCCTCTTGCATATTTACGAGAGAGAGACGGACAGACGGATAGAGAGAAAGAGAGCGAGAGAGATTGCGTAGACGCTGGCAACTCCGTGGGAGTGCGTGGGCACGCGTAGAGTCTATATGGGACGAACGTGTAATTAAAAATGAAAAAGATACGTTTCAATTGAGCCAGCTGCCGTCAACAGGCGGTACCGATAAATTGGCCATCGTTAAGGTTCCGGTTCCTCGAGTCTTGGACAACCTACGGAAATTCATTGACTATCCATATGAATTAGTTAACCTCACGGCTAAAATAGGCTTATTCCCTTAATGTAACATCGGCCCGATCCGATCCTCGTCTCTCTATGGCTTTTTAATTTATTCTTCGAGCGAAACCATTGCTCCTTGAGCAGTGCCAGTGCTTGCTACGTGCTAAGCTCAATGCTCGTGGATCGTCCGAGTCTACTGATCTACGGGAGACCGTCGGAACGAAGTACGTGCGTATCAGAATCGATAAGACACGGCGACTAGTTCACAGCGCTCGATCGTGTCCGCGTTTGTTTTAGCTGAGATTTCAGGAAGTATCGGACGGACGTGAAAAACGCAGTATAAATGTCACGTGATAGGCAGGTCAATTGAATTAACGATGACTTAGGCGACTGAACGATCTAACGGTTGCAGTCGTAAAAAAATACGTCAATGTCCACCATTTTCGTCTCGGCTACCATCAAGCAAGAATAAAATCGAGTAGGGATGACTACTTGACCCGCATGACTCGTGTTATCAATGTCGATGACCTCTCACTGATTTTCAGGTGAATCGCAAGGGGACTCACACTCCCTTATGCGACAGGAACGAGTCCGTTAAGCCGTGAAAGCCATATCTGTTTCGTAACAAAAAAAAAACCGGAAGGATCGTCCCGGTTTCCCTTTGTCCTGGTTATCGACACCGGAAGCACGACGTTGCTCGTTATACCTGTGCCGCTTCCTGTGTCCTACGTACTACACTGCCGGCTAGGATCCTTCCGAGTCTTTCTCAAGGATCGCACGAAGGCGTGAAAGTCCCTGAAGAAAAAATCATCCAAGAATTACCTCATAGCTTCTCAAGGAAGTTGCAGAAGTTACGCGCAACAAGCGCTCCTGTCGTACAGTTACGCGTCTTCTGTTCCCTTGTTAGAGAGATGCTAATCTAGTTCCCAGACTTTCGCGAAATTGGTCACCTGATGTATATAGCCTTATACGCTATGATGAGACAGTAGGGTGATGGTTGGTGTGGAGATTGAAAAAAGGCTGAATCGAAAGTAGGTCGGTAGATCCGAAAAAGAAAAAAAAAAAAATTGAAATTGAGTCCGAAAAACGAAATATTGTCAGTGTAAGATCGAGCCAGTCGTCGCGTTTCGAAATTTCAAGTACGACTCGAAGTAACGTAGAGCGCAGGGACGATAAGCGGCTTAGCGTAAGCTCACAATAACGAAGAGTCTAAAGGTCCGGACTTTTTCGTGAAAGCCAGAGAATTTCTCAATGCGAATTAATCCTTGCGCTTTACTGCCAACGTTGTATAACGAGACGTGGTCTCTTGCGAAATTGCACTCTCGAGCGAACGAGGTATCTTCGAAATCTCAGAAAGATTAGTATTATACAATTATCGTATAACCCAAATCCGGTCTCGCGTGGTTTTCTACTCGTTAAACAAAATGGTATTACCTTGTCCACGGTAACGGACAGTGGCGTAGAGTACACTAGTTTCATTTTTTTAAGGGACTTTATCGCACGGCGTCCTTATCGACTCGTCGTGACGTATCCGGTCTCAGTAAACACTGAAGCGATCCCCGTGGCCGAAACGCCAACTACGGGTTATCCGATTGTCCTGCTACGAACGGCTTCAGCTCTTTCACCAGAGTGAAATACAGTAAACGCAAGAAGCGTTCCGTCGGACTAGACTGATGAAAATATTGAAAAATTCCTTAAACCCAATACCAGTGACACGACAAGTCACGCGGGTAATGATAGTCGAGTCACGAGAGTCGCAAAAACGCTGACACAGTCCTACCAGCGACATCTACAAGTAACACCGTTTGCACGGTGGTAAACGTAATGGACAAATAGGCAATAGCAAAGTCGTTCGCGACAGAAATGCCCCGCGCGTTCAAAACATTGCCACCGGGTTGTTAATAATAATTCGAAATTCAGACGCGCATAAGTACATCATGAGCCACGCGTCGAGTCGTCGTTAACAATTTACCCAGTCACCCAGTAGACGCTCCACTGCTACGGAATTCTCAAGGCTGATCAGCCAATTTATAGCAGCGGTGGACGAGGTACTTAGAAAAAGCAGTGTTACCACCCCACCGGCTGTTTTTCCTACCCAGTCCGCAGCAGGAGACCGTCACGAGTGTATAACAAGGATTTGTCTTTACCTGGAGGAGCGAACTGATATTCTCTGTGGAAGATGATTCGACGGGTTCAAGTCCTGTCTGTGTGCCATGAAGATCTCTTGTTCCATTCCCGTGCTAGTCCATGTGATATAACGGTCCGATTCGGATTTCATTCCCTCATTCAATTACCTGTTTATCACCCCGGGACGGAACGATCAAACGTTTAACTCAATGGGAAAATCAACGTTGACTTGCCCGTCAGACGATTGGCGTCGTAACGACATTTTTGATCCACCGAGCACTGTTTCCTCTTCTGCTTAACACCACGAAAAAAGAAAACAATGGTATCCCTGAGTATAACTCGAGCACGGTATGCGAGACTTGTTTACTCCACATTTTCAAAATGCCCCATTCGATCACAGAGCGACAATCGTTTCGTAACGATTGCGTCTTCGGGAAGAAAAACAACCGGTTACACGCTCGCTTGCTGGTGAGTCAGTTTCATTTTTACCGTCAGCGAAGCGTGATTTGAAATTGTACGGTTGACAGTACTCGACGTTAGTTTTTCGGTCGCTGGTAAAATCACTATAATGACACCTGCCGCTCGCGGGCGTCAGGAATCGATTCTCGATGCGCGAAGGGGACTAAATAAATCGAAGAAAAAAGAAAGGGAGATTCCATATCCGTTCCTCCCCATGTGCCACGATAAGACTAGACAGCCTGACGTTTGCCACATATATTGCTGCAGATGCGTATCGTCTGTCCTTCTCACTCTTGTGCATTCTTAACATTGGTCTATTAGGACGGTCATTGTTATCGTCGATGCAAACCGATGTCACCTTATTTAACGTATAAGTTTAGACGCGACTGAACGGGACAGGCGATTGACAATGACGAAGACCATAATTGTTATTCCAAAGTCACTTTGTACCTCGACAGTTCCACTACTTTACAATGCCGGAGTCAAGGATTTGTCACGGTAGGTACAACACGAATGCCACTGATAAATATACGATTCTTCGTAGCTGTAATACGATTCACGGGCTTAATCCGTTTTCTGTTAACAATAAGCTCGAGTTGTAACCCGGTACGAAAAATTCGTTTGAGTTTTGTCCGATGGAAAATTCGAGGGAAATAATTGACTAAGGTTCACGCAGTAGCGTCTAGTTTCGAATTTCTGCGGTGACATCAGTCATTAAAGAAAATTGAGATAATTAAATAATTAATCTATTCTACAGTTAACTGACGAGCTCTAATTGTAATATAATCGGTTTTTATGGGACTCAAGGCCATCGTACGAAATTCCCCAGAGGTTCGCCACTTTCGTGTCCTCGGACAGAAGCAAAGGACGAGAGTGCACAGAGTTCGCGTATCCCGGAGACCGGTTCGTACGATCGGTTATCCTCGAGAGATCGAGTGTCCTAACCTAAGAAAATGCACAGTTTTTCAGTCAAAGCAAAAAATTTTCCGTCACTCGGTCACTCGTTATCGCGAATACGTCAACTGTTAACGAGACAGGATAAAAGGAGTCCAAATCGAATGGAACAACAAGAATCGAGCTGCCGTCGCGCAGGAACATCGAAACTGGACTGTCGGAGTTGGTTGGAGTTGAGCCCGGAGTGGGACGAAGCTTCGTCCCACAACCACGACCAGAACGGCACCACTGTTCCAGGTACGTCGCTACGAGGAAACGGGGCCCCACACCTAATACCTCCTGACCGCCTATCTCATCAACTGCACGCATCAACCTTCTGCTCCTGCCGTTCTTTGTATCCTCTGTCCGATCTCGTGGTGCGCCATACCGCATCAGGAGTAGAGCCATACTTTTTTTCAATCCATACAATCCCATCATATTCCTTACCTGGGCGAACTTCAAGAGACACAACTACCCAGAGAACGTTTCGAACGTCTCGAAACCGATGGAACAGTAAAAGTGGCTCGCGCCAAGTTACGAAGTGAACGGCGCGGGGGTACGAGGACGTCGTCTACGAGACGAACTGCAGTCTACACAGTGTACAGAGTGTATAGTGAGTAGAGTATAGAAACTGTAAGCGACTATAGACAGACCCCAAGAGACAGCAATGTCCCTGCCTCTCGGCTCTGCTTCTCAGCTGTGGGGGGCTTCTTCGCGATGACGAGTAGAACGTTTCTTTATAAACACAGAAGCGAAGCCGTGCGATCGGATTGAAGGGAATGTAAAGGAGAGTGATGAATTACGTAGTGGACTCCACGAAGGAAGAGGATATACGATACATCAGCCATCGAGATTATTCCCCAGAGGTAACCTCGTCAAAGTACATCTGGAGTCCACACCCAGCTGCATTATTTATAATCACGTTAATTCGATAGGCTCGCGCGGCACGCGTGGTTCAACAAGCAGACGCCATTTATTTTTCCTCGCATTATTCAGTTTTACTTGCGAGCCGAACGTAGACTGTACCCGCCCCGCCCCGGGACGACGCTGGGATCAGGCACGTGAGAGCACTATGTATGTTATGGCGTAGTAAGAGTGTTCGCCTATTTTTAGCGATGCACCCGTAAGCCGTGCGCTTCGTCGTTCCACTGTTATTCCAAAGGAATATATTGGTAGCGTGAAATTAGCCCAGGAACATCAAAAGCCAGACGTTAAACTTACAAGTCGCGTCACTCCGGTAAACAACGAATGTCGACACTTCGCGTCAGGCAGGACCTGCACGCGCAACTTCCAGGAGCGACCCAAGCGATAATAATGGGATCCCTATGCAAAAATGTGTTTACCATCCACCAGTACGTTCCACAAACAGAGATAAACACTTGGCTGATAATACATTTTAACCACTGCAAGTTCATACGTACATGCGCCCCCACCGCCCTGCCCCTATATGTTACCCACTTTCAAAAGCTTCTTACACGTGTACAGGAGCTTTCAACTTTTTACGCAATGACCTAGATATTTACGTACGGGAGAGACAAGGAGCAGAGTGAACGAATAAGTTCCTAGATGGAGAAAGACGACGCTATGGTAGCAACCGTACCCAATGGCTTGTCGCATTAACCTGGCTCCGGGCCATCCTGCGTCATAAATACGGAGCAACAATGCTCGCCAAATTCTCTACGTAAGCTTCGGAGCTACGACATACATAACTTCCGGTCTGTCTGTACCACAGCGTCACTTCCGTTTCCGTAGGCTCTCCAGCAGCTCGGACTAAACCCACCATCGTTTCTCTCTGACATTTCGCAGGGATCAAACACGTATGTATCGACCCATACCTGGTCGCTATATATTCCCCATTTTGTTCATAATCACACCGACTCCATTTTCCCTAGACAGGATCCTCGCGCCCGGTAAAACGCAAAGCTGATGCTGATGAGGACAGACGAGATGGAGTAACGAGGGAACGAAGAGAGGATATTAAAAAGAAAAAGGACAAAGGCCAGACGTAACAACAAAAGTTTTGCTGTTGACGAGCGAGAATCTGGGTCAAGCGGTCCTGGAGAGAACGAGCGTGGATGCGAGCGTGGATTCGAGCCACGTGCAAACTAGCTAAGCTCTTCGACGGATAGAGGCGACGGAAGCCGTTCGCGTAGGAGACGAAATTATTTGTTGCGTGTCCGGCGCGTGTGCGCTTGCGCACATGACCGGAAGCCACATACATATTCATGGCGCTAGTGTGCCAGTGAGCAAAGGCGGTAACCGGCGTGCCAGCTGCAACTGCAAGTGTCCAGCTACCACATGCTCGTTAATTTAAATGATTAAGGCTCGACTATTATGCAGGAAGTCGAAGATCCCTCCTTACCCAAAGTGTATAGCCAGGAGTCCAAATATTACGTGCGAATGTAACGCTGACTCGAAGCGCATGGAAATATTTAGCTCAGACTCAAACCACGCCCGCGCCAAGCGCGTTGCGTCACTTCAGGAAAGAGAACGAGGATTGATAATAAGGACTAATGCGACTGTGCATTATTCGCAATTACTTAGGGAACTGATGATTTGATATTATAAAAGCATCCAAAGGTGGGCTCGGCTCGTTTTAATGTACGTATGATTTGGCCCTATTATGGTTACTTCGTCTCAATCCTTTGTTTCTATGTAATTTCGTCGCGTGACCAGCCTCAGAATTTTCTCGAAAACTATCAACGCCGATTTCTATCACGTAACGCAATGACACGGACAGCAATACCACGCAAGAGGTAACCAACCATAAAAATTATTGTTTCCAGCTAGAACGACTCGGTAGGCAGGTACTACGTGGAAATCGTACAGCAATGCTGGTGGCGTTATTAATTTTTTTTTTATTCTGAAGCGAAGCCACGTTTCACACTCATAGAACGGAACAATCGCACGCCTCGAACAATGGCTGACAATATATCCCAGTCGCAATTAACAGCTACAAGAGAAACTGCGCGTCTTTACCTCGATCATACGGCTCACGTAGCTCCGGATGAAACGCTCTCGGCAAAGACATGGACTTCGACTCACCTGGAAAGAGAAAAAGAACATTTTTGAGTAATTCCTACAGAAAAGCATACGTCGAATCGAATTAAGGAAATAGAAACATCTGGTTCGTACATTTATATTCATACATCATAAAATAGAACCACCATGATGAATTATGATTATGATACTTCCGGTTTAGGTAATCGGTCGATTATCGAAATCAAATATTTTAATTACATATATATATATATATATATATAATCTAAAGAGATTGTAGAATTACAAGGAAAAGCCAGTTCAACTCGCACGCACGTTAACGCGTATATCGATCAGCTCTGTTTACTCGTTCGCGTGATTACGAGACCGGATACATTGGTGCGCCGCGCCACTTCGCAACTGCGTGCATCGCAAACGTGAAATCGTGGAAATACGTGGCAGCGTGGGAGCACAAGCGAAGTGGTTTAATCCACATGTGGTTCGAGCGTTCGATTTCCGCGGTGAAATACGCCAGCTCATTATCTCCATTGAGAAAAGCCGGCAGATCAAGCCAACGAGTAGTCTCCTCGGCAGCCATGACCGTGCGAAGGTACGAGTCACCTCGTTAGTGTAATTAGTAAAAATACCAGAGAGGAAAAGTGTGAAAAGTTAACGAAATAAATCAAACTCATAAGATACATTCGTTAGCCATTGGCTTTCGCGTGCGTCTGATACGATCAGGGGAATCAAGATGGCGGTGCTTGTCAAGAAAATTTTCTTTTCTTGATACGTAAAATATTTCCACTTTTGTATTATACGCGGCCAGTGTGATTTTACGTACTGTACAGTCTTACGCGAACAGAGGAAAAGATTTTTCGTTCCTCTTCAAACGGGTTAATCAATGTAGTTGGCGATCGCCAAGCTGCGCGAATAACACTACGAATTATTCACTCGAACAATAATGCCAAGCATCTGTTCGTGCTCGTCTTAATTCATTCGAAACTTACAGTCACTGTGAGAATGCTGGGTTTCCAGTTCGTGACGAGACGCGACCGCCGGACTCAGGGTATGTCTATGGTGAGATCCTCTTGTCGGTAAAGCAGGCACCTTCCTCAGTATCGGCACTACATTGTTTATATATGCGTTTGAGGTCGTGACGATTAAAAGAAATATTTTTAGAGGTAAGAGGGTATACGAAGGATAATTGTACAGTGTCAATCCTTCGTCGAATCCGTCATTTATACATTGCTCGATAATACGTATGCGTACGTATATAGAATTTTATCTAGTCCGAATGTACTAAGAGCAACGCGACTGTTTTGTATGTAAGGTTCAAAGGATACATTTTTTCTGAATAACCCTGTATATCGATGCGCGTGTTGCGGTTAAAAGAGTTAAAAATAACATGTACTTCTGTTCAGTTGGCAAACTTTGCTTCCTGCATTGACATCGCACTGCTCTTGTTTCTACTGAATAGGATCGGGTGGTAGGCGAAGGAGCGTTCGAAACTCCAAAAGTTTTACTTCGTGTGAACTAAGACTTAGTGTGCGATACAAAGGGTGTCCAAAGCAGGAGTAAAATACGTAAGAGTGTGGCAGTGCGTCGCGTTTCCATAAAAGTGTCTAGTGAGTCACGTTAGAGCGTGGGAGGATCAAGATGGGTCGACTGTAAAGTGAGCTCGAGTGATAGCAGCTCGGAATTCTAATGCAGAGGACAGGAAGATCCAGAAAGACGAGAATACGTACCTACAGTCATAGCTTCTACCTCGACCGTGCGCATCGGTGCCGCGTGGTGCATTTAACTTCGTTAATGTCGCCGGAACGAAGTTAATTGGCTCGATGAATTTATCGCGAGTTCTCCAGGGAGCAAATTGATCCCGTAGTTCAATCGTTTGCCACGAGCGCGCTGATGTCGTAGGCTACGTGGATAGAAATGAAAAAGATAAATTACACCGGGGAAGTGCAGACAACGCGAATAAGCAGGGTTCGAGAATGATCGACGAAAGTCGTTGAATATTCAAGGAAATTAAAATCCAATGAGATTCGAATAGATACAATTTCACTAACGATAACTAAACTTCTCGGCCGATATTTCATGTCGGGCGGCACGGATCGAGGGAGCCTAGTAAATTTGCGAAGGATCAGAGGGACGTAGGGACGCGGTCGAGTGAGACAAAGTACGTGTTTTACGACGCGCGCTGTCAAGTCCAAGACGCTGAATTGGGACGCGGCGTGAACGAACGTAGAATAAATACCGATCGAATTACAATCCCAGGATAATTCTATTAAAGATACTCATGTTTTTACATCTGTCCCGTTTCGGCATTAGTCGCCGTCGTTGAGCTTGTCGATGTTGAAGAAAGTCCTAGCGACTGGTAAACAAACGGGCGTGATGAGCCAAAACGAGACGAACCACCCTAGGTATTTATAAGGAACAAGATGATCAATGGGGTAACTAGACACAGGGATAGTCAAAATGTGACAAAAGGAAAAAAAAAGATAACTAGCAAACCCATGCTCGTGTGGTCCTAGGGGATTTTACGGAATAAGATAAGCAATGGTACAACTAGATAATTTTCCAGGGGATAATCAAACCGACAAGCAAGATGTACCAAAACGAAAGACACGCGTATATAGACCTAAGGGATTTCAAGGGACGAGATGATCAGTCGTATACATAGATACACAGATAAATATACAGTAGATAATCTGAACGGATGACAGAGATACTCAAGACGTCTAACAGGACGTACCATTGCCATCTTACCACTGTGTATTTCAGACCCATGCAAAACCGGTCCAAGTCGTATCTGCTTACGGGCAAAGAGAACGTAGCGATAATGTCGCGTTTAGAGGAAGACAAGCTGGATCGAATGATGGACTATGTAACCGAAGTAGCCAACTAACCAAGTGTCCACGTAGCCCGTAGGAAGCTCGTGTTACGAGCTCCCGGGACCTTCCTTCTTAACTATTGCGTTCTTGTGTTACCTAGCGAAGCCAAGCACCCCGAAGAGCATAAGCTGTATTATGAAACGCAATGTAACGCAGGCAATTGGCAATAACACAGCCGTAAGACGATCATTGGCCCCATGAAAAAGTAAAAGATTCGAATCCGGAGGACACTGAGTTACACAGAGAGTAGATACAGAAGGCGGGAAATTCAAAAGAGGTAAACGGTTATGTACGATACTTTTGAAAGTGAGAAGTCACGTTGTAAATGAAATTTTCTTTTTTTTTTATAATTTTGCCAAATGACCAATCACTACTCACAGGTACTGTCGGGCGAGCTACCCTTGTTAATATTTAAATTCTTCTTCTTCTTTCGCATTATCGTATCCCACACTCTTCTATGGTTCATCACAAGAGAATTGCCAATGTGGTTATTAATAACCGGTCGGCGCTACGGCTCCGTAAGCAAAGTGCTTATTGTTTCTAGCTCCTCCTCGACTCGCCTTTCGTTAAACACGGTGGCTCAGCAAAAGGATAACGGAGATTCGATACGTCGTTGTTTAGCTAATCGTTTCAGCATTCTTATGGCACTGACGTCAAACTTTTATGTATACAAATTCGTGTAACGACCAACCCCGGACAGACACGGCTTAGCTGCACCGAAACGAGCTTATTATTTCCATTAACCCACGTTCCACCTTGATATTTAACACTGGACGAAACGTCGATTTATAATTGTAACGACGGTCGCTGGATTCCATGGATTTATCATGGCATCCTAACCAACGGTTAATGCGTCGCGAACGCACTGTATATGGAGACTGCCGAGCGTTATCGCATCCGGAATTCGAGAGTTTCGGTCGAAATTTTCCCCGACGGCCGGGAATGTTGGTACGAAAAAAAAAAAAAAAAAAAAAAATGAAATCCTCTATAAAAGGCAAATACACAAAAGACAAGATAATGAATGCATTTGAAAAAATAATAAGAGGACAGTGAGACCAAATACGTTTCGCGGAGTGAATACTTGGACGAGACTGACTAACGACGCTCGCTCTAAAGGATGTGGGCCGTAGCCACCGATAAGCCTAGTACGCAAATGTACCGACGTTGTTACTCGGAAAGAAAATTTTTCCTGTAAAATTACAAGAATCGTCATTGCTTTCGGAATAAAAAGTCTTCGGCAAATTCTTGCTATCACATAGCGTAGTTCCCCAGGTCATAGTTGTCGATACGGGACAGAGGACCGATTGGTCATTTTGCATGGTTCATATAAGAACCCTGCACAGGTCGGTCAGCTAGCAGCAAGACTGTGCCTTACTGTTTATATATACGCTTTGGCAAAGATCACACTCGGATCTACAATGTATAAGTTCAGACTAGAGATGGATCCAAGACTGATCTCAGGAAGATCTGTTTTCGCATACAGTGAATATGGCTTGAACCTATGATCCATGGTCTGTGATAAGTTTTGGATCCAAGCTGTACTCGCCCTGCGAGAGAGATCATTGTCGGATAAGTTATGGATCTAGACTGAAGTTGTCCTTGGTAGTAGACGAAAGACGATCAATGAGTGGTTGCAAGGCTCTGATCATTCGAAAGATGCGACTCACGCGTGATGACCTCATCAAGACGCACCTGCTTCCTCGACTTCCTATCTCGCGCACCTATCCTCTATCTTTCGCTCCACACGTACAGCGACCGCCTCCTTGCTCTGTACGCCACAAAGCGTGTACAGAGTTCCTATCAAGCACGCGTCATCGTCATCCAACAAATCTCGACCACGTACGACAATAAAGAAAAATTTGGTCGAGGCAAAAAAAAAGCTGCTTCCTCAGGTTAGAAACAGTAGGAGACACCAGCACGGAACTGTCTTCTAGTCCACGTGTGGGTATGACGCGTGTACGTCGGATAGGAACTGGTAGAGGCTGAGCAGCTTCCAGGAGTAATAGCGGGGACAACAACCAGGTATGCTAGGATGGTTCTTCCGGTGAGAGCATATCCGGTAAGGACCTTGGACAATGGTGTCTACACTTTGCGACTACGTCGATCAAGTCGAAGTCTCCTCTGATGATCCTCGTAGCTCGTGGCTCTGGTCCTGGCTGAGCAACAACGTTCACGGAGTTTAATCGAGCAAGACGTTCTTTCCCTTGGTGGTTAAGTTGGCGCGAGAAGGAGAAAAGGACAAAATTGATCAGAGGTCGATAAACCGACGGTCGTCATGACGTCTACCCTTACCTGGTCTACCATAACGATATGGCTAATTGGCAAGAATGTCACGAATGAGTCTTACGCAATCGAACGATCGGTATTGCCATTTCCATGAGCAACGGTCAATCCCTTTTTCGGTCATGTATGTCCGTATGATCAGCATTAGACGAGAGCTTCGTATTTATTATAATAAGTCTATTGTTATGCCAGGGCGCAATCACGTTGCTGCCCGTTACGTTGACTTTGGCCTTTATAGTACCGCCTAGCCAAGTCGTATCATCAGCTACGTAGTTGGACTTTCTTGAGGGAATTTTACCAGGAACATGTTCAACGCATCCTGGTGTTGGTATATGATCATTCACATCGAATGTTAGCTTGAGGGACGCTGAACGTGACTTTTTATTTTTACTTGGGAGGCGGGTGAGCTGGCGACACTCTTCGCGGGGACGGCGGAAGTTAGGCGCGTGCCCGAGAGACCAGAAGTGTCATCTTCTACTGCTAATGAGGTGTGACTGCACTGGAGATAATTAACATTTAAATAAACCAGATTCCTTATGGCCACATGCTACTTGACTCGAGAGCTGGTGCGCTCGACTGGCACGACGATACGGGTAAAAGAGGTTTTTACCTCAAAGTACCAGCAGCGCCCTCTGACGGAGCTCTGCAGTTGGTGAACAGCCAAAAATGGAAGGATAGAGGATGAAAATTACGCAGGGAGCGCACTTCGAATTTTCAACTCTTATTAACAGTGTCGACGACAGATCGACGAGAGTCTATGAGTAGTACGGATTTAGAGAAAAGATAGAAAGGAGATCCTTGTTCTTAGTAAAAATTTCATTATGAAAATTGACTGCCAGATCCTTACTAAAGTTTGAACCGGATCGGGTAGGGAACTAAGTTCTGAATTGACCAAAAGAAAATTTCTACTATTGGTATACCGAAAAGCTTGTTTCGCATTTCTCACTTCTAATTATTCGAACCAATGTTGAATTTAGCAGCTCGTAGAAACAGCCCATCCACGACGCAAGGCTCCAACGGTCGCGCGATCTATGTCAATATGAAGTCAAATAAAAATCTTACAATCCCCGCCGATAAAACAGTTTCCCACAATAAGCACTAGAGCACCGCGAAAGAAACCCTCGTTACCGACGAATTGGTCGGTATTACAGGAAGCCTTAAAACTCCATCCGAGCTACAACTTTGAAAACTTTTACAAAGTAATCTAGTACCTGCCCTTTGACGTGAAAGAAAAGTCTTTGCCAAGCGCCACTTTAATCTCTCTTGGCATCATCCAGGCACGTAGCAATTAAACGAAAATCCCAATTAAACCGAGTGTCACCGTTACCCACGTAGAACAGCAGCGCTGTAATCGTCAACGGTGACGAGAGCAAGTACGGCTCTCAAGCTAAACACAAATGAATGTTCAAGAATACGAAAACAAAAAAAAGAGAAGGTATGAAAAAGGTACTGACCTATGGGGGAGGCGGTGTTGGCTTCCCGAAGGCTGACGGTTTCCGGTTCAACGGCTACCTCGTCCTCCTCGATGAGGGGTGGCGGTGGCGCTAGCGGTCGCGTCTCGTATCCCCAGTGCTGACGAAATGCTCGAGCACCCCCGTCGAGACGAACACGCGGCAGCTCGACGAACATTGCGTCCCCGAGCTGAAATCATTAGCGGAGCCATATCGTTAGCTATACACCATCTTGTGCGCTCTCGTGCAGCATTGCGCGCCATTCTGCAAGCTCACATCCAAAACACCTATGCGCGTTATTCTCGAAGCCTCATACACTCACTCGCTCTCCGTCACTCTTTCAATTCACTCTGACGACAAAAACGCATTCGATTCACAGACATCGTATAAGACTACCATGCGACAGAGTCAACGCGCCTGCCGACGGACAACCCTTCGCACAGGATAGAACCCTCTTTTAATGGTTCCATCGTGACGTAACGACACTTTCACGCACCTTCGTGAAAAATACAAGGAATAATGCATGCCGGTACTACTTCGTGTCAACGAAACAGTATGATTGAGATATCTGAGTCGAGAGCAGAGAGCACAGACTACGATCACTCACGTATCCTCGTACGACGTCCATAATCCCAAAGGCAATAGATCACTGGTAAACATGGAACCGGAATAAGGAAGTTTTTAAAAAGCAGACACGAGAACGGCAAACGCGTCCGTTTCGCCACGGGAAACGAAACCCGTCTGTCTTGTAGTTTATCTTAAAACGCCGTGGATTGACCTGGCGACACGCTGACATCACTCATTAGAGTTGATTGAGTGACGCCAGCGCAACGGCACGACCAAATCTCAGGGAATAAATTCCATCTATCTATCTCTCTCTCTTTCTCTCTCTCTATATATATTATATCCATATCTTTATTTATATTAATGATTTTATTATATGCTTTTACTAATATGACTGCTCCGTTCTCATTTCTTTAACTATTCTCACAAATTGACATCCAGTTACCTATTTTCAGTGTGACGAAAAGCTCCTTTCGCTCGTTATACGTTAAGCGTGCTGTGATGCGACTCGCGCGACGACATCGAGACCAACATGAACAACAAGAGACGATAAGGATGATGGGAAAGTTGGTCGTAGGGATATATGCAAATGTAAACATCAATAAGAAATAGATACGTGTGAAGGCACAAACCTTGGTGTGAGACTTGAACATGCAGGCGGTCCCGGCGAATAGCTGCGTCCAACAAACAGATTCAGATCGATTACTATGCGAGTGCGTGGATATGCAATGACGCAATTAGCATACACGAGAAACCATTTCGAACTATATAATTTCACTGTTCGCCTATGCACACGTTACCCACGCAATGCGTTGTAGCCAGTCGTCGTCTCTCACGAAGAAGGTACGAGAGCAGATACTGTACTTCATTCCTTCATCCCTCTCGCAAATGACTTTCAAATATTCAAAAACGGCGTGAAGCTACGCGAACACGAAAGTCCTTACGTCCACGGAAGCAGCGTTAACCGATGTAATTGGGGCAGAATGACTGAAAAGCCCTCGAGAATTTAGCAGCCTCGAGGTTAAGCGTTCCGTAAATTTATAATGACGGCCACTTCGAGTGGCTTTCAGAACGCGATTCAAATTCTGCCACTTGGTGTCAATATATATATATATTCTTTCTTCGTAGTTTGCTCCCATCCCTTCATTCTTTTTTCCGCGTCTAGCTCCCTCGTTCAGGGACGAGAGGTAACAGTCACGTAAGTGATGAAAACGAGGGAGCGGGCGGCGGGGTGACACACGAACGACATACAGATACGAGTGAAGCCGAGCATTCTGACGAGACGGAAAGTAACGAAGATAAAAGGGGGATGAAAAAGTAGGAGGACATCTTGAATCTAAGCCAAAGGAAACTGCCGGACGTCACCTTGTATCGTGCGGCAAAGAAAAACCAGATCTAATCACGCATCCCTTATTCCGTGCACGTACCGACGCCTTCTCCTGGGAGGGGGGGGGGGATTGGTGGGTGGGAATTGCCACGCAATTTAATACACTAGACTGCCCTCACCCCCTACACGAAGCTCACCCCTTTAGCTCGCCATCACCCTGAAACAGGCTCGATTCATATGTTTCTTCCATTTCTCTTCTCTACCGCCCGTCTTCTACTTCTCGAACCTTCTCGTGCTTGGAGGCGCGAACGAAAATCAACAGACTGTGTTACGGCCCGGCGTCGTTACTTTCACGTAACCGATTCGCAGTGCGAGCGAATGAGACTATCCGACAGAGAAAAGTAATGCGAAGACAAGGAAAGTATAGGGCGAAGATTCTTAAGTGAAAACTCACTGCCATGTCCTCGCTCCTGTAGGCGGTTAGGGTTTGTTCGTCCTGAAGTAGGACGCAGTAGCACGGTTCCCAGCATGCCTCAGCGTTACTCTCCCCGACGCAGCAATCCGCCTCTGCAATGAAACAGGTTAATTAGCTTGTTTGGCGAACCACGTTAACTAATTAATTGATCCATTGGATTCGCCATGTAATAACGATCAAGTGGCTCAACAAACTTGGCGCACCGATCATATATATATATATATATGTGTGTGTGTACATTGGTTATAATCACCTTTCGAGGCATAATGACGCGTTGTCATTACGAGAAACTACATAGGAGCATCGGAGAACAAGCATATATATGGTAGTAAAATATAACCTCGTACAGACAACACAATGCTTATCTCTTTGGAGCACGTGCGGATAAGAGAACGCCTGAGGGAAACAAAATGCCACGCAAGATTGAGACGAAGATGACAATGAAATAGGTGGAGGAAGAAGGAAGAGGATAGGCGGGAGATGAGACGTGCGATGCGAGATGGGATACGTTAAACGCGAGAGAATCTTCAGGTTGCCTAACGAGGGTGAGTGACTTGAAGTTGGCGCTGTGCAATGCCGCTGTCTTCATTAGATACTGGTTGCGACTAGTTCATTACGGATGATCGTATCTTTGATTTATTCCCTGAATACGTATTCCTCGTCTTGGGCCTCTTTTGTCTTCACGCATCTCATGTGCTCCTCGACGTTAACGTGTAAGTATTTTTAATTTGACAAAAGTTTATTTAACAAATATATATATATATAATTTTTCAAAGCCAATCTTACACTCGTACGGATCTTTGAAACATATGGACTCTTAGCTACTGAAATATAATTTTTGATATTTCAGTCTCGCGAGATTTATAGCTTGAGAGTCGAATATTATTTTTATATTAACCTGCACGTGGATCGGCCACACGTGTTTCAGTTACGCGAATGAATTTTTCACCTCGATACGAAATAACGACTGTACAGCAGATAAACGATAAAAGCCCATACGATTTCGTCGGCATAAACGATACGAGAGGCGAAGCTAATGCCTACGGATTTTAGCCAGACTCTGATTTTGACAGTGAAGTATTAATGGTGAGTCCTGCTATTACGACATACATACATATATGACTAATGTATGATGGGTTCGGTTACTTAAGTTCGAATAAATAGAAGGCAAAATTTGACTAACCGTATAGAATATTCTTCGTGGATGGTAAACAGAGAGATTAAGTGACGACTATCGAGTGCGTCTGCTATAATTTATGCAAACCCAAACAAAAAAAGGAGGACGAGAGTGCGCATGCGCCAAGTATACCGAGTGAAGACCGTCACCTCGTAGACGGTTGAATGTCGAATGAAAATATTACTAGTCCGAAATACTAGAATCGCAAGTTTTCTTTTCTTCTCTTTTTAAAGATCAACAGCGACCAAGCAATTTTCAATGCAAATGAAAACAGGAATAAAAACGAGACGAGGATGAGATTGGCTAACGACAGTCGTTCGTACAACTGAACGCTCGCGAATGAAGCACTGGCAATTTCCTGCGGTTAATGGTACCGACGTAGCCTTTATTTCGTATAATTAATTCCCAGAACGAATATTCCGACTCTAGGTATTAGCCTGAAACGCCGTGCTTTCTGTTTCCGTAATACCGAAGCACCGAATCTTCAAACTGGACGACAAGCAGTCACGTTCGTGAGTGCTTGAAAATATTTGTAACGTTTGTACTTAGAGCGTCTCGAACTATTAACGATAATTTAAATAGACAATAATACGAGCGTACTTTATAAATAAATAAATATTTATCAGACATTCAATCCCTTCCGCATGTTCGACTCTATCCAAAGGGTCTCTACCCACGCGTTCCACTAAATCATAGATCTCTTGATTTACAAAGGATTGTATGCTAATGGTTAAGTACAGAGAATGAGCGTTGCCAGGGCCAAGAATAATCAAAGCTGAAGGTGTCTGCAGGTCGGTAGCTCGATAGCGGATGACGTGTCGCGTGAAGTTATCGTCAATCGGCGAGCAGCTCCTCGATCTTCGAGGACTTAAATATTTTTGAGCATGGCTAAATAATGAAGAAAAGGAATGACAGCCGCTTACCGGAACAATGGACGAGAAGTAAAAGCGTCCCGGCGTGGACGCGTGCGTCGCACCAAGAGCTTGCGTCTACGTTGGGTTCAAAGAGCGAAAGGTCGAGGCCCTCCATGTCGCTCTCGCCGCAGGAATCACTCAAGGGTTCGCAGCCGTTTCCCGAAACGGAGGAAACCAACTCTTCCTCGGGAACCACCTTGGTAACCTCCTTGAGATTATTATCCGATGAAGTCTCACCCGGTCCCCGCCAATTTCGAGTAACCAGGGCCATCCCTTTTTACGATTGAACACTGCGCACCATTTACTTTGATAATTCAAACTCGTTAAAGCCTGTCGTGCTGAAACGCTGAAACGCTCCAACGAGCGTACCTATACTGGTTCTAATATAGAATCTATCGCCCTCCTTCTCTATCTCGTACTGTTTTCTCGCCTGTTCCTTCCTCTAAGACCTTGGAGAGCAAGAGATTTTGTCACTGCACATTCTAAGCAACAGTCGGCCTTCCTGCGTTCCTTGTCTATGGTTTCATACTAAATATCAATTTTGGCGAAACCTGCGCGTCGCACGATTTCAATTTTCTTTGCTAGAAGGAAGAACGAAAAAGAGGCTACTAATGTGGGATATATCGCGGAATCAAGAGGTGAACGCCTTACATCTTACGTACCCCCGCCATTCTACGACGAAGCCAGTGCAGGAGCAACGTCGAGACTCTGCTGGTAATGGTAGGAAAAGAAAAAGGAGGGAAAGGAGCTCAAGAGGCAAGATCAGATCAGCTGAGAGCCTCGAGAATCCAGAGAGTCCGGCTCGCTCCCTCTATCTCTCTCTCTCTCTTTCAGACGGGGCCAGCAAAACAATCTGAAAGATGAGCAAAAGGACTCGCCGGTACCTTCAAAAGTAACGGCCCGTAGAAACGCGAGTTTCGTGTACGAGTGGCGGTGCATTGGTTTGCCGGAACGCGATCTCGCCTTTTTCACCGAAGAGAGTCGGGAGGGACCCAAGAGGAATGAGGAGACGAATAAGAGAGAAAGAGAGATAAGAGAACACAGAGGAATTGCCAAGTTGCCAAGTTGCAAAGCTTCCCACTTGTAAAAGCGATCGAGCAGACTCCTCGTCTCGAAGACTTCGACTTCGTCCAGTTAGCATAACTGGCCTTATGAGAATCTTCCTACTCGCGTGAGATCGGCAAAGCGAAGCCCGTCTGCCTACATGCCAGCCTCCTCCTACAAGAAGGACGCTAATGCCTAACAGTAAAAGTCCAGCTACTTGCCGATAAAACCCGGCGACAAGAGTACACGTGATCTAGTCTTTTAAGTAGCCTTGCGAGGCATTACTGTAAGTACATTCCCTGCGGGACACACGCGAATGCCATTCTTCTCTTCTACAGGATCATTTGCTAACTGACGATCAAGAGTGACGATCAAAAATCAAATTAACAGTGGATGCACAAAGTTCACAGCTGATTATTAATTATGACAATTTCACTGAACCTCAACTTTACAGCAACTCTAGACGATAAAGTAACCGGCGATGGTAGTAAAGCTAAGTTTTCATTGTCATTTCTTGGAATGATATCGACTTGCCGATTTATTTGGGATATAGAAAAACTTTTTCGTAATCTAAGTAAGAGGAGAATATCGAGTGACCGGAATTACAGTTATTTCCGTGAGATTCATCGAAGTGACAGTTGGCAGTATTGAATTTTCAAACGAGCGCGAATAATTTAATCGATTGGTATATTTAAGTAAACAGCTTGCAACATCGACTGTCAGAACCACAATGGAATGTACCTTCTTCGCTAGAGGGTTTTCTGCGTTTCGAGACATAAGCCAAATGCACTTAGTGCAGATGAGATTCTTCCTCGGAAATCTCATCACGCGATCCGCATTAAACACAAAGACGGACACACGACCTTTCACGTTATCACTATTTCATCTTATCACTGTTTCACGCTTTTCCATCTCTTTTTCATATTCTCAACAATTACATTTTCCCGCCAGCCCCGCACTCGGAGCTGTTTTGTCGCGAACTGCCGTCGACGCTCGACGATCCGAGCAGCCGAGTGGCCAGAGCGTTCGGGAAGGCTCGAGCGGCACCGAAAACATCCGAACTCTCACGAGGCAATAACACTGCGATAGAATTAACGGATAATTATCAAAAATGACTCGGCATTCAAATAAATTCAACTTACGACCGTAATTTTTATCAGTTTCTTAAGACTCGTCTACCCGGATGCTTCCTATTGGCACGCGACCAAATCAAGAGGCTATAACGTTGGTAAATCTGTCTTGTCGTTTTGGCCTACATTCTCGCAGCCACACGTATAGAATAGACCCGCTGTGAAAAGGCCTGAGACCAACCTTAGGCCCATCGAGCCTAGATTTATCACCATGATATTACATTATTAAATTCTCTACTATATGTAGCATTGTGACACAGCCTATATCTTACACCTTGCAGCGAATAACGTAAAGGTGACAAACGACCTGGACAAAACTTCGGGTTAATAGAAAAGAGAAATTTTCTTTAGAAACCCAAAGACACAGAGCTCTGTCAAAACTCTGGATTAATTACAACCAGCAAGAAACGAGTGTCCCCTAACGTAATGCCCAGGACGAAATAAAAGATTCAGCAGGCAATTCAACAAAGTGGAATCAAATGACAGTCGTGAAAAAGGAGGCTAGAGAAACTTAGGAGAGAGGTGAGAGGAATACTATGCCAACAATTGCACTGTGATAATTCACTCCAAGAACTGTCGGTAAGCAACTTAACGGTAAGAGACTGGGTTAAAGAGCAACTAAAGATGCAGGAAAGTAGGATGATGCTGCATCACCAACTGACGACATCGTCGGTTGGTCCCACTAGACCTATTGTAGCCGAGGTGTAAAACGGTTTCCGTCTGAAGAATCTACAAGTCACACAAACTTCAATGTTTCTTATATTTTACAGTTGGAAAGAGAAACTTCAAACGTACAACCATTTCGTGACAAACAGTTGCCACTGACTGACCTGATAGCAGTGCTCGTGATACAAAAAGAAATCTCAGTGTACAGTCTATATTCACGGTATTACAAAAATTGCATATTAAATGCGAGGAATGATGCAATCCTTAGCAGAGCCACAGATAGAAGAGGGAAAGAAATAACGATAAGAAGAAAAATATGGCGTCGTACGCATCTCGCATTAGCCACGTTTACATGCCCTGCAAAGCACGTACATAAGCAAGAACGCAGTTACTATTCAATTGCTGTTCCCATAGAAATTCATCTTTGATTGACGAATAGTAGACACGAAGTTGAAATACGTTACGTGTGAATTTTCATTGATGCTAAAATAACAAATATGGTGGTTAAAGCCATGCGATCCTTTCCAATGGATTCTCAGGTGAGCACCGATTGGTCCCACTCGACATTTCCGTTATTCCAAGTCACCCGTTACTTGCTTCTAGACAACGTAACAGCTTCTCATCTATGATCGATCCGTTACAGCTTCATGCTTATACGGATGATACAAAGGGTTATTTGCGACAAACGTACCACCTGAAGTTTGTCTGTCAATTTTATGTCTATAACGGAGCCACCTTCAGGTGGTACATTTTTAGTGAATATTAATGCATATTAAATATATTACTGTACAAATTTATATGGTCTTGTTTCTTTAAAAATATCTCGCCTGATACTATCAGCATGGGAGTATGCAAAGCAAGAGTTTGATTCTACGGTTGAATAATGGTCCTTGAGAGTGAACTGAAGTTGCAGCATCGAGTATTTATGCGAGTAGCGTCACGACACCCCTCAGGGCGCAACGGGCATCTCCGCCTGACGCATTCAATAATTGTGTCCAAGTTTAGCCGTGGCAGGAATAGAAAAGAAGTTCGGAAACGGGATTCCTGGAGTTTCTCGAACTGAAAAGAAGAAGTGATAGAACCGAACGAAACGGAAGTTGGAGAGAGTGAGTATAGGTGGTGCACAACAAGCTCGGGTGTAAATTTAGAAGAAAAAACTAGAAAGTCACGTTCGCCTCGAAGGAGCTTGCTATCCTGTCTTTCAATTTGCAACTGGCTCTCGTTTATTTACGTTTCTTGCAAATGGATCACCCGAAGCAACCTCAACCTTTTTCATTTTTGTTCCCTTTGACTATCCTCACGGCATCCCTTGATGTAGGCACTGTATTTCAATTGAAGCTCGACTCGGGGTTGCATGTAAATCATCCATTGCTCTCTTCTTTATCCACAGTCACCCAATCACGTAGAATCCAAAGTCAGCATCGACGCTGGCGACAACCTCAGAAAAGGCATTGACATCAACGTAGTTGTCGCTATCAACATCAATGCCACCAACATCGCCATCATCTACTTCTTCCATCGATCTGTCTTACCGACAGACTCCGGCGGCACGTCCAACCACATCATTCACTGGGTTACCGACGGAGACGTTCTCGACTTTTCCTTCGTCTAGTACGCTTTGAGTCGGTGACACGCTACGTGGCGTCGCGCTCGTTCGAGCCGATCTCCCAGGAACTGAATGCACCTTGCATCCCCTACACCCTGATGCACCCTCAACACGATGACCAACTCCGTGCAATGCACTACCCAGCTTACAAAACAGTCGTCATCGAGCTTCTACTCGAAATTATTATTTTTCTCTTGGTCCAGACTATCGGGTAGCTTGCAGTTCCTGTTGCATTTTCATGGGACTTTTCGTTGGCAGCTGAACGCTTCAACGGTTGAACAGCTCAATGGCCGAGGGGCTGAACGGTCGAACGGCAAAACGCGAGCCATGCTCGGGGACTTCCGCTTGATCGATACTTCTGCACGAAAAAAAAAAAAACAACTAGTATCGAGGAATTTGCGCCAAACGTTAATTTTCGCAAAAAGAAAAATTCGCAATAAAAAATATACATTAGAAAAAAATTGTTTCGATGTCATTCCTACTCACATGTATCCTTGTAACAACAAAATTAAAGACTACGACAAACACGGTACAAAGATCAGGAGTCTGGAAGGATAAGCAGCGAATATCATGATAGTAAAAAAAGGAAAATAAAAAAAAAGTGGCTATATGCTTACCTCGGGAAGCTTATTTAAGGATTGTTATGTAGGTACCTACTTTATATCGATCCGGTATGTTTCTACGTACTCAGCGTCCTGGTACGTTTGCACATTGCTGACAAAGTCACGTCGGTATCTCGAAACTGCACTTCCCAGTGCGTATTCGCCATTGACCCAGGTTGTAAATATTCAACCGAAATGAATCGTTCTGAAAAGGGTGGACTGGCAATGAGATTCGAGATTCAATGCGAAAAGTCAACAGCTCCCGTAGTCCATATCCATTCGCTCCTAATCAGGAGGTAAAGGTGCGAGAATAGAAACGTTGCCCTTCTTGAAAAACGGTGTCAAGGGAACCTCGGGGGATTATTAAAATGTCAAGGCACATTTGGATCAGCCAACCACATTTAACCTATCGAATTTATCGACTGCACCGAGAAGTGCAGCTGCATCGTAATATAATAATAAAAATCCACGATTAACCTCAGCTACCCTATTCCGGTATAAGGTACATGCTAAATTTCAAATATTGATTACAAGACATATTAAAATGGACTATAGACATATGACGTCATCCTTTCAAATCGACTGGCTTTTATATAGACAAGAAAAACCAATACTCGTCCCAGCGTTGGATTGAATAATACAGTTTTTCTATATCAGTTCTTCTGCACACCTACTAGTCGCAAGAGTGAAATTCTTAGTTTCAATTGATTTCATAGTAATCGATGCGCGCGATCGTTAGGTTGCCTGTCGCGCTTCGAGCGTTGCGCAAGGCACCGCGACGACGACGCCCGAGGGACGTCTCGGTACGGCTATCGAATAACGTACCAGGTAGATATCGAAATCCGATCGATCCTCGATACTCCGATGTCGACCACGTACATTTTTACAAGCCCCTTCCTTCTGTTCCACTGATTCCAATTCCAATTCCGACTCCTTTATTTTTCAGTACTCATTGAAACATCGCCAAGCATCATACGAAACGCTTCGAAAGATTCGTCAAAATTACACGTACCCTAAATAGGACATTTGCCTCTATAAAAAGAAAAAGGTATCGACCACCACGAAGCGACGAACTGAACTCAGGCAAACTGGGTCCAAGTGAGCCAACCTGTGTACATAAAAAAAAGCGTCGCGTCAACTATAAAACGCTAGTAGCTGTTTGATCGTTCGCAAAAAAGAAATAAAAGTCTTCATCCAGGTCGAGAGAACAAGTCTTTTGGAAAATTCGAAAGTTCATTGACCCCAACGTCGACCCAGTAGTACTCAACCGACTTGTCCCACACTCATTCAACTGAACCTGCTGAAATGTTTAGGTCGCTCCAGTTTGACCATCGATCCAAGCTACCTTACGTTCACCAGCCCCTTCATCCCCCTGTCGCAAACCATAACCTACGACTCCCTCAGCGTAGAACAGCCAAAAATCCCACAATGCACTTTCGGTTAGACTCAAACGTTCTTCAGCCACGACCCAAACCCTTCGGTCTAGAACCCAAAGCACCTGCTCAAGCATTACCTTTGGGATTTACGAGTGAATTGCCTTGGAATTTTCTCTTCCCCTTACCAGCTCAGACTCCGGCAGAGAGTCCATGTAATGGCGCCACGTTCAGTTTACTTGGAAATAGGAACTGCAAATTAGCTCTCGGTCCCAACTGATCCTCCATCACTGGTACCCATCAACCCCAGCTCAGAACGAACCTTGAGACCAGTGCTCCACACTGTCTACGCAGCCACCTCCCGTCGTACCTTTATTTTCTGGACCCAACACTTTGCCAATAGGTTAATGCCTCCTGGTCATTATTATACCCTGACACAGACCCAGCCTAGCTACGTCAAGTCATCGACCTATCTCAACGCACGACAATAAAGGGAACACAAGGGGCAGGTTAAAGAATCAAAGATGCGCAATCAAAGACTGACCCACCTAATTCTACTTCGTTCACTGCGAAGCTTCCTTGTAAGTCACAAGAGAGTAATGAATCTACAGAGGAGTGTGACTCACATCAACTACCTATGAGATGTCGACGTAATCACCTAATGGAAAATAAAGGTGCGGAATCAGTGTCTTACTTTGTTAAGGGGAGGAGGGGTAGGGGGGAGCGGGACGATTGTACGTAGGCGCAACCTGCTTCGGGACGCCTGGCGTCTTATTCTACGTTTCACCAATATCGAACAACTTCACGCATATCGGACGCCGGAAGATTCGTAAATGAGCTCTTGGTTCCCACGGTAGGTATCTGGTCAATAACGCTCACTTCACTTCGATAACTCTTAGATACCTTGAGCTGCTTGACTGACTATGAAAACATTAGAAAACGGAAATCAACCTGAAGCTGACTTAGAACGGCGCAACGATTGTCAGTCGGTTAATGCAGTTTCCTTTCTCTTTGTACGCGCAACTGCCGTTTGTTTTTTTTTTACATGGCGAAATTACGAAACTCCATTAATCGGCGGATTGATCGCAAATATATGTATATACATTCCGGATGTGCTCTCCCGGATATTGCTCACGCGAGGAAGTTTATATGTTATAAGTATACGCACGGTTATTCAGAACCGTTGCACCGCGTGAAGGTGGTTCTATAATGGGAGTCAAATGAATAGGCTAACTTCAGTTGGTACTCTTGTATAACACTGTATATGTATATGATACGAAGTATTAATCGTCTACTTTATACTTTACGTCTAGAGCCAATTAGCTTCACTGATAAAGGCAGCGATATTGAGTCCTACCTTTGTACCAGTAACATTTCATTCTTTCATGCCCTGCACGTTTACTGCAGGGACCGCTGCAGAGACTCGAATCGATTTTCTAAAATGCATCGTTTGAACGACTGCCAACATGGCTTCTTCGTATGTTCTCGATGCACCATAAAAAGTCTACGAGAGCAAACGAGATCGGGTCGCGCGACAAAGTCAAGTAGCCTACATCTAAAACACGTCGTTACTGTTCGTTGATTTTGAAGAAGACAAGAGTCGAAAAAATAATGCAGTAGCCGTGGTAGGTACTTTTGTAGACTAACGTATCGAGCAAAAATAAAATCTTTCGAATATATGACAAGTAACTCGATACTCCCATCTCTTGGTAAAGCGTGGAAGTATTGTGTGGGAGTAAAAAAAAAAGTTTCCATTACCGATCGTGAGTGGATGAGTAATGGAGGAAGAAATAAAAAGGCCAAAGCGACGAGTGCTCGTTACGACATTAATCTACCCTCAATTAGGCTAGCGAATTTAACGTTTGATTGTTGGTAAATTGTCTGAAGTGGATGCACCGAAGTGAATCGGCCTCCTGCTTAGATCCAGCAGCCATTAGCTACAAAGATTTAGAATGGTCTCTTTGGGTTGAGCCCCTGGATCAGTAGTGACAGACACCTGGGCACGTACGAGCTTCAATCGTTCAAAAGGATGAGTAACGTCAACGTATTTTTCATGCAAAGCACGAGATCGTGCATATACACGGAAAGTGGTCTCGGGACGTAGCAGCCGAGTCGCGACGGCACGAATGCACTCTGAAAGACGGCACAAGGGACGAGACGTAGTGAGACTTTCGAGTAGGGATGCGGATTAATCGATGAGGTCTTTACTTCCGGTGACGTGTTCGCGTCAGGTCAGACCACAGTGCATCTTTCGGATGAATTCAATTATTACATCGCGAGAGGACGCTGGTCTCGGTATGACCGGTGGTCGTTAATACCTTGCTTGAGAATTCTATTCGCGTCTTCTTAGCACGGGTTCCTTATACCATGGAACATTCTCGATATTTCCAATTTACAGTGAGTTTACGCGTCGTCTTGGCGCCTCCTCAATCCGATTAGTCGCTTCTGCTCGGTTCCAGCTCCTTCGTCGCCTTCGTGCGTTTATGGAAAATCCAAAGCCTACCAAGGGTTATAAATATCATAAGAAGTACCGGCACTTACCAACTTGGTCGCACAGTCGGGACCACCTAGCAGCTACTTAGGGTGATATCACGCCGGGATGAAAAAGACCGACCGATTTATGGCGGTACCTCAAAAATAAAGATAATCCGTTCTCTGACAACTTTCTATGGTTAACCAACCAGACGAGCCAACCGCCAAACAACGGAGGCTGCCGTCTTCTTTGAACTGCTGAATAAACAGCAACATTAGGGTATACCTGAATCTCCTTGTAACCGACGGGAGAGATTAAAGAAATTGCTGAAAGTATCATTCACGATATCTTTTACAATCGACTGAACGTAGCCACGAAAAGGAAGATGATGGTGCGAAGCAATCATGAGAACCGGAAGTTGAGTGGCATCGATGCGTCCACTCGCGAGACTGTTCGGAGTGGCAGCAATCAATATCTAGCCCTGCGTAACTCAGCCTGAGCCATTTCGTAGCGTTTTCGCAGCGTTTCACTAGCAACCCCCTAGGATCGTCTCCTGGCAGGGTCCCCGCTCCCTCATGCGCACCGAGATCTGTCTAACTACCCTCTTTTCCATACACACGGTTTCTACCCTCCACCTACCCTCGACCAACGCTACCAGACTTACCCTCGGAATTTCACCCTCGTGCCGTGACACACAGGCAACAGCAAGTAACTCGAGAGACGTTTTAATTCTGCACACGCTGACAAATTGCGTCCCTTATTATTTAATGCGGTCGTACGGGGGTTGCTGCTCTCTGTTAGAGAGAACTTGGTGACACGTTCAAACTGTAGTCACGCCGCCATTGCAATTCTCTAAAAAAGATATTAAGTATAAAAGCTGAGTCTCTCAAAACTTACTTACGCAAGGACACTACGTCCTAGAAACGTATTTAAACACGATGGATATCCGTGTTGTCATATTTACCTAGACACGTCGTATTTGCAACCGATGATGCAGCACGAATCCGAGTACACAGGCACAGAGCACAAGAGATGTAAGGTGTAGGGATGAAGGGTGTAGGATGCAGGGTATAGGGGTACAGGGTGCGGGGACACAGAGTGTATACGGTAGAGTGGACACTGAGAGACGAAGCACGTCGGGTACAAGATCCTGGTGTAGCAATGAGATATGAGAAGATTGTCATAGGATACACATAGGAAGCACAATGTTAGAATATGACCGTTACGATAAAATAAAACTCACGCGATTCACTTAACCTTAAACCTTGAGCACTATCGAGATCTATCCGACATCGTATTCCCATCTGGCTGCTGCATTTTCATTTCACACGGGACGAGAGTTCACGCGATTCCTGACATAATGAAAACATCGAAAACACGCGATGCTCTTTGTATGTTTAACGTTTCTTTTCGCTCCAGATCGATTCCTGGGAATCGACGTAGTATTATTCTTTCGCGAGAGCCGTTAGTACCGGGACTGCCGCTAGGTGGCACTGAGAGCGCGACTATCTCACAGTCAAATGAAAGCATTCGAAGTAAGAAGAGGCGACGAAGGCTGTCGTAACACTCGTGCCTTAAACTAATGAGTAAGGAAAATATAGAGCTTTGGTAACGCTTAGCTATGCTATGAATTAAGCGACCGTATTTTTGAAGAGGAACAGGTCGTCCCGGGACTGCTCGAACTACTTTTTCGAGCGGTCAGGTGAAGCGATCTACCTCGTTATACAAATTTTAGAAGAAACATTCGTATAAAGAAAATAGAGGTTAGTATGTGATCATCAATTATTTACTTTACCCTTATCTCCCCTATCGATGAACCCTCATGAGATATATCGTTCAAATATCCATTTGGCACAAGCGGTCGCTCTCTCGACCACTAAACCACTACGAATACGACGGAACTTAATGATAAGGGGGAGAAGTTCATTTTTATTCTGATAGATCAAGTTAAGTCATGACTAAAGAATATCGAGCAGCGACCTATTGCGATTATACTGTGTCGCGAAATTTGACGCTGATCGATCGAGTTACAGCTGCTGCTAGTACAGTGTAGAATTATAAACCACAATCTAGTAACGCGACTACATACAATACATAGTTGTGTCGTATAATGAAATAGGGCTTTATTTCAGTTGGCGTCGACCTTCGCAGATTCGTGAACTCATAATGAATTCAAATAGTGTGAAGGTTCACTTGCTAACTTCAAGGGAAGGAAAGACTCCAAGTCTCTTTTTTTAGACTCGTTAAAACTCCCATTCCGTTCCAACGTGGCAGCTAACGGCAATCTCTTATTAGGTAGCAGGAGGGGATCAAAGTGGCAGAGCCGCAAGAGTATGGAGTACGACGGGTGGTCGGGTAAGGTGCAACTTGTCTGATAAATCAACGTGGTTTTCACGTCGGCTGCCACAAAGGGACATCTATCTGCCTTCAACCTGAAGACTTCATCATCACATAGCCTGGCTATTTCCACGGCCATAGATACGACTGCAATCTACGCGACGGATACCCATACAGAAAACCTTCCTGGCCTTTGGCTCTTTCGATCTTGTCAAATATACAAAAAATTATTACTCTCCCACAATCAAAGTATTCACGATCAAACATTTATGACCCATTAACAGCTGACCCAAAAAAAAAACTAGAAAGTTCCCAAAATCAAGAGGCTTTGTGCCTCCGCAACCAATGAACAGCCAAACCTCAGCGCTCGCCGGCCAAAACATGACACCAGACTTTGGTGTTACAGAAACATCCGTCAGAGCGAGCCACTCTCGCAATATTAACTCCGCTCCATTTAGATTATTAACCCTGCTCATTCGAAACACAGGGAGCGCGTAAGCATTTCCCTAATCAGGTGGCTCGAATAATAAGCGTGCGTTCCGTAAAAAGAGAAATACCGGCGAGTGATGAAAGCGCGTAGGAAAGATGCTGAAAGATAAAGAGTGCAAATGCGTGCGTCTGGTAATTACGCCCTGTTGCGCAAACCATTCGACGCATGGACGTTATCGCACCTACGTTATAACCCTATGTAAACGTAGAGACCTAACTGTAGGATGTCCGCAAGCGTAACGGATCTATGTTCACTGCGTAACGTACGTACCTTCGTCGCATGCGGATTCTACGGTTACTATAGTTATGGTGGACGGAGACAAGACTCGTGACGGAAGTGTGTTCAGAATGCGTGACACGCATCGTGCGAACTTGACTACACCATCAGTGCGACAGGGTCCCTGTCTCGTATTACAAAGAGTCACTCAGGTAGGTACTAGTGTGACAAATAAATAAGAATCGGTTCAAGAAAAACACAATCGAGCTGTTAAAACCTAAGAGAAACGTGCAGCCATCGATCGCTGTGGCACATCGGCTTATGGACAAAGGGCTGCCGGGTAATTTCAATATTGCAAGCAGCTGAACGTGGAAAAAATCGCGTGACAGCAATATCGGCCCGTTAGACACTAGCAAATTTCCGGCAAAGGGATAAGAGAAGTAGCTGGTGCAAACTGAAACGCCTCACTAACTTCCACTCATTCAGTTTACCTGTTTACTATGCGCCCGAATAGTTGGTAAAGCGTTTCGCTCTTTGTGCGAAATGAAATTCCCTAGTGCATCCCGCGTTCTCGCTTGGCCGTAAGAAATTATACGCGAGTCACTAAATCACAAAGGTCAAAGGATCAAGAATCGATCGAGGAGATCGATCGGGATTGACTTTCAAATATCGGATCAATCTGTGCTCTTTTGTCTATTCTCTCTTTCACTCTACACCACGCGAGTCAATCAATCACCACGCAGCACTGGCTTTATCAATCGGCGCGGTAGTCGGCTGATAATTAATTGGCAATCGTGCACGGCGTCGTATAGTCACAGTAACTCAACTTCACGATTGAAACTGAAATGCAGTGAAGTATCGAGGAACAGCTGTAATTTTCTCCACTTCGAATATAGTAGAAGACACAGGATTGGCTAACAATAGTCGAATAGGCGATGAAACGAAGCGACTGGAAGGAGGAAGGACTACCGAGTGTATTTTCCGACCGCAAGATGGCAGAACCGTCGCGCCTAAAAGCAGCTACGGCAAAAGTGACGCTAGCGAAACCAATGAAGAAGCCTCTGAATGAACGATCTGGTGGAATACACGAAAGGAGTAAAGGGAATCCATGAATGAGAAAGACTAAGTAGAGGAAGGATAACTGAAAAACAAGACAAGGAAACGGAGATGGGCGAGTAAAAGATTCGTCGGCAAATGCCGTGCATCCAATCTTAAAATACACTTGGGAAATAGAACAAGAAGTGTAACGACGATGCGTCAGTGGGCATCTATTTTGGTTGCCGATAATACTCGGCAAACTAAGACGGCTGCTGATCTATTTATGGGTTACGAGAAAAACGGGACAGCAACAAAACAATACGAAAACCTTATAGACTCGTCATTTTGAGAGCTTCCGTCAGTCATTAACTCACCCTTCGATCGTTACCTCGAAAAATTCACGTTTATCCTCAATCCAATTTTCTTTCCGCGTCTAACCTACCATCCAATTACTAACGTTTTATTATTACCATGATATCATTGTTCCTGAATCCCAAGAAAAATGTCAGTCAGTTGTCTCGCGTCTTTCTTTCCTTATTCATTGCTCATAATTCTTACGTGTTCATTTTGCACGCTCGTTTACGTCTGTAACAACATTGTGTATAAATGGATACCAAGTGAATGGGAAATTTCGATCGATAGAAATAATAGGCGACATCGTTCAGTGATACCAACGTGTTTTGGGGTGGAGGACACTTTGGAAACAGGTGACAGGTGGCACGTGGGACGTAGCACGTGGAACGTGGCACGCGACCGTCTTGGATACCAGAGACGCGAGAGGCTGTGAACGGACTGCGACAAAAATAGGTCTCCATTACTAAGCGGAAGTGAGACGCAATAGAAATGGACGAGGAGCATCCTGGGACTGGATAGGTTCGAGACTAGTTGAATATAGTTCCGCGAGATGTCTCGTCACTCGCAAGTCGTGCGGTTAACGATGCTTCCCTTGCAATAAATTATTCTTATGCAGCATTATGCTCGACTTGCGTGTATTATTTTCAAATCAAACGCCGCCAAGTGTGAGAGCCTTCTGACCTCCGTAATGAGAGTGCGAAACGGTCATGAGAGACGATCTTTTCTTTTTTTTTTTTTCCTCGAATCAACTAGACGTTACAGTTTACAATTCTGGGATCTGTTTCCAGTCAGCTTCAAGGATTTGTATTTTCGTAATTCTTATTCACGTCCGCCTACCGTGCTACGAATTTGTAATATTCCGAATATTAAGACAGATAAACACAGGGTATAACCAGGGTTGAACAAATCGAAGAAACTGCGACGGTAATCGAACGAGTCGTTGAACTCGAAAATATCTCGACACTTAAAACATCAAGAGAAAATAAAAGGCGTCTTTTTATTTTTCGTGCCACAAAATTATGAGCTCGCACGACGTGAACGAGACAGGAGTCCAACCTCTTCGAAAGCCAGTAGGGCAGAGCAAAACACACCTGTCACATGCTATATTACATATACGACACAACACAACATGTGCGTACGTACTACTTCGATTTCACTAAAGTGACTCACGCACGCACATACGGTCTTCGTGATTCAGTCAAGATCCCCCGAATTCGGTCAGGGGCGACACTGTGCGACACGCATGACAATATTTAAAAAAAGACCAAACCAGCGAACATCCTACACAAGTGAGTTAAGAGAGGTGAATTCAGAGACAGAAAATTCACAATGACAGTTAGGCGTCTCCCATTCAAATTCAATCTTTCCCCGACGGGTAGACGAAGTTGATTAATTATAACCCCAAAGGAGGAACTTGAAAGCGGGTTTGCCGTGAATTTATGGAGCTAGGTCAATAATAAAGTCCTCACAACTTTCTCGGCGTCCCGACGGCTCTCAGGCTGCTAGCGACGGCAAAGGAGAGAAAAGGTTGTCAGAAATCACAGTATACATTTCCCTATACTACACGCACAGTCACGATTGTTATCATATAAATTTTCATCGACGCCCTAATAATTTAATTATAACCATTAAAAACGAGTCTTATCTCGCAATTATGATCAGAAGCGGCTAGCCGGCAGTAAATTATTTCAAACGTCCAAATATATAGCCCAGTAATCGTACAAGCGGGATGGACGCGGCACCTTGCTGCGATAGCAAAAATATCGAATAGTCCATCGACATCTGGCAGGTTTCGTGCACGGAATCACGGTTGGTTCTTGCGACTGCGTCATCGTTAAATTCGCCTACGGATTTCTCGTTTTACGGCACAACGAGATATTCGAGCTTCGGCTGCTTTTCCTTGCCAGCCACATAAGCCACGTATGTCTACCGTAGTCTAGAGTACTGTACAACTACGAGTATATTTCAAAGTACCAACTGTCTAGCGTCTAGTAGTCTCTGCTCGCCTGTCCTTTCGAACGTGAAAGTGTGAGACGACCCTGACGATCCAGTCACGCTCGGCAGACCCCCGTTGCATCTCTAACGGGTCGATTTTGCGACTCGTATAATCAACGATAAGGCACAACGCGACCTTTGTTATCGTGAGACTCAAAAAGGGATTCTGGAAATTATGTTATTATGAGATACTATGGACTTCGCGACGTCATGGGGTCACGAACCATTCGCCATTTACGATAAGGTACTACGGAGAGACCTAACCTACAATCCGGATAACTTACTCGTCGATTCGATATTTATCTTCGAAAAGTGTTACGAGTGAACTTATCTGCGAGTCATTTGGTTTGTATGTCAAGAAAATGTATTACCGTTGCGATATGGAAGGTGGAAGGTGGAAAGGTGACTTTGATATCAACACTGGGATTGTAATCGTCAGTACGGAATGCCTGGAGAAATGTTGATAGATAGTGACGTCATCGCTAGTGGATCGAAATTCCCTCTACCAGTGTAACCCGGGAATATTGCTGACACTTATAAAATAGATAAGACCCGCTTCGACTGCTACGACCACCATTGTGTCTCCTTAGTTAAACGCTCGATGTACCGATTGCCAATGGACGGAAGAAAACATGGCGTCTTTTTTATTTATCGACTCCTTCAAAATTCCGTATACTTTCAGTTACAAATTCATGCGATACCCATCGGCATAACGTATTCGAACGAAGAATAATTTCTAACGTATATAAAGAAGAGGATACGTCCTGACGCCTTTAAAAAGACTTCTTCGAGTCATCATTCCGACATACAACTCAATGCCCTCTAACCCATTGCTCGCCAAAGCATGTTCACTGATTTATCCAATAGTTAATCGTGTAAACCTTCGAAATTGTCTGCCGATAATACTTGATTATACATCTAAAGGCCGCACGAGCAGCTTGGTAAACTGATAATTCATTATTTATCCACACGGTTATTTATCTGTCTATAAATATTCATAATTCGCTTGCCATATGACAATAACAATAGCCAAGCTCCAATCAACTCTCTTTACTACGTATGGACACAGTCCCTTGGAGTGAACGACGGTTCTTGTATTTTAATTTCTAAGTACTATATCTTAATGCACCACGTATCAATTTCAGCCATTGTTCGACCACTGTATCTAGAGTCTTGAGAGAATCAAGTATTTTTCTCATCTCTCTCCTTTTCTCTCCTGCTCACTCTCCCTTGAGTTATGCAACTGTAGTCGTAAGTCGAGATCCGTGAACGTGTGCCAAGCGTGGAGCAACTCGCGTACTCTTTCACTCGACTCTCCCTTTCGAAATCTGTACTATTTTACAATGGCTATTATACCAGATCATCCTGACACTATGAGTAAGACAGGTAGATGGTATTCGGAATGACATTGCAAACGCCACACGCCAATGACTTCTCAATGAGATCGTAAAGGCTTGTTAACAATCTGCAACTGTCAATTGTACCATTGCGATTTCTATGCTCACATTTTATGTATAACGTATGAATTATATGTAACGTGTCTTTCAAGACTCACCGCATACGTTGAGCCAACCCTCTACGCGACATGGATATTCCAGCTTCATGACGGATGACTTGTATTAATCACCAAATCCAATGAGAATCGCCGCAAATGCACTTTTTGTATAGATAAAACCTCGCGGATGAGAACTCGCGACAACTCACTACAATATATCCGAGAATCACATATTTTTCCTTAATGAGGATGTCAATTTACAGGAATGGCTCGCCAATCTTTTATACATATATGGGATTACTTGAGAAAACGCGTGGTCGATGCTAGTCATATAATATAAATAATAACTATCAATTCCTTATGGCAAAAAACACGAGTCACCGGACGACGCGAACCTACCGCACCGGGTTATAGATTCAAACTGAGTAAAACTGCTGATGAGGAATCCCACCAGCCTGCCAGGCAGCAGCACAGCAACCGACTGAATCGAAAAGCAGATGAGTAGAAAACAGAGGACTGTACCAACCTGATGGTAACTTGTAAAATTGAAAGTTTGCCGGTATAAGGTATGTCGGTAAGTTATGTATCGATCGGAGGTAGAATCTATGAGAAAGATCTCTTATGATGCAGATAAATCTTGAATTATGTACAAAATCTATGCCGAATTGTTACTATTTCCTGGATATTGTGATATATGTTTTGCATATTTAATTTAATTTTAAAAGAGTACTCTGTAACCTGTGGTCGGTAATGTAATTTTCTCAATAATAGAACACAATGGGAAATGCAGATACAGCATGTGATACGAATAAGTCTGTATCTAACCCTGTATTATTTTAATTCTTTTTATCAGATCTGCAAAGTTTTTTACCACCTTAGAATCTACTAAATAATGTGTAATATGTTTATACATTGGGAAAAGTTGATGGAGAAGTCATGTGATGAGATAGTAATTTGCTAGAAGGTGATTTATTAGAAGAATTTTACTATTTGATATTCTACTCTGAATTGTTATTAGTTAAGGAACGAGTCAAACAGGTGTATTAATTTGAATTATAACCTGCAGAATCCTCCGATTAATTTGTAGGATTATCTTCTCGATTTAGATATTTATTTATCTATTTTTTTTATCTGTTGAAAATATACGTAGCCATCTATCGGACAGTGGTGGAATCAGTACTGTCAAAATGGCGCTCAAGGAACAAGTCGGGCAAAGTGAGTATTCAGAAAAAGCTTAAAATTCCGACGTTTCTCATATAAATAAACTATAGTCTCTTTTATTATATAGAAAGCGAGATGTTCTGCTAACGTTTTAATGAAAAGCATAGTGATTTCAGTGCGGTCAGGTATCGAAAAAGGTTTGACAAGTCGGTGGGCGTATATCCGCGATGATTTCATCGGTGTGAAAGCGGCTGTTGTACAGAAACGTCAAATCGGAAAGAAAAACGATGTATCAGTAAAGTAATGCATCATACGCGACTATCAATGCCTAGATAATTAACGTAATTATTAAATCCCGCATGCATTCGCGAAATCGAATGTCCTTGTTCGAATTAAAAAAAAATGTCACGATTTCTTGAACATCAGTGTCGCTGTTTCTTCATTCTAATGAAATATCAAGAGTTAAACAGAGTAATTGCTGCAATCGTAATGTCGCTCTATCAAATCCATAAACACAGAATCCTCTCACCTTCGAATAACAAGTTCTTTCACTGTGCAAAAACAAAACCTGCATGCAAAAGCTTCGATACCTTAAAAAATAACTAGAACAAAAATTAAATTAAGAACGTCGTTCAATTAGATTGAATTTAAATTATACATTTGTCCAATTCTCTTCGAATATGTAACAGAATAATTGACTTTCATTTAAAATAAAATCTACATGTCCCTCGTTTAATTTGTGTCTAGAACAACATAAAGCATTTGCGTTATAGATCGTCAAGTGCATTTGCGTAACTCATTGAATTTCGCAAAATATAAGTAAATTAAAAGAAATGGCAAAAGATTTACGTCTAAGGGTGACTCTCGGCTATTCATTGATGAACGCTTCTGCGCATTGTGAACCAGGGTGACTAGGGGGATAGCCGAGGGATGTCATCGGCGCTTTAGGAATATACTAGAACATACAAACCGCTCTGGTTGGTTGGTTGGCCGGCTGACTTACGAACACAGTTGACGTCAGTAGGTTACCCTCGCAGAAACGATCAATAAATGGAAAGACGACAAAGTCGTTTATGTACACGATACATAGTATTGAACGTATTGGCATAATTTTGATTAAAACATTCCAAATCTTAGATCCCCATACGAACCGATCCCAATAAAATAATGCGAATCAAATGAACAAAGAACAAATCCTGAAACCAAGTCGTATAATCGTTTTTCAGAGATAATGAATGAAGTCATCAAGCAGAAGAAGAAGACGGCAGGCGGTGTCGAATGGCGAGTCCTCGTGGTGGATCAGCTTGCCATGAGGATGATTTCAGCCTGCTGTAAGATGCACGACATCAGTGCACAGGGTATCACTCTAGTCGAGGATATCAATAAAAAGCGAGAGCCTCTTCCAACAATGGAGGCCATTTACCTGATCACTCCCTGTAATCCCTCGGTGCAGAAGCTCATTGATGACTTTAATAATCCCACGAAGATGCTCTACAAGGCTGCACATGTTTACTTTACCGAAGGTATTATCAGATAGCATAATATCTCAAAATTTACTGGAAGAAAACTCTACTGAATTTCTCTCGATATCGTCTACAGCGAAGGGGAACCATTTTGCTCATTCACTTTTTTTTTTCTTTACTTTTATCTTCTTCCATCCTTCTCTTCTCCACTCCTTTTCCTTTGCAAATTAGTTTTCAGTTTATTTCTTTACAGCATGTCCTGACGAGTTATTCAAAGAGTTGTGTCACGCACTGGTATCTAAACATATTAAGACACTAAAAGAGATCAACATTGCGTTCATTCCATACGAGGAACAGGTAAAAAGCACAGACGTTTTTCATACGACTACGTGTGATGAATATGTAAATTAATTGTGACGGTTAGGCGTGGTTTTTTTTCCACTATCTTGCTCTCCTCTTCTTCCCGTCTCTCATTTTCGTAAAGACTGCCATTGGTGGTATTGTCATACTAGGTTCATACTAACTGTCGTGAGACTCCTTCCTAGCTTTCGCCTTGTTCTTTTGGAGTCTCTTATGAATGATTTGTGAAGGACTTGTTAAAAGCTTGTCTTCCTTTCGATACGAGGTTACTGATTAATCATGAATAATTAATAATGGTTAACGATGCTATTACATTAATGCTTACACTCGGCCAGTGTGCCCGGAGGAGCTGTTCAATGAACTCTGCAAGTCCCTCGCTGCTAAAAAGATCAAAACCCTCAAAGAGATCAACATTGCATTTCTGCCATATGAATCGCAGGTGAAAGCATCTCTATTGTCGCTTGCTAATCGTTACTTCGGCTTGTCACTTTGTTCGTATCTTACTTTTCGTTGTAACGAGCCAATCTTACAAACGTTCTATTTGTTAAATATATGGATTAGCTTCACGCATGCACATTAAATTCATTTGACTTAATGGTAATTGCTTCATCAACTGCTTAGACTGTCACTCTTTTACTACTATACCATAAGTATTTAATCATTTAATGTGATTCAGGTATTTTCGTTGGATTCTTGCGCGACATTTTCTTGCTTCTACAACCCTAATTTCGCCGATCGGAGGAACGCTGATATGGAACGAATTGCTGAGCAAATAGCCACTCTTTGTGCTACTCTTGGGGAGTATCCGTCGGTTAGATATCGCAGGTAAATATAAAACAGAGGTTCGGTAAAAACAATTCAAAAAGTTCAGATCATTGAGAGTTTTTTATTTACAGTGACTTTGAACGCAATGTTGAATTGGCTCAGATGGTTCAGCAGAAATTAGACGCGTACAAGGCAGACGAACCTACAATGGGTGAAGGTCCAGAAAAGGCTCGTTCTCAACTTCTTATTCTTGACCGCGGTTTTGATTGCGTCTCGCCGCTACTACACGAGCTGACACTTCAAGCTATGGCCTACGATCTCCTCGAGATTGATAATGACGTCTACAAGTAATACAAGATGATATTGATGATTTGACCGAGTTCATATAAAAATATTTTTTCTATTAAAAGGTATGAAGCGTCATCCGGACAAGCTGACAAGGAAGTATTGTTGGACGAGAATGATGAGTTGTGGGTAGAGCTGAGGCATCAGCATATTGCTGTCGTTTCCCAGTGAGTAGAATTATTGGAATGCTTGTACAGTATATGATAAAGCCAGAGAAAATGTCGCAGCTCGTCAGGTGTGCATCCACTTTCGCAGGAACGTCACAAAGAATCTGAAAAAGTTCACGGAATCAAAGAGAATGCCACAGGGTGACAAGCAGAGCATGAGGGACCTTTCGCAGATGATTAAAAAGATGCCTCAGTATCAGAAGGAGCTCAGCAAGTATGCAACTCATCTACATCTTGCAGAGGACTGCATGAAGCGTTACCAAGGCAACGTGGATAAGCTCTGTAAGGTTGAACAGGATCTGGCAATGGGGACAGACGCAGAGGGTGATCGAATCAAAGATCAAATGCGTAATATTACTCCGATTCTTCTTGATCAGACAGTGAATAACCTTGATAAGCTACGTATTATTGCTCTCTACGTAATAAGCAAGAATGGAATTCCCGAGGACAACTTGAATAGATTGGTCCAACATGCTCAAGTCTCACCTGAAGATAAACAGACGATCATCAACATGGCAAAACTTGGTATCAACGTCGTTGTCGATGTAAGTTTCCTAAAGATGCTATTTTCTTTGCTAGTCAATATTCTTTCTGTCGATCGGTCCCACTTATTTGATTTTCTGTAATCAGGGCCCACGCAAGAAACAGTATACGGTAACACGCAAGGAACGAATCACTGAACAGACTTATCAGATGAGTCGCTGGACACCCATTGTTAAAGACATTATGGAAGACTCCATCGAGGATAAACTCGACTCTAAGCACTTTCCTTTCTTGGCAGGACGAGCTACTAACTCCGTGTATCACGCCCCAACGAGGTACGAAGCTCGTCGATATGAGAAATCATACTGATGTGTATTTCTCACTGTAGAATATGAATTATCTATTTTTTTAGTGCTCGCTATGGCCACTGGCATAAGGATAAAGGTCAGCAAACGATTAAGAATGTACCACGGCTGATCGTATTCATCGTAGGCGGTGTTTGCTTCTCGGAGATACGTTGTGCCTACGAAGTGACAAATGCTCTCAAGAATTGGGAAGTGATAATCGGTAATTCTCTCATTTCTAATTTGATAGTCGTAGCAAGTCTTGAAATAGTAAAGATCAAGGTATCGATCGATAATACCAATGAATCAATAGCAGGTTTATGAGACTCGTTTTTTTCTTTTTGCAGGCTCCTCTCATGTAATAACGCCAAAGACTTTCCTTTCGGATCTTTCTAAGCTTCACACCTAATTTCAACAAACAGTGCATCAACATTCCCCTGTCTTAACCGTAACGCGCTAGTTTACATTTAATCCGCAATAAGCGTTATCATCCTCATCGGTATTACCAGCCGCGAAGTTCCGTTAACTATAACGGCAATTAGATTAGAATTACAAAAACACTGCAAGTCAATTCGTTATATAAAATCGTTACGCGATCGTGTTAAGAAATCTGGAATTTAAGTATCAAGAGAAGCAAGTGTCATCTCGAATCAAGTGCCTGTGCAAAGATGACAGGATCTACGAGAGGGCTGGTTCTACTGATGTGAATCATTAACATTGAAAGAACGTGTTACGATTATGCATAATTCCATGAGTAATACTGTAGCTACAAATATTCCTGAATCGATTGGAAAGCTTAGTCACTTGTTTGGAATTAAAGCTGATGAAGATGCAACTACTTAAGTCAGGTCCTTATTGTCTATCTCGCACGTTAAAATGTCTTAATATGCGAATTTCTCCATTTATATAAATATTTTGTTTTTCCTTTTGAAAAATGCCATTGGCGTAATCAATGATCTAACATGGCTATGCTGTACTTCAATGATCTAACAGGTGTTTATGGCTAGGTGCGAATACTTCTGAAAAGGAAGCAGGCTGACGAGTTTAAAGTTATGTAATGTGTAAATGTGCGTGTATATTTGAGATCGTGCGTATGTGCACGCGTCATTGATGAATCAAAGATTGAAAAAGTGTCGTTAGCAATGTATTAATTGACATATTAACTCTTCTAAAACTCGTAACGATACGTGACCGTAGAAGACATAGATTGAGCTGTTGGTATATAGGGGATGATCACTTTTGGTCAGTGGAAGTTTGTCTGTTACTTGATTGACCGTATATTTAAAAAATATATAAATGTACATTAAACAATACGTTATGTTAGGTAGAGCCGATTATCTTGAAATTGAAAATATTTATAAAAATATATGTATGTACGTAGCTATAACGGTTAACAAGGTGTTCTGCTTGCAAAGGCCTAGATGCCACTATTACGCAAATTATCGTTATTTATTACAAACAAGATCTATGACGATAAACTATGATGAATAAAAAGGGTCTCGCACAACGTCTGGCAACAGTCAAGGATGACGTCGGGTGTGTTTATCAAAATGAAATTCGAACAGACATATTCTATCGTCTTTGATGTTATTATTCACTGTTTCCAAGCAGTGAATCGTTGTACAATTTTACCAACCCTATGAAATCGTATATAGTAAAGTGCCCAATATAGCAGTATACCAAACAAAGTGTGTTCTATTGATAAATCACGATAAAGGCCTATTAACTTAGAAACTCACGCACGTACTTTCTTTTGTCAAAGTTTACCCACCATTCGAAGCTGCCGAGAACGTCAATTGTAACTCGCAAAGCATGACGTACATAGCTTCCAGGGATTCATTTCATTTTATCAACGATGTACGGATACAACGCAAGAACACCGTAACATTAAATATGGTAAGGCTGAATACACGTAATTCTATAACAAGGATTCATATTTCACGAGTGACGAGTTCAATCTGCTGATAAAGATATCTATACGTTAAGCAGATTAAAGGAGCATCGTCGATTCAAAAGAAGCTGACTTAACGATCGTCAATAACACTTTCCCTCCTTGCCTATAGCATCTTTATCGATTTCAGTTCCTTAAATAAACAGTTCATGTTTGCAACTTGCGTACATAGTTTTCTGTGTCCAATGCATTTTTTTGGAAGTTCACTTTACACGCTACAGAGTTTAGACAGGGTTGACCAATCCCGTGCAAGAATCTCACGGACTCGACCAATGAGGTTGATCAACCGTGTTTAAATTCTGTACGGTGATGCGTAGTAGTGGGTTATGTTACCACCGAAATTGAGTTGAGTGATGGATTATTTATACTGTATGTATATCTATATATGAGTAAACTATAGGTATACATTTGATGTATCCTCAACTCTCGTCCGACTCCCATGGAAAATAGCAATTGTCGCTGATTGCATCTGCATTGAGGAATTCACATCGGTACTGCAGTGGCAAGAAGATGACTGGAGAATTGCTAGGAAGGGACGACAACCAAGGAAATATATACTTTCAATTAGTGTTTAATTAAACCTTTAGGGTAATAAGCATACTCTTTGAGATTATAGCTATATATTATATGCTAATAGTATTAATCTTAATCGTTATAATTATTAGTGTACACAATGATCTCAATATATTCTCTTTGAATCATAACGTAAGAAAACAGCAACGCGTACCTAATGCTGATACATATGCTTATGTATATATAATGACCCTCAAACCTATACAGGCTTTACACATCATCAAGATTATCCTTTTGAAAATGAAATTTTCATTAAATTACAAGACATGTCAATGACAAAATGTCGGACACGACTTGGCAACCACGAAAAGGTAATAATCCAGTTGACACTGACACATGACGATTTATCATGGACAGATGATCGTGCGACACCTTGAATGTCAGCAGTTCCAGCAGCGCATTGTCATATTGTTAAGTAAAAGGAAGAGAAGGAAAGAAGCCACGTGTGAAATGATTTATGATAATCATATATTCCAAAGTCAAAGTCTCTTATCTTCCGTCCGACATAAGAAATATAACTAAACTAAGCAAAGTTATGCCATCTCGACGGTGTCGGTGTCAGTAAGAAAAATAATAGAGACAGCAAGGATAAATAATAGTAGGCAAAATAATCAAACAAAAATCAAAGTGGGGTACTCACAGGGGTAGATTATGGATAAATAATACAATAAGTAATTGTAGGATATAGTAAAAGTATGAAGTAAGTCAAATCATCTTCCTTTTACTTAACAACATCAAGCATCTCTTTATTTTAGCCATTTATTTGTATTTATTATTTATGTACAACCAGTTTAATTCTCTATCAATTAGTAAGTCTGCTAAAATTCGTGTGCCATTGGAGATGATGTGCGCCCGTGGGAACTTATATAAAAATTACTTTTGATACGGCAGAGTGATTTTGGTGTTACTTATGAAATACATCTTTATAGTCTAACTTACGTTGAGATCTAGTAGGTTACACAATCTGTCTATTGGCCTCCTTAGTCCTTACAAACCTTATCACATAGAATTGTATTAATATTTTATACATACATTTTTTTTTTTCTTTAATTGCTGCCAATGATTCTCCTTCGTATTTACAATTATAAATCACGTATCATACAATAATACCTAATAACGCATATGCAACACATGACGTGCCCTGTTACACGCAGATACACTTTCTCTCTCTCTCTCTCTTTTTGTTTTGAACACACGCTACTTAAGGTTCCTGCCCAAAGAGTGCGTCGAGCTCGGGGAGCATCGCAATCGCTAAACGCATAATCCGTAACGCATAACGCAGCTTTTTGCGAAATTTTAGGGGTATCGTCCTAAGGAGGACTTCTTTCTCTCTCTCTCTCTCTCATTAAATCTTTCTCTTGAAATTCGTCCATGTGACCAGTGCATGTGAGAGTGCTACGCGAAGAGGTCATCGCGCGATTAATTATTACTGAGCGCACTCCTTAGAAAATTGTCATCGAACGTAACGTCTAATATACGTCTCTTATAATCATTTAAAAGATTATCCATAGCCTTCCTCGCCGAAATAACTTTTACGAGGGTACATCGCACCGTATTAGTCTTAACCAATAGATTTTTAAGGTCTTCATTTTTTAATCCCTCTGCTTTTTTTTTAGACCAGCATGCACGCAACACACACGCGCGCAGAAATAACACTCATGTACACAGAAGTTATTAATTCTAGATTACGCAACATAACTTATAGACTTCGTATATCTAGATGTGATCGTTAGTGATTTTTTTTTGTTTCTTTTCTCTCGTTCGCAAGTAACTTGATCTTTAGGGAAAGAAGTAAATTCTAACGCTACGAAATTATATTATACTCATGAATGAAAAGGGACGTTCAAAAGTGTCTCTATGTGCTATTCTTCGTCTCTCTTTCTTTCTCTTTTCAATATCTCTCTTAAATAAATAATTCAAGTAATCGGTTACGGATGGTTGCTGGATTCCTTGGCTAGATCGGTGTTTTCGTAAATATATGTAACGGTAGGAATGCGTGTCATGAAAGTCATAATTTTCATGGACCGTCTTACCTGTTTAATAATTAATAGCATTGGTTTGAAAGACATGCCGATAGTCTAACAGTGAATAATGGTGATCGAGTGTCAATCATGGAGGGAAATATGATAAAAGGAAATAGATACGAAAGAAAAGATGTAATGAAAGGAATTGAAAAATCAGATCCTTTTCTTTTTACGCTATAGGATTATTGCGACTGTTACCGCCTGTGTAAATTAGAGGGAAATCACTATTAGAAACTTTATTCTTTTTCTTTTGCTTATACCCATCTTAATGTAACGTTACTGCTTTGTGTATTTATTTCATTTATTTTTCTTTCCTTTTGTAACATATTAAAAACATTGAACTGCTACTGCTAAGGTTCCTCTTGTAACAATCTATTGTGGACATCATTACTTGTCATCATCATTCTTATTGCCACTCATTGTCATCATACTGTATTTAATAGTATGTCCTATAGCTCATGTATGTAACTGTACAGATTTATTGAATAACGCGCATGGTTACATTGCAAACAACCTTGGTTGCTTGTCGACATGAATATATGTATAAGAAAAAAGAATGAAAGGACAGTGCGAAGGATTAAAATTAGAAAGGAATCATGTAAGGGCTGGCTCTGCGAATAAGTTTGAGAGCTAGAACGTAAAGAAACACACTGCAGGTTCAAGAAGCTCTTAAAAAAATAAAATGTATTCAATTAAATAATTTAATAATATATAATTCACATAATAACTTTCACTATTGGATATATACTATATCGCTAAAGCCACTAATATTATATTTTCTATAATTTCAAGTACTAGTATTAAAATTAATCCCATCGGTGTGATAGCTCAGATTAATAGCAATACGCAATCAATCAAAAAAACTTTTAAATTAGTTATCAATATCGTTTTTTGTACTTCTTTTTTTGCCAATTAAAATTGTTATCAACAATCAAGGGAGCTTTTAGTCGAAGGACTATCTAGAACGCGCGACTCTCATCCTTCACATCTTCACTGTGCAAGTTTTTGACTACTATTACCCACCACCGTACCAATTACCATGTTTTACCAAGACCTTCAGAACTATCAGGGATTGGCATTCACCACGATCACCATCATCGTCTTCAACACCAATAACATAACCATCAGTATCCAGCATTTAACCATTACCACGACTACACTTATCCTTGCTGTCTCAGCTATGGATTTACCTGAATTTAATTATATTTTAATTCATCTTCCTTGAGAAGCCTTCATCGAAGAATTTTTTCCCAGGACTCAAATTTTATCACGTACCACATCTTCTTCGCAGTGATTGTAGTGATTCGCTGTATCCACTCTCTTTCCATAATCCCCACAGTCTTCACCACCAATGATCCCCAAAATCACTCTTGTTATCCCAATTCTCATATTATCTTCGAGTACGCGCTTCTCTTCACTCCAACGACTAAGATAGTGTTGACACCCACTGCGTTCACCTTACGATTGTTTAATATATCCGCTTAATCGTTCTACCAAGTCCGCTATTCGCCGAGTCAATAAATCTCATTATTCGTCTCCATTATTACTCATGACTCCTACCAACTTTCCATTAGGACCTCTAGTATCAACAGACTATATGTGAAATTGATTACGATTCGATAGAATAGGTTGATACGCTATCACGCGGGCCTTTTCATCTCTAATCCCTCTCAGCATCACGGTCCATCTCAACTACCTTTCTCCTTTTTTTTAATCCTCTAATCGCGACACCTATACACAAGGGATTAGGTATTTGCTACGATATAACGCAGATGCTTGATTGGATCAGAGATCGAAACTACTTGACGCTATCACCTTAGCATTATTCTCATAATAATTGACGACATTGTTCTATGGTGAATGAATAAATGAGTGTTTCACCCCTTCACCTTCATCTGTGACATTTTATATTTACTCCATTTTTTCTCTCCTTCTCTCTCTCTGTTTTATCTCCGCCAATCATTCGCAGCACAACGTAGATATGTCTGCAATGACGGGAGTTCTCGTCTAGGCGAATAATCGCGCTAGGCAAATTTTTACGTTATTGACTTAACAAGCCTACCTATCTCACGCGATTACAAATACACGGTTTTACTCATAATCGAGGGAAAAAAAAAAAAACATTTGCAATCTGTAATGAAATCATTAGTACAATGGCTAATAATTATAGGTATATTATTAGCAGAAGTTGAATCTACGTAATCCTAGCAACGATCAATGACTGAATGTGGAAAAATATAAAACTTAACTAAATGTACACAACTTTACGCTCCCCGCACTCTCTCACGCAGCACACGCTTTCGTCTTTGCACGCAAATCTCATGTAACCCTTGCAATAATCTTTTTTTCATCCAAATTTACATAAAGTACAAACTTATGAAAACCGGAAAATGTAACGCAATAGTCGGTAGCATTATCGAAGTATCTCGTAAGTATTTATCTAATTTACATGGTCACACTTGGGTGTCCGTCGATTACACAGTGACCTCCTTTCTCCTCCTTTCAACCACTCAACAAAGGTCTCGAATTATTCCCTTTGGAATGCCCGCGCCCGCCCCTTATCCAGCCATTTTCATTCTTTTAATCCTTCAACAACAAACTCACGCTAACCCCATTGCAACAATTGTTCATTCATACTTGATCCAATACATAAGCGTCCCTCTTCATCCACGCCTTCACCTTTCCTTTTTTGTTTCACTTATCACCAAGTGTATACACACACACACATATATATATATATGTATATATGTATATATATATATATATATATATATATATATGGATGTATTTATGTATATAGAAGTATGTATATGTATATATTAACACGATCTCTGGCATCGTCCAGCGTCATTATTCCTCCAAGTCCTGCCCGGTTTCAGTGGGAATATTATGAGCAGCAAATTGTAATATTACAAAGATTCCTCGAACGCAGCCATCAAATCGCTCTGCATGTTCATGTCAATCCGGCTAGCCATCTGAAAATACAAATACACCGGTTCTTGGCGATACTCCGTCTATTCCTTCTCCAATTTTTCATCATCCTCTTCAAGTTCTAGCAGCTTCCACAATAACATCATTCGTGTTATGATCATCACCGTCACGGTGAACTCTATACGTTATCTCATGACCATTAAAAGCAGTAATTACTCAACATCGAAATTCCTAAATCTTTGCTATCTTCGTACCTACATTCTGTTATATGAGCCCTTATCGGCAGGTCGTGCATTTTCAATGCACAAATTTATAGTAACTTGATAAAAATGTACTTACCACTTCGCGTCGCCTACGTTCCTGCTCGCGCAGCCGTTGTCTTTCTCTCTCGGCTGCCGCTTTATCCTGGCTCGACGATTGACTGGGGCTGCTACTATCCGTATCCGTGGTAGCTTTCGCTTCCTCGGATCTGGCACTGACAACCATTGCTGCACTTTGCTGTTCCGCTACGGTCTTCCTCACTTTCTCTAGAGCATCCTCCTCTTCGCGTTCACGCCGCCTCTCATTTTCTTGACGTAGCCTTTCGCGCTCCGCCTGCTCTTTTTGTTGCCGTCGAATCTCTTGTTGTTCCATCAAGGCTCTTTGCTATAAATATATAAGAATATTCGATATGATTTACAGTCTGCTTTTTACGTTCAGTATTTCCAATATAAATATATATTAAATCCTTTATTTACATTATTTAAATAGATACTAACCCTATCCTGCTTTTCCTTAGCCTGTTTTTTGAACGCTTGGAACGAATCTCGTGCTGCACTCTTCATGCTACTTCCGGCAGCTGATTGGGGACTCGAAGCTTGGGCTAACGATGACCACGAAGATGCATTCTTTACATTTTGCTCGACGGTCTGCTTGATATTACATATTGCGAATGGACAATTTCATTATCAGAGTTTCAGATACTTGGTGTAATAGTATTATTTAATATATAAAACTTACCTTGTTCTTGAAAGCCGAGGCGAAATTCGCTGCAGGATTCTTCGAGTCAGGCGGTGTCAGTTTCTCCTCGGCCATGAGCTGTGAACTCGAATGATTGCCCATCGATGACATTCCTAGAGCACTCATTTCTGCAAAAAGAGCTCCCGCTAGAGCACCACCATCGCATAATAGATTAGTAAAAAGCAGTTAGTAAGTACCCTTTTTTTACAGACACAGAGGAAAATATCTACCACGCAAGAGTTCTATTTCAAAAAGAAATACCATTGATACCCAAGTAAAATTAATGAACGAGTAATCATTGGAATAGAAGCAAAGAGCAGGTAACATCAAGTGCCAATAGCAATTCAGTGACATAAAGCGCCAGTAGAAAAAGCATAATAATGCATGAATTTTAGGATTAAATTTGTATGACGTTATGTAATAATTTTAGACCTACCGTCCATGGTTTTCTGAGGAATTTGTGGCTGAGACATTGGCAATGGCTTCTCATCTTTCTTGATTGGCAGTTGAGGAAGCTGCATGGGTATAGTAACCATATTTAGAGGATCGAAAATCGAGCCCATTCCCATCCCACTCATATTAAGTCCCATGTTTCCTCCCGGGACGCCATTGTTATTCAACATATTCGAAGGAGAGTTTTCCTGTTTTATGTTTGAGAATCCATTGGAATGCTGCTGGGACATTATGTTATGCGTATTTTGAATATTGCTAAGTGGCGACGTCGTGTTGATCATGTTTTCAAGAGAATTGTGCATAGACGTGTGCATATGCGTGGTCAAACTTTGCTGCAAATTCATATTTAGATTGGCCATATTAATATTGCTCAAATTTAGGTTCGAGGGCATCCCACTGGTCATCATGTTCACCGGATTCTTCAAATCAGGATGCAAGTTCAAATTCGAGTTGTTCGCCGTTGTATGAGGTGGCTGAATCATCGGGATATGTGGCTCCTTCTTAATATTCGCGAGGGTTTGCTCGAGCGATGTCTGTGTGGTAGGCAGGCTCGACCCTAAGAATGAAAAGAAACAATCGATAATCCTTTAAAATTGAATATTCTTTAAGAATCAATTTCTACGTAACTCGAGCAAATTAATGAAAGACTAACAAGGAAAATACATAGCTATATGATGGTATACCTAGCGTACTGTAAGGCTGCAAAAGGTCTGCCGTCTGCTGATTAAGTGCAGTTGTATCCGTTGGAGCGGTAGGAGCATTTGCATTTGGAAATGAACTAACTGGAGTTGGTGGTTGTGTTCCTTGAGGTACTACAGGCGAGGTCACCATAGTAATTGTATTCGTCGGTGTGACACTAGGAGGTGGAGTCGGTACAGAGACCGAAGGAGTAGCTGGATTGGAAGTCATTTGCTGTTGAGAAGTTTGCTGGGATTGCTGTTGGTGTTGATGTTGCTGTTGTTGCTGCTGAGGTTGCTGCGGTTGTTGCGGAGACGGATTTTGAGACTGTAGAACATTAGCCGGTGGCTGCTGGGACATGCTAATCGCAGCAGCAGCAGCAGGCTGATGTGAAGTCGGTAGAGGAAGCGACGAAGAAGGTGGTGGTGTCGGCTTTTTTATAGGGACAGCTGTGGCCATTGCTGTGGGACGTGGTGGTTGGGCCGGCATCGAGCTGTGACTCGCCACCGGTGGTATGACTAACCCTTGTTGATTACTAGTAACTGCCGTCACTCCAGCCGACTGGGTTGCACTGTTGCCTCCTGGTTGAATGACTGATGTAGATCGATCATCACACGTGTAACACTATTAGTTCTCTTCCTTGCTATAATTACTCCTACAAGGCTCAAAATAAGGGATGCGTCCTTACCTTGATCACTAGGTACATTGTTGGGCTGCGTTACAGTCGGCGGCTTCGACCCAGCCCCAGAGGAATTAACTCCTGTAGCCGTTGTCGTTGCCGCCGCTGCTACCGCTGCTGCTGCTGCCGCGGCCGCTGCCGCCGTCGAGGATCCAACTGAAGACGTCATAGACGAGGGCGTCGACGCTGACGCGGACGCCAGCGTCGACAAGGATCCTGTCACTGCCTGAGTTGTCTGTGTGTTCATCAAGAGTGAAACAGCAGCTCCGGCGTGATTAAGTGCCGAGCCCTGGAAAATTGAGTCGGTCAATGTCAGAGTCATAGAGCAAAAACATAGAACAATGTCTGTAATTAGGAAAAGGAAAAGGAATAGTGCGATTGGAGAAAGGTGATCGAAGTTTGTGGTGGAGCTATAGAAGGTCAAGGACACAATCGGAGTCTGTCTTACCGAGGTAGAAATGTTGGCGGTCGCGGGGACGGTGGTGGCGGTGATGATCGAATTACCTGCAGGTCCGCCTCCACCACCGCCGCCGCCGCCAGGCGTCGTCTTCTTCGCTTTCTTTCTTGGCGGCCGATTCGTAGTGTTTCCTGTAATTCAATGTAACAAGCAACTGGCGGTGAGTTCACGAACGGACTTAAAACTTTCGTTCAAACCATGTGGACTAGAGTGGAGCTAGTGAAATGCCGACGGTGTAGAGGATACCAAATACTAGAGGATACCAGCCATGATTTTCCGTAGTACGACAAGTGAGTGAACCATCCGGGCGTTCGCATCGTCGGAAGCGCAAATTAAATAAGACCAAAGCATATATTTTCTAATAGATTTTATTCATATACTTATATTATAATTGTATCACTGTGTACAACAATGTTAATTTAAATATCTCAATTGTATGCTTCCTTTTTTTTTGTGGACTTTCATCTTAAGGTTTTTTTTTATATTAAAAATTCTTAATGCGTAGAACAATTTTTTTTTTCTTCTTTTATTCTACATAATGTCTCCGAGTCAATCGTACTTCTTTCATTCGTAAATAAATTGCGAGCACGTGTATATCCGTGTTTATATGTATATACCTTGCACGCTCTCGCCCATGCAACTAGACTGTACCCTGCCGTACGTACGTCATGGGTGCGACGCTTTTTCTTTTATATTTTTAGGTATACCAATACGTGCATACGTGGCTCTACCTATGCACAGGTACAAAGGTATGCGCGAGAACGTGCATATTTTCTCCTCCTCCCTCTTTTCGCCCTTCACCCTCTTTCATCCGTAACACCTCGTCCCATTTCTCATCCTTATCCTCGCCCCTTACCCTCCTCGGCCGATTTACCTAACAACCATTCACTCGCGTTTACTCTTTCCCTCTATCACTCGTTCTCTCGTTTTGTCTTCGCGTACTCCGCCAAACATTCACCTCGCGCTCTCACTCACTCACTCTCTCTCTCTCTCTCTCTCTCTCTCTGTCTCTCTACTCGAATCATTGAATCGTACAAACGACGGTAGTGGTAGTAGTAATAGATGTTGTTCTTGTGTTGTAGCAATAGTAATAATAGCAGTAGTAGTAGTAATAGTAATAGTGGTAATAATAATAGTAATGAAAATGACCATAATAATAATTGCGACGACAATGACGTCGATAGCGACAATGGCGATGATAATAATAATGATGACGATGATGATGACGACGATCATAAACCGCTGACTACAAAAAACCATCGAACCTCAATATCGTTTTCGTGCGATGTAGTAATTTGCAGTAGTAGCACTAATAATAATAAATGTAATAATAATAGTAGCAATAGTAATAATATAATAATAATGATAATAATAATAATAATAAATTGACGACGAAGATGATGACAATAAGAATACCAATATAATAGTAATGTATAATATTGTAATAATAATAATGATAATAATAAGAATGGGGATAAGAGCGTTACGAATAATAATAAGAAGAATGATAGGATTTATATAGTTAATGATCGAGATACGATTAATAAAAGTATATTCGAGAAAGAAAAAAAAAGAGAGAGAGAGAGAGAGAGAAAAGAAGTGAACAAGAAATAAAATCATGTGACTGAACAAGGGTGTCTTGGCCGGAAACAAACGATTTCGCGAATGATAAACAATTGGTCGAGAAGAGAGAGGGAAGTAGAGCAGTGAGACGTTCCTAGTACACGTTTACATAGGCAATGAGAATAAAATTTTTGAAATTAAAAAATTTTTTTACGCGCAAATATAATAAATCCCAATTCCCTCGTACAAGCTTGGGATATGTGGAAGGGAGTGGGGCAAGGGTGGGTGGGGGCTTACGAGCTCCTTCACAATTATTAACCCGTCCTCCCCTTATCTCCACGTCGTGATATCATTCTCTAGCGTAAAATCGTTCCAGGCGTCTCGGTTGTATTTGTCGGCAACGCGTAAGCGGATCCGCAACTTTAGATTAATCGAGGGTCAACCTACCACTGCCGGCCTACTTTAAAATGTTCATTCAGATGTCGGAATGAATTTCTAGCTATTTTTTTCACACTGTACCAAATTGTAAGACAATCTGAAAACGATCCAGTCAATGCTTAGCTATTGCTTTTTACTCTTGTATCCCCTCGCTCCCTTCCTTCTTTCGCACTCTCTTTCTCTCTCTCTCTCTCGCTCACTCAAACTTACATTTTCTCTCAGCCTCGCACTTTCGCACTCTTATTACATATGCGGTTAAGCGCGTATACGCGCGTGCGATTAACGCGTGACGATTGTATTGCGCACGCGTTAAATTCACGCGTCCTGTCTCTCCGTATAGTGTGAGTGTGTGTACACGCGCGCGCATAAGTCACGCAGTAACTTACGGCTATCTTTAATTACTTTACGATATATTAGTATTTACTATGTACAATGCGTGCATCCGTTACTTCTCGTGATATTTTCGCAAATCAAAAAAAAAAAAAGAAAAGCGAAACGCAGAGACACGAGACGCAAACGCGTGACGAAGAGAAAAACGCTCGTAGTGTCGGCGTCCGGTGGCCTTGCAGAGAATATATAAATAAAATGAAGAAAAAAAAAAAAAAGAACACGCTCGATGTAACCTAACCTACGTTCCTACGGTTAGTGATAAAAGATCGCGTGGTGGCTAAAAAAAAAAATTTAACAAATTGATTTTTGCCTTTGTTCCTTGTACGTCACATCTGTCCCTATATGCATACAAATGTCTGTCTGTGTTCACGTGTGTTTTTGGTAGCCTGTTTCGAATAGCTGCAACGAGAGAGGAGGATATAAGAGATACAGGCAGAGAAGAATGGAGCTGGCATGAGAGAATCTAATAAAAAAAAGGGGGGGGGGGGGAATTTACAAATGGAAGAATTAGCAAACGGCGACGTCTCTGCTATGGCTGGCGTGTGCGAATAAAATCTAGAGAAACTTTTTGGAAGGCAATACAAGAAGTATGGTTATTATAAAATGCCCCTATATACCTCGCGTTTACAAGTATAGTCGTGATTGTATCTTAATAAGATGCGTAGTTCTCTATCTAAGTCCAGCGTACACGCTGTCAATTTCTTGTTGTTTCGTTCCGGCACGTTTCTAGCTAAGTATTCGCGGTATTTCACTGATCCTTGTTCACTTTCAAATTTATTCGCGGAAAATTTAAAATCCAAATGAACGTACGTTAATGTTCTACCTACTTTCGAAGAAAAGCACGCTCGTACGTAGTTGCGCGTTTCTTCCTCCTCCTTCTTCTTTTTTTTTCTCTTTTAATTTATTTATTTTTATTTATATACTTTACTTAGAAATGAACGAACACTTTTTGCTGACCAATCAGATTAACTCGATCGGATTTGAGGTTAGTAGTAATAATTGATTATTCGCCTATCTCGGGCTCTTAAGTACGCTGCTGCTAAGGAATATGACTGTTATCCTTTGCGAAGGAAGCGACAAAGAATAGACAATGATAAAAAAAAGGAATCATTTAAAAAAAACGCATAAACGATCCTACGATAAAATGACAATATTCTTTAGTTGTACTTTGCGTGCAACTCGGATAACTCTCGATGCTTCTCCTATAGCTTTCGAACAGCACACACGCTGATATTTATGTGTGTGTGTATATATATATATATAAACCAGAGAAACGCTCGAGTATCAATCGATTGTGAGAAACTGATGAATATTCTACGTCCCTCTCTCTCTCTCTCACGCTCTATCTATCTCTTCACACACACGCACACCTTTTGCTCTCTCTCTCTTTCGCTCAATCTCCCTTTATCACCGTAATAATGACTTCTTATTATTATCTATATACCTCTCCTATATACGTATAATATAAGAACTAAATTTACATGATATCTCAACAAAAACGTTATCATGGAGTAGACATTTACACAAAGATATATAAAAACAATATTGTATCCCCGCAATTGATCATCATCGTCAATCAATTTGTTTCCTCACTCGGTTTCTCGCTTACTCGCTTCCGCGTAACACTCGTTCGCAATCACGCGCTCTCACTCGCTCCGACACACTCGTCAAATATATTCGCTCAATCTCACGTTCGCTCTACTACCTTCGTGTTATACTCGTATAAAAGATCTCTAAAAGTGCTTCGATAAGGACGGGTTAAAATAATATTACAAGTTACTTCGTAAGCATCAGCAATGAGTGAGAATGTCGCGTGACGGTGCGGTATGTTCGTGCCTCGTTAAACGTTTCACTCGTAAAAAAATACCGTCGTAATCAAACGACAATTCAAGATTGATATTCGATCTTAATTCGAATAGAATTAATAAATGGAAGAGGAGACGGAGTAGGGTGGGAAGGGAGGGGGGGGGGGGGATCGGCGGCAGCAGCAACAGCAGGAATAGCAGCAGCAAATGGTGATCCGAATGGAAAAAGAGAGAAAAGGGAGATAAAAGAAAAACGGAAGATCATAGCAGTGGGTCTATGCATCGTTTTACGCTTATTTTTTTAAAAATAATTTCTTATTTTTCATCTTTTTTGGTTGTCGCGTTACCCCGCTCTCAGGCATGTGACAAAAGACCATACCACGCCATACGCACGATCTCCAGACGATCAAGCCTTTCGTATCACTTACATTAGCAACATTCATCTTGGATAAATGAAGAAGCTCGGGACGCATTTGGACGTAATCAGCATCCGTTTCCATAGCTCTAGCCATCAAAGAAACGACGCTAGTCACCGACGAGGAGCAACTAGTGCTACGCATACACACAGGTATGATGAGACGACGGACAGCCGGAGCAAAGCTTAGCGGAGTGCAAACAATGTGTTTGGAGGCCAGCGCGCGCGCCTTTTCCTTACAATCATACACCGCGAGAATCCTCCTTTCTCCTCTTCTTCTTATCAGGCACTCCCTCCTCTCATTCCTTCTCTATCTCTCTTATCCCTGAACACTTTAGCCACATATACCCCGTCCCATTCATCCCAACAAGCATCAACAGACACACTTGCAAATATACATACTTTGTCTCTCTCTCTCTCTCATAGATACGCATGCACGCACTCAGTCAGTCAGTCTCTCACTCGCAGCATCCCTTAGCTTGTGTCTCTCAAGCATCCAGCCCAGCAGTCACAGCCACAGCCTCAATCATACTCAGAGCAGGTGTTGTCTCTAGGTAGACTTCAATGACGATGGCGACGGACTCTCGGCTTCTCCGTGAGACTCTCTTCCCTTTTTGTCACTGTCTGTCCTTCTCTTCTTCTCTGTCCATTGGAACACAGTATCCAGTAAGACGCATTGGTCTCTCTCTCTCTCTGTCTTTCTCTCTTGGTCATTCTGGGTACCTCTCAATCCTCGATCTATCTCATCGCTCTCTCCCGGTCCCACTCTTGGATCATCTCCTGGGTAACACCTACGTACATTGTCGTACGTACCATTTCCTTTCTCTTTTTTTCCGTAGTCTCGCTTGGCTCCTGCCCTGACTTATCCTACACCGTGTCGGCCATTACACTATGCTGAGGAGGATCCTGGGGACGGATATTTGTTTCCTCGACTTTTGAATTTCCATCAACTTCCGGAAGATGTGCACGCATCTACTCTTTTTTTTGGCTACATGAGACATTTGCCATTGTTCGCGACGGCAGCGCCGGTGGCGACGACGTGGCCGACGATGGCGACGACGACGACGGTGGGGGGTGCCGGTTGTAGCGGTGACAACGACGACCTCACGCGTGTAGCTAACGAAATTCATCTCTAATGACGGAACGACTATTATGCGCTGATCTGGCGATTCAGCCACCAATACACATTGTCTGCATTTTCTTTTTATCGGGGGGCGTCGTTTGCCTTTTGATTGTATGAAATAATCGAGCGATCGAATGAACGAAGCTAAACGGGTGAGGGTGAACGAGCAACGAACTAAACGAGTAGAATTCGGTGATGGGATGAAGAGGGGGAAGAGTAAACGCGCGTAGATCATTCGTGGCACGAGATGATGCCGCGCGGATCAATGTTGCCGATATGGGAAACCGAGAGGTCAGAGGGAATAAATGGGATATTCGTGACCAGAGCGTGGTGAGTACAGTCAAGTGTCAAACTGTTTTGGTCGTTCCTGCGGCGTCTATATTATTCAGGTGTCCAGAGAAAATTGTTGAGGGGGAAGGAGATTAGGGACTCTAGCTGCTGACTCTCGAGCAACACAATGTATATCGGTCAACGCCACGGGGCCAAGAGAAAAGAACCAATTACTTGTCTTCAATCAATAATAACCATTCGTGTAACAAGCTGGCATGGCATATGGTATCCTCTAAACACAGTCTGCACTCCACTAGCTCACCTTGTTTTTTTTACCATTAGTTTTGCTTTCGTAAATTAAACAACAAAAAGAAACTCTTAAGCTATGGCAAGTTTCGAGAGGTGTGTCGAGCGGCTTGTGTTTACGTCTTTCTCAACTGACAGTTAAATGCGCAGCCACGTGATACTACGGACGGCCACGTGGACCTCCTAGCCGAGGTAAGTCTGGCAGCTCACGTGGTTGCCTCTAGAGCTTTTTACTTATCCTTACATCCCTGTGAACATTATCGTTCACTTTTTGTCTTTTTTTTTTGTCCTCTGCTTTTTCCCCCACGGAGAATTCGAGCTCAATCGATTAAAAAATATTAAAAAAAGTCACGATCGATAACACTCGACACTCCATTCGCACTTGCTCTAATGTAACGCAGCACTTGGGCTACACCGATAACGCCGTCATAATGATTACAAACATTAGTAAAGAATACATAGCAGGAGTTTGAAAAATTATTTGCGATGCGTTTTGTGCAGTCGTTGGACTTAACGAATCCAGCTTTGGGATTCCGTCTTTAAATCTAATTTGTAAGTTTTCGGCATTGCGCGTGTAGCACTGCTGCGAGTACATCGGTCTTTTTTTTTTTATCAACCGACCTGTCATCTCGATCGAGAGTTAATAGCGGGCGAACAGCGTGTGGCGTGTTGCAGTTTCGTCATAGCAAGTATTTTTACACAATAATGAAAAGTGAATGGTTAAAAAATTAAGTTTCGTCCGCGCGCGTCTTCTCGAGAGATGTTCTTTCAACCATGTACATTGCATCAACAGAAAAATGATGCGGTCGGGAAAGTGCTCGTTTCACTCCTCGAGCTTTACGTTTATCCGTGACAAAAGCTACCAATAATTTTACGAACGCCGTTCGCAGCACGAGATCTCTCGATCGAGAAGGATAGCCTCGCTTGGAAGAAGCGACACTTCGATTAGCCTTGTGACTCGTCGATTAGCCTTATGGCTCTTCGCATAGCTCTCTGAGTGTTTTGTCAAAGGTGTATAAATATGTATTATCTTTACGAAACTCTAGTATATTAAGCGCGCGTAAACAGGCGCCTTACGCGCTCTATGGAATCAGTGAATAATGACACCCCTGGGTGCGACACATTGGAAAGCTCGAAAACTCGAGAGAAACAAGACAATAAACAAGAAATACGGTTCACCGGTAGATAGAACGCTCGCGAGTAGCCCGATATAGTTTTCCAATGATTTTTCTTGTAAAAGAAAAAGAAAAAAAAAAAAAAATGAAAACAAGAAGGAAATAATAGAAAAGGGAAAACACGTCAGTTTGTATTTCCATTGTTTCGGCTACTTGGCTAAAGTAAGTAGCTTCTTGTTCCCAAGTTATCGGGTGTGATAGTTGCAACAGTTAGATGAGGTTCATATCTGACCTGCTTCGCTGTCACTCGAATCGCTGGTGCTTGACGATAGTGAACTACTGCTGGAGTCACTGTCACTGCTACTACTGCTTGACGCTGAGAGCCGCGACGGTCCGCTCGCTCCTCCAGTTCCCACCACGTCGACCGATTTACTATTGTCCTCTGCAAATCCAACAATAACGGTATAGACATAGGAATAACAAAGCTTCGATAATCAGAAAAATCGCGTCTTTCATAGATAATGCATTATTATGTATCTCTTATGTCTCATTCGTTCTTCAATGCGACTTCTCGATTCTTACCTTTCTTTGCAGGTTTCTTGACGTTGCCTAGTTGCCCCGTCACATCTTGCAATCTCTTCTCGAGTTCCTGCTTCTTCTCCGCTATCTGCTCGTCTTTCGACTTACCGCTCACTTTCTTGTCTGGGAACATTAGACGTTTAAGATTAACAAATATCCTTGTGTACTTTCTCGCAGTATCACGCTTATCTAGAGACAGAGGGAGATGGCACTGTTTCTTCGAACACATTGAAAGTATCATATTCTGTCGAGATACCGCAAGCGATGAGAGAATACTTAAATAATAATTCTTACATAAATAGTCGATTGCGACCATGAACAATTGTCCGACAGTTATCAATGTTTTGATCATAACGTTTTTTAAGCGGAAGCAACGATAAATATATTCATGTGATATTCACTTGTGTTTTATTTATAAAATCAATATACGTGTGTATAACGTAACACGTAAATATATATTTTAATAATTTCAGTCGGAAAACATCTATCCAGGACCATCCGCTCATTTCACATCGTTACCAAAAGCGGCAGAATGTATAAACAGTGAATGAAGGCGAGCGTGGGTCCAGAAAGTAGACGCCGAACTTGTCAACTGATTAAACAATTTATGATCAATTATCACGAGAATATATAGTGCGCGGCACGAGGAAACAAGAAGAAAATGAAACAAGCCACCAGAGGGGTAAACTTCCTGCGTGACGCTGCGGGATTGACATTTGCAGTAAAGCTTACGTGGTTTTTTCCTGAGGCACGAAGCTACGTAGCTTTCCAGCTCTCGAAGGGTAGATGGCTTCAGCGTCTCGAAATCAATTTCGATCTCGTCGGGGTTCGAGTCTCTGAGCGAGGGCTCGCGCGATTGAATAATGTGCACAACGCGACCCAATTTATCACCTTGAAAAAGAAACGCAGAAGTAAATAATAATCGAGGAAATCATTTGGAGAAATCATATGATACTCTTTGGAATCCTCTCCTCGCAGAAGCTTACCCGGTAGTTTGTTGATATCCAAACTAAGCTGTCTCTTCTCGTCGTAGGACATGGGCTTGGCATTGTCCTCGTCCTCCGACTCGAAGGTAACAGGAGGTGGCTGACTACTCGTGTTTTTCTTTTTGTTTCCAGTCGACCTACTATTCGCCTTGGGCCTCTTGTTCGCCGCATTGGTGGCCGTAGTTTTTCCAAGTCCGCGACTACCTTTGCCTTTCGGTTTCGCATTCGCGGCTGGAGGAAGGTGGTGGCTCATGCCAGAGGCCGGATGACCCTTATTTGGACCAACCGCTATTGCCGGATGATGAAGATCTCCACCCATGCCTCCGGGCATCTTGAGGTCACCAGCACCCATAGCCACGCTTGCTATACTAGCACCAACGCTATCGGACACGTTTGGAATTCCGCCGCTTGGCTTCATAAGCTCTTTCATGGCACCACTGTGACTACCGACGAGACTGCCACCTTTATTACTCATCGGTTTTGGCTTCGCCTTGTCCGGTTTCTTCTTTTTACTCTTTTTCTTTCCACTTTCCTCGACCAACTTCCTCATCTGTTCCTGCATAGCTTTCAACTGCGAAGAAAATTTACAGAACATTTCCATCTAACAATCCCGTAATTCTCTCTTATTATTGTCCTAATCGCAGTCCTTAATGATATCCTTCAGTTTTATCGCATTACACTTCCTGACGTCGTTAACTATTAACAATTTCTGGCGGGATAAAGTATAACGAATGTATATTAGTGTTACGCGTACCTCTTGCTGCAGGGCAACCAATTTTTGAGTGCGTTCCTCCTCAGAGTCGTCACTTTCGGAAGAACTCTCAGAACCAGAACTGCTGCCACTGCTACTGCTACCTTTCGGTCCAATCATTGGCTCGTCAGGTATCTTAGCGTACCTAAGAAATCCATTTACTCGAGATTATCACGAATGCTGCTTTAAAGGCTAAGGAAAAGGAAAATATCTCGTGAAATACGCACCTCATTTCGAAGACGTCTTGAAGCTTTCTTGCCATTGTAACTACGTCGTGATCAGGGGGATTATATTTATAGCAATTAGTGAATATGAGTCGTACGTCACTCGCAAATTCTAGAGCCGTCTTATACTCGCGGCTGTCCATTTTCGTCTAATAAGAAAATCATTCTTTTAAGGTATGTCCTCTACACGCCATGATGCATTTTTAATACAAAACCTTATGTGAAACTGACCTTTACAGTTCCAAGGTCCATGGGTTTCTTGATAATGTCATGGTAATCGTGAAGGCCGAGAAGCTCTGCGTCCACTGGTTTGTAGAAGGGCCACGCATAACCCTGTTAATCATACGGGGCATCAATAGTATCGTTCCATTGTAATAAGAAATATATAAAGAAAGACACCGAGGAGGTGTAACTAAAAATGCTAACTAATTACAGAAAATTATATTTTAATAATACAAATCTTCGAAAACCTTGAACAAATTTTAAACAAACGCATTATTGCATCAATTGGCTATACGAAATCGGCGGTGAGGTTAAAAAAGATAACAGTATAAATTGCAAGATTCAGGGTTGAGGATTATATTTTATCTCGTATATTGGTAAATATTTTTAAACAGAATTACGCCTCAAGTCACTAAGTGAGACAGAGTTTTATAAACATGAATTTTCTCAATTATACTTCCTCGGTGACGAGAATAAATCTTTGACAATAATTACCGAATGCTTTTTGGAGAATAGCTCTTTGAGAATTTCGTTACAGGATTTTAACGCTTCGGACAGCTTCTCCTTCGATTTGCCGCCAGGATGCTGAGGCTGAAAATTAAGATGACTTTACAGAAAAGCAGCCTAAAAAAAGTGTTCGTAGGACTTCCTTCCTGAAGATACTTAACGTTCAGGCACGATAAACAGCGCAAACATAGTTACTGTTAATACCAGTTATGAAAACGTAAGCCTCTTCATTCAGAGGCGTATAAACAAAAATTTAATATACATATAAAAAACAGATTGAAAAATCTGTGTAGTCTACTAGAAACATGAAACGGAAGTAACTCAGGATCGAAAGACTGGACAAATTGACAAGACAAGACAAATGAAACATGGCGCGCCTGAGACGATTAATAGTAAATGTACCTGTTGAGCCATGGCCCCGATGAGGGGCATGTTGGCTTGGTGAAATGGCACAAGGCCGTCTTCCGCTTGCCTCGTTGGCTGAAACAGCCCCATCATCAACCCTCTGTTAGTACGTTAATACAATGATATGATAACGCAGACACACACAAGGACGTCGAATGTATGTGATGTTATGAGGTTTGTATAAACGAATGATATTTTGGAAAATCCGAAAATCACACAAAGGTTTCTACCAAATGGCTCGTGGGGAGGGACTTTGCGAGACAAAAACACAATAGAGGAAACTTGGTCACAACCAAGAGATTACAAGTGGTACCTTCTTTATCTGCCTGCCGGATTCTCGTCTCGTAGGTATTTTGGCATTCTTCGAGTCGAGCGGAGGGTAGAGCGGCTCGAATGAATTGGCGGTGGGCGTCGTGGTATCAGCCTTTCTCTTCACTCCTTTCTTGAGCTTGGCGGGCTGCGAAGGAGGCATTACGGTGGGTGCAGTCGGAACTTGGGGCGGAGGAGGCACAGCGGACGCAGCCTGAGGATCCATAGCAGGCTGCGCGTGATATCCGCTACCCGGAGGAATCACCTGCTGTGGCAGGGAGTTGTGTGTGGCCATCGGTGCTACACCGATACTTGACGGAGGTGCGATAGTGGTTGTGTTCGTGCTTCCTGGTACGGAAGCAGGCGCCTGAGTTCCCAGAGGAGGCATTGGTATGACCCCCGTCGTTCCAGCCGAGGTCGCTGATGGGGTTAAACTGTTCGGCACACTCGAGCTCACGGCAGCAGTTACTGAGGAAGGGCGACCACGTCCAGCATTTCCAGGACCACCAGCATTGGCACCAGTACTACCGGTGCTGCCTCCGCTAGCTACAGAAACAACAGTCCCTACTCCAGGACCAGGTGCAGCTCCCGTTACAGCTCCAGCAGCGGCCGCAGCCGTACCAGCGACTCCAGCCGATACCGTAGCCCCTGCAATTCTGCCTGTCGCCGTTTTCTTTCCTTTGGGACCTTTCGGCACTGGTGGATCCAGTTCCACTTCCTCCTTCGGCATTTGTGCAACCTGTATCAATCACTCTCTCTTGTTATCCTGCGAGAGCTTGCATTTCTCTTCTCACATTACCTTCGTCAGGAACAACTTCTCGAGAGCTTGAGCCATCACCACTACATCCTCCCCTGGCTTGTTGTAAACGTAGCAATTGGTGAACATGGTATTGAAATCCTGGATACATTCTCTGCCACTCCAATAATAGGTGTTCTCCAAACGCTTCTTGATTGTACCAAGGTCCATCGGCTGTTTTATGATTTTGTGGTAATCCTGCAACGAGGAGTACAGTGAATATCATATACCTTAGATGTCGATCAAAAATTCCAATCAATTTTAAATTCAGACTCGAAAACCTACTGGCAAATTGAGTTTCTTCGCATCGACAGGCTGCTGAAAGGGCCAGGAAAATTGGTGCTTCCATACTGGTTTGAGTACGCCTTTTTGCAGGAACTGTAGCTGATTGGTAACACGGCCTGGTCTGGTTGGTGGTGGAACGACCGGTGGTTGAACAATACCGTTCACTGGCTCTACGGGTGGCTCTTCTCGTGGAGGAGGCTCCCTCGCAGGTACAGTTGGCGCGCTCGATGCCTTACCAGGTACACTCGTCTGCATTTATTTTCACATCAGACATTAGAAGCAATAAAAATTGCGACCTACTCTTGTCGCTCAACTCCTCCCAAATGCAAATCTCAATGCAAAATCATTCACTCTCAGTCATATCTGATCTCACGACAGTTCGATCAATTTATATCCCTAAATAATATCGCTCTCAGCAACAGCTGAATAAGTGATCGCTACTTCTATTACTCAAGGAAAGGACTGCAATGTCAATTAAGCCTCAACGAAAACAATTAAATCTACAATACTGCTAGCATTTGCCTCCTAAAGAAAACGAATGAAGCAACGTTAACAAAAATCAGGTAGGAATTATAAATTTCCTCTAATAAAAGGAAAAAAAAAAAAAAAACTTGCTCGTACAATATCCTGTGGCGCTAAGCAAAAATATATCTACAAAAACACGATAGGTATCGGCAGAGTGATTGACTAGTATAAATTCAATGTTATAGTCACTGTTGCAAGGACTTATAGCTTTTCACAAGAATGATGGAAAAAGAATTTCATAAAATTCGATGCTTCTTAAATTTAGTGATGTCAGTGGACACTTGCACTGATGCAGTTAAAAACATATAAATTATTAAGCTAAATCATCGTGGTGAAACGTGCAACAATAACTAACTTCGATTCACTGCTTCATGCATCGAGCGAATGAGGCTGCTAACAGTTCAGAGTTTCATTAACCACAGAGGCAAGCAATTTTGAATTTGGCGGGTTAAGTCTTCTAGCCTCGTCCATGACAATTGCTACAATGTCCAACGAGAAGAGCTCAAATAGCGAGATCAAAGAAACTCAATGGCGGCGACTCGCGTCAACTGTTGATTCCAAAATGAAAGCCAATGATTCTCAGTATTTGAACCGTCCTTGTTCGAACGGTAACCCCAGTAAGAAAATACAACAGAGAGCAGAGAGTATTTCGTCAACTCTAACATAGACTGTAAAAAGAATCTGCTCATGCTTCAATAATAAGTATCAAGAACCGATTTTAATCGAATGTAAAGAACGGAAGTAAACTATTCGGAAGAGTAGTCAACGGGGAATCTCACCTTCGGTATATTACACAGCCTTTCTCGCTCCTCCACATCTAACTGCAATTCATACGTACTATTCAGTCAGATAGCGCGGACATTATTAACAAAACGACAGAGAATCCTAAGTTACAATACTGAACGGTAGTAAGTAAAGAGGGACAGGTAGTGGGATACGAATAAAGAAGAGAGAGAGAGAGAGAGAGAGAGAGAGAGAGAGAGAGAGAGAGAGGACGCAGAGACAATATTTGCAAAAAAAATTGCAAAAACGACTTGGTAGCACTCGCGAAAACGTGTATTAACGCACGTTTCTGCGAGTACAAGAACAAGACTAACTATAAAGGGAAATTGCATATGGAGGTAGTACTAAGCAAAAGATAAATCGCGTGAAGTCATCAGAGGTTAGAAACGAGAAGAAGAAGGAGAGAATGAGTGTTAACGTACTAGAGAGATTAGGTTAATCTATGACTATGCGATACACAAAGGGTGAGTCGTTGCAAGAAATGCAGCATCGAAGAAGTATTATGCATCAACGTTAACGATTGGTCCAACGTAATCCATTCTTGATCATCCTGGTAGAGTGTTACCAGTAGGAGTTTTCTGATGCTTAGGGTCGGTAGCCCATACTCACCGAGTTATTCTGCGTGATAGTATCCACCTGCTGCATCTTGGCTTCGCTTCTGTAACAGAAAAAGTAGCCAATTAATATAGAGTCGGGTATCACCTGGTTCAATTCACATGTGCAACATCGAAAGAGTGGGAATGCATTCGCCGAGATACGTTACGCCTCTGACCCTTACTGCCAGTTCGAGTGACCCCGAAAAGGCTGAAAAGGCAGTGAAAAGTCCTTGAAATATTGATAAACGAGGGAAAGTGTTCCTGGTTCAGGCGCACATTTTCGACTTCTCGCCACACATGAATTGCAACGGCGTAAACAGGTAAACGATGAGAGATCACTATTCCGCGAGAGTGTACTTCACCTACCTTTCCGACATATATGGTACATAAATGCTACGCAGCAGGTAACTGCCTTACGTCGGTGCTTGACGCTACGAGGCTTCATCAACAACCGAGTTGGCAAGGATATACTCTGAACTGAGCATTGTAGCTCCCTAATTGCTTGCCGAGACGACTGGGCTGCGACCTGGGAGATCGGTGCCGAGGTGGCATAACACTACTCAAGCCTACCGAACGGTAGTAGCTCGAATGTCAGCCCTGTATGCTGCTGCAATTCGCCGTGCCTCCAGCCAAGACTCGCGATTCTAGCAACATCTGGATAACATAACAACAGGTCCCCATGTTTGTAACAACCCCAACATTGCTTCTTTGCCTTAGGGCGTAATCAAAGGGCGTCGAGGTTACTTTCGACAAACTTACATGTCTACGTGATTATCAAAAGGCATCATGCAGATGGCGATTTTCATTTTTTTAAATCTGACTACGTTATAAAATCCGTGCTTGGCAAGGGAAACCTCTTTGTGGCCTAGAGCCTTCGGTCCCACAAGGTGAACATTCACGAGGTATCTCCTGCAACCGTACGGTCTTATTGCAGTCAATCCGAACGATTCAAAGTGAGTTTATGCTTTGGTGCAAACTTGGACAACGTGTGAGCAACGCTAGTCTAGCAGGAATCGTGAAGGAGTGGGGTTTGGATGTTTTACGTAGGAGACTCCGCCACGTGGGAACCTGGGAACAAATGTTACACTGCTACCGTTAAATTATTGGGAAAAAGCTGGAACATACACCAAATGTGAGACAGAGGATAGATAAGAGAATATAGAGAGTACATGGAGAGTCGTTGGTCGCTTAGGAGGATCATTCAAAAAAGAGCGGCGACGGCGGCGACAACGAGAACAGCCATGGCGGAAGGACTCGAGGCGAAATTGAAAAACTTGACACGGTGGACAGTTTAACGTGTGCGAGCTGCATACGTTAATACAATGTATGAAACGAATGCAGTGTGCAACGAATCGGTAAAGAAATGATGCTAGTTGGACAAATAGAAGCAAGAGCAATGAAGGCATAGGAAATGGAGGGGTTAGGAGAACGATAACGATAAGGATGAAGATGAATAAGAGGAGTTGGAACTGAAGTCGAAGATGGAAGTGGAGGTGGTAGTGAAGGATGGCGATGTCGAGGGGAAGAGTAACGCGCGCGCGCTCGCGCGCGTTCGCACGCACCTACACCAGAGAAAAGTGGGAAAAGAGAAGCAGAGGTACAGAGAGAGACAGATAGAGAAAGGGAGAATAAGAGAGAGAAGTGGAAGGGGAGACAGAGAGAGAGAATGAGAGAGGCAGAGTGAGAGAAAGAGACCCGCGCCCAGCCGATGCACCCGACGCACAACAAACACGAGGAACGCGCTCTGAGAACCTAGCCGAGAATCAAGCAATTCCAAATTCTTAGCGTTTCGCACTTGGGTGTTCGTGTTTCGCTGAGAATCCGGAACGCCTTCTCGGTCGCTCGAATTGGCGTAGGTTTCATTCAACATGGCGGTGCGGCCGCTCGGGAAAGAAAGCTCCCAAGGGCCCGCCGATATATCTGCCACTTATGCACCAGCAAGGCACACATCACATGATATTCCTATCACTAAACGAACCCAACAACTTTAGGATTACTCGCAATCACTTACCTGATCACTGGAGGTCCACTTTCCACGAGAATTCAAGCGAAAACACTACCACTACGCCTCGAACACTCGCACTACGCTTTCTCCCTGCTCGCTAGTTTGGTTGGTCGGTCGGTGTTATGGCCGCCGCCGAGTGCCCCACCGTGTCACTCACTCACTCTCACTCGCGCGAGCGCGAGCGCTTAGTTCGCATACGCGACGAACGAACGCGGCCCCCGACCACTCGCTGAATTACGAATATCAATGTCCTTCTTACACCTCAACACCGTATCAGTGCTCAGCGATACAGTCCATCGACATTTTCCTTTGGCTGCGCGGTGTCGGATGGCTTTCCGTGCCCATGACGATCTCGGATCTAGAAACTAACGATCGCAGCACCAACAATGGCTACGCATTCTTCCGCGACGTACCGAATGGTCCCGTTCCTCCGTTCCTCTTCGTTGTCGCCCCTTCTTTTCCCCACCTCCTTCTCCATTCACCTTTCACAGCACGAACCAACCCGAACACACCCGAACATTTTACCGCCAAATTTGAAGCATGTATACCTCTTCATTCAGTTAATCCTTTGTCGAATACAAAATTCCATCATGAATTTTTATTACTCCTGTAGACGATCTGACACCATTAAAATATACGTATCACTGATGTTGAAACATTTTTTTCTCGATCGTTTATTCTTTGTGTGTGATATATACTTATAAATTTATATTGAAACAGCGACGAATAGAATATAGATAGCTTGTTAATGACACACGAAAATGGTTTACTGCTGCAAAACAATAAAATAATGTATTTATAATAAAATAACATATTTTATTACAGGGTCGAAAAAATATATGGTTAAATTCCAATGGACAACTGTAAGGTACACACTTTGTTTAATTGTTGTAAGTTTGATAACTGATGCAAAATATAATCATGCTGGAACGACATTCCAATTCCGTATAAACGATCAGATGTCTCGAGTGTTCGCCGCGCAAACTGCAGTCCGATTCCTCCATTCCACCGTTACGGACGTTACCCACAATGCACTATGCGATGATGTAGTAAAATCCATAACTACTCCCTAGCATTAGTAACTTCGTTAAATAATTATCATAAGTGATATTTAAAATAATATTACGATTTAAGAAGCTCATTTTGGATAACCATTTCTTAACGCGTATTTAATCGTTTTACGTTGTGTCACGCCATCGTTGTATGCCAAGTTCCGTTAGACAGCTAAGATGGCGACCATAAAAACCACTGATATTATATACCAAAAACAATCAATTTAGAAAAGCATCAGTCGTACACATAATTTTGTTTGTCTGTAATTTTTTTTTTAAATGTTATATTGTCCAGAATTAGTTTCTTGTTGGTCTATTCTTATGTCAAGATTCGTTAGTATTGACGAACGGCAGAAGTTGCTGTCGTTGGATTGGACAGCCATATTCTTTTCCGATGACACGACGATACTCTAGAGTCAAAACAGCACTCGAACTACACACTGGCCACATCACGAAAATCACGAATATTCCATTTAAGATAGGATTAATTTTTTAAATAAATATTACTGCAAAAAAATATATCACGTCACTTTTGAACATTATTAGTATAACATGCAATCTTCTCGTGAACACGTCAACTTAGGAAGAAAGATGGCGGTCATCGAATGTTAGACGCGATGATATTAAATATGTGATTATTCTCACCATTTATATAATTTTCACTATAGATCCATTTTTTAAATCACGGGACTACAAATTTTACAAGAAGCAGTTGGTACGCATTGTTATTGAACTCGATAAACCACTCTACTGTGATAAGCCTACTAGCAGGTCTCGCATAAACGGCCATTTTGTGTTTTGATGACGTAATGAAATTCATGAGCTATAAAGGAAGTTCAGTAACCTTCCACGCTTGAATTTGGAATGCATTGATTCTATATAAAATTAGCAAACTTTTCAGTGGTATTCATCTTTTCAATAAGAAAACTAAATAAATATCCTTGAAACTAATTCTAATTTTAATGAGACCTCAAGTAGAAAGATTTTCATTTATGTTTAATAATTCATTGCTTATGACATATTTACAAACTATCACTTTATTTTATATAGAAAGAAAAACTAATTTGCCAATTACAGCTGATAAATATATTGTTTGCTTACATAATAATATTATTTCAATAAAAAATCGTATTCATATTAGTGTACTTATTACTTAACTACTTAACTTATTCAAACTATTTCCCACACTTCTTCAAAAGCTGTACACAATTTACTACACGTCAAAGCACCAGACAGTGGGTAGTTACTAATTGAAATGGTGTCTTCAGTATAATCTGGATTTACCTAAAAATATTATTTTCAGTTAATTTTCAAATTCAGGATACCTAATTTTTAAACTATATCTGATACTAAATGTTTTAATGTACTTACTGCTCCATGTGCCATTGCACCAACAACAATTGCAATTGGTTCATCCTTAAGAACAAGTTCTCTGGGATTTTGAACACGGTTTGCACTAAACGACATAGCAATTTTACGGCATCCTACTGGCAAGTGGTCCGTTACAGGATTTTTAATTACTTTTAGTAATTTCATAGGTCCATCTGATGCTCGCACACTGAACTTATGAAGCAGTTGGACTATAATAATATAACAAAAGTATTTAAAAAAATTTCCAGATCAACACAATACTGCTAATCATTTATCGATACATAGAATAATCACCCATAAGTCCAGCAAAACGCTTAAATGTCCTGGGTATTCTAGTTTGAGGATTCACTTCAATCAAAACATTTTTTTCTGTATGAACGTAGACTTGTAGTAAACCAGCTCTATTCAGTGGACTATCCATGAGCATTAATAAACATTGGTGAGTTATATCCGGTCTGCATGAACCTGGTTCTCTGTTATTCTTCTTAAGAATACCAACATGGTCGTCGGAATTCAACAATTCAAAACTGTTTCCCACCTGTAATAAAATATAACATATTGAAAAAAATGATTTGTGTTTACATCTATTATTCCACCAAGATTGGGTAAATGGAATTGAATTTTACCTTCACAGATTCTAATTGTGCTTGATCCAAAATAATAATAAGACGTTTCTCTTGGTTCTTTATATGAGCAACCTGAAGATGTTTTGGAGCTGGATCAAATTCGTGCTCATCTTGCGCTTCAAGATTTTTTCTTTTCTTTCCCATGACTTCCAATTATACAGACTAAATTTTGTTAAATACCAAAACCGCTTGTTTTCCTCTGTTTACAACTTATTATCTTTGTTCAGTAATAACAACGAGATAAATACTAGAAGCACGTGTGTGGTTATGGGTTAGGGCGTATGGTTGGAGTTGGTGCTTTGAGCTCTGAGCAAGTCTTTCAACTACTTATCTACTGCGGGTATTTTTAAAATGGTATTCAATAAATGTTAATGGAAGGAAATAAAATTAAAAATAGAACGAGCAAGTATTAATAACTTGGAGGATCAAAACACATTATACTATGAAATTATTGCATTACTCATAACATTGAAGAAATTTTGATAGTGCTAATCCTTGGTATAGTAACCGCGCTTACCGACAGGTAATTCGTATGATTCGATCCATTTGAGAAAGGTACATCAGAGTACATTTTCAGTGCGTGACTATTTGGTGCATGGGTGCAACACGTGGGTTTATATTGTTGACATAAATAAAATAAGAACAAAAAATATCTAAAATTACTGTAAAAATGATGAAAACAGAGATAATGAAACTTGCGGATGAAGCAAAGATGCATGAAAATGTATTAACTGTAATGGTCACAGTGGATACAGGTATAGATTAATTGCTGTTTTGTTTATCTAAATATAATCGTCGCAATACATTTCACAGGATTCGAATGGATGGCTGTTGACGAATACAAGGAGAAGCTAGGTTCGAATGCACATTATGTGAAGGAACGAGGCCGGATATACTTTAATCTGAGGCAGAAGGATTTTTCAAAAGTATACAAATGTCCTCAGATATTATCCTTAATTGAAGACAGTTTACCTACATCACTATTGCATGACACACCAGGTTCAGGAGATGAGGTCTATTGACAATGTCTACATAGTTGCTGATGCGAGTTGGCTGCCATTTTCTGGGATTACGAAAGATTCGGAATTAGATTCAGACCTGGAAATCATAAGACAATTTGCTAAGGAAAAGATATCTTTAAGAAGGGCCCTGGATGCATGGAAGGAGATTGTAAACTTTCGTGGAATAATGTATCCTTCCCTAAGGGAATATCAGGACGCGGATTTAGCACTTCAAAGACCTAAGAGTCCTGTCCATTGTGCTAGAACAAAAAAACGTGGTCTTGATCCATCCTTGGCTTTTAAAGAGGCTCTATTAAGGTTTCGAGTGACTTGTGAAAGGACAGGTTCACACTCATTTGAATCACAGGATGTAGCAAGAATCATAGGTGGAGAACTGCAAGATACATTTAATTGGATCGTTGATCTGGTGCAATACCATTTACAAATAGTTTGCCATGTCAAATTAGGTATTCTGCCAATAAATACGTTCTTAAAAGAATTATTAATAAAAACTAGAATAATGAATAATATTCTATCATTCTTCCTAACTTATAGGTGAGATTATTACAAATTTACGTGTCACTCATGAATCTAAGCATCGTAGAAACATTCTCTTCTATGGGCCCACTACTCTACGTTCAACTATATGCTACAGTTTAATTAGATTAGCCAATCCACTACCTGGGGACATTATAATCGACCCTATGTGCGGCGGAGGATCAATTCCTCTAGAGGTTTGCCTTAAACTTTGAACTTCATCTGGCTTTTCACACTTTGGTTTTTAGTTATTGTAATAAAAATTATAGGCAGCCATTGCCTTTCCGAACGTATATGTCCTGGGTGGTGAAATACATTGCAATGCAGTGGAGCGGGCCAGGGTTAATATAGAAGCGATGAATGTAGATAGAAAACTAGACTTGCTCAAGTGGAATCTACTCTATCTACCTGTAAAGGATTCTTTTGTGGATATTTTTGTTACTGATATGGTACAATAATTCATAATTCAATGCACTCATAGACTGAAAATTCTGCAACAGAGTTATTGATGAAATTTTTATAGCCTTTTGGTAAAAGAAGCGGATCTATAATGGATAATCGTGTGTTCTACAAGAAATGGCTCCTTGAAATGGCTCGTGTCTCAAAATTAGGAAGTGGACGGCTCGTTTTACTGACACAGGATCGACGAAGTATCGCAACGGTATTCTTGGTGTTTTTAATAATGTCTAACAGACAAAAACCGAAATATAATAAATAAGAATACTCAACTTAAATTATCTTTACCAACTCTAAATATTTTTCAGGCACTGAAAATGTATGGAAAGTTATTTCGCGTGACGAAAACTCTTGGTGCTAATATTGGTGGACTTCAAGCTGCCGTCTACGTTTTACTGCGCACAAATATTAGCTGGGAAGATCACAAAACTGTAGAGCATGATACTAAGCGAGTTAAGGTTCAAGAGTAGTGACGACAATGCGTTTTATAAGATTTCATTTGATATAAGGGATAAGGAAAAAGATTGTATTTATTAATTAAATACCTATTTTCATATTCAGCTGTGTATATACGGTAGAACGGAATTTGTATTTAAATTTAATTGTAATTTTATAAGAAGAATTTCCTTCTGCTAGTTTCCATCGCGTGACGGCGACCTTGTATTATCCACTCGTACTCTCCGTATTTACTGTCAAACGTACCTCTTTGTATGGAACGTAGTTTTAATGTGAACCGCGGACCAAGCTCACGGAGTTTTGGTTTGCCTGTCTTCATATTGAACTCATATCTGTTAAATAAAGAGAAAATGTCGACAAATTGAAAATTAATATTTCTTGTACCAAAACAAACGGTATTTCTATTAATATCAACACTTGCCTATGATGTCTGAAAAATATGTAATCTCTCTGGTTGTGAAACGTAACTGCCCTTCTGCCACGAAACTCTGGCTCGTAATGAAACAGAGCACCTAGCATTCTACTAACTGTGTGACCGAGTCGAGTTGAAAAGTTATTCAGTATCACCTCAGGACGGTGCTCTGTTATTTCCCTGTAATTCTTTTTGAGTTCTGGTGTAATTTTGGGATTGCTCAATTTAAAGTGAGCTGTAGGACCATCTGGTAAATGAACTAGTAACAAACCATCTAAAACGTAATTAAGGAAATACTTTGACAATTTATGGGTTTATTCTAATTGATAAAAATATATATAGCTGTTAGTAATTAAATTACAGACTTGTACATTAAGAATGTTTATAAATTGCTTAAAATGATTGTAAAGGATACTGGGTTGTTTCATGTTTTCATTGATGACAATTATATCTGTAAAACCTTTGGCAATAGCACTCTTGACCATTTTCTTTACCCCTGATCTGTTTCTGTACAAGGATATAGAATTCGGTATAATTCTTGTAAGTTCTCTACCAAAGATTCTAGTCTTTCTCAATGGATTATCAGAGTAAGTAATAAGAACTTTGGGCTCATAGCCATGCTTGTAATAAGAAGCAAATTCATCATGTTCTAAGTCAATCTTAATCTCCTCATTTTCCTCATCATCTATGTCTCCCTGAACGACAGTCTCATCCTTTTCACGAAGACTTTCAATAGTGTGAGGTATTGCCTTAGGCAAACCACTCTTAATCCTTTCCTTTCTGGCTTCTTTTTTGGCCTTCGTCTTCTCTTTTTTTAGCTTTAAGTTTTTCTGGAGCCTCACTGCCTTACATTTTATGTTGTTAAACTGATTGTGCGATGGAAACTTAACTTCCCCATTGACCTTTTCTTCAGCTCCTTCAGATTCATCCTTAATTTCCGGCTCCTCTTGAGACTTTTCACGGTACAAGGGATTCAACTTCAATTTTCTCTTCATTATTGTAGAATTCAACTAATATTCAAGCTATTAAAATACGTGTTAAAAACTTCTTGAGCTTCAAAACTGTTGAATTCAGGTTATAAATCACGCACGTGGAGTAAAATTATGATATGACCGCGTATATTTTGGAATCTACCGTGTCTCCATCTACTCGACTAACTACGATGTATCATAGCTTAGTATTAGATGGTAACACTATTTATTATTTCATAGGTAACTGAATTAGCGGTTAGGAAACTAGTAAGTAGCTGGAATTCATGCTTTTTCTTTTTAAAAAACAAAACATCTCAACAATATTTAAAAAATTATAGATCGGGATAAGTGATATATTCTTTTGGTTTTACATAGAAATCGATACTAAACTTTCCCTAAGCAATTAAATTAAATTACATGCAAGTTCCCTATTCTAGGTAAAATGTTCTGTAGTAGATGATACTATTTATTTAAATAAGAATCACTGACTAGTACTTGATCTCGTAGAGATGTAAATCCAAACAAAGGAAGAGAAAAAAGTTAGATTACTCCCAGGGCCACTTCTATAATTCTTCTAAAAAACAGAAATTAAAATTAGGCATGAAATTCAGCATAGAGTTTAAAAATCCTGTTTTCTCAATCATCTGCTTTATTTTATTGTCAAAGGAATAGATGGAAGTGACGACATTGCAGGAATATCATTAAACAGCATAATACAGCCTAATTATAATTGCAATTTTTAACGTGTATTTATGTTCCTCAGAAATGAATACAGTGGTGTGTTTATAATATATTCGATTAATTAGCAGAAGGTGCATCGTCACCCTAACGAGAAGACGGATGTCTCGCATTCTTTATCCAATAAAGAGAAAAAAGAAATAGGCAATGATAGTAAATAAAATAAAATAAAAAAAAAAGTTCACTCGTCCATAATCAAATCGCGTATACGATCGCCTTCGTGAAAAATACCATAATAACAAAAGGAATAATAAAAAGAAAGAGACAACATAGGTAAAAGAAATATGATTAAAGAGAAAAAGCATCGACCTGACAACCACAACTCGACGGGGCAACGACGCCGCGTTGAGATTCCATTTTCCAAAGACACAAAATTCAATGACAGAAGAAGGGAAGACAAAGAAAAAGAAAGACGAAGAAACGTTAAGAGAGACCAAGAAAAATAGTATATATGACTGTGTACGTGTGTCGACAAGAGCAGCTAGCGATAAAGCCTATCGCGAATAGTAGCAATAAAAATAATAATAGTATTAATAATATTAATAATAATAAAATCTGAAGGAAGTCATGAATAGATTGTAACATGGCAAGCTCCATGAGCGCGTACCTTAACCCAAGTATATGCCTCGTCTACAATTGGCTGCTATTACTCTGACCTCGCCGTGAATTTAATTGTCATCGACGACGAGGTGTGGCAGGAGGAGAGAAGTTCAAATAATTTTTTTTTAATTCAAAAAACGTAAGACCGAAAAGAAAGAAGACATAATTGTCATCACAATAGTGGCCGTTAGAGACGCTTCAATAAATGGCGCATTAAGACGGCCTTTGCCTTAATGTAAGACGAAAGAGTGATTGTAATTCTCATTGTTAACAAAGTTTTTAACTTATTTCCGCTTTTTTTTTTACAATAGCGATAGTCACCATCGAGTTCGATCGCCCATTTACTAAGATACAATGTTTCTTTTTTTTTCTTATCTTCCCTTTTCTTTCCCATGCACGCGACATTTGAACGATCTGATCGGTCATTGCTACTTAAAAAAGAAATGTACGTAATATCACTAAAATTTAGTTATAATAGTAAAATAATTAACGTATGGGCAATGTAAATTAAATGACTTGGCGTAAAACGGCCCAAGAACCAGGGTTAGATATTCGAATGAGAATCAAAAAATGAGTTGCGAGCGTATCTTTTTCTCTGATGCACAATAAAAGAGCACAAAAGCGATTTTGATAAGTGAAAATGAATAATTAAAAAGAAAAGCCAAGTTGAGCCAATGTGATTACGAAATACATTTTTCGTCTTACAGTAAAGGCGAGCGCGCGATGAGTGTGACCCTACTTACAGAAAAAAAAAGTCCGAACATAAAAATATGTTAGCGAAATATTCCAAGAATATGATAAAAAATAAAAACTATGAATATATATATATATATACTGTGTCATAATAAATATGCAATCCTGGGATAGTTTATGTACAATTCGGAATTGGATGAAATCGGCGATCGCGCGTGCGCGAGCGGCGCCGCGACGACAATAATTTAAATACATTATTCAAGTATGTATACGCGTATTTATTCTAGATAATCTACTTTACAATTACGTCGACTAACACCGGAGTTATGAAAAATATAATTATTAACCTTTGTGCAACAAAGCTCGTACCGCGCGAAACTTGTCGCGCGATCATTTTTCTTTTCTTTCTTTTCTTCATCATTTTTTTTTTAATCATTTGTACAATCAACTATATCGTGGACTTAACAACGTTTGATCTGATAAAAATAAGAATAATTTACAAATAACTCTGTACAGATTACTTCTCGCTTCGTTAATAAATAAATGATTCAGGATCGACGGCTCGTGCAATACGATTTTGGGAAACTTGCGAGACAGCGATGGAGATGAGAAGAGATAAAAAGAGAGAGAGTGAGGAAAAGAGAAAGAGAGAAAAAGAAAAAAGGTACGACGAGCCGAAATCTATCCTCGTCGTGGATTCAAAGTTTATAACGATGGAGGAAAAATTTATTCTTATTATGTATTGTGCCCTGACGAGCGGCTCGGTTGATTTCCATTTTCTTCGCTTTATCTTTCTTTCTTACATTTCTTCTTCTCTATCTTTCTTTTCTTAACAGAACTCTCCGACCTAACTCGCATGTGCCGCAGTTATGTATAATCTGGACATGGTATAAAATTTGTCCGTTACGTCACCGGTTACAAAAGACTTTACAGCGAATCTGCATAACTTATCATTAATATTCGATTTATCGGTAAATAGAAATATCTCTGATTCTCACCGATGCAATCGATCAATAAATTATCAATATCGTAGAGGGTTTACAATAGGGAAAATAATAAGCTCGTACAATCAATGGACGGGTTTGTTCGTATGTGGGAGATAGACAAAAAATAAAATAAAAAAAAAATATGGCGAGGCGACATAGGTATATCTAATTTATACGATTGTAAAGTCGTAATTGTTCCTATTATAGCAAGAAAAAAAAAAGAAGAAAAAAATTAGCTGAAGGAATTACAGTATATACCTGGAAAGCAGTGCTTCGTCTACGAGATCGGATCGATTGTAGCGTGAAAATCATCGATGCGACTCTTATATTATCGTCGTGGTATTATCCATTGTCACGGATTTAATCCACCAGGCCTTTTACGATTTCTTCTGTTTCTGTCGAGGAGGAAGGAGAGATCCAGTGGATCCTTTTTGTTGGGCATCCTCTGGAGAAGATTTGTCAGGATGCGATTCAGTCTCTTCCTCTGTTCTTCTCTCTGCGGCATGAAAGATAATAATTATTGGTATTGTATTGCGATAATATACGACATTCGACGTTTGGTTATATGTGGAATATTGATTAACATTTACCTGAGCAAAAGACATGGAAGATGTAGGCACGTGTAAACTGTCGCTAGAACGTCGTCTGGTTCGTCCATTGGACGATTTACTTTGATCCTTTCCATTAAGTTTGACATTTTCATGTGATTCTTGAAGTTTGTGATTATTACTCTCTGTGTCCTGGCCATTTGTCTTTTTCTTGTGATTAAGAATCTTGTTGCCAGCTTGTATGCCATCCAAACTATGAGGCTATAATAGTGATCAATGTAAATCAACCATAAGAATTGGACAGGAACATACGTGAAGTTATTGCATGTTTAAGCATTTACCAAATAAGTGCGATAATGTTTGATCCGCTGTGGAAATGCTTCAAAGGCATAAGGCTTTGTACACACTTGATGTCTTGCACGAGCTACCTTGGTGAAAAGTCTGGCAGCCCTGTCAACCCGATATTCACAGACATATGTGTGCTCCGGTGTTGACCCAACTGGTCGACCTAAGATTGAAGAACATTTACATAAGGTACCAGATCGTAGGACAGTATGGAGTAAAGAAGAATATAAAGTGTAAAGGTGATACCTTTGCAGTAAGTGTGTGGATCCAGAACCCAGCATCGTTCAGCTACCAGGTCACATGGTACAGCTTCGTATAATGGCGCGCAAACGACCTCATTCTCATAAAACTTTCGTGTCGGCTCGTGATATGTTTCATGGGGTCTCAAATAATGATGGCCGAACACGAACCTCTCGCCTCTGTTAATATTAAGTACATTTTTAGAACAGTTTTATAGTTACAGCGATTCATTCTCATTGAAGATTATTATTAGTGTGAGGATAATACTAACTTAGGATTTTTCCACAGTCTCTCTATTCTGAATATATCCATTTGCTCGTAATCAGGCTTCTGAATGGTTTTGTAGGTGTGCTTTTCAGGTGTATCCCTCAAAACGTAGACTGTGTCACCTTGACGTAGTTGAAGATCACCACGTAGCAAGGTAACGTAATGACTTTTGCCTTCTTCCTCTTCCTCGCCTTCTAGAGGTATCTCCAGGTCGACTGGACGAGGTTGACACCTTTCACAGAGATAAGATTCTACGCTGGTGTCAGCCTTCACGCAGTCACAGTGCTGCCACACTAGACATCTCTCGCACTGAATCATCAAACCCTCGTCCCTGTAACAAATGATAGTACTTGATATGTTTTCAAACCATTTTCCACAAATTTAATAAAACAGATTCTAAATGAAGCAGATATTGGAAATAAAATTAGCATTTTTCTAATGATAATACCTGTGCAGACCACAGATGCATCTTATGACATCCTCTTCCCCAGCAGTTGATCCTCTAGGTGGTAGGAAGCCCTGAGACGGTGGTGCTCCAGTCGCTTCCGTTATTGGATCAATGAAGTCCGCCTTGCTTCCTAGGTACAGCTTACGCAATCGTGCTGCAGCTATGCCAATTTCAGATGTCCTCCCGAAGAATTTCACATTATTATCAAACAGCTTTATCATATCCTGATCAAACTGTTCAGCTGTCTTATAATGACCGGTACCGATGCACTGGTCTATCATAGTCAAGTCAATGGGGTCTTGAAGCTTCTCATAATACTCCGGTAATTTTCTCTTTGGTGGTAAATTCATGAACGGAGCACAAAGTGGTTGGCCATTCTCATCGTTAGCAGTAGCAACAATTGTATACAGATCTTTCAAAACCTATGAAATAAAAGAAAATATAAGAAGGTGATCGCACAATTTTTCGTTACTTTCATCAAAAACATATAGATTTGATACTCATATATTTTTCGGGCCTGTAGATTTTTCAGGTGCTTCCAATTACCTTAGCCAGCTTAGCAGTCTTATTAACCTCCGGATCGTCTTGCGCCTGCGCAAGTCGCCTGGTTCTGACAGTACGCGCATTGGTATTGGTCAGGGCGGTTAACTGAGAAAAGAATGCATCCGACTGTGTCTTCGAGTCGCCAGTTGTCTTTTCCTTAGCTGCCTGCACGTTATTTGTTTTTGCCTTGCCAGTCTGTGACTGTACCTGATTGACCACCGATTTGAGACGCTTGACCTTCTCAAGATTCCTCAGAAGGAAGCAGTGATGTTGCTGGGCGAAACAACGTTGCTGATGAGACATCGGCTTCACGAGAGGTGCATGCGCAAGACTAGGATCTCCTATTTTTCGCGACTTGCATAGTCCTTTGGCGTTCACGGAATGGACCACGTTAGACTTCCGCACATTCTTCCTTGGACGGCCAACTGATCTCCTTTCCGTGGTGTCCAATTGAGTTGGAACTGGAACGAGAGGTCTGGCCACTCTCTGACTTTTTCCACCTGATTCATCACACAGAAAAAGAGAGGACATGCCAAAGTGTCAAGATGCGCAAAGCCAGTGGAGCATTGCTAAGTTCTATTGGAAAAATTTTGAAGGGTTGGTAAAACAAAGTTTAGTTACCAATTACACCGCGACAGGCAGTGCTGCCACATCTGCACATTTGGCCCTCTGATGGATTGAAAAGTGCGAAGTTATAGTCGTACGTCAACTCTTCGCCCGATTTTATGTCTCTTGAAGCGAAAAGTGCCATCCTAGGTAAACCGTGGACGCTCCATTTTTGCATTTCGCAGTTTGGCTCGCAGGAATGATTTACAAAACGACCATCGCCGCCCATTCGATGACCGTCAATGACCAGGCCACCATCGAGATGTAGACAATAATGATGAGTGTCATTGGCATACCTATGTAGATTAAATAATTATTGATATCCGCAATCGAAATTCAATATTTCATTTTTAAATTAATTAAATAAATTAATGAAAGTCGTAGGTACCTCGTTGCCATCCTGGATTTAAATTCTCTCTCTGAAACCACCTCGCCGACATATTCTAAGATGAAGTCACCAGATTTGATAGCCTGCTGTGTTTTCACTCCCCAACCTTTGTCTGCTGTCATGAATCTTTGTAAACCGGGTGCCCATTCGTGCCTCTGTATCTTCTGATTCTCACACTTCTCGCCACAAGGACAAAGTTGCGGAGAACACTCACTAAAGACCATACGATTAATACATTCGTCGCCACAACCGCTTTCCGGTTTGCATTCACAAGCTTGAGACTCGTAAAGAGTAGTAGGCTTGACATCATAATAAATATTAGTGCGAATTTTTCTGTAAGAAGAAGAAAGTTAATATAGACAAATATTTATGCTTCACAACTAACACTATAGTTAAACAGCTACATCTCTGTCAAATACAAGAGTTTCCTTTTGCTTTACAACCCCTAAAGAGATAGTCCCTTAAAAGGACATTGATCTTACGACTCAACTACATATAGCTTTTGTTGTGTTTTAAATTAACTTGCCTGTAATTCCAGGATGGTACTAGATCACGTCCAGGCAATCGAGAATGAGTATGAAGCCACCAGAGATCATAAGGCAGTTGAAAGGGTATTTTTCTTTGCCTCAGGAATTTTCCACAGTGATAAGGGGGCGGTAATAAACCATGAGGATGCTCAGCAGGATCATAAGCCATTTTATTCTTTCCATTATCAGAGTTGGCGAGTTTTCTTGGTTCATCTTCCTTGAAGTAATCCGAAAAGAGTCCAGCTTGAAGATAGCGCTTCTTCCATCTAGGTTGTTTTCTTCTACCATGACCAGAACTCATATGTTTTCCTAAATCATGATCATCACTAGCTATGTCACTGCTTGGTACAGCATCACTTTCTGTATCGTAACCAGCATTTCTCGAACGCTTCAAATTTCGCAAGGTCAAGTTGCAAGGACTTGCTGAAGCTCTCCTTCTCTTATGGTTGTGATTATTATTTAGAGCACCTGCTAATTCCAATTTAACATTCTCCTGAGAATTGGCCCGTTCCAATTTCCTTAAATTTTCCTCGTTCAGTTCAGCTACTCTTTGGCTCTGATTGTAACGTTCTAGAGATTCTTCCAAGGTCGCGTTCTCATCGTAGATTCTGGAATCTTGCACTTTCTCGTATTTCACTGGGCATAGTTTGTCACATGGTCTAGTACCATCACACTCCACCAGGTCTTTTCGCACTCGTAATTGTCCGTGGCAGGACTCCAGAATCTCGTCTGAACAGCTGCGACTTGATAACTCATGACGTCCTGAACAAGAATCCTCAAAATCCTTAATTTCCAATGGATCATCCATTCGGTCATCCTCAAGATCATGAACTTTAGGTTCCTCGACTATAGGTAACATATCTTGCGCTTCCGTTTCTGTTAAGGTTGCATTCTTATCCAGAGATTTTGAAGGCTCCAGATCATCCGATGTTGAATTAGAGAATTTTCCAGTCTGAGGAATTATTATGGGTTTCTGCGACACACTTTCTGACAATATAACTGGCATCTTCTTTTTCTTTTTCTTTAACGTAGGAAATCCTGTACGATTTATTGCTTTCCTTCTACGTATCTTCTTTTTAGTCAGCAATAAATTGATCAATGGATTTGTAGGATTCGGCACGTTCACGATTACATCGTTTTTAGCAGTAGATTTGCCATCTTCTGTGCTTACAGAGATTTCCGAATGATCCACAGTGGCATTGACATCGCCATCAATTTTCAGGCTTTTCTCCAAATTCTCATTAGCAGGGTGAGCATCACTCTTTTCCACTCTTTCGTGACTCTTATCACCCTTTGCAGTTTTGTCTGACAACTTTTCATTCCTCATAGACTTGTCACCTTGACTCTTCAATGATTTCGAATCACAAAGAGCTTTGTCAACCTTTTCAATTCGCTCACTAAATCCGTGATTTTCGGGAGACACCAACTTTGTAACAGTCACCCTCAAATCCCTAAGAATTTTCTTCTTGCGTCTAGGTTGTATCTCTAGCTGATTCAGCGGTTTATCATCCATAGAGTCGCAGCTATCATTGCTCAATTTTTCAGGCGTAACACTTTCAGTATCTCTGTGTCTCTTCTTAGGTGTGACAGGAACAACATCCTTATTGATGGAACTTGCAGAACTTCCACCATATCTAGTAATGGTGGCCTCAATAGCTTCTTCAATATGGCTTTCCGTGGAATTCGACTCATTTGCGTTGATTTCAGTACAGCTAGCATTAGAACTCTGCGAGCTGTGAGGACTGGAAACATGATAATGGCGCTTCTTGAGTGGCAATCGTTGCTCGTTTGAATTACTACTGGAATTATTATTGGTGGAACTCTTAGAATCCGCACTGAGTGCAACTTTCTCCTTTTTGAGTCTCCTTTTAAGTTTCTGATCCTCCGTAGCATTAATGTCGCTGCCCTTACGCTTTTTGGTGATCTTCTTAACCCTGAAGATTTGCGGTAATTCAGCGTGAGTAGCGCTGCTATTGTTTCTGCCTAAAGTACAGCAACGCGAAAACTCCTCTATGAGCTTCTCAAGTTCCTGAATGATGCATGGATCGATTCTTATTGGATTTTTGGGTGGCACCAGGAGGCGTCTTCTGTGCTTGTGACGATGATGCTTATGTCTATGATTATGCACCGGCTGCGACCCTCTCTCTTCATTGTTGGAAATGTTGTTCTCCACATTCTCAGCCTTAAGAACATCGCCAACTGGTAGAGAGATCACTGTTTGTACGCCAACACCAGCTGTCTCAAGAGTCACGGTGTTCTTCTTGCTACTTTTATTCTCCTTGAGGACACGTCGTGGTGCCGGTGGTACCGACTTCTTCAATGATGCCTGTTTCTTGCACGCTGGCGTCGCATCACTTCTGTTCTCCTTGGAAACCTTCCTGGTGCCAACGACATTCTTATCATCCGATACATTTTGTGAGTGGGTCGTTGACTTTTGACGATTTGGTGAGACGCCCGTCGCCGTTATGCTCTTTGCAGTGACGCAATTTTTCTCTTTAGAATTCTTATTTTTACACGCTTTACCATCGCATTTGGACGTCGCCTCTTTAGCATTGGTATGCCTGTTAATGGCAGCCGCTTTGTTTAGGCACTTTTCTCGTGTCGGCGAATCTTTGTCATTCCTCGAACACGCTACTACTTTGTTGTCCTGAGAAGTCTTTGTCGGACTATACTTTTTCTTCTGACATGGTTTCTTGTTCTTCAAAGTTCTGCTATTGTTGTTATTGTTATTGTTGCTCTTGGCTAAAGGAGCATCGTCCTTATTTTCATCTGCAATCTGTTTATTACCTTGAGATGAGCTGGTTTTGCCACGTTTACTGCCGGGACCATCGTCCTTACTTTTCTCCTGGGCAGGGCTCTCATTTCTCTCAATCTTCTCAATTTTCTCCACAATTTCAGGCTTCAGTCTCGGCCTACCTGGTCCACGAGGTTGCGTCGAAACCGTTTTGGCAGGCCTACCGGGTTTCCTCTTGGGCGGATACAATACCCTGTCCACGTTCACGGCTGGTTTCGTTGGGGCCGTCTGAACAGGTGACTGCGATGGTGGCGGTGGACTAATTGGACTAACAGCCAAGTGCAGAGGACTGTTGTCTACCGACTGAATCCCTGAATCCGGAGAAACGTTGGATATACAAACGTATTCCGGCTCGTTCACCTTCTTGACAGGTTTACTACGACGCTTCCTAGGCTCCGAGAGCAGTGCCGTCTTCTCAACGAATTGCTGGAGCAACTTAGAACTGTACACCGGAACTGGATTTTGGTCGGCATTCTCACTGGAGTCAGAGTCGGCACCCAGCGACATCCTTTCGATGGCTTTGGATACGAGCCGACCGCTCTCAGAATCCTCAAAGCCGTCGAATGGAGCGTCCTCGTGCTCCTGATCTGGCAGTATTGCTGCGAGATCCTCCTGATTTATCTCCTGCAGAGGTTGCTGAGGCTGCTGTTGGGACTGCTGTGCCTGCTGTTGCTGTTGCTGCTGCTGTTGTTGTTGCTGCGGCTGGGAGATTTGCGATGCCGGACGGCTCATTGAAGAGTCCGAGTCGTCGCTGCTGCACTCTGAAGTCTGTTCACAGGTGGGATACACGTGGAATGGAGTTTGGCATATTGTTTTAGTATGTATGCTTTAAATATTTATGCAGAAGTTGTTCAACAATTTAAAACGGTTTCATTTCATTGTGAAAATAAAGAAACAATAGTAAATTTTAAAAAGAATGAAAATTTGTACTAAGTTGAAACATTAATTGCACATTGGAATGAATTTTTTTCACGCGTCACACGACAATGTATTGTAAAATATCAGAGTCCGTGTAGCCTTGAATTTGTTATGCACAGAGGGGTCGTTGCATTTACGGGACGAAACAAAAGGTTGCAAATATCATGTTTTATCTATGAACTTCCTGTATTAATATGTAGTAAGGTAACGGGTGCTATTGATTTTTCAATGTAGGACCCATGTGGCAGGGAGCAGGTGGACATAATATATGCGCACCTTAATTACACGCCATAAACAGGCATTAAATTATATATGCAGCAAAGTCAAAATTGGAGATCCATTATAATTATCTTTGACCCTGATTAACGTCTTTGAAGTTTAATGTTCAGTAACTATGTTTTACCTTAGCACCACGACTAGCTGCCTTAGTCCTTCTAGTTAGCATTCTCCTCCCCTTGTCGCACCTGGCTTTTTCTATTTCCTCCTTCTTGGGGGCCTTCATGGCAATCTTCAATTTAAGTCCACCCTGGAAATGAAATTTTGTTTCTCTTAAATAGCAACAGGTGCTTGAAGTTGAAGTTCCTTGATAATGTCTTAGTTTTCCTGGATGAAAAATTGTATCAATAAGATCTTCGTTTATTTTCTTTTTATTACCTGCTCAAAATTTGTTTCTCTTATCGAGAATGTTTGTTCGCTGTGCTCTGAAGTACAATCGGAATTGGATCCAGTATCCTCGCCCTCGTCTTCACCACTAGTTTCGTCGTCCGATTCGGAATTGGAATCTGAGTAGGAACAACTGCCGTCGGTACCACCGGAACTTTCGTCTTCCGAGTCTGAGTCTTCCTCTGAGTCAACAGAATCCGTTCCTGTAGAACCAAAGGTTCAAGTTAATGCAATGAATACTTCTCTGTCAGTATTTTCAAAAATGATGGAAAGCGTTGAGAGACCAACATAGCTTTTCTAAAAATAAAGTCAGTGTACGGTATAAAGTGTGAATGTGAGAGCCTCGGAAATGACTTGGAAAAGCGGTAACGCGGATCAGCATATTTATCGCGTCTTGCATGAAAATTTCATTTTTGTACAGCACCTTGAGTTATAATTGGTGATATATGATTTATATGGATGTTTTTCGTTAATAATATTAGCTCCTTTTGTTCAGTATGGATTCAAAAAATAATCAGATATGACTCTAAATTTACCATTGGGTCCAGTTGCAGGATCCCAACTGCCACCACCCTTTATGGCGTCCATATCGACTGTCGATGGAAGCTCGCGCTCGGGCTCCCCGTCGTTCTCGTCCCAATTCCAATTCTCCAACTCGAGCTCCGAGGGATGGTGGATAACTGCACTCCATCCCGAGTCACCAGACATTTTTCGGCTTATCTCACATCAGCCGGTGCTTCCGATAGAATAACATCCCTTGCTAGTTTTTTCACTTGTTGTGTCTTTCACCTCCAGCCATATACATCTCTGTTTAATTTTGGAACGCTTGAGCATTCAACAACTAATGTCCATAATATTAGCTCTTGCACCAAGCTGTTGTATCATTTCACTGATGTCTATACAACAATTGATGTCTGATTACGTAGATCTCTTAGGAATATGTCACTGTAAAATTCAATAATTCTATTACATATAAATACAGAAAGCACATACATTATAATAGCTATTATCTTTATGCATAATGTAATGGAACATTGTAGACAGAAACATTTTAGCATCGATATCAACACAGTACAGTAAATAATATGCAAATTATAATTACATTGAAATATATGAAATAATGTACATAATACATTGATTAAAGCAGTACAAGTATTTTACATTGGATACAGAAGGAAAGTGACACTGCACGACATTAACAAAATTATACATTATAGTTGCACCATGTACAATAAGATTCACATGCTCTCAATGAATGAACATTGCAGAGATATTAATCAGAACGTACCAAGCAATATTGAAAATTATAAGGTCAATTTGAACCAAGATCCTATCGGTGGCACAAAATAGGTCCAAACCTTTAAGATTTCAAAACAAATCAACGAAAACTCCACATGTATCTGTCCCTACATAAAAGTTTGAAGATTTGCAGTGTATTACAATGGATACACAAAACAATCCAGAGTGTAATAAACTCAGTAGTCCTTTCACTAACAAGATTGACAGTACGCCGACAAGTGTATCAGCAAATCTTCTAGAAAAGACAGCTGTTTCTAAACCAAGAGCAGATGCACCAGGTGCAGCAGCCGATTTGGCGCGAAATCCACCCTCGGTGGTTGTACGATTTTGAATGCGTGCCGCCTAATAGAGGTCCGCGAAGATCCCCAGGAGAGCACGGGACACGCGCTTCCTGGTGAGATCCGTGGTCAGGCCCGCGCACGCCGATAAACACGATTAGAAAGTTTGATGTTTACGTCTTGCTATCTGTGAGCTCACACAAAATGGCGTTACGCTACGATGTGTCCGCTGGCGACCTACGCAAAACGAACTTTTTCACTTGTGTTTAATAGCACCAGACCACCACGGCTCGTTTTCCAGAATGGTCAGGCAACGTGTTACTAAGTCTCCGCGATTGCGGATCATCGGGATCCGGGATTATTCACATATTTTCGTGGGAATGTCGAACGCGCACCGCGTCTTGCGTTCCACGGTCAGTGCATCACTACTGCCGCACGCTGCTAAATACGCAAACTATTCTTACGGGGCACCATCGGTAAGGTGGATAATAAAAAATACACCAATCATCTCTTCAGATTGATCATCTTATTTATGATTGTACGAAAACATGATTGCAATCATTTTTCATGTTTTATTATTTCAAAAGACCTTGAATTGATTTCTCGTAACGTGACTTATTTTATTTTCCACAGATGATAGATTGTTTATACAGCAGTCATTCGAGTTTCATGACTTTTTATTTGTGTCAGCCTTTTCTGACAATAATACTGTTATAATTTTGTTTAATACTTTGTTCGTTAGTTTTGTTATTTATCGTATGATTCTGCTAATGGCTATAATTCGTTGTTAATTAATGCAACAGTGGTCGATGGTCGAAGCACGTGTTAGGGTTATCGCACATAAAACTTCCGCAAGCATAACGTAAGGTTTAGGCCAATGACCATACGTCTATCATATTTTATGGGAATATGGACGTACGCTGATTAGTCTACACATTACGTTATGCTTACGGAAGGTTTGAGTGTGAGACCCCTTACTGTTCAGACAATTAGCAACTTATATCAGGATGTACATATCCAGCTACTCCTAATGAGAATGTACTGACTATAAATACAGTGTCAACGAGTGTAAACTACAATAGTGGGTTCTTAAGATATACAATATACTTAAATCAATAAATTTTATGGACAATACTGAAAGACACACTTACAAGTACGTCCATAAAAGGACAGATAAATATTCTACTAGGATTAAATGATAAAACTGATAATAATCAGTGAATAATTTATAATCCATGGTAAATTAAAACTTGTACTAATTTTATCATTAAAAATCACTATTTAAAAGTATTCATTCAAATAGACAAAATAACGCTGAAGAATCAATGACTCATTCTCTGCATAAATCATTTTGTAAAGTGGCGCCACGCTTTCGTTCTACTTTACTAACGGCTGAACGTGATCGACGTGATTGCTTAAGTTACTAGAAAATACTGCTAGATGGCAGCTTTTCCTGCGCAAAAGAATCGTTTATTAATGTGCGATATTGCCGCAGCGAGTGGCGCCACAGTCGCAGCTATACGAGCATACACGAACTGCCATTCGGCCGAGCAGGCAATATGGCCGGGCAGATGTGCAGCAGCAGGGTGTCACGGTGGTGTTAGTGCCGCGTTATTTATGTCGAACTACCGCAAGTCCTGTCCGAATCTCGCGTGCTTTCATGGGATCAGTGAGATACTCTGCAGGAGCAGGAATACAACGGGTTGCATGAGGGCATAGCACTCGCCACCCAGTTCAGCCAACATGAGGTGAGTTCTGAAACGAGTGTTTAAAGCGGCACAGTGCAATATACAACAATACAACAGCATATCCCATTATGATACAGTGAAGGTACTTGGGACGTAGAGAAACAGGCCCTTAGTATCAGAGGCTAAGCTTATACTTTTACTCCACGATACGTCCATTGTTTATCCTCCTCCTAAGTACCGGTATCCAGACCACCCATTATAAAACTACCTAATAATGCTCTCCTAACATCATACAGATCCAGATCCACGCCCTGGTGTCCACCTTTCTTCTGCATGCGAAATTTCTTGTCCTGGGGATGATTTCCTGATCACCCACCCTGCCCCCATTTACTGGTTGGTTCATCACGAACGAGGACTCTACACGGGGCAGGGCCGGGTAACGATTTTTGACAGAATATTTCGGGGGTTCATCAGGGACCCCATGCACGCCAGCTGCTTCACTTATTACTAAATACAATTGTGGAGCCGTTTCTCCTCCCTTGACCTCCCTTTACACGAGGGTTTCTTTCTCTCTTCTCTACTTTTTCCTTGAAACCAACGCTAATTTCTTGCACGGATTTTATTTTGCCCATCCCCGAAGGATATACGACTCCATCGGGCATTGTACTCGGGGTTCTTGTTCTTCTTGTAGTCTCTTTCTCGCTAGGCAAGTTCACTCTCCAATGCGAATCCACAATGTCGATATACTTAAAAATTGTACTGGAATTGACAGTCAAGTATTCGACGGATATTGCAGATTAAGAAAGGAATGTTAAATACCTTAATACAAGTGTCATTATTATCATTAATTTTGACAATTTTATCGAACTCACTGCAGTCGTTCATAATGACGTTTTAACGTTATGCGTACTATTATATATGTACGTCACGCGTGTTACTTTGTGCGTAGGAGGGCAGGTAACGATTCCACAAGTACATCAAAATTTCACACTCAAATTCCACCTCTGGAATGTCGTTTTGTCTCTTTTACGTCTTGCCTTCTCTTTTTCCGCGAACTTCATGCAATTATTCTCCATGACTGGGACAGGCCCGTTCCAGCTAATTTCCTTGCTATAAGCTTATTTCATTATCGCCCCGCTCCTAACCGAATCCATAACGAAATTACTATTGCGCTTTACCAAGAGAGCGAAGGACATTTCACTACATTAAACCATGTCGTACCACGCTAACTAGTACATGCTACAGTTTACAATATGTATAAGTAAATTTAATGCGTTAAAACACCACGCTTTAATTGGACTCATTAAAACGTATACGTTACTTGACAGTAATTACTAATACGTGTTAACGAATGCGATGTCATCGTTTTCGATACTCGTTCAGACTTTCCCACGTATGTCCCTTTGGTAATTTCTACAAGACAGGCAGGAATCATTGTGATACAAATTATAATGCCAAGTGAGTGTGTCACGTGAAAAATTGTAATGCGATTGGAATTGCGTGATTAGAAAACACGACAGTCGGTAACTACGTGAGTCATTGAGTTATCAGGAATCACCTATTTCTCTTTTAGATCATCTCACAGTCAACATATCCATTTACATCGATCACCGTGAAACCAATTCTTCCTCGGGTGGTATTGCAATTGAAAACTGGTTTTAATTGTAACGCCTGAACGAGTCGCGACGTCGCGTTCAAGAATCGTCAGCCTTATCTTTTATTTATCTTTTCGATTTTTTTTTGTTTTCGTTCCCTTTTCCCACTCCTCTCTCTTCGCGTTTTAGTTCACCAGAAAGCAGATCATCGAGTGACTCAAAATACAGTCATCGCTCTGGCTCTTTATTCCCTTTGTGTTGTATTTTCCTGTTTTTGATCATCAAAAATTCTCTTTTACCCAGTTTCACATCGTCTTCCTCGCTTCCGGCTTGCTGATTCACGTAGAACGTCGAGCTAACCTAGAACCCTTCTTTATCTGGCGCAGTACGCGTTACGTCGTGAGTCATCGAGTCATTGATTTTTTTTTCTTCTTCTCACACCAAAACTCCCGATGATTCGTCTGCTTTTCGTTAGTTTTTCTGCTCGCTATTTCACGGCTTTCGAAAACAGCGACACTTTCCGTTGACGCGGAGTATCGACGAACTAAAAAGATGTATATAATAATACATCGATATACTGCGCGTTCTAGCGGACCCGCTATTTATCATTGAATTATCTCCTGACGTTTTACGATATTACCGAACCGATCGTGAGTCATTGGACTCGTCGATTCTTATATTGAAAAGCCACCTGCAGTCGATGTACCCGTATTACACCTCGTTATTGGAATTCACCTGGAAATCATATCCTGCGTCAGCAGTCGCTAATCCAGTTAATACATATATTTCAAGAATATATATATATACTTACCGATGATATACCGATATTATATGTCTTGGCATTTCCGTGTATGCTTGTTAAGAATTTTTTTTTTCCCCAAGACCTTATCTAGTCCAACGTGAAATGCTTATTCGACCTCTTTGAATCTTCGTAGAGTAAAGAATAAATATCCCTGCGCACCCACAGTAGAAAATATCGGGATCGCTACTAGAGAACGCAAAGTGTACATTAAGGGGTTACCTTTATCATTTCCGTTGATAATAGAAAAAAAATTTGTACCTACATCGCTCCCCTCCATTACGTAATATTTACATAGGTTAAAAGTGATTTTCATTGAATCGTTGACTCGGTAGGCCGAAATTTTTTACTCGTCTATTTGTCTCCTCGCTCCTCGTAAGAAACAGGCCTGGCTTGATGCAGAAGAATATCTTGTCGAGTGTTAACTCGATTGTCATTAATGTGGACTGATCAATGTCAATTAATGTGTATGGCGTCGCTGATGCATAATTAATTGATTAATTAAGCAGATTATCGTCAAAGGGGTTGTGTCCCTCGTTTAATGCATAACAATTGGAAAAAATTGTCTAGCTCCTTAAGCGGCATTCATCCGCGCTATACCGAACTCAGGAATCGCGAGATGCTCAATCACGCCGCTCGTTTGTTAATTGGCAATAATCGTCGCGACCCACAATGACAATTATTCTCGAATGTCTCGGCAGCAATCGACGAAGTTGCCGCTGCACTCGAATTGTTGCGGCTCGTGCGTTTCGAAGCCGCTGAATAAACTTTCTCTTTTTGCTACCTTCGTTGTTGTCTGCTCGCTCGCACTACCTTTTTTTTGTTGTATTTTTACAGTGCTTCATACTTCGTCGTGATAGCGTGAAATCGCTATGCGAAATAAAGGAGGGATGTGAGCAGGCATTATTGATAGTAATTTATATATATATATATATTTCCACGTACTTATTAGGGGGCGAAAAGTTTGCCATATGAAAATTATTCTAAGATTTTACATTCGGTATCCTCTTCTTCTTTTCTACAACGTATCGACTCTGTTTCTTTTGTTCTCTTTCGTGACGTTTATCCTTTAACGGTTTCTTCCTGAGGTCTGGACACGTTGGCTTTTCGTTTTCTCTCACCATACTTTTTTTGCATCCCAGAAACAGCTGTCGCTCTTGCCTGGTCAAGGATTAATAATCGTATACCGACATACCTATTCTGGTCTTGTGCGATTATTGCTTTAGCAAAACCCTCTCGTAAACTCACGTACAAACTTTAAGGGATGAACCAGCCTTGCTCGTGTACTAAGGATAGCCAGCCCTCGGGACGTGACCCTTGCTCAATGGCTTAACTGTGCTATTTTCATACTCATACGTATACCTGTATTGGCTGTTTTGGCTATTGAAATTGGCATTCTGACGCGTCTGATTTTAATGACGCTCTACGAGGGTCTACATACTTACGTTGGCAATAGGCGACCTTGACAGAGAATTGAATTCAGTAGAATAGTATTGCCCGAGCGCAGTAGGCTTATCCTCCGTACTCCACGTATCACATTGTCGACGTAAAATAATTTTGGTGGGTATGTTTTCGCGGGAAATTCGAACTGTTAATTTTAGCTTGTTTAACCAATTTTTTTCAGCATTCAAATTATATCTTTCTGTCGGTCGAATGTCTGTGTAGGGCAGGGAGGTGGGAGCAGCCTAATCCAATTTTAGTATCTGGTATCTCCGCGGGAGTTTGTCCTGTCTCGTTTTATATTATTTGTACGTGTACTTTTTTTTCTACAAGCCAATGTGCACTTGCCGTGCATCTTTTTTTTCCTTCGTTTGTCTCTCTTGATGTAAACGGCTTCTAGCCGTTCAGTTGGCAGCGCTAGGCTTGTGCGAATAAATACAAAAGAATTATCCAGTCGTTGTCGCGACGAAGAAAGGGAAGAGCCAAATTATTGTGTAGCTACGTACTGCTGTCGCCGACTACTAGTTCCAACTACCGCAGGTTGTATTACACTGCAATAACAAAATACAAGAAGCTAGCTCGGCTGTGCATGCGATCACTGATCGTACTTTGTGGCGCATAATAATAATAGTTAGAGTCAAGTCAGTGTTACCTTACTATGATATCCGTACGCGCGTATCCGTAGATGCACTTTTCGATGCATCGAATTAAGCTCGAAATCACTTATCAACACTCGTCACCCGTGACCAAGCACTGTAGGGACGACACGGGGATGCGCATGTTTACCAGAAACTACGTAGACGTTACACAGGTTGCCGATGAATATACGTGTACACGTGCAAGCGGGTATCATGCTTCTTTACGAATCCTTACAGCCGTTGCTTCTGCTTCCAAATCGAGAATGGAATAGTGTGTGTGTATGTACGTGTATATATATATATATCGTTGATTTTTTTTTTCGTATCTATTTTCCAAATTTTTTCTTTCTCTCTCTCTCTCTCTCTCCGCTTTGCACTGCTGTCTCATTTTTACAAACCTACCGCTCAACCCGCAATCCCCTGGCGCTGCTGCTTGCTACTGGTTCCCAGCTTCTCTCGTTCGACCGAGGGCTACCACTCGGATATTCTCGGGAATCGTTAAAACGTCTTCTTCGGGTGCACTGCACTCTAGTGGATTCTCGTTTATTTCCTTTCTTTTTCCTTCTCTCATTTTCATCTGCTCTTTTATTATTTTCTTTTTTTCTTTCTCCATTGCTCTCGTTCTGTGTATACCTTACTAGATATTTTTTTTTTTCTCCTCTGTCGAAGTCGGTATTGCTGAGATTGTTCTTGCATCAGGGAATGTTTCAACGAATTTTCAATGCACACTGTGAAGATTTTATTTGAAGTGAATTTAGTTTCTCTCTCTCTCTCTCTCTCTCTCTCTCTCTCTCTCTCTCTCTCTCTCTTTCTCTCCACCTCCGTCTTCTGTAATTCACTCAGAAAATACGCGAACGTTAATTCGTACGTCCTTACTCGCCCATTAATAACGCTGTTAGCTGGAATTGGATATGCGATCGTAGCATACCGATAACAGCCATCGGATACTGATTACTGCGAACCGATAAGGTCGCTTCGCCTGTTCCGGGTACGGAAGGAATCGTCATTGTCTTTGACTTTCAAGGTATAAAAATGGAGTGGACGGGAAATTCCAATGCTAATGGAGGAATCTGTCATCGGCACTGTTATCGTTATGAAGGAGCTGTACATTTTCAAACGCACTCTTCTGATCATGGAAGGAAGGTGTCCTTTGAGTCCATGGAAGAATTCTATGAGTTTTGTCTATCTCTGCCATTGGTGCGAGAGAGACGGACTTATGGGGTTCGCGCGAACGCGAGAGAGACAGATGCACCGGTGGTGTCAAATCCACTCGAGTAAATTTTCTTTCTCGATTTGGTTATGCGACGGCTATAATTTTAAATGGCCATTACATTCGAAAGGTTTCGGGATATCGAGATGTACCGGTAGTGCCTTTTTAGTGGGACTTTGCAAGGAGTTTAAACGCCATTACTGCTTTTCGATAAATATAACGAATACTTACACAGGGCATACGTACATACGTACAAATTTGAAAATTTGTCAGTTTCTCGACTGTGGCTTTTTTGTTACGGAGTTGCTTGAGGTATTTCGATATTTTGAAAAACATGAAAAATCGAGTTGACGAGAATCGAAAAATCAAATGATCCAGTCAATTCGAAATTGTCAGACAGAAATATATGTATACGATAATACTCGCGGCAATTTATGTCGCAAGAGTTTTAACCCTTCCGGCTATAACGCATCGTAGCCCATGCTAACCTAACCTAACCTAATTCCCGCGCTTCCGCACCGCGGCGCGGCGTGTCGCGACGCGTGAACAGTGGGATCTCGGTTAATTGGCAGCAGGGGAGAATTGCTGGGCTTTAAAAAAGAGGAGGTTAAAAATGTGTCATGAAGTGAAAAAAATAAAAAAAAAATTAAACCTTGATGAAGAATTAACGAAGATTCGCCAGGCGGGTCTGTGGGACCAATTGATGCCAATTCAATTAGTACATCTCGTGGTCGTTAGCCGTAAAAATTAGTCGATAAAAAATAAAAAAGAAATTCAACTCTTCTGATACGTATTTAAGGATGGTTGAGGATTGGTCAGGTTTAAAAATATTTTTCGATGAAAACATTTTCATCGACAAATAATGTCTTTGTTATTCACGTTACTGATATGTCGGCTCGTTTCATTGGACTTGCTGACGTTTAACGTTGGTCTACGAGAAAATTAATTAACGAGCGTGGAAAGGCACTGGCTAACCTTTACAAACAGTGACACGCGATTAGACCCATCGTAATACGTTTTCTTGATGGGAACGTAAATTTTCTAAAAAAAAATTCAACTCTATGCCATTCCGCTAATAATAATAATTCATAGATTTCTGTACCGCAGCTTTGGCCCGACACGTGTACCCTGTGCATAATACGTGGCATATGCCTACGTTGCTTCACTCTGACGGCTTAACGGCTTAACAACGTGACGTTTTGTTTAGGCTACTGATGCAACTAACGGACACGGTTCTGGACTTTTATTTTAAACAGTATAGCACGGTATAGGCTGCTGTTACGCGTATATATATATACATAGTATAATATATATACGCATGGAAACATTTTATAATTATTTCCTCTCCTTCGTCTCTCTGGAAAATTGCTCCCTTAATTTATATCCTCGAGGAACAATTTAAAAAAAAAAGTCATTTCTTCGCGTTTCTCCTTTCCTTTCATGTTTTGTGTTCTATTTGACGACAGAGCCGAGCTGTATAATCGAGCCGATCGAATGAACCCTCGAACCTCCTTGCACGGGACCGTATCAGTTCTCAGGCTTCTATAGGTAGAAAAAGGAAAGCTAACACGTATAAGGTTAAACGGCGACTACCCATATCCTATGCGATAAGAAGGGTGCAAAGAAGCTCGAGTATCAGAGTACCAGCTTTCCCTAGCTAATTAAAGTATCCAGAAACTATATCCCCTTTACGTGCATGTGCAGGGTGACTCAACGAAACTTGCTGGAAGAAAAAAATAAGGTTGGTAATAATCGAATACAATCAGCTCAACACACGCATACGGTACATATATCGGACGATATTGATTAAAAATTCATGTGTCAATTTTTCTGCATGCTAGGCTTTTCCTTGGAATATATATATATTTTTTTTTGAAAAATACGCGACAGTAAGTAACTTTTATTTGCTATGCTTATGCCGTTAACCGTTGGCTCTCGCGGACTACAATATTTGAAGGCTCGCAGCGTGCCATACGTACTTACATATCTGTATGGTCTGATCTATGCAGCTACTATATTTGGATATGGCCGATACGTTCGTACAATGCATTTCTGTGTGTAGCACAGCCCCTCCAGGTGTTCCAGGGGCAATAGAAACGTTAATTGAGAACACCTGTCAGCCTATACTCTAGACTGTTATAGTGTATAATGAAGTGGACGATCGACTTTCGATACTGGCAATGTATAGTGGCGGTAACAGCCTTCTGTAATTCAGGATCGACTACCAAGGTCGGGCGACACTTAAAAAGTCAGGCACTGAAATGCGCTTCCATTTCGTGACTACGAGTACGCGGCTTTGTCGACGCCATTTCCTTTATCGAACCAATGAAAATATTACAAATCGACTAAAATACGTGTCGAAGGTTCCTATACTCTTTGTCATCTTTACCTTTCTAGGTTAGGTTTACGTCCTCGTGTTTTCTTTCGCGTTAACAATAACGAATGCGACTGCAACCACTCTTTGCCACTGCCAATCACGTTCGACCTGAACGTTCCGTTTTACTTTTTTTCTTCTCTCTATCTGTATTCCTTCTCCCTTTAACTCCCACTACCCGCCATCTTGCGTTACCTGGAACAATTGCATTGTCGGTATACGCAGTTGCATCCTGCACCGGTTGCTGCAGGATGCACCAAGGGGGCTTACGTCGCACATTGCGTCCAGCGAGTATCGCTGACAAAAAAGTTCCAGGTGCATCGCTCGCTGTCCTCTCGCAAGCCTAGAAAACGTTTCGATGCGACGCAGCCAGGAAGAAGTGCATCTTGGGACGTACATTCGACCAACTAGGAGCTGCTATGCCAGTTGTATTTCTATGTATCAGCTTGGTGTTTGAAGTTTCTATATACTGGGTCTGCTTGCACGGGTTTTGTGTGTGTGTGTGGGGGGGGGGGGGGTACAATGAAATCTCTCTTCTGGCCGTGACTGGTGAATTGGAAGGATTAAAGAGAAACCCATTAAGGAGAGGATTGATAAGGAAATGCATACAGCGTTAATAAAGGATTTACAAAACCCCTTTTAGAAATGTTTCATTGGATTTACATTAGATTTTCTGACATTCTCATAAGCATTCCATTGCATGACGTATATCACGGTGCTTAATGCGTTTCTCTGTGCATGAGAAAATAACATGGTAAGCTGCGATCCTCCCTGTTTTACCATAGAAGTATTCACTTTTAAGGTGGTTCGATCATGAGGGCACTTACAAGATGCGGGTCTGAATTTTCTATATGTTGCTTGGCAAGGTGCTTGATGATCGGGCGTGTAAAATAAAAAAATGATTTACTATCTAGTTTACGAGATATATGGAATGAAAGTTGTAAAAAATGTACTACATATACTTTGCTACGTTAAAACAGATATTTTCGAGATATCTCTGCTTACGGGTGGTAAAAGTGAATGAAATCGTTAGGAAACTCTTTGCTTTACAAGAACATTTTACTAGGATGATTTTTTAAATGAAGAATCTCTACATTTTTCATCATTACTTTTCACTGCTTCCTTAAACAATATGTGGTATGAAAATATTGAAAATGACGCGTCTCTGTTCTTCCGCCTGTCTCAATGACAATATCTTATGTAGAAGGTATTTTTGTAACGAATGATTTATTTCGGGTATTCACCGAATTGGGAGTACCATTGTTACGATGCTAGCCGAATCACTGTAAATGACCATATCATGACGTAACGGCCGCGGTCTCGGTTAAATTTATTTAGTCGAACGCACAATGCTAAATGTAATTAATTTTAATATTCAGCAGCTCTTCTCTCTCGCGCGCGCGCGCGCATCTGTCTCAGTCTTCTATTTTCCTGCTGCACGAACTTTTAGAGCATAAAAGACATGAAACGTTGCACCACACGGAAGTAACCCAATGCCCGTTTAAGAAGCGACGCCATCCACCTTTTCATGTAACCCTTGCGTTGCAGGGATGCGTATTCGCATATGAATATATATATATATATATATATATATATATATATATATATACCATCTGTAGGTTCACCTATATGCGTATACATAGTTATATCTACTTTAGTTTCAATTGAGAGTCGAGACGCTACGAACTCTTAGGACATTACTTCAATTTCAAATGAAGTAAGATTCTATAGCTTGACGTTATAGGACAAGATCATTCTGGAACAAATTTGATTTCTCGTACAGAATCTACCGGGTGGCCTTCGAGTTCCACGTGTCACATTGTTGGAAAGACATTCGTGAATATAAATGACGCCGCTACGGGAAGCAACTAATGACGAAGCAATACCGTCCCATAATTAACCTACCCGGTGTATACCTGGTACAGTGTAGTGCATCAGTAACGAGTTAACTTGTAACCTTGAACTCGTATATCGTCAAACGGAGAAATACTAAAATTTACTCTTCGCACTGTACGTCGCTGAGAGTATGAGCGACCGTCCCTTACGGAATAATGCATTTGAAAAACGGCTGCATCTTATTACATACTGTACGCGTCGTACGTGCGACGAAGATACTTTGTTGCTCGTCACATGAAAAATATCTTTCATCTTTCTCTTACTCACGTATGTCTCGATATGCTAAAGTTCTCCCCGTATTATTCTGCTTGACGCGTTATAATAGAGTGGAACTTTCATATTTGTTACAAGAGTCTTATACGAGTGTGTATGGGGACCCAGTTAGTTATCAGAACGTTTGCTCGGAGGACGAGCGAGGAAGTACTGATATCTCCATTTCCTCCGTAAGGTCCTGCCTTAGCTCAGTCGTACCAGTCGATTCTGTAACGTTGGTACTGGTCGGTCCTTTCTTTGCTTCGTACTGGTTTTCGTAGTGTGACGCAGCGCGTATAGACACCTCTGATGTGGCTACGGTGTGGCGGTACGGAAGAGCGTGGCTAATATCCTGATAGGGGAGGATATGACTGATTTGTGGATTGAGAAAGAAAATACGAAAGATTCAGTAAATTCTTTTTAACTACTTTGACCAATCTTAAGCGGAAGTGAGAAACTCGGATGCGAACTCGAATTATTTTATTCGGTTCAATGTATTGCTGTGCACAGAGGATAACCTTTGTACCGTGCAGTCCCTTCGTGAGCTGTATTGTGTCACGTGTTCGGAAGACAAGGCGTTATTGTCGTAGTGAAGTTTGGATCTTGTGGATATAAAATTCGTGAAATTTTATGTCCGAGTGTTATGGCTGACATATCCAGAAATTCCTTACCGTCCAAACGTGCTGCCGACAGGTCTGCAACTTCCCGTCCTTTAACGGTACATGTTTCAGAACGAGAGTTTATCCAGTCGGACCGAAGACAGGCTTATCTACACCGGCAATCGTCCTGGCAGGAATACTGGGCATGGTAGTGCATGCTAATTTCTTTATCAGCCTCTTGATCGAAGGACGGTAGTCGTGATCAAATTTTATCTCTCACTTTTGAACCTAAGGAACGAGCAAAATATAAGACGGGGATATGTCGCATGTTGTTTGGGTTTCATGATGGGGACGGGGGTCAGGCGGTGAAGGGTGGGGATAAGGGAAGCTAACGAACTACCGAGGTCTCTCTAACCGTATCTCGTGCGAAAACGTCACTTTTTTTTTTTACCAGACTCTAACTGCCTTAATTCTCACTTAAGTCGCGTCCCAAAAACGCTTTCAGGGAACAATTGCTCGTCGTACCCGTCGGCCATACGTTACTACCTCTTTCGTAGGGCTTTCTTGGTTTTTTACTCTTTTTATTTCATTTTATTATCTTTGCATTACCTTTTCTTTGCTTGCCGGCTGCTACGTGACATTCAAAGTGATTTTTGGTCTGTGGCAATTTACCGGCGTGGCTTTAGCGTGTATTTGCTATTAACTTAGTGAGAGTGAGAGAGAGAGAGGGTGGGAGTCAGAGAATGCGTGGAAAGAGAATTAAAGTGAAGTTACGTCAGACTGCAGAAGCTCAAACGATCGTTAACACTAATTCTCCGGGTTGAGCTTCCTGAGTCGTGGGTGTCAGCACCCTGGATCATCCTTGGTCACAGAGATTTGACGTGACGTGGAAAATTTGTAAAATAATTTTTGTACGATTATATAGAAATTTGTGTATCTTCGATTACTGTCAGGTTTGGTATTTATCTTTTTTGTATTTATGTTTGCAGCGAAGTGAGCATATCATCGGCCCGTGCTTCGGTGATGGTGTACGATGACGTCAACAAAAAGTGGGTGCCCAGCGGAAGCTCATCTGGTCTCTCGAAAGTTCAGCTTTATCATCACCAGGTGAACAACACCTTCCGCGTTGTCGGCCGGAAACTTCAGGATCATGAAATCGTCATCAATTGCGCCATCCTCAAGGGACTCAAATATAATCAAGCGACCGTCACGTTTCATCAATGGCGCGACAACAAGCAGGTCTACGGGCTAAATTTTTCTAGTAAAGACGACGCCGACGCCTTCGCCAAAGCGATGCTTCAGGCCCTAGACGTGAGTTTCGTTCAAATTTTCAATGTCCGCGTTTACTTGTACGAAATAATGATAAAAGTCAAATTGTAACGGTACAGCCGATCATTTTCATTTCACGTCTCACCAATGATATTTGTTTTGCTTCAGTTTAACAATAAATATAGAATTTCGCCTTATCAAATCAGGAACCACGACTTGTTCGTAGATAAGGATGCGGTGTTGCAGGATGTGGCAAATTCAAGTCGACATATGTTAAATAGTGAAAGTGTGTCTCGAGGCGGAAACTGTTTTACATAAATTGACTATAGAAACGGGGTTTGCTATTGAAAATTTATTTTCTAAACTAGTACGGCAGACTGTTTTCTAAAAATTATTTATTAGCTACAATTAATTTAGAGCCAGCAGTTTAGATTCGTGTCATTCCCTCTATTATTATATGGCGATTCATTCTTTCCGTTACGCCGTTCTTATTTACAGTGGCGCTGCAGTCGAGCGGACGAAGGATCAAGTACTTTCAGGATGACGAATTAATTGAATTTTTCATCATTAATTGACTGCTAATTGGTAACGTCTTTTGTCTCTTCTCTGCGTAGGTGCTCAGCAATGGTAGCAACATATCACGAAGTCTGGGACCGGCAGTCGCACCAGCAACGCAACAGCAACCTGTCTACCAGCCACAGCAACAGCAGCAACAGGCAAACTCACAGTACGACGAGGATATGGGATACAGGTTAGTCATATATATATACACGTGTATATATATACATATGCATATACATATTTTACATTCAAAATTTTATACACTTTGATCAGTTTTGTCTGAAAGTTACAATTGGCTGATGTCTAATTGACACTCCATTGAATATATCCGACGTGTAAGAGATTGGTTAGACGCGAGGTTTGCCAAATTGGCTGAAAATACAGTTATCAGGTTTACGCTACCGTTTTGTACGTTTTCTATGTCTCATTATTGCCATCAGTTTTCACGGGGAGTTTTCCGAAAGCGTTTCGTGCGATTATATCCTCGAGGTCACTGAATTGCCCGTGGAATTATTTTCAAGTACTTTTATCGATTCTCTAAGAAAACTCCCCGTGCGACAATTCACGTGGCTTGAATATCCAATAGAATTACGATTGAGAATATATACTGGGTGGTTACAGTCAAACGCAGGGCCAGGTCCAAGGCCAATGCACAATGGCCACGATCTCGCGGGTCTCACTATCGCTGGGTCACCTGTCAGGGGTTAATTCAGGATCCCAAACAGTGCCTCTGATTCCCAACCCCAACCAGAACCAGAACCACCCGTCCATTAGTAGCGGTACCACTACCGTCATTCAGGTTGGCTGTAGCCCGTGTTCGCGTGGCTCACCGGCCGAGGCCCCCATGAGGTGACTGCTGATTGACATAAAGAGAGAGAGCGAAGAGAAAATTATTAAAAAATATAACAAAACCCTCTTACCCCTGATAAGTAACGCGGGTGGCGTCTAACGCGCATATATGCTTTTATTAACGGGTCCACATTAATTGTTCTCTGGTATTTGGTAGCCAATTAGGTTCTGCATTCTTCTCTACTGGTTAGCATCTACCGTGACGCTGATCTCTTTCTTTGCGTTTGAGTCTTCGACGTGATCCGTCGTGATTCTTAGGGGAGGACCGATGCTACTCTTTTTGCCTCGTTGTTTTCTTCTTCCTTGTGGCGGAAAGGATGTCTCTTTTTTTTGGATCAAGTTAAACCGTTCTGCGTGTACCTTACTAATGTCATCTTAATTACTTCTTGAATTTTTCACTGTGCTCCCCTCAGTTCTAGGTAGCCGGGTTTCTATCCTGGAGGTATAACCAACCAAGTCTTTTATTTATTACGTTAGTCTAGCTGGCTGACTAATAATGCTTTGCACTAATTCCTACTTCTATCTATCGGTCTCTGCGTGCCACTGCAGTAAGGCACGTGTCAATCAGTGCCGACGTGTTCGATATAAACGAGTATTTTCGCAGGACCATGACAAGGGAGGACGTCGCCATCATACAAGAACGCCGGATGTCACAACAGAATCAACGTAAGTTAAACGACGAAAGAAGTAACTGGAATGTTGTCACGTAGAAATCCTTGCAATTGGAAAGTGAGGTCACTGATGTGCTTAATACACTTTGTTACAGCTACCAATAGTCCCAGTGCGGTATCCCCAAGCTGTCCGCCGTCACAACAACAGCAACAACAGCAGCAACAATCTGGACACCACAGAACGTCATCAGCACCCCCAGCGCCACAACCGCAGCCAAACACGGCTATGCCTGGTCCTATAAGTGCTGTAGGGGTTGTACCTGGACAGATTCAGGGCGGGGGTCCACCCCCGGCGCCACCTCCACAGCCCCCACAAGCTCCTCCGGCTCCGCCGTGTCCACCCTCGATGATGATGTTCAATGCACCCGTGCCACCCCCGATGATGAATCAGTACGCAGCAACACCGTCCCAGTCGAGTCTTTCCAATATTTCAAATCAACCACAGCAGTCCCAATATATTTATGCTAGCAATCAACCGAACCAGTATGGCACCATACCTGGTGGCCAACATTCCACGAGTCAAAGTCAGTACGCCTCTGGCAGTCAGACCGGACATTACGCGAGTAATGGTCAGACTGTCTACGCTGCGTCTCAAGGTAGTCAGTCTGTACAGTATGGGAGTACTCAGGGGTCTCAGTACGCTGCCAGTAATGGCAGTCAGAGTCAGAATGGTAGTCAGTATGGTAGTAGCAATTCTATCAATCAGTATGCTAGTGGTCAGAGTCAGTATGCTTCAGTCGGTGGACAGACTCAGTACGTTAATCAGGGTCAGTATGTACAAGGTGGCACTGGTAGCTCAAGCCCATACGGCACCCCTTCTAATTCCCTGAATCAGTACCAAGCATCCCACGTCGCTAGTGCTAATTCGTATGTTCCTATTGGCAGCACTGGTCCACCACCACCCCCAATGGGACCACCGGCTGGTCCCGCTGCCCCACCCCCGCCTCCACCCCCGCCCGCCCCAAACGCAACAAACTGCAACGCACTCAGCTCCTCATCCAGCAGTGTTAACGCTCCTGCTAATACGAGCGAACCGCCTCCTGACACGAATTCCCTAGCTGCTGCACTTCAGGCTGCTAGGCTCAAGAAGAAACAGGTCAGCTTGAAAACTATTAAATTCTTACGGTGATTGATCGCTGTTTAATATATAAAAGGGGACCTGCCCAATGGCTTGATCGATATTGCGCTTCATTAAACCGTTCTCGTCCGATAAGTGCCGTCTTCTAAGATGCTGATCAGCAATAGGATTTGCCTTTCGGTTGGACATCCGACGAGGATGGTGAAGTAGACTGTTTCACTAGCTGGTATCCTCTTGTCGAGACTTCAGTCTGCTTCCAGTGGCTGGCTAGATCACGTTCCTTCGACTGTTTACGTACTCATTTTTAAGTTATAACATGGGTCAAGCCGGAAGTGACGCTGAAAACTTAACAAGGGTCGGTAGATTCCTGTAATCACTCAAGATCATATTCATAAACCTATCAACGATCCTGAATATTTATTCTGCTTTGTTCCAAGAACTTTAGTACGCTTGTTTCCCTGTAGCAGTCGCAACCAGTCGAGAACAGCGGCTCGAGCACAAGTAGCAGCGGAAGCGGCGGGGGTGGCGGAAATTACGGAACACTCGGTAGAGGCGGCGGCGGCGGCATGGCCTCGATGATGGACGAGATGGCCAAAACGCTTGCACGCCGGCGTGCTGCTGTCGAGAAGAAGCAGCCTGAACAGCCCCTGGTAACTTTCTAAATCAAATTGACTTTATTAACCCTGAACCGTTTAAACTTTATTGTATGATAATCGAGCTTACTGATTTGTAATTTTGGTTTGCTATCAGGAACCAGAAAGCTCCCCGGACAAGAAGTCTTGGGACAAGAATAACTCGTCGAACAATAAATTCGCTAATGGTGCCGAATCACCCAAGTCGGCGCGGAAAAGGTTCGGTTCCGCCTCCGAAGATACTCTGCTTAAGGTCAATGGGGTGAACGACGGTTCACCTCTGACGGCACAAGACATGGAGGCCTTCAAGGCTGAGATCATGAAGGAGATGCGCAAAGAAATGCAAAAAATGAAACAAGAATTTGTTGACGGTGAGTCTTTGTTTTCATATGATTAATTCAGTGCTAGGTATTTCTTGATCTAAGCTTTTCAATTATAATAATTCAATGTGTGTCGTGTATCAACGCTGTGGATTGAATTGTTTCAGTACTGAGGACAGAGCTGAGTAGAAGGTAAAAAGAACGTGGGAAGATGACGAAGAGACATGCGAATTATAAAGAAATGGGGAAACAAGGCGTAGAAGGGGACGAAGGAGATAGTTGGAAGAGAATACCGAAGAATAGCGAGGAGAGAAAAGTGGACGAGGTGCGCGAAGGTATCTAAGAGAGAACAGGACAACGAGGAAGAGAGGGGACGAAGAAGCAGGAAGAGGAAGGAAGAAACGAAGAGAGAGAATTCGACTATAGATAGCTCAAACGAAGCATCATCGACAGCCACATACAGGTTTTTATTACATATTTGCGAGAAACACAGTGTAGTTATATCCATGTATATCAGCCATTTGTGTGTAAGTACCTTTAATCTAGCTTACAATTAGTACATTAAGGTGGCTGCGCCAATTACCGTTATACCTAATATTCTTATTATCGGTAATCGACGCGCAATTAACGTTGGACCGATCGAACGAGACACGGGACGGGGGATGCCGGAGAAAATGAGACGAATTTTCGCTGCGTCGCGCACAAAGTGAAGCAACACAGGACTATGAAAAAGATAAAAAAGTAAAACAATGAAAAATCTTGTTTTCAATCGCACTGCTTTTGTATGACGATCGGTATGCACAAACGAGCTACGGCACTGCCCATACATAATTATTAAATATTATACGTATGTAAAAAAAGGAACAAGGAACGTTTTAAGACCGAAGGCGTCAAATGTCTCATTACAATTGAATCAGACGAATCGGATGCTTCGCGAAGGAAAGTCTCTAATTTCTTTTTTTTCGACAGCCTCGTTTAAACGCCGACACTTCACTCTTGATTCTCGTATCTGACCAGCTACTTGTCCCTGCGAATATACTGCTACGTTATTTATGCACTCTGTCCAAGCGCTACTTATCTTTTTTCTTTCTCTTTATTTTTCTATCCCTCATATTACACGCAATGTCTCTGTTCGCGTTTTCTTGAAATTATCCTACTGCATTTACACTGCCGATCACGCGGTTCTTTTACGTGCTGCGCGTTTAACTGTCATTCCATTTTTATTTTTTATAAGCACAAGAGAAAGAAAAAAGAGAACTCGATCGATCCAACGATATAGATTTTTTTATGGCGATCGGTCGGCTAGGGTTCCTTCTTTTCTTCTTTCTTCTCTGTACATTTATCTCATTTTTTTTTTTAATTATCTATCATTTGCAACTCGGACGCTAACTTGAAAAATCAGTGGCCACTTTGGCACGAGACATCTGCTTTCCTCGCAGAGACTCACCACTCGAATTCACTCGTGGACGTTACTCGTGTGGTTTTTATCCTTCTTGCGTCTCCTATGAATTAGAAGAGAAAAATAAGCAAATGCCCAACACATATCAGTACGATAATTCCAATCAGTATTAATTTACGTTTTTTTTTTTATGTATTTTTTATTCTTCATTAGACTCTAATTTGTAAAGCCTCGTTGGCAAAATATTTAACTGGCTCCGTACGAGTTATCACGTTGCACCATTGGCAAAGTACAGTCTTTTTCTGATTTATAAACGTATACGGCACACAGTGAAGTCATAGTCACGAAGTGTAACGAAGATAACAGATGCCAAATTACACGCGCGCCTGCGAGGGATCATTGCACTTCAGAGCAAATAAACGAACAAACGAACGAGAAGAAAGAAGTTGATAAAGGAGAAGAACAAGATGAGAATATAATAAACGCGAGGAATTCTTACGTTAAGCAAAAAGGAAGACGTCGGGTCGTCTGAAGTTTTTGCAGTATCCTTTATATTCTACGTTCTTGAATTATTTTACGACGTTCCCAAGTGAATCCGTAAGACATGTAAGACCGAGGCGTTTAGTGAAAAGAATTTTTCGATCTCTTTATTCAAAGGAAAGAAGGATCTTGTGCGAGGCATGGCCTTTGGGAAATCAAGATAACGTATGTAAAAAGAAAAATTAAAATGGTAGAATTTCAGATTTGCAAAAACTTCAGACTTGACCAAAGAGCGTATTATGTACGTACATTAGTCAGCACATGAGACACGCGACTCGTGCTTGTCACAGATTGTAAAGATGCGATTAGTCGACCAATCGAAGAAAAAGGAAAGAAGAAGGAAGAGAGAACAAGACATTCGAACAATACGTCAGTAGGCTCTCTCGTTGTAATAATATTTATTAAAATTTCTTTCTAACGAATCGTCCGGCTCTTAAGACAGATGCTGCAGTCATCTAGCGAATGATGATTCACCAGATACCTCCGATGGGTCTCAGTTCTGTATAGCGCTTATTGGTAAGCCTTGAAAATTCATGATGGATTTAAAAAAAGAAAATATGTATCGCCGTCATTGCACCTTTAGCAATTCAAGTGAATGCTATATGCAATGCTGAGAATAATTAGTGAGAATGTGTTAACGACTAAATCAGTATAAGAGTGCAGAAGAACAAGCGTACGATTAAGATTAGAAATAAGCTCAGCTTCACTTTGTTTTCGACTATCCGTTTCCTTGTTTTCATCTTCTTCGTCATCTTGTGTTTTTACTGCGACTCAATCACAACCGACTATCGCACATCATACCGACAATAGCTGAATATCTCGTTCACGACGGTAATGATCGCCGAGTAAATTTTTGTAACGTGTCGTTGGAAAAAGAAATTCCAACAAGAAAGAAACACTTTTTATAGTCAACGACTGAGTCGAGAGTGCGAGAGGATAATTTTCCCACGACTGACATAGACGAAACTATGCGCTGCGAGCATTAGGGAGAGAAGAGGCGAGAATGTAGCGAGACTAAAATCCTTCTCTCTTGTACTGCGAACGTAAGGAAGTAACGAAAAATTTAAAAAAATTAAAAAAAAAAGATAAAACGAAATATTTCGCGAGTGAGTCGTTAATCGATTAAAAAAAGTGTCATAAGATTAAGGCTTAATATTAACGAGGAAAAAACTTTTCTGGTGATAATCGCGAATTATCATTTTACTTTGTGTCATCGAGAGCATTCCATGTTTTTTTTTTCTTTTTTTTTTTCTTTGTATTTTCTCTTTGCTATTCGCTTTTCTGCGAATGTCTTTCGTTTTAAGAAAGTGTCTTCTTCTGATCTCGATCTCCTACCGATGGGAAGTAACGTAATTTTAAACGGAAATTAACTAACGGAAAGAACGAAAAATAATAATACAGTCACGACTCGTCTTGCGAATCAAACACGGCGCAGTCTCGTCGATTAAGGCGACTGGGGCAGACATAATGTCAGAATGTAACATCATAAGTTGTACGAAAAATGTACAAGGTGCACTGCTATTGACTCTGACGCCTTTGTACGAAGTAATTGAGAAACGAGATCTTGAGATGCTTGCAGTCCTGTCGATGTCTCAAAATTTTTGTTCATCTTACACCTTCGTCTCGAAGTTATTTCTTATTAGAGCGCAGTTGTAAAACTTACACGAATGTGCATGCACTGCATTCCGTGAAGGAAATACATTAATTTTGTATTCGTTGCAATTTCGACGATTGCATATTCAAAGTAGCCGTTTGTAAATCCCCAGTCCACTTAAATGGCTGACCCACTTGTATTAAGATACACCAACGGTACATTTACTATAGATGATATAAATGTAAACAGTATATTTTAATGAAACAGAAGTCGTCGTATCGTCGAGGCTATCTGTTCTTCGTTTAAAAAATTGAGAAATTCGCACTTTGAATTCAGTTAACGATTTTTGTTAATGAAATTAAGATGCGCCGTAACGGGCGCACCGAGGCTGAAAACTTTTTACAAAAATTCATATCCAATAATCGTTTTAATTCATCCTTCCTCTCTACTTCCGCTTCTTCACGTACGCGTCGCAACAGTGTCGCCACCTACCTCCGTAGCGCCACTCTGTTTCCTTTATTCTATCCATTTCATTCTTTAATGGCTTTTTATTTTTTTAATTATAAACACGTATTTTATACTTTTGTAAATATGATTCTTATACGGATCTTCCAGTATAATATATTTATTTTTTACCTTTCGATTAAACTGAAGTAAATAAATAAGTGTAAACGGTGAAAAGTAAAACCGTTGGAAATGGCGCATGCCGCGGATGCTATCGAGCGTGGAGGCGATGAGTAATGTTTAAATGATATAAATAAATAAATACAATGGTACATTGTGGCGTCTCGAGGTACCAACCAACGAAACCGAAATTTACGTTTGACATTTGTTCAATTGAATATGTCAATTTTCATTGTTGTAATCGGAACTTTTTGAATTTCCCGCTCACGTTCCCACGCTGAGTGTACCTCGGGATGTATCACGAGTCCAACGAAGGTACTCGCGTTTCGTATTATACTATTAACAGACTACACGGATGATTCCTGGACCGAAAAGTGATAAACAATGGTATAGGACGGATCACATGTAATATTAATAGACATTTTTCTACTCTATTCATTTTGGTATTATCAAGATGACTCTTGTGTTTCTTGCGTTTTTGCATTTCAGTATAAACGCGTAGAGCAACGACTAATTATTGTGATGGACCTCTCCGTTTTGCATAGTCTGGCCCGAAAAACGACAATGTGCAGTATTTAATTCTTCTACGTTTATTTCTAAGACGTAGTTTTAACGAGAGTAACGTGGCGTTTTGGGAACGTTCGTTCGTTTCCCGCAGGTTAGGTGTGTTCCGCCATTTTACCGTATGGCTTTTCACCGTCATTACCGAAGTAATCCGAAGATCCACGAAGAAGCACGAGTCGACCTCGCGTCTAGTTAAAAGTTTTCCACGTTGTTCCAAGCAAAGTAGTAAATCATTTTTCATTTTGAAAAGAACAAAGCAAGGAAAATTGTGAGATGTAAAATGTTTGTTCTATCGGTAAGAAGTATTTCTCGTGACGCATAAACTTGTGGATTTTTGGTAGGTTATGATGACCGGTGAGAAAAATTAAAATGGCCGAACTAACCTGAACTTGGTTTTTAGGTATTAGACGCATTTATATGACACGATTATAATTCGAGCTAGCTAGACCTAATGCGAGTATTAAGAGTGTTTGTTATAATTACAAATTATTTAAAATTATCTGAACGATATTTCAGGCGAGATTTGACTATGTTATGTCGACTGTGCATGAATATACACAAAGATCCATATGAGCGATGAACAAGGAGCACATCCGTTTACACAAGTACACTGGAGAATTAATTGAATTGAACGTGAGATTAAGAGAGGAATAAGTAACCGAGGCCATTATAATATTGTGTAATGTAATTATTATGGTATCAATAATGAAAATATATAAACGATTGAAAATACGACGATTAATTCAACGCTTACGGCCGGTCGCACCAGTTCCATACTTTCCTTCACTATCATTATCTCTCAATCATACGTCATTGCCTCCCTCACTACTTTATTACCGATTTCGAAAATGATGTATTTAATAGAAAGCAAACATCCCGATAACATTGTATATTTTGCCTCGAGTACACACGAACTTCTGTCGCCGGTCCTACGCGAAATCTTTGATAAATTTACATTAATCTTAATTAATTAATTAAGGCGAACATACAAAACAGAAAAAAAGAAACACAAACGAGCGAATACGAGAGAATGAATGAAAGTGCGCGAGCGAGACTGATTTAAAAAACAAAATAGTTTATTAACAGAGATTTACTTGTTAGCTATATTTATTAGCTACAGCCATTAGACACGATTTGTCTGGAGAGAAGGATATTATTGCTATCATTAGTCAACTCTATTCTTTAGTAATCGTGAGAATTTCATCGATTCGTATTTCAGATTAAAAATCAAAATAAATAATGCGCCGGCGAGGAATAACGGTCATCGCAGACTCAGTTCATTTGGCGGTTGCGAAATGCCTGGCGACACCTGGCAGTCGTCACTTATCAGTATTGCTTGAGGTGACGCGTAATAATATATCGCGGCATATAAAGCAAATTATATAGCAAAAGAACTGTCGTATCGTCAAAGTGTAAAGAAAGCGCCAACATCATTGCGAAACGACGGAAATCATTCGAAAATAGATAAAGAACTTGATTACTTAAGGTGACCGAGGGTATACGGCCATTTTGAATGTACAATTACGAAAATCGTAAATTATACAAAATCGATACGTTATATTCGTCGAGGTTAGTGTGCACGCTAATTTCCGTAAGTTCCACGATTACCGAAACGGCACTTTGGTAAGGAATAATTTCTAAATATAAAGGAACAAGACGTATGGAAAATCTTGGCACGAGTATCTCGCGTCAAAAAATTGCATGCGCCTCGTTCCCAGATTCAACAATTATTATGCCTAAAAGTATCACGCAAGTAACAATGCAGCTTGAAAAAATCCACGTGCACTTCTGTTTCCACGATAATTTATTACTGCATTCTTACAAATGACAATTTGAGGTTAGAAAGTTACTTCCCGCTGCGTTTGAAAGTTTTTGACTGCACGGTCGGTAACTGCGTAGTCCTTCTTTCCCGACAAGGCGTGTCGAACGTCACGAGTTCCATTTGCCGAAAGAGCATTTATTTTCCCATTACGTCCGGCCACGCTGTGAAGCCATACTCGAATTTCACGAGCAGGCCGGAAGTGAACGGACACATTAAAGCATAGAGAACAACAGCAACAATAAAATTCATACAGACCAAGTTCGTACCTGTAATAACGATCGCACGAAAAAGTTCAATATACTGTGTGGTCATTGTTCGTTGCACCGAGAATAATATTAATAACACGTGACAAAAGCACCAACAACAATGTACGTATTCTGTTGTTGTTCGTTGTTAACGTATCGCAAGAGGAAACGAAAGGAACGTGAAAATGAGAAGAAAAACAATTATACTGAACAGTCATGAATTTTTTAAATAATAATTATCACAAAGGACACACTCAGTCGGTGGAGAGTGGGGAGATGGATTTAATGACTAATTATTAAGCAAGGCACAGTTACGGATATGAGGACTATACTTTGTTTCTTAAACGTATCTTGAAAATATTTGTATGTAAATGAATGACAAACAATAAAAAAGTATATACTGTATTCGATCAACCTTGTGCGAATTGATTGACCGATTGATTACTTAATCGAGTGACAAACTCATTGAATAGTTGCAAGGTAACAAAAATTATTCAAGTATAGCGTACCATTGTTGTGATGTGTTATATATATATATATTTTTTTTATATTTTATGTATACATTGTTATGTGAAAATCCTTTAAAACTTGTCTACGTAACTTATAAGTAAAATTAGACATGCTAATTAAACAAGTTGTTGTGGCAATGAAGGATTTCTCGTTGTGACGTCACACAGCTACTGTACCGAACTCAAATGTAATATTGATCCTCCACGTTTACATGGACTTTGCCATGCCTTTAGTATTGTATATGTATATCGTCGTATGAGCGCGGGGCTGCGCTTTTATTCTTGTATTACGTATTCGTACGTAGCATGCTTACTTATGTTTTTCTTTATTTTTTAACGTGCACGTATATCCACTTCAGATGTGAACTCGACGAGTACACTTTCACGAGTGATCCACTAGACTCAGACGATCGTGACTCGCGAGTCATGAGTCATGGTCAACCTAGGGATTATACTGTCTATGTTTTTGTTATTAGGTAGGTACGAAAATTCCCGCAACTACGCAGGTGTGACTTCTTATTGTTGAATTTTTCGTATCGATCGTTACGTCATAAATTACAGAATTATTTACCTCTAGGATATTTATATTCTAAAGTTATCGATGATATGTAAATAGCTTACGATATTTTATTCTAACCTTTTTACGTTCTCCGTAGCCCGCTCTGAATGCACGAGTAATTACGAATCGACTATAGAATACAGTACTGCAGATACCTTTGTATAGTTGCTTTATATCCTTGAGAAATTCATATTAATCTTGTCGAAAAATCTTCGCTTTATACGTACGTACATTCGCGTCATGGATCCCTGTCAGAATTTCGTATAGACTTTGTGCCAAAGGAGCACTTAAAAGTGAGGGGAAACGAAAATAAAAGATGAAAACAGACGACAAGGAAGATAGCGAAGATCGTGAAATTGAAATAGGGAATTTAGTAGGTACTAGAGTATACCGGCTCTATATACATATATATTGTCCTCAGTAGCAACAGCACCAGGAAGAAAATGGAGTCGCGCATCGGATCGATACTCTGTCCAAGCCCAGGGGATGATGACTGCCAGGATGATGGTTCATTGGTTGTTCTATGTTTTGAACGAGAAACACAACGCGAAGCAGCGTATGTATCGTCTCGACGTCTGTAGAAGCGATCCTGAGTATTTTGTTCCTGGAGAGGGAGATTTGCTTTTGTCGACAGCGTGGCGGGTCCCCCCTCCCTCCCACGTCTAACTCGGCACGTTTATCGAAAGTCAGAACGTTGCGGACTGCCGTACGGGGCACACGGTTCAGTCAGGACTGTGCGTCTAGGGATTTTTACTCTCTCTCTCTCTCTCTCCTTCTCTTCATTTTTTTACCTGTCACCAATCATCGACTTTTGAGTGCTCGTTGGAATTTGTATATTTATACAGCTTCTGTCTGCGTTCGCAGGGCAATATTTTTCGTTTGTGATTTTACAGCATTCTTTCTTTCCTTGCAAGATGCAATATTGAACGCTCTTTGAATACTACACGCTTGCGAGGAGCACTAGTGTACTGCATGGAGTTTGTGAAATTTTGTGATGAATTTTTGGTTTAATATAATATGTAATACGGATGTGAGAAGTGTGTCACGTTTATTATGCTGCGGTCTTTGGAAAATTTCTGTCATTCCGGATTAAACTACCTGCGTCCCTGGGCGTTACTCGTGGGTTAACTCTGCGCGTATGGATCGCTTGGTAAAACTTAGTGTCTGGATTTGAAATTCCCTGCGTCTGGTGAGTTCGATTTTAATAATTTGAGAGTGACTAGTTAATTGATCGTCTGTCTGCTTTTTATGTATGCTAACGGAACGCCCTTAGGTATTATTGTTAGTGCTCGATTTCTCTGCGGTATTCTCACTGCTCCTGTATCATCGATCCGTCGCCGGCTTACTTGGTTCTCTTTTGCTGCAGTCTTTTTTCTTATTTTCTTTTTATTGTAAAGACTTTGATTGCACTGTAGTATGATGATTCTTATAGTCATTTGTACTTTTGTTCTTGTTGCTCTTCCATTGTAAACTTAATAATAGACATTTTCGTAATACCATTACCAGCAGTACAGAGCGCAGAATTTTATTCTATTTACTTAAGTGCTATAATGAATTGGTCGGCGTACTGAGCGGATTCAAGTGTTTCTTGGACATTTAATTTTTTATCTTTTCTAGAAAAAGGAAAAATAAAGTAATAGCGTCGAGACGAGAGCGTGAAAAATGTTACAGGCTCATTTTGTATCGCGGGTCAAGGTTCATCGTCGTTGCGTGTTCAGGTTTTTTTTTTATTGCAGACAGTAATAATAAAAGTAGAACGAATAAGATATACGGGCTATCGTATAATGGCTAATGAGTAATGTCGCTTATCGCATTTTTTTCCTTAAAGAGGAAATAGTTATGACTATTTTTATTCACGTTTCACGCGAATTACAATCTTATTTCCTTGAATGTACTGAATGAAATTGTAAGTCAAAAATTCGAAATAATCAAATACTAATACGAAACTTCTTTTGTCATACAGGCATTGCTGAGTGGGAAAAATCAAGAGTGGACCACGTGCGAGTGACAGGTAAGTGACACCGGCGACCACGTGGTACGGAGTAGTGTGTCACTTGCTTCGATCACGTGTGTACGAAAGAATAAATATTAGTGTAACTAATGCAACAAGAACGCTGCATATGAGATATATTTCATAGTAATAAACTAATATAAAATTATTATACCAAAATTAATGATGGAACTAATAAGATCATGGAAGTAGTTAAGAAATAGAAGTATTGAACAAAGTTGTAGAATTGCTTGTCGAGAAAAGATTGTTAGTATTAATAAAAAATTTTAAGAGGAATTTATAGACGGCACGACTAGTCAGGAATATTTTGTATCATTAACAGCACTAAAACAATGTATTTTATTATCCAGCTTTGAGAAGCCGTCGCAGCACGAACAAGAAACAACCAGTGTTAACTTCACCGTTGAAAAGAACCGTGTAAGAAGAGGAAGAAGGAGAAGCAGAAGAAGAGGCGCGTCGGTCTTGAAGCAATGTTCAGAGCGTATCAGGATAGTGCCGTTTCGCCAGGGTATATTCGTGGTGTATAAATAGTAAGTGAGAGTGGTGGGGTTTGCTCGCGGGTGAAAATAGAAAAGAATGTTTTTGGAATCCAATTGGACTTGGTTGGCAGAACGATGGGGCAATATGGCCGACTTGGCCGAGCGGGTGGACGATCTGATATGCAGTTTTGACTCGGCTGGTGACACAACGATGGATACCTTATCGATGCTGATATTCGGCTGGATGTTGTTCGGTCTTGTGGTGTTGTGCGTTGGCAAATACGTGTACAATCGTTTTGTTCTACACGAGATCGGCAGCATCACTGGTGGTGGCGCGAGCAGCATCCCAGGCAGCAGTGGAACGGTAAGCGGCAGTGGTGCAGGAACGAAGGACGGTCACCTCCTGCACATCGGCGACAGTGTCGTGGTCGCCGGAAATGCTGCGAGCAAGTTCCTCATACCAGAAAAGGCCAGAGCATCGATGGGGAAGTCCAGCACGACCGGAACCTTAGGAGCGGCCATTGGTTCCGGTGGCGTTTCCTCGCAATCAAGCAACTTGGCTGGTTCGCAAGGAGCAACAAATGCCACTGGCTACGTACCACCCACTCCGCCGGTCCGGAAACGACTCACGAGAAAGACTTCCGGTCCCCTGATTAGTCCTGCCAGGAGCTCCCGGTCCCTTCACTTGCCCACTGCTACCGGTGCAGATCCTGACGCAGTGAGGTGGGTCAACGAGCTAATCGTCTGGTTGCACTCTGACCTGGTCATTCTCAACGAATTATTGGCCACCTGGGTCGCGTCCCTCAACGACTTCACCGCCAGCTCCGTAGAGGAGGTGAGTCATTTCGTTATCCGATGTTGCAATTTTTTCCTTATTTATTTTCATTCTCCTTGCTGTCGTTCTGCGTCTCGGAGAAAGAAATAACAGCTTCTACCTTCCTCGATCTACAATCGCTCACCCTTGAACTATATCAGCTCATTGGTTCCTATCTTATTTGTACAAATTCTTTTAACACTTGGGATCCTATGTGGCGTAACATACTTGGACGCCTCTCGGTACACACTAGCTACAACAGTCTTATTTTGTGCTTTGCCACGGACCTCACTAGCACTCACTGACTACCGTACTGAGCTGGTCTAGGTTTCTATAATTACAGAGGAAGAATACCGGACGCTTATGAATACATGGTTTAATTTTTTCATTTTTTAAAAATATTTTCCTACATCACAATCCATACCACAAGCTCATGTTGTGACTCGAGCCCGGTTGACTTTAGTTCATGAAATTTATCAGGGTAGAGCTCAACGGTCAAAGGTCGTCAATAAAACCACAGGGCACAACCGTGATTGGATTTCTTCACTTCCTAGACATAAATCTTACGTACATACATGCAATATATCTACGTGGTCGCATACGTAGTGACGGGTGTGGATCGTTTTCTTGGCTTGACCCACATTCCAAATGTGCTTGGCCATCTCCAGGGAATAGAAGGTTTTCATAGATTTTTTTATCCTTTCTCTCTTACCCTTTTTTCTCCTTCTCTTAACTCTTGACTATATCCGCTCTATACGGATATACACGTAATAGACATTGTGGGATTTTATCGTACCTAGATAAGCCGATAGATTCTAGATTTAATTACGGTCAATCGGATTGAATTGGATTGTTTGCATTGCTTTAGACAACCTTTGGGAAGCCAACGTGGACTCTGTTGGTGGCAGACTAGGCACGGCACTGCGCCCACTGACATTTAGCTCAGCGGCTCTTACTTTCTGGGAATATCCTTGACACGATTAAGCACTTCCGGTCATTACTCTTTCTGCTCTTTATCATTTCCCTTTAATACTTCCTGCCATGCTTCTCTCATCTTTGAGCAATACTTTTGGTATACATTGACTCAACCAATCCTAGTACAAAGATAGTCTATCCTTTATCCTTGTTTGTTTTTACATTCTATATTAATGTCACTTCCGGTAGAGCAGCTGCACCTATTAGATTCACTACACACAATGTTACTCCTGATGTAAGAATTACTAGATGGTCCATTAAAAACTCTATAGTTCTCAATGTGACGGTCCTTAATGAATGACATAAAAATTACAAATTTGCATAGACTTCGAGCGTCTTATCACGTAAACAACGATTAGAGAAACGAGTGTACGCTCAATGAATGATACGATGACTCAGTCGGAAATCAATAATCAATCCTCATTAATAGTCGATCAAAATATTGTTTTTGGTTGTAATCTCTCTTCTAACGTTATCTGTATCTTTTTTTTTTGATACCGTATATAAACAATTGCTATGCTGTGTCTGGTTTGTATCATTGGACTTGTCACTAGACGTAACCCACTAAACGTATTTTATGTTTCGCAAACGGTAGTGGCGACTACTGCCGCACTCTATAATAATCGAAGTGTGTCATAACTCACGATTGCCCACGCAGCTCTAATCGTTATCGAGTTTAAGTATAGAAAGTTCGTTATCCGAAGTCATAAATTTGAAGCACTTTACGAAAAGTATGCACGATTAATAATGGCGGCTTCTTTTCAACGGGCACTGTTTTATCGCATAACCAGCTGTTTTCTTATTCAACGGTCCTCCTGTGTACTTCCTCTCGAGATACCAAATACAGTTTGCACAGTGTACTGGTATTTATTTTTACGTAGCATGAGAGCCAAGCCAATGCTTGGCTCTTTTTCCAATTGTTCTACTGGGTACGTTGTATCTTTTTTTCGAACACGATCTTCATGGTAGCCTTTGATCATCATGATCAATCATCTGTTGAATTCATATGACCTGTCGGCTAGGCTGTAACGAGAGTTCAAACATTTAACAGCAATTTAGTATAATTGAAATATGTCTGTATTAATTAAGCTACCAATGTTCTAGGTTTCTGTACTGTAATTTTTGTTGTCGTCTTACTTACGCAATGGATAAGTCATCAGTTGTCACTGTTTTGTAGTTCATGACGTCATTCAGCTCCCACCAATCGATTCCACCCGCATGATATCATCATTGAATTTACAACGTAACTTCTTGCTTACGTCTAGTTCCCATGCTAACGATCGATTATGGTCACCCCTTATGACTGACGATTCTGTATTATTTGCTTTTGGCGTGATTCACTTGGAACTTGTCAAAATGTACTGTAAGAAATTTAATTATCCTGCTGTTAATAATAGAACTTATTGCTTGTTATTGTTAACATTCCGTATTCAATTATTGTAGTTAAATCCTTGGCTGCTGTAACGATCGAATATAATAGGTACGATAATCAGGTCGACGTTGAGAGTAGCCATGTTGAAAACAATATTGTCGTTCTTGTCGAATTGTCCGATTCAATTTATCCGAGGCTCAATTAAAAAGCAATGGATAGAGTATGAAATTGAACGATAGCAAGAGGATAACTTTGTATTTACGTCGTTTCTATGAATCCACAAGGAATAAAGTAATCCTGAAGAATATTTTGAATTCAGCGTGCTGCGAAGACGTTAATGTCGTATTCGAGGTTATGTCCATTATCAACGTTCACTTTTTGGTGGAAGCGGCGAAAATTTCGTCACTCGTTGTCAGCGACCTCGTGGCGTTCCACAGCTGACGTCATCATTGCCGAAATAGCTCTCACGTAAACTGCTATTGCACGTGAACATTACCCATAACGCCGATTAACCTGCTTTCGACTGTGCGGCCCGCGTGAACTGGCCGTTGCGCGTTTGAAATTCAGGAACTTCGATCGCGTCTACCGTACCTCGTGATAAAAGTCTGAGAGTCTAGTAACGCGACGAAACTTTCCAGGATTCTCGAACCGTTTGATCTGTCTCCTCTCTCTTTATTTTCTTTCTACCACCTATTCTTGGTCCATGGAGTGACTTATAAAAGAGACCAACATCATTAAATCGACGACGGGCACTGATTGACGTCGAACGTTGCGAAGCACTGCGTCCATAGCGTTGCTTCATGATTTTTACAGCTGCCAACCTGGCGCTTTGCCAGACGCAAGAAAAAGAAATCGTTATCGAGAGACGCGCCTGTCGTGACTGAATAAACGGAAGGCGGTAAATTCAATTTTCTTCTTACGGCTTTTTACTCGTATGGTAAATCAAATTAGTATCTTTTTTAATTGTATCCTTCAAACTGTAATTAAAACCCTACGATTCTCCTGTTATTAGGTAGCGAACTGTGTATATACGTGCCTCGTTGTTTATTACTCACACGATACTAATTGTTCAATCGAAAATTAACTTATCATACGTTTGGATAGTCGCGACTATGTTTAGGTCTTAGGGATTTGGAAATTTAGTATGTTATTATATTATTTACATATTTTCAGATCGTTCTCGTCGTATAGAATGACACGCGATTAGACGCAACTGCTAAATAGTAACGAAGCATCCGCGGGTCAGTAACATCGCTAATCGTTCTCATTCATAAACAAATTACTCATCGAGCAAGAATAAAGCTTGCGTAATATGTTGTACTGTACTGGAGTATCTTAAGTGGATTTTCTTATTACTTCTTATTTATATATATATATATATATATATATATATTCGCATCTTGTTTATTGTGTTTTAGCATGGAGTCGGCGTGGAATTCGTACGAGTACTACCTGAGACGCACTCGCCGAATTTGTCGAATATCTTTTGCGAGTGCGACTCCAAGGATGACGTGGTGAGTGTACAGGATATTTATATACAATATTGATCTATAAGATATTGATCGAAATCCTCTGTATTCGATGGGCTAAGCGTCATCAAGATATCTTTGGAGAATTATGCGAATTGAGTGGGATATAATAGGATAGCAGAGATACGATCTCTTCTTTGTCTTTTCAAATTTTCTATACATGCTGCGAGTACGAGAGAGACGAACTTATTGATACTTACGCGTGTAAGAGAGAGACATGTATGGCGGTCTTAAATATTTTTAATTGAAAGATAACCTCTCTCAAGCTAGCTGTCTCACGAGGAATCTTTGGACGTTCCTAACTCTTTTATTATATTCGTAAATACAGTGATTGCTCAGAATCTAATAGCTGTTTCGATTGCTCGAAATTTCCTGCGACGGTTGCGAGGTGTAAATTTTGTTCGTGCCAGCCTTGCACTGTGAGTATCACAGCGTGTACTCGGTAGGTAAGTCGTAGTCCAGTGCAATTTAGTTCGCGTCGAAAATTTGAAGCGCACATGAGAAACTTCATTCGAGCCTAACATTCCCGCCAATAGAATGCGCTCGTTATTACATTTTACCCGGCGAGCGAATCGAAAACACTATTTATAAAGCTTGCTCTATTGGATCATTCCCATAGCCCACACCTGATTTGAAAAAAGAAAAGATTTGAGAATTATCGTTTCATTCGACAGTATATTTCACTTTTTGTTACGCGCGTAAATACTTGTATGACGATCTGTCTCGCAGTGTACGATAAGTACAAAACACTTGAGAAATTGAAGGATCAGTCTGTCTGGTCGTACGGTTTGAAAAATTAATTATCTTTATGTTTTGCAAATTTCAGACAATAACTTGCGACTGCGAGGCTACTCCCGCCTTGCAGCTCAAGGCTTTTCGACAAAAGGGAGATAAGGTCGAAACCAGCCATTATCGCGTCAACGTTAATCGATTTCGAGCACGACTCAATGTTGTCTCTATCACTGAGAAACTATTGCTCGACGTAAAATGCGACGGGTGGCCAGAGGTGGGTAGAATCGACTGATACGTCACTGAGTGAAAGAAATTTATACTTTTGAAAAATTCTTTCAAGAAACTAGGATAATTCTTTACTTTGTCCTAAAAAAATTTACTATTTCTAGGTGAAGGTGTCCTTGGCTCCTGTAGGTACGATAAAAAAGGATCTGGATGAAAGTCAGCTCCAGGAAGTGGTGACGGAAATTGTTGTGGGTGCACTCAGGGGTACCAACGTTCACTTGAGTTTATCTCAATATCCAACTTGTCCAAGGCTATGGCGTGAACCGCCGCCACAGCTTGGATATCCTCTGCCAGTTCACTATGACAGTATGGTGGGTAGAACCAGCCTAAAATATTGTCTAGGAGTAAAGAAATTGCTAGGACTGGATTAATAAGTTGTCTATGTTGGCATTGGTAATCTTTAATTAATTACGACAGCGAACTTGATTAACTGCCAGAAGATCGATCTGAAAGTTTTCCAATGGACAGATATCAATGTTTGCTCATTGTGAATATACATCCTTGTTAAAAAAATAAGTTGTCGATGCTAATTATTGCTTTTATTGGTTATTCGTTTTGGGTTCTATATGTATATACACTGGAAATGCTTTTTATGCTTTTTCTACTGTCGGTTCTGACGTCTAGTTTATAATTGCCTTACTTGATGGATATCAGCGTCGTGAAGGTTCAGTTTAAGGAAATCGACTTCTCTGACCTCCTATTTAAATTACAATCGCGTAGCTGTTACTTTATACTATATAGTGTATACCATGTGCTTATACGTATAATATATGTAGTATAAACTATGGACACAGTAAGGTAGTAGACTGTACTATGATTGGCTCACGTAAATTGCTCGGCAAAGTTCACTTAAGTTTCCTTACTACAATCTTTAATACTATAAGCACACTCAAAGTATACCTTGTACTGCCGTAATTGACGAACCAATTAGTTCTTTTGTATAAAATAATTTTTCTTTTTAATTTCTTTTAACCAAAATCATTGAATGTCACGTCTTTCTAATTTATCGTATTGCAACAATTGCAGCTGCCGCATCTCGTAATTGTCAACACGCTTTCATGGGCTTAACGCTTTTGGAGTCTTCGTTTTGCTTTTTCTTGTAGAACATCTCCAACTCAATGATACATCCCCAACAACATCCTCAGGTTCATTCGCAATCGTCTAACATGCAGCAATATCTGCGTGGCGAAAAACGGCTGCTAGTTAAAGTAGTGAGGGCGGTTGAACTTGGTGGTCAGGAAGGATGCAGGGAACCCTACTGCGTGGTGGAATTGGATGAGCCACCCCAGAAGAACCAGACGTGCATTAAAAAGGATACAAAGAATCCTGTATGGGACGAGGCTTTCCTATTGTGAGTTAGCTACGAAGATCATATATATATATATATATATATATATATATATTCTATGGAATATTCACTATTAATAGACACAATCATTTAAATTAATGTATATTTTGAAAACTAGTTGTGTTTACTATGGATTACTGTAGACTGTAATTCAGGACTATTGAACCACCTGAACATGGTTCTAACGTGGGAATAAATAGACGTCAAATGGACAGAACCATTTTCAGGTGGTTCAATAGTCCTGAATAATCATGTATACATACAAACGTTTATTATAATTATATATTATAGTATGCACGACATAGCTATTATGGATTTTTCCTTATAAGTTAGACATCAATTTGATGTAAATATTTGATTACAGCGATATCAGCCACAACACGTCTGAAGTACTTTTGGAAGTGTACGACAACGTAAACAAGAGCCAAAGATTTTTAGGATTGGGTATAGTTGGAGTCGAGGAGCTGTTGGCCAATCCTAGTCAGAGACAAATAATACCGTTACAGGCGAGGCCTTATGAACAGGACGAAGTCACAGGCACCCTGACTGTAGAAGTAAGCAATAATAAAGTTTCTCTCATGAAATTCAATCGTATCCAAAATGATTGTGTCAATTTCCATTGCAGTTCCTGTTCATCGAGGGTGCTGAAGTACCGCAAATTGGAAACAAACCATACAAAGTGAAGGAGTCGATTAAGCCCATCTCGCCAAGTCGTAGCTACACGCCAACAAATCTACTGAGCAACAATAGCCTAAACTACAACAATGGTAACAGCACACTTATCTTGTACGACTCACCCGCTCAGTCTCCAGGGGGTAATTACCGAATAATTGAATATATGCGAGGCAGTGTTACCCCTTTTTATTATACAGTGTGCACCTTACTTAATTTTTTTAAACTCATCTCAACAAGCTATACCGCGAATACCATGGACCCTTCAATATCAAGGTATCTGTTGCTGCAACAAAAGCAAAAAGAGGAATTATTGCCTTTTAAATCTGAAATCTTATACATTATTACTTCCAATGCATTAATTTGACAGACGAGTCTGTTATTTGTTAGTAAACACTGCAATGTTCATTGGCGCTTTCTGATGCAATTGTTGCATTAGTACTTTTGTACGTACCAATCATACACGTGTGCGTCACGCACTACTATGACGTATACTAAGGACGTTGCCAAAATTTACACTAAAGGCCTTGTGCCAATGGGTAACTGACCTTACGCAAATTATATTCGATGCACTCGGTATCCATATATTACGTACGTAAAGGAGGAAGAGCTTATAATTCTAATCCGAATATTAATGTCAATGATTGCTATTGAAATATACGTAACATAATGGCGTCCGTGGTGTTCAGAATGTTAACGCACTTCGTCATGATGCAGGACACGGTCCATCCAGAATGAAAAATCCTGTAGAAACCAGCACCAGCATGAGGGAACCCCAATAGAGAGAATCCAGTGCTTTTGGTTGTCTTCGTCCAAAATAGTCAAAGAGTCGCAGCACACAGCGGTAGTGGCTTGCAAAGTAGTGCAAAATCATATTTAAAGCAAAACTATTTAAACGAACAACCATTCCGTAGATAAATTTATAAAAAATGTTTTTTCACTTGAAAAGAAAAGGATTAGCAATATTTACTTTGCTCTTTCATTCATTCAGTATTGAGAGCACTATGAAGTTTTCCTTTTTTGTTTTTCTCAAGTGTATTAACCCCCCCCCCCGCCCCTTCCCTCTGTAATTTAGCGATTAACAAAAGTTGGTAATTTTTGTTGTTTTTATTAATTCGCAGATTACATGATGAATGGCAACAACGTTGATTCGCCGTACAGAACTGGACAGATGAATGGAAATAAGGGAACGCTGATTGTGCATAGCCAACAAAGGGTAAGGGTGACCGAAGTCGTTTTACTTGGAGAAAATTTTAGAAAAGGGATCTCGCGATGTCTATGCAATGGTAAAGAAGACGTGTGCGCAATTGTTAAAAGCAATTGGAGTTTTCGTGGCTAATGAGAGTTGAGTTTTCAAATGAACAACAACCTTTTACTTTGATCTTCCTGATTTGTTTTAATATGTTTTGTCTAATTAATTTTTTTTTTCGTGTTTGGATCTTTTCTCTATCGCTTTTGTTTTTTACAGCAACCTGAGCGGCAGATCGTGAAGGTGAGAGACGCCAATGATGTTGATTACAAATAATAAATGAGAAAAGGAAAAAAATTGCACATAAGCAATTACCTCTTAACAGTGAATGAGGCACGGTTTGCTCGAGCATTAAATAAATTTTTTTACTCATATCTATAACACTTTTGGTGTTCGGAGAAATTTTCAACATTTTCAGACAGATACGTCCCTTTTTCTTTTTTTCTTGTTGATGTCTTCATTTGGATGTTGCAGTATTCAGTTGATCATTGTGTACCAGCTAAGTGACCTAAATTTTGAAAAAATAGTACATTTCAACTGACATACATATTTTGTTTTTGTAATAGGACGAGTCTGTTCTGATGAATTCTTGCCTGAGAATAATTTCGATTTGGAGGATTATTAACATTTGAGTGTCGTGTGCATTTATTAATCCTGCAGGTCGCCTTAACTGAGGACGGAAGTTGGCAAGAAGTGTCGCCGGAGGTAAATGCAAAATTTAAAAACCAAAATGCTATTAACTATCTGCATGTGAAGAGTTAATGTTAAGTGTCCATGCATAACTTCATAGACCGAGCCACAAGTGTAAATTAAACTATCATACGGCATGGCATTCTTGAACTATGACTCACTACTATATAAAATATTTTTAGCACGGAACCAAGGATACCAGCGCTACTTCCGGACCGGAAAGCACACCCAATTCCTCCAACTCTGAAGGCTTCAGAGGTATATATAACGTGAATAATCATTTTCCATTACATTGATGCTACACATAATATGTGTACCAGCGATATTTCTTTTTATTCTTAACGTTTACGCTTTTTCTTGACAGAACGTGGAAGGACTCGAAGAAAACGACGTGACTTCTTCGGCACGATAAAGAGGCGTCTAGGTCGGTCGAAAACGAGAAGTCGATCCGTCGGTCCTGAAGGCGAGACCAATCATGAGGAAGCTCATTCCAGATCAATATCAGCGGACAGAGCACGTGATCCTGGATCTGGTAAATTTGAATATTAAATTAATTATTCAAAAGGCAGTTAATGCTATATGACAAGTCATGGTGGGAAATACTAATGAGAGCACACTGTGACAATAATAAAAGTAACCTTAATTATTAATCAACCAAGTACACAGACTGTACTGTATCCGTAGCATCTTACTGTGTAAAATTTTATTTTATTCTAATAGAGCTTTGAGAAAGTGCAATAGTGTGGTAATATAATTATAGCCTGTCGAGGTGTCTTACTATGGTATTTGTTGTACAGTGTATTATCCTTCTATCAGATTTCATTTTCTCTCTACAACACTTTTCTATGTAATATTTATGTACACATTTATTCTACATTCTCTTATGCTTGCGCGCATAAAACTGTCACGGCACCTCAATTCATTGGTAAGTTTGTCTTAATTTTGGAAAGAAAAAACAAATTGAACTAATCACATAGGCTGCTTACATCGACACTCTACTGTTCAAGTATTTTAATCGCACTTTATTTAATCATATGTATTATTATTCATATACAGTAGCCAAATTTTGATAGAATAGAGGATAACATCTTGTCATTGATTAGGCTTAACCTCAAAATACACTAGAAAATATTTCATCCGTTCTCATTATTCACATTAATCTATTTCTTATTCTTCTTCTTATATTCTTCTTATTCTATAGTCTGTCAATTTTGATAAACAAACCGGATCTCACAATATAACTTGACATTTTCAGCATTGCTGTCGGTACCAGGAAGGGAGGAACAGTCCAGAAGATCGAGTCTGAGCGAAGCCTCGGCAATAAGTGGCACGTCAACGAGAACCTACGTAAACGAGGCCTCCACTCTCGTCTTGGAAACACTTGAAAACGGGATCAAAAAGTATGTAAAAGGAAAATCTAACCCTAAAATGTCTAAGGAACGTGAAATTGTCGTCGTTCCATGAGTTTTACAATTCCTGAACAAACTGAACACTGATACATAATTTGTGAAAAATATTTTCAGACACTACCTCGTACCTTTGTCTCTCGCGCAAAAGAGCAAATGGAGGAAAAAAGGAATAAAACTTCACATATTCAACGACCACACGTTCATCGCGAAGCACATGCAAGGGTGAGTTCATCATTGATCGTCATACCGATACAATGGTGATGTATGCAAAGAAAAAATAATCATACAAAATTTCAGGGGCACCATGTGTCAAGTTTGCAAGAGGACGCTTGCTCGAAGATTGGGAAAGCAGGGATACGAGTGTAGAGACTGTCAAATGAAATGTCACAAGCACTGTCATGTCAAAGTTGACACCACCTGTCCGTCGTCAACCATACAGTCAATCGAGCTGTAAGTATTATTCGTTTTTTATTATTGCAATAAAAAAAAAAGCGATTAGAAATCGTTTCTCAGAAAATTATCTAAAGTGACTATAACCAACATTTGAATGAATCAGTCGCAATTATTGTTTGGCAGAGGGATTCGATGAGGATAATTAATTGTCTCGTACATACAGCAAGCTTTTGGACATGCTCTGTGTATTCAAAATAAGTATAATCGGGTAAAGAAGTCGGTCGGCCGTTTGCCTGTACCACCGGTTGGCAAACTTGACCGAGTTTCTTGATACGACACGTGTTAACATTGAGCACACATATCGTATATAGTTTCGATTCAAAACACCCATTGACATTTTAACACGTAACTGTGTAGAACTTGTTGTTCATCTATTTTATGTATCTTTCTCTTTCTCTCTGTCACTCTCACATGTAATATCCATTAGGCGTATAACATATTAGCTGTATCCATTAACGTGTAATATTAGTGAAGCAAGTTTCTAATGTAAGTTTCTTTTGAAATATCTGCCAAATAAGGTCCCTACTGCCAGTACTGAGCGAATAAGATAGGTAAGCTTTACGGAATACGAAAGATATAGTATTTTGATTTTATACAGCATTGAAATCTCCACATGGGATTATACGCCTATGCGACTATAAAACTTTTTTTTTTCTTGTTCTCCCTTTGAGTCCTTGCACTTGGTCACGTATTAATTCTCTATAATCATCATTAATAGGTAATACACAAGATACAAGGTTTGACAGACACCCTCACTCACGTTAGCAGTCATTTCTTTGTATCTTGTTTAACTTTTCTTGTATATACTAATTGTTCGCTCTAACACAGTCCTTCTTTATTTCCAATTCTGCTAATGCGCATGCGCAGTCTTACTTTGATAATTGCGCTTGCAGTGCACTTTGAACGATGCAACTCGATGAGCGAACGTTTCTGTGCTGTGTCCAGTCAATGCTACAATAGTGAAGTTTGAAAAACGAATTGTTACTGCCATAACAATAATTCTTAGCCTTAACCATATTTCGTTTAAAAATTTTTTATTGTATAATTTAAAATCACTATTGTCATCTTTTTCAGGACGTGCATCAAGAATCCGGAATTCGAGCGAAAACCATCGAAGCGACTATGTTAGCGAGGACTTCGCTTATACGCCACACATTTTAAGTAGCATGGCTATGACAAGAATCAATATGAATCTGTCAGTCAGGACATAGTCGTGAAACTGACCTACGGTGAAGACGACAAAAGGAAGCAAATAACAATTTCTCGGTGAACAATTGACGTTAATTTAGTTTGGTTGAATTCTGTCAAAAGTTGACCCATTCGCTTATTAGTAATACGACGGTACAGTTTCAATGAAAAGTTATTTATTAAATGTGAGAGATAACGAAAAAATTACTTTGACGGATTAGATTGCTGCAGAGCAATCTCGTCATTATTTACCGGTAAATTGTGATTAATGAACGGCGAAGTTTCTCGCGAATTCAAAGTTTATCTACGCACGCGTGATTTATGCGGATAGTACACGTACGCGAGTATGCACGCACATATTAATGAAATGACGCCTTTTTACATAAAATATATATTTAACATTTATCGAAGTTTTTGGAAAACTTCAAGCACTATTTCTCTCTATCTCTCTCTTTACACTGTTTCTACTTAATAGGTACGCGTAGCAAACACTGACCATTTCATTGCGCTCCTTCATATGTGAGATATACATATATAATAATTGTCTATGGAGACGCTAGTTGAAAGGAAAAAAGAAAGAATGAAAAAAAAAATCTCTATATACTAAATAAGAAAATACTTTCTTATATCGTTGGGAGAATTTTGTATAATTTTTTTGCTCTACGTTATAAATCATGCAAGAACAGCCGACAGCAACGGATACAACGAATTGATTTGTTAAAAATTCGTTTGTCGTCTATCGAAAGGTTTATTGCAATTGCGAATTTGGTAATCGAAAGTATACACGAATTACACGATTATATCCACTTTTTATAATACGACAACGTACGTGCCGTGAAATCTCCATAAGACAAGCATGAACGTAAAGTGAAAATTGGTGGGAGAAAAAAAAGAGCCTAAATTCAGTTTTTACGGTGACAACACGACAAAGGTGAAAAATAAAAGAATCGCTTTAATTTTTACGACGCGCTAGTAAACGTAGTAAATTATATGACGAAGAAGCGCGCTGACGTAAGGAGAAAGTAGAAGCGACGCGTGATATATTCGTTACGTCGAATGGATATTGACGATAATAATAAGTATAACAATGTAATATTAATGCATCGGTAACAGCTACAATAAATAAATAACAATATTAATGATTTTACATAGGCTGTGAGTGCTAAAGGATGAAGTTACGAGTGCGGATCATAAGGTATCCTACTGGGAGGATGAGTTAGCGTGAACAGTCTATAAGGGATAAGTCCTATGGCTACGACGAGATCTTTATTATTTATATATATTAATAATACACGAAGACACAACACTTAATATATTATCTCTACGAAGTTACAGAATTTCTTTGTCGATTAATGTTCGAATCTTAATTTCTAATAGATACATTAAGTTTAACGCGGTGCGATTTTTCGAGTAAATTCGTTTCTGCAGAAACACGTGTTTCTATAGTTCTTCTTCGTTTCGCTATGCGACGTCAAGATGGCGTCTTTAACGCACAGTAATCTCATTTTGGAAATTTATCTCAGCCGCTCTGAATTCTATTAATTTAGTAAGAGTCACTGGAACAGGATATAATTAGATACGTATATAACGAGAGACAGTATCAAAACAGTCAAGAACTCTGGTCACTTGCGCTTCTTACACGAATATATATATATATATATATGCATATATACACATACACACGTTACTATGTTTCGAGCGTTGAAGCAAAAGAAAATCAAAAAACTCTAAAAACGATGCTGCAGCTGTAAAATCACTAAATTAAAGTTCATCGATACGAAATACGATCATAGTGCCTATAGATGTTGATTGTTATGTATATTGTACGTTTATCATATAGAGAAGCTCTATTTATTGACAGTATTTCTGGTTACTCTGCGACAACTTTCTATCATAGAATCTCTCTAAAGTAATAACAAAACAAGTGCTGATGAGAATAATCTACGGTAGGACAGTCGAGCGTCACTTATGTCGAGTAGTCAGGGCTTATGTCGAGTAATCAACCACTCTATGTGCCTGTTGACCTACATAGACCAACATCTAGATGTCGTTCGCCTCAATATGCGCTGTAAAGCTGCGCAGTGTTCAATTCCTGTCAGGGTTCGCGCTGACTGCTTGTTTCTCTTAGAGGAGGGAACCATATAGAAAAGGAAGGCTTGGCGATGGTGGGGGTTAATTCGCGTTGGAAATTTGATATAAGTGACGCTGTTTAAATAACTCACGTTGGGACGAGTTACGCTCTACTGTGTTTGATCATACAAAAGCATAACGATGGACGAAAATTATGAGAAGCGCGTAGCTACGTAAAATCCGATGAATATAATGTAATTTAAAGATGAAAAAATATATTATGATCGCACACTTATTATTATACCATCATCCTCGATATTATAATTCCCTCATTTTTCTATATGTGTAATATTTATTATTTATTTGTTACAATAACCTACACGGCTTATATTTTTTAAGATTACTTATTAAAATCTTATTTATTCACCATCAGGTATCTCGCTGTGATCTTCTGTTTCTTCGCTCTCTGTACTAGTCTCGTGTATCTGAATCTTGTTACGTAATTTCTTGATGTAATTCTCGCCAATTACTCCGACTCTTACGGGATCCTCCACTTCCGGTACCTCGGAATTAACTTCTTTTATTGAATCTAGAGCAAGGATCATCCTCAACTCTACGGAGCCCACTTTCTTCACACCGTCGGTCAGTTCCGTAACGCCATGAGACTCTGAACGGAAAACTGTATCGGATATGTAGAATGTACTTGTATAACTTTTCTAAAAAAAATAAAAATAGGTATTAAACGAGTAATTATGCGACAGTAATGGCGATATATTCAAAATTACTGACCACGTGTGACTCCAAGTTTTGCTTATACATTGAATGATTTTTTGAAGTTTCAAATAAATAAATGTCATTTTGCAGACAGTCTTTTAAGTTTCGATGCTTTTCTATTTCAATAACCTTGCCACGTGGTTTGTGAACATTAGCAATGGATATGAAAGTGAACGCGGGGTATGTCTTTTCTTCATGTACTATTTTTCCGTCCTTATAGATCTTGTAAAACACTTCGCATTGACCAACAGTTGAATTTTCCATGACGCTGAAGTCATCAGACAATCTGTGCTCGAGAATCGTGCCAATACTAAATTGATTGGCTATTGTTCTGTACAAATTTAAATTTGCCGACGCGTTACGTGATACGACGAGACCACTTGCGCCGTTTCTGTCGAAATGGATTTCAAAGCGTGGATTTGTAAGCTGATCAAAAGGAACCCATTTTCCGAAATATTCAAGGTACGATTCGCATGCATTCGCCAATTGCGTCTCCTCGTTACGCATCAACGGATTGTCTACGACGCATGTCAATATGTCAGACTTTTTTGGACGACATAATAAATTCGCTTTCACATTCGAATAGAGATATGCATCTGATTCTATACGCTCTATCTGGCTCATATTGAGCTTAAAGTTATACTGCAGATTTGGAGACCAAACATCTTTCTCGGTGGGTATACGGCCGACTGGAGAACAAAAGTATAAATCGTCATAAGTATGTGATGAATTAATTTTTAAATATTCTTGTCATTTCTTTCCTCATAATGTATTGATTGTCTTTAAAGTGCTACTCACCTAGGAAGAACGGTATCAGGATTACTAACATGATGCTGGTGGATGATGGACTGATTAGTTGGAACGAATTGTGGCTCCTTTTATAGTAAATGGGATGCATTGCTATAGTCAGTTCATGAGGTCAATATGGTTTTTTGACAGTTCCCCAACCGTGCAATACTTAAGAGATCACACGTGGGTTTCTATAGGATCACGGAAATGTATACTGAAATAGAAAAATAAAATATATTCAAGTGCAAAACCATGCACGTGCATACTGTGTAACAAACATTACCTGCAGGACCACGTGTGGCTAGAAACATTGTTTTTCTCTGTCAAAAAACACATCGAACTCGTGGATCAACTATAGCAATAAAACAGTTAATTCATGCTTCATCTTGGTAGTTGAACACAATTTTCAAGAGGTTAAATATTATGTGATTTGTTTAACAATAAGATTATTACTACATATATTAAGCAAATTGCATGCATAAAAAAGTATGATATTGCTTCAGTTCATTATTCTCTCTTGCATTTTTCATTTTATATTATTACCAACAATGCATACATATGTGGTTAAGCCATCTAGCAAGGAGTAAACTATATGGTTTATTGAAGGTGCCTCTGCAAATTTTTAGAAAATTTTTATCTTATTTAAACAATTTTACTATTAGTGTAATTGTTGCAATCTTGATCAAATGTTCAGGCGGACGGAATGACGTGGAACATCAAGAGACTCGGTCGAGTCTCGCGCCAAGGATAAGCAACCGACAGTACAGGCATCGGCCAACCGAGACTCTTTTCACGAAGATACTCTTTGATTTAACTATCTTATGAATGGCTACACATAGAAAAAATGTATTGATATATGCATTATAGGATTTGAATATTTGCAATCAATATAAAACAGGTTGGTGCACGGGATTAAGGCATATCGAGAGGTCAAACGATGTGCTTTTCTTTGAGTTCCATTGTCGTCGACGTCTTTGCTCGTCCATTACTTCTTTCTGCCGTGGATGGCGCTAGTTGGCCACTCTTCTCGAAAGCATGCAAATATGTAAAATATAGTATGTCGTCTTCCGTTGAAACAGTATATACAGGGTGGTTCACTAGTAACTGAACTCCAAAATATCCCCTAGCAGATCCAGTTAATGAAAGATCTAGTTTTACGAGTTATCCGTCTGGTACGACTAGTCTGTTCGACGTAAGAAGGTACACCTTTGGGTAGATTGAAATGTCATCTTAGATGAAATTATTATTATTACATTGCGTGAGTAAATTTCGTTATATTTTTTAATTGTTTCTTTATTTAATGTAATTATAAATTGATTATATAGTCCTTTCAAATATAATGCACTTTGCATTGAAAACTACACTGTCTTTTAAAATTTGGATTTATATTTATGTACTTCTAAAAAACATGGGACCTGTATAATAATATCTTTAATAATAACATAATATGCTTTCAACATTTCCGCCAATGCTATATATTTTCCTGATGAACGATGTCGTATTTACATTGGCAATGAATCATGGAACATAATAATGGTAAAAGCCCAATAATATGTGTAATTTTAGAATATTATTCTGTCATCTATAAAACTCTAAGAAGAATATGTGAGCAAGTACTTTTAGACTATGTTTTTCAGTACAAATTGAAGAGATTTTCACTCTTTAATTGCATCTAAGTAATTTTCAAAAAGAAGAGTTGAATGTGAATGACGTATAGAATTTTATTTGTTAAGTTTTCACACTAAAATTGTACTGAATCTTGAATCTGTTTAAAATTTTAATAAATATGGCGCCATTTCAGTGTGAGCAGCACGAGAGTTCCCTCTTAATTTTCTAGTAAACTTTAGCGCGCATGCTGGATACACTGATAAAGAGATATTGTTCGGCCGTGGCTTGTGTCAAAAAGTTGTGTTTTCGATTCTACATCAAATAAGTGACGCATTTAAGTAATTAACAATAATAGTCAATGTCTGCGAATAACCTTATAGACATGAAGTAAGAGCAATTTTCAATAAGTAGCGGCGTAAAAAGGAAATCGTATCGCACAACGTGTGGCCTGACAAGTCATTGTCTATTTTTGTGTTAGACGGATCGATACATTTTTGCATGCAAATCTACTAAAAATAGATACGGAATCATCCCGAGTGTATTTATATCGCAAATGGAACGGTGAGAATGGCTTTTGAGGTTATCGCTTCACCGCGTGAACAGGCCAAGACCTGTTTCTGTTAGCTGACACAAGCTTTTGCATTTGACGGACCATCCCCAAGTCAGAAAAGTCCAAGATACAGTGATTCTTCTACAAGGAATATACATTTATTTGCAATGACAGAGGAAACTGAGATCAGCCAGTCCCTACTGAACCGGGTTTACTATGCTGCTAGGGATGGTATGGCTATTACCCTATATGCCTTACTTAGTGCCAGGTTCTCTGATCAAATCGATTATCTCATCAATCAGGTGAGTTATTGTTATTCAAACTGATCTCTTAGATATCTGTCTTACTAATTTATATAATGGTAACAATATTGTGTTTTTCAGTAGTAGTTTACTTATAACTAGATTGTAGTAAGGTTTGATTGTACGATACACATTTTTTTTGTAATTTGTTCATTGATACATTAGCTTCTTTGCTATTTTACTAATAATGTTGTAAGTTAATCTTCATGTTTCATCATTAAGAGTCTTTGGTCTAATGACATTGCATGTAAAATATTATACTTGTATGTTCATGCTATCTAATCATGCGTTTCTACTATTATGCCTTATAGTATTTAAATTACGCAATTCTTAATTTCTCTTCAATTTCCCTTTTTTATTAACAGTTCTAAAGCCAATCAATTTTAAGAGATCTTTTTCATTTAGTTTTTGACATACATCTACGTATATGAGCATGCATGATAACAGCATGTCTTTATGGAAAGATGTATTTTTTTCATCTACAGAGTGCCAAGGGTTTTCTAAATAAATATATCTGAACAATATATTTGACAAGTTGGATGGTTAGTAAATACCAAAATCTAAGAGCATGAGTATATACGCATCTTAACTATTGCCATTGGCATTTATCCAATTCCATCTACGCATGAATCTTCAAACAAAGGATCAATGGCTGTTGCCAAGCAATATGCAGAGTCATGATATCTTCTTTGATTATCACTATCTACTTACATTACTTTCTTTATGATACATTATAATCTTTCTCCATCTATATTTTATATGTTTTTTACCAAACTATAACAAAGTGTATCACCCTGAACCTTTAATCAGTGTTTTTCTATTATTATTATCTAAACAAAAATTCTATTTCCAGGAATATATTACATAAGAATCTCTATATTTTTGTAGCATACTAGAGCCTTATAATTCTACATTTACTCTATTACAGAAAGTCTTGGAAGAGGATGGACAACGATGTACCCCATTAATAGTAGCAGCTAGATACGGTCATGACAAGGTTGTTAAAATGCTTCTAGAGAAATTTAAGCCTGACTTAGAGCAAGAGGGTACTGTAAAATTTGATGGAAACGTAATAGAAGGAGCTAGTGCACTATGGTGTGCTGCAGGTATGATCCAAGAAATAGTTAATAAATAAACTGCACATATATATAACTTACTCTTACTATAATACAATAATTTACAATTCTCTATTATCAGGTGCTGGTCATTTGAATGTTATTAAAATATTAGTCAAAGCTGGAGCCAATGTGAATCATCCGACGAAGTCGAACTCAACGCCTTTAAGGGCGGCTTGTTTTGACGGTCGACTGGATATTGTAAAATATTTAACGGACCACAATGCCAACATACACATTGCCAATAAATATAACAATACATGCCTAATGATAGCGGCCTATAAGGGCCACCTTGACGTGGTGAGCTTCCTCTTGGAAAATGGAGCCAATCCAAATGAGAAAGCTCACTGCGGTGCAACAGCCTTACATTTTGCTGCTGAGTGCGGTCACTATAATATAGTATCTGAGCTCTTACGGTTTGGTACAAAGATGACAAAGAATGTCAATGGCATGACTCCCTTAATCGTAGCAGCTGATAGAACGAGAATGGAAGTTGTGGAGTGTCTAGTTGAAAGGGACGAAGTCACCAAAGACGAAGTTATAGAAGCGTACGAATTACTTGGCGCGTCCTATGCTAACGACAAGGATAATTACTGCATCATAAGGGCGTACAAGTATCTGCACGCAGCAATGGAATTACGGTAATTATTTTGTACAGCCAATGCTTTCTTGCACAAACAATCAGATCAATAAATAATGATAGATGTTTCCATTTTACATTTAGGTTTAGTGATCCTGCTAACATTATTCCTAAGAAAGTTGACGAACCTATAAGTGCTTATGAGAATTGGAGAGAGTGCGAGACTTTAGAGAGACTAGAAAGCATCAAACATAATCATAATGCTATTCACATGGAATCTCTTGCTATTAGAGAGAGAATATTGGGTAAGTAAAAGCAAGATATTTGATTGACGTCAGTTTTTTGTTGTATGCTATGGATGTGTTTTCATAAAATAATAAATGTTTGTTCGATCTCAGGAACTCATAATCCGGAAGTGCCACATCCAATAATATTTCGTGGGGCTGTGTACGCCGATAACGCGAGATTCGATAGATGTATAGATTTATGGCTCCACGCGTTACAGTTAAGACAGTTAAACAATATTTCTGTAGTCAAGGATCTTTTACGGTTCGCACAGGTAATACTAGAGCAGAGAAAAAGGCACGATGTCAATACGGATTTTGTGTTATTGCTAACTAACGGTTAATATTAATTCGCGTTACAGGTATTCTCTCAAATGATCCATGTGGGTGTTGATCTACAATTTTCCCAGGTGATAAACGTTTTAGAAGCGAGTGTTATTGAATTGGGAAGAAATAAGGCCAAACTCAAGGATCCTGATCCTGATCCTAAGGAAGATCCGGATCAAATTATTGTAAGTTTAAATAAATAAAAGCATAAAGCAACTTTAACATCTACCAAGCTGCCTAACGCCTGTTTAATGTATTAATCATGTTGTTTTTATTATACAGGAAGAAATGGAGTCTAATATCACGACGACCCTTTATATCCTAACGATTCTAACGACCCTGATGACATTGAATAAAAAAGAATATGACGAGGCTGATGTCAATAAAGCTCATTATTTAGTACATAAATTATGTGCGTTGCGCGTTACTCTGCGTGATGGACAGACACTTTTACATCTGGCAGTGAACGCCAAAACGCCAGTTGATGATTTTCATACGAATGACGTGTGCAAGTAAGTTATCGCTCTTATCATATGCATTAGCGTGATCAAATATCAAATCAACGCACTTCAATATCAACAAGAAATAAAATCTCGTTTTTTATGAGACTTAATCGTATTATTTAGAGGAGAACTGGTGTCATTTGAAACACGGTGTCGAATGAAATAAAATAATTTAATCTACCATCTATTGGTAGTGAATAAATTATAATTGCCTGACCAGGTGTAATGTTGTGTTAAAAAAAAGTGACCAAAATTTTACAAGAATTGTCTGTAAGGGTCATCGGCAATATTAATTAAGATATATTTCATTTGTGTTTTAAGCGACACCAGTCTCCCTTACTTATGTCAGTTTATTTATTTGTTCATTATTTTCTCAGATTTCCTTGCGCTGCCACTGCAAAGTTATTAATACAATGTGGCGCTGATGTCAACGCCATGGATAGTAAAAGAAACACACCACTTCACGTCATTGTTGGCTATCACAAGCCAATCAGGTAATTATTTTGAATCTAAATTTTAACTCTCTCATAAATATTTCCATTGCGTTATAAATGCTTCTTTCAATTCGTTAATCTTTATCATTGAATTTTCATTGCAGTGATTTCATGACCCTCCATTCAATTATCATGGATCTGATAGAAGCTGGAGCACACATGGACACCGTGAACAGTCGTGGAAAGACACCGTTTAACGCAGCAACCACTGGTGAGTAAATAAATACAGGCTAAATATAATTTCTATTTGTACGCTCGATACACGTTAACTTTGTATACAACGATATCCTATGATGTATACTGTTACTTTTGCTTGCAGGTGTAGCAGAGATAATTCTGCGCACTCAGACAAAATTATCCCTAAAGTGTATGGCTGCTAAAGCCGTAAAAACTTACAACTTATCATATTGCGGCAACGTACCCCGTACACTAGAGAGTTTTATCGAATTACACGGACCCGGACTTAATCAGGGTTAATGAAAGAGATTAGTAATTAGGTAATTAGTGTGGCTGTCGTTGATCGTTAATTGAAAATGAAACAAACGTGAAAAAAAAATGTATTTATGAATTTTCGATAAATATTCATAACGTGGGTACGTTATTCCACATATAATAAGCAATTACACGCTTGACTGTTCTGATAAATCAGAAAATGATTTACGCGGAATTGAATATTTTTGGACCGCGTCGTGGAAATGGTACATTGTTGTTACCTTTTCCTTTACTACTTCCTTCGCCATAAAGATTTCCGTCGCTCGTTTCTGACAGCACTCAGAGTGTGTTTGTACAAACAAAAAAGTATACAACAAAAAAATTAATTGAAACGTGAGCGCAGGGTGTATGAAAATATTGTGTACAAAATATATACCGGTGTTTATTGTGAATTATATTATATAACACGGGCTATTTAAAGTGGTGTTCCTTTTTTCCATCTCGTAGAGTTTTTATTATATGTGCAAATAAAGTGTCAGTGCTATATGATGTTTAAATACTGTGATATATTAAGTGCTTGTCCTTACATTTCCTCACTTCCAATCAATTCTACGAAAATTATATATTCTTATCATAAATTATTTTGCTTTTATACTCAGTATTAATGTGTTAGCTTGGTACTATAGTTTGCAAAAGACCTATTTTCTGTACAATAACAGAAAAAAGATTTTCATTTCATCCTACTTCGTCTGTGTATTTGCATAACCATATGAGTTTTGCAACAAAAAAGTGAGCCTACAATGCAAAACGTTCTTGCTAGCAGGGATATACATTGTACTTTACGGCAAAGGCGTTATGTGTATACTACTGCATGTATACATGCTATTCGAAATCATATAAATGAAATGAAAATGATTACGCTATGAATGAGAGTAACTGATACTACTAAGTATGGCACAAGAAGCAAACTTTAGTTATCAGACTACTATTTAAAGTCCAACAAGCACATGATTCGTCTGCAAGTGCTGCCCCTTTAAGCGGCAAGTTCTCCAACTTTAACTTTATCTAAATTGCAGATACCTGCAATAGTAACATAGCGATAATAATTTACAATATTTGAAACATATCGATGCACTGAATCAATCGTTCAATTCTTCCGTTACAATAAGTAAAATACTCGGCTTTCCTATAAAATAATTAACACAATCAATGACTGCAATGCCGTTTCCATGACTAAGAATAATTTTTGACAAATCAATCATTAAGATATACCCCTCAAAATAATATTAAAAAATTATAACAACGTTCGTATTGCAATATAAGCATGTATCAGTACAAATAGACAAACATTTTTCGACATTTATTTTACCAAAGTTTAGTGTAGAAGGTTGGCACCCTGCTGAAGAACAATAAAGTTCTTCCTCATTTCCCCTTCTGAAATAAGAGATCACGAAACTTCGAAAAATAACAATGCAAAGTATGAATATTTTTCGACAATAGAATAATTTAAAGTTCTTTCGTAGGTTTCGGCTGTCAATAAAATATACTGCTGTGCAAACTAATAGTACCTGCCTATATGCAACACTTGATACGACAGTGTCCATAAGGGTTGCCCTTATACAGGCGCACCAAATTCTCTAGTGCGACAAACAATTTCTAATCAACTCCAGGAATGTTGACTCCGATTGTAGGTCCTACCTATTAACGCATTGCATTAAAAATGAATCACTAATCAATATATTGAGCCGTGCTAAAACCGCATATGGTGCGACAATACCACAAGCGTTTCTACCGCTACCTGGTGTACCTGAATTAATTAATTTCAATATTAACAGTCTAATCAAGTCACATTCCTAAGCTGCTTTGCATCGTATTGCAGTGCACATATCGTGACACTGAATCAGACCATCTTCTGCAACAGTTTCAATAACAACTGCTACCTTTCAGGAATTCCTTAAAAAGGCATCACAGCGTCATCTGTGTACACGGTATTGAAATACGTTATTAAGGTCTCAATGCAACGTATGCACGACGTTTGGAATATTCAATGCCGTTTCCATACAACGACATCGATGAGACAAAAGCCTGTCGTGCCATCTACATACTATATTACAGTCTATCGCAAAAACTCAGCCTTTCCTGTCGCAACCATTCGAATTCCTCGCCTCGCTATTCATAGTGACGATTCACACTCGGTAACCAGGACGACGTTATCAATTCTGCCTGTTACGACAATGAAAACGGAAGAGAGAGTACGTGATATGGATGAACTGATGCAAGGATGGACGAGAAGGAAAGGGAGATAGAAAATCCTCTCTGAAGTAACCAACGTAGCTGCACCTAAATACCACGCAATATACTCGGTGCATCCTGTACTACCACGGGAATGCAATATTAATTTCTAAATGAGCGTAGGACTGAATGGGCCTGACTCGTGTCTATTGTTATCAACAACACACATAGCAAGAGGCGGATGAGGATAAAAAAAGAAATTCAAGAGCGTGGGCTCCTACAATTGACAATAAAAACAGTCTTGAAATTTACGTAGCAAGTCCGGTACTGATTTAGATTTTATTTTTAAGTACCCATGCAATAATCATACTGAAAATCTCGGCGGCAATAAACTAACTAGACCGTCACTTACAATTAGTTTCAATGACACATCTCTTTCCGTTTCTAACCTATAATTGAATCATATAAAAAGCCATCATTTCAACCGATGCAAATTTGACAAATCGATGTATCATCGCTGAATACACGTGCGCCAGACATTTTATTAGTTATTTATATCTTCAAAAAGAAAAAGTATTTTTTCACTTACAAGAATACATCTCAGAACCTTATCCGTTGCAGCAGTCGTCATACGCTCACTGCAAGGTCGTCATTCGGGTCGTCGATGAGCTGAATTTTATTCAGCAAATTATTTAGACGGTGCACGACCTAGCAATTAAAGGTAATTGCTCGCGTTGGGTCTACTGGAGCAAGCAGCGATTCCAACGAGCGACTAGGCAAACGAGCAAATGAAGAAAAGAAAATGTTACCAAGGGCCTCGTTACCCTCTGGTCCATTTCCATTACCCTCAACACTTCTCATTTGACATTCCTCATTATATTTCCTCGCTCTATATACACTCGTTATATTTCTAACATTTATTTATCCCATTTCCCTACTGAAAAACTAACTACCAGCGTCCCTTGGCAATCTTACTGACAGATTTAATCTTTAACCTACGACACTAAGGTCTCGTACTCACGTTGCGCCAATACACGCTCTTACCTAACTCTACTAAGGAAACTAGATATCTTATTTCTATGTCGCAAAAACAATAATAGTAATCTCCTCGATCACAACAACGGCAACAGTCATATTTTATTTATAAACACATTTTATTTCTTCGTATATATATATACGATTTATATATATATATATATATATATATATATAATTAATAAATGCTGATATATAATAATGACAATGAAATGCGTAGCGCCGAGCATAAAACGAGCAGTCGTATTAATAATTGTCGTATTATTTTCAATTAATTACTCTAATTACGATATTCGCTTACAGTAATTGGGTCTCTCTCGTTTATCTATCGTGTATACAGAGTGTGTCCTGTGTGGTGGAAGATGAGGGGAGGCGGGGAGTTGAAGGGAGGCGAAGATGATGGTAATGAAAAAGATGATGATGACGATGATATGACGATGATGGTGCTAATGATGATTATGATTACGACCAATTGTCCTTTCACTCTCTACAGAGGATAGTCAACGTATTATTTTAATTCTGTCATCATGATGCTCAAAGTGTGAATATGTCGAATGTATCTTTCATTCGCGTGTGCCACTACAATACAAGGAGTCAGGAAACATACCCCGACGCCCTAAGATTTCCAAAATGTAGATTCCCACGAGACAGATAGATTAATGTGAAACATGAGAATATTTTTTGAGACTCTCGATGACGACTGGGACACCCGGTAGATGCATTTGTGTCTGGTGTGTTAAAAACATTTCGTCCAACCCTCGCGCATAATTCCCTTAAGACTTAGTTGGTATTGTTCGTTTATAATTATATAATAATATTAATAATAATAATAATAATAATAATAATAATAATAATAATATAACCACATTGTAAACATATGCATCGCCCTAAGTATAAACAGCTCCACACACTAATTTATGTATAATTATAATTGTTATTATAATAATAAGCTACTTAAATACAATTTCTCTCTCTCTCTCTCTCTCTCTCTCTTACATTATCTCTCATCGTGATTCTCAAACGTTCTCCCATCTTCGTCTTACGTCAAACGACTTTGTTATAATCTCCTCCCAATTGGACTGTACTAATAATATTCTTAATAATACGCGACAGTCACGCGTAGAGCGCGTTAAAAGAAATGATCAATTCCCGCACGACTTAAGACTCATAACGCGTACCAAACACGCTCGTGCTACTATACACACACCCCACAAACACGCCACATATGTATATATATGTATACGGTAAGCTCATAAAGCGCGCCACCATTTTATATACAGTATATAGCGACGATCGCGCGGGTAACGCGCATGAAAGACACTCGGTAACGTGTATTTGTAGTTTTACTTCTTTTTTTTTTTCAAATAACGCAAGAGCATCGCACAGTGTCATTCTGAATCGAATCTAATCGAATCGCTTATACGACGTGTATTATCACCTTATAGCGTTGACTTTCGGTTCTGGCCAATCGGCGGTTATGATTCTCTCCGGAACAAAGAGAGAGAGAGCGCGAACTAACCTTTGTCAAAATTGTCTAATTAGTACTACGCGTGGCGCGCAGCGTTTCACGTGATACAACCTTCAATTGAGAATGACATGTTGCAGTGGGTCCTTCGATCAACGTTTACGTACACATGGATACGTGAACAATGGAATAGACGCACGAGCACAAGATGATGCCGATCCCATGTTAACATGCATTCCGCGTGAACGTAGACACGGATAAGGGACGATCCAGTCAAGGATGAATAACAGGAAACACTGAGCTGGCCGTGTCGTTGATTAAAAACGAATTAATGTCTAATCAATTATCTTTTTTCATCTCGTCGATTTTAAACGCTTAATTTTGTATCGTCGCCACGAGTGTCCTGTGCTTTACACGTATTTCCAATCTCTTACAATTCGTTATCTCGAAGACTCCCTGGCTCTCGCCATCTTTTGGAAGTCATCGTCAATCTCCTTACGCTTCTCTCCCTTAATCACACCCCTTGTGGTACGATCGCTACTACATAGTATCCTAAATGCACACACACACATACACACACGCTCTGGCACGTAGAAATTTTTAATATATCTTCGTCCCTCGGCGTCTCGAAGGGACTGGAGTGCCGTAACAGTACAGTGCAACTTGGCCATTTACTCCATTCACGTGTTTCTTTTTTTGTATCTTTCTTCTGGCCGAGTCTAACTTTTATGTATTCGTCGTATCGAATTTTAGTTGTTTGGCATCGAGAGCCCCTCGATGCTCGTCTGGGTAAATATTTTTAAAAAACGTAAAAAACCTACCGGTTAATTTTTTTTTATGCGATTTCCTTTATTCAATGGCAATGAGCGGTGACGAGCAACACCCTAATGACGTTGGGTGAGAAATCATCTCGGCGCGAAAGGTTCCCTTGTAGAATCTCTCCCACCACCCTAAGGCCCTGGGGATAATATCTCAATCGCACGAATGAAGAGGGGAGGGGAAATAAAAATATCCATCTGCCACGAGAGAAAAAGAGAGAGATATATATATATATATATATATATATATATAGAGACAGATAGAAATGAGGGAGAGAGATACCCTTAGAATAGACTCACTCAAATAAGATTACTAACCGGGGCCTCACTGTTAAATGACGATGAACATTCGTGGGGTCCCACCCTAAAGGGGTCCGTTTTATTTCGTCTCCTGCTTCTTCCTTCCTCGCAGTCTTTCAAATATATTTTCACAACCGCGCTCGTTGACGAGTGTACTTTCGAAATTCTGCTTCGCGCCTTTCCAAGATGAACGAGTTCGAGGCGCGTGCGCTCCGTAATTGCAAAGATAACAGGAGAGAAAGATAACCATCCCGAGAACAAGTAAAATTCGTGAGCCTCTCTTGGTTCCGTGGTCACCAATAATTTGGTGCCTATTGCATCCGTTAATATTATATTGCAAATATGTCAGCTGGTCTCGCGAGGTAGGGTGGGGCGGTGGCGGGGAGGTCGAGGGGAGGAACGAGGATTCTGCAAAAACGACTCTTTCTTAAGGTGAAGAACGATACAGATGGTTAATGACGAAGGGTCATCCCTATGGGTAAGAGGGGTAGGTGAGGGTCAGAGGGGATATTATCATTTGGGACGGTAATGAAAATGTACCAACGATTATAATATACGCAGGATTATGGTTCTTATAAGTAGAGAGCTCCTTTTCGATATTTCTCTCGCTTTTCTATTTCCTTAATTCCCTTTTTCGTTTGCATTCGATTATCTCCCTGGATTCATCACGTACGCTCATTCGCAGTTAAACACGCATTTATCCGTTATCACGCACACGCTCTTCTCCCCTCTCACCCTCCTACGCAAATACACACATACAATCTCACCCTTCATGATCGAGAAACGTCTGATTTTCGTTTGCTTTCGTTTATGCCCCATCTTGTGATTTCTACTTAACCTCTGTTCACATAAAATGTCTTATTTTCCATCCTTCTCTTTATCCTTGTTCTCTTCGACCTCCTTATCCTTCTCCACCTCTTTCTCTTCCTTATCAGACTTTTCCTTATCACCCTCCTTTTCCTCCTTGGATTCCTTCGTTTCCTTAGCTTCCTCCTTGCCCTCCTTCTCCTCGGGTTTCTCAGGCTTAGGCAGATGGGTATTCATCTCCAAGGTATTGCTGATCTCCTCCCAATCGGGGAAGCAGCGTTCCTTCATACGCGAGCAATGACCAACCAGATTCGGACAGCTCTCTTGCATGTAATCTCTGACGCTGTAGGGAACGTCCTTCTCTATGTAAAGTATCTGGGCCAGGTGCGCAAAGGCTACTACGTCCAGCTGGAAAGATAAAGGAGTTGTAGAATGGTTATCTCACGGAATTGGAACGCAAGCCAGTTCATGGAAAGGTATAAGCATCGTGTAAAGATGCTTTGACTACTGAGAGACTATTACCCTAATGTCCACAACCCAGTTAACAGCCGTTTAATATAAGAACTAAAATCATACTCTGTGTAGAGACCACGATGAAAGAATGAAAGCTCAATGGTACTCACCATGGTTGGCTCGTCTCCAAAGAAGAAGGGTTTGTCGGCGAGCATGTCAGAGAGGACCTTGAGATCGTCGCATCCGAATTGGGACACCGTCTCGGCGGTGTGAACGCCAATTCCGTGAGCCTTGACTTTTCGTGCACCCTGGAATCAATTAAGCAGCACATTATTAATATGAATAATCCATGCAAGACAATTTCACCGAGTCGACTGCATTACGCAGCTATTCCTGATGCATCATACAATAGGGAGTTTGCGCTTTTGAAAAGCATTTCAGAGTCTATTAATCCACACGGAGCTTCGCAGTAGACGCGCAAGCACAGAAAATTCAACCCTGACGAGACAGTCTGGTGCTCGAGGATTCTGCAATTACTCCATCCCCAGTGAATCTTACCACGGTGAGGTTACGGAATCTACTTCAGGGATCCAGACTTCTAGGCCCAACCGTGCATAAATATGGATGACTATGGTACGTGTACTTTGTCATGTCACAGTGTTACATGCTTACCTTGCGACCAAAGATGAACTTGAAGAAGAAGTTGAGGATGGCATTAGGCATGCGCGTTCCCAGAGCACGCTGAAGGTTCACTTTGTATCCCTTGAGCACGAGATCCAGGTTCTTGGAGCGCCACCACGTAATTACCCAGACAAGATGATGCTCAATCATGGAGATCATAGCGTGGGACACGCTACGCTGTTCCGTGGTGAGTCCAGCATCGAGATCCTTGTCGAATTTCTGTCCCAGCTCCTTGAGGATGATAGTGCTGTCAGCTATCTCCTCACCGTTCAGTTCAACGAATGGAAGCTGACCCTTCTTGGAACGGAATTTGATCTTGTGGTCGACATTCTAAAACATACAAGCAAAATAGTTATTCAATGGTCAGCAGTACTTCCAGTAACCAGCCTTCTCGAGCTGCTCGTGGTTTGTCATGGCAATCGCTGTAGATGCTGCGACGCAACGGAGTACAATAAAGAAACAAATTATTTTTTAGGCACGACCCACAACGGAACATACTAGACTCTGTCATATCGAAAACTTTTTATTCCTTGCGCTCGTATCAATTTGTGCAAGAAGTCAGTATGAATAAATAGGAAGGTAAGAACTAGAGGTATACGAATGAATTAAATAATCTGTGAACGGTAGCTTCGCGCCACTCAATTCAGAGTAGCCGAGTGGATGTTCTCACTCTCTCATTCTCTCTCTCTCTCTCTCTTGGATTTTCTCCTTCTCTTTCTGCATTCACGAGAAGAGGACACATAGAAGGTCGAGGGTATACAAGAGAGAAAGAACGCGAAAGAGGACTTAGGAGGAGTTCAGTGGGTGGGGATCAGATACAATGCGTGACTGCATCAGCCCAGGGCTCCTAGAGGAACAGAGAGAGAGTGTAAGAGAGACGGAGAGAGGACGATGAACTCGCGGTAGGCAGCTTCCGTCGCCTGGCAACGTGGCCAACGTCGCCGCCGCCGACGCCGGCGTCGTTGCCGGCCGTATTGATCGTCGCGACGCCGCCATCCGTTCGTCGACGCTACTAGGACCCCGAAAGGCCAGCCAAGCCAAACGGCTTCAGAAACCACGGACCCGAATCTGTACACTTTATACGTACTCTGTTTCAAAATGGCTTCCACTCAGAGGCTTGTGCCAGAGTATCATAGAAAGAATAATAAAAGCCTGTCGAACACGTTACAAGCATACTCCAAAATATAACACTATATTAGATTTCAAACTGGTATCCATACAGAAGACAGCTATCAGCCACTCAAACCCTACAAAACTGAGTATAACAACGTATCAGAGTACAGAACTAAATATAAGCCAAGACCGATAAGGTATACTTGACCCTAGTCTTGGGTTATCTGTAGACTACCTACCACACGTCACACATGCATTCTTTTGTACTCTCTTCATTCCTATACTCTCTTGTTCTTTGTTATTATAACCTTAATATAAAGATATGACTGATGGGAATATAAATTTAAAAATATATGGATCAATGTTTTCCACACAGCTTGTCAGTTGTTTGCGACGCCCAACAAGTTACCGAGCCTATTGAAACTGGCGTGAATCATCCATTGGGAGACCGTACCCCTCATTCTGTACCTATGTATTATCCATCTTTCTTTATGTGTATGCATACATGAGTGAAGAGAGAGAGAGAGAGAATATCAGAGTAGTAAAAGCACACGAACACGTCTGTACATAAGTGTGTCTAGCTCTGACTAAACTCGAATGAGACTCCCCCAACACAGTGTGCAAGCAGAATCGATTCTGAGATCAATAAACCAGAAACACGAGCTTCGTGCACATGTATATGGTAAGAACACAGGAAGTGAGTGAATGCTAGTAGATATGAGTAAGTAAGTAAGTAAAGAGAGTAATGGGAGGTAGTCAAGTGAAGAAAAAAAGGTGAGTTGGCCGTCTCTTCCCCATCTGGGGCACAGTACTACAAGTCTCTGTATTGGTCGTACGGTATTTCTAGGTAACGCCGGGAAGCGAGTCGATAGGCGTCTATGAATATTAGAAGATTATAGAGGTCTAAAACAACGGTGAAAAGGTATTATTTTGAAAGCATATAATACATCGTGAATTGGTATGGTAAGTTTGAAAACATTAGCTTCGAATGTTTGGCTGCATGAAAACGTTATGCGAGCAGACAAGAACTTTATTTGTGTAATACAGAGGCCAACGTTAGGGACTTTGACTGGGCTAAGCGCGAACGACGTTCGAGAAGTGTAGCGAGGAGGATAATAAAAATAAAGAGAGGAATAAAAAAAACGCATAGTAAAAAACATGGTAACGTATAAGAGGGCTGCGTGAGGATTACGACACATCTGTGAGACACGTGGTTCGGTTCAGCAGCCGGAATGGAAAGGCCTGTTACTTCTACCGAAAGATGTTATAATATTCATACGCTGGCCATGAGATTTCCCTAGATCCTCAGAATGTCACTAGAACGACCGAGCGAGGAGCATAGACGCTAAGCTGACGTAGAATCGAGCAATAAGCTCTATTCTGACGTTCAAAGATTTCAGGTTGAGGTGACTCGAGCTCAAGCGATGAGAGCTGAGTCTTGTTGAGGTAGGCTATAGCGAGCTTAGAAGCTTCTACGATTCCTGGAGATCACATCGATCACAGATGCATATACAGTATGCATACAGTACATGCAAAAAGTTGCAGAGGATAAAAATAAAACCGAACGTCAAGTCGATGAAAATCGAGAAAAAAAACCCATATGCATTAAAAGTTTGTCCAAAAGCAAAATTAGCGTAATATTAAAAAATTGAAATGCCTCCACCACATATTATCAAATAAAATTTTTAACAATCGTTACAATTCAATCCCGGATTGGAACCACGTCCGGAATTTTTTTAAATTGATTTTTCACTAATAATCAGGGCTCGAAAGGTATTCCGATACTGTATTGACATAAAAATCATTCCTTTCGATGATGTTCAGAAACTTTTTGCCGGCAGTGTACGCATGGCCAATGGTATACGCCGTTTCACATATACTCTACACGTGAACCATATATAATTTTTCAACCTGATGAGCTGCCTTTGACATCGCACTGAAGCTTGATTAATCTACACAAGTTTTAGTTACAGAGTAGAATTCCTGGTGGCTATCGTGTTTCCTGAACGAGGAGTAATAATGAATCAACATCCTATACGTGGACATCATAAGGGATCCCCGGTACAATCTAATCACTATGATTCAAGCTTTCCCAGCTTCAAAACGTATTCCCCATCAGTTCTATCTCTTCCCTGTCAGTTTGCGTAGGCAGCGAGATAAAATATCTCGACCACAGTGAATACTTCTCTTTGGGAAGTAAAAATAAAAAAAAATTCTTCATGTACCAATACCCCAGTCCGTTTTTCTATGCATCGCATGCCTATCTCTTTCTGCTCGACAAGAAAGCTCGATATCAGAAACAACTATGGTACCTATCGTTGTCCTTATCTCTATCTAAGGAAATAGTTCCCAGGTGTCTTCGTGCAACGATACTCGGGACTATGTTTACGACGACATCAGAAAGGAAGTACTAGGCACGTATTAAAGGAAGTATATCTGTGGACGGTGAGTATTTGTCCTTACTGTGAATCCATAGTAATGGCTGCCGCTTTTCTTTAGCACTTTAGCAAAAATCCATGTTAGAGAGTCGACGGACTCATTAGCAGGGTGATTAGCGTGTACGCCATGTTTTCATAATAACGAGAATAAGGGAGCAGCAGTCTGCAAGGAATAAGACGAGGAGAAACAAAATTAAGGCAAGAAAGTCCTCGAAGCGATAATGCATGAAAATTTATGTGGGGACACAAGTCAGAGTCAGTGTTCAAACAGTGAAGTCATTGATGAGAAGAAGGGGGTCGGGTTGTGACATTAACGCAGACAGCGCGTAGCGCATAGTACAATGCTTAAAGAAGGTAAGGAATGAGAGAAGAAAAAATATCTTCCGTGACAATTGACCCAGTGGAATTAACAGCGTAGCCACTCGGGCACGAGGTCATGGACCGGGAATGCATAGTTGGAATCGCGTGAGGGAATGCGTCTTTTCTTTTGATAATTCCCGACAGTCATGAGAACGGGCGTAGAGAAGTATAGAGCAGTAGAGTTGAAGCTCGAGAATGAGGGAAAAAAAAAATCGTTCTTGAGTCGTTTTTCCCATCAGCACTGTATACGAGCGAAGCAGACAGAATTTTCAGGAGACGTCGCGAGCCTGGCTTTCGAAGACCTGCGAGAAGACTGGAGGAGCAATTGAGAGATTAATTAATTAAGCGGCACAATGAGGGGGTAAATTGGTTATAATGCGGTGGTATGCTAGGGAGGCAGAGGAGGACTCGAGGAAAGCAAGAGGGTTTCCCGAGGCTCCTCGTAGAAGACGGAGAAGACCTGGGGTACGAGGAGTGGCTGATACTGTGATATACAGCGATTGAAGGGTACGGAGAGAGGAAGAGATTAGTGAAGGAGGAGAGGGGGGGATGGGCAGAAGTAGAAGAGAAGCAAACTTCATGCCACGAAGTGTGCTGCCAGTAACGTGGGCGTTGGCCGGCTCCGTCGATTACTCGCTGACTAATCGCTATACGACTTTCTCGTTGTCTTCTATCCCTCTCAATTTCAATCCTCGTCCTCATCCACCATCATCAGAGCCCATCCCGTATACCCATAAGCATTCTCGCTTGCCTTCGTCCAAGCTCCCCTCCTCCCTCTCCTTTCGTCTCTCCATCATTCTCCAACCATCGTGCATGCACTACCTACTATAATCCCCCTTTAGTTTTTCTCGAGCATTCTTCATCCACATTGTACGTTAAAACTCGGAGGATGAAGCAGACGACGCTCGCGCGTAACGCACTGGACTCTATTTTAAGACACACTGAATTTCACGCTCACAGGCACCTTCAAACATATCGTTAAGTACCCCGAGAGCTGCTCTTTCGTTTGTCTCCTCTTTGACTTTGTCCTTTTTACTATACATAGGAATAGTGACAGGTTAACCTCGAAATTATTAAAAGGAGCTTCGGAAACAGCGGATCCCGCGAAACCATGAAAATAACGACTGGACGCGGGTTCATGTTCTCAGATTTCGGGGTTTACATGAACGATGAAAAATCCAAGCTGGTTGACGAGAGTTGCAACCCTCGTTTTTTTTCTCTTTCGATGGATGAGTGGATTTTTTGTTTCTTTTCTTTCTTTTTTTTGTACGGAGCCACCCCTGAATTTTACGGTCCAGCGCTTGGAAAGGAAAGGCTGGAGAGCCACCCTCTCGAGGCCACCAACCCCCTACGCAGCCTGGGCGTGCGTGCAACAATATTGTGTGCCCGACGCGCAGTCGCCTGTCCCCACGCTATCTATGAGACAGACGACGTATTAACGAGTGACCGGGCAAGGGCGGTAACGGATTTTGAGAAACATGAAACAGAGAGAATCCCGTGAAACTCCTGTGACGAGAAAATTCTATTTCTGAAAGCTTGCGCCCCTTTCGGGACGAGTATAATAATAATATTCAGGAGAGCGCAGACCCTTTTTCATGCTTGACGATTCGAAACGAAGGGAGCTGCAAAGTTACGTCAGACCGGGCATGAAATTGTACCGGTAACATTACTAATGTACATTCGTCATATATTATGTAGATACTGATAGTTGCTGGTGCCGTTGAGCGAATTAAATGATACGCGCCCAATGCGCACCCACGCATCTATATTACGTGCAGTTTGACAATCTACGCACTGCTGTACGAGCGCTACGGATTTCGTATGTAAATTTCCTTCAGCCCCTCTCGTCCCCCATTTTCTCTCGCCGCGCGTCTCATGACGTTTCATGAATACTGATTTACCACCACGGGCTTATCGGACGGCGACATCTTGGCTCGCAAGAGAGACGAAGAAAGAAAGAGAGTCAGAGTCGCATATAGGAAGTATAGCCTCGTGGACAGGGTGGATGAAGGGTGATTTTCTCACGAGGGTCCCGGAGTCGAGAAACAGATGAAAGCGAAATGACACCGGGTAAAAGAGGAAAAAAAAATGTCTGAAAAATAAAGGGCAGAGCACGAAGGACAGAGACCGAATGTATGTGTACTACGTGCACCACAGAATATTTCAAGCAACGAGAGATACGGCCTACTTTCACGCTACAGAATCTTTTTCCAGAAGACGCCAAGGTGGACCAACTTTTTATGGTTTTTTTTATATACGTACTTCGCTACGGCAGCTAGGTAGATAGAACGTTGAAACCCGCTCGTGTTTCGCTTTGCGGTTTACCGTAGGCATTAGCGTAGATCTTTGCTTATTTCGCGAGAACTGCAAAGATGCAGGGAGATGCCACAGTGTTATTACAGAGACTCAGAGAGACAGGGAAAGACCGTGGATCAACGGTAGTAGGTGTGGTTATGGGTCTTTTGTACCGACTGAATGTACCACCGCGGGAGGGCCCACCAGTGTATACGCCATTGGAATCAGTGAAGGTCAGAGATGCGTGCAGCTGCATCGGGCTGCACTGGCTTCGACCAATGGTTACCCTTGGCTTCCTTCAGCCGTACCCCTTCGGCAGGCTAGCGTGTGGCCCCACCGCCGAGTCAAAACGTGTCCGCCTTCTTGGTTATGTCCAGGATAGGGGACAGTGGGAAGGAAAGAAGAGAGCGAGTGGAGCCCACATTGGCTGGTGATCGGGTTCACCAGCCCTGAAAGAACAGATAGTTTCCTGGAGGCTCAAGGGGGTTCTAGAATTCTAAGATCTACGCTCTAGGTATCCGGTGACCGTCGGACTGTAACAGACTTGAGTTAAGGAGAGTGCAAGAGCTTTTAAATAAGTTTTGTAAAACCTCTACGTTAAAGCCAGATAGCGTAGTACTTCTTTGTTGACAGAGAATATAAGAGAGAAAGAGAGACAGGAAACGGGAGAGAAGGAGAGAGAAAGAGAGTGAGACAAGTGGAAACTGACGACGACGACCCAACCCTCGGCTCAATCCGACGCGCTCTGCCGTCGCCAGAGTCGTCTCTTCTTAATCACCGAGTCACTCTCTGTTCGTTTTCCCTACCTCTCTATCTGCTCCCTCTCTCGCTCGTTCTTCTCCCACTACTCTGCGCAGTTCCACAAGCTCAACGTCTTCTTTCTCGCTCTCACACAGTCACCAACTCGATAGAACCCCCTCGACTTCCCTAGCCTGGTATCCTGAAGCACTCCTTCTAGCATAACCATAACTGCGGGGAACCCTGGGACCAATTCACCACGACGTTCCACCTCGCACGCATGTATATGCGGCGCGCGTATCCACCTTCCTACGAGTGAAACGAACTTTTAAAACGCTCCTTTTAAACTTTAAATAGCGCCCTTACACCAGACACGTTTTACGCGTCATCCTGCCAGCGATGCATAAATATTCGCCCAGGGCAGGGACGTCGCGCGCTCAGGATTTTACGTTGTGACTTGATACTTCCAATAACATCCGTATAAACAAAAGAAGGAACTGATTGACAAAAAAAATAACAAGGAGGAACTAATTAAACTCTGCATCAGAGAATTCCCAGACGAGGACGCACTACGTCGAAGAATAATAAGCTTGCTTTTTATACGACGAAAATAGAGATGTCGCTCAGCGTCGGATGACCCACGTATCATTCGCAATAACTCGTAGCTGATTAGCTGAACGTTCACTTCCTCCCCAGTGGGCTTCGACCTCTTTTGTTCAGGATACTGAGGTGATAGAGATGACGCGATCAGATTTCGCGGCGTTCAAGTGTATAGGATGAGGACGGCCAGAGAGGGAAAAAAAGTAGAAATGAAAAATCAAACAGGAAATGTTAAAACCTTAGGACGCAACTTAATGTTCTGTGACCGATAGGAGTGGTATTGTGTGTAGCTATACGTAGACGTATGGTAAATTTTCCTATAGAGCGCATGATAATGGCGTTGTACATGGTTAATCTGTGCTGGCTTTCACAGCAATCCGGTAAATATTTACGTAGGGTTCCGCGGCGAGATGGGCGCAAAGCTGCGGGATACATTGATTGCAAATCCAAACGTAGCACGACAATGCCATTGTTTACCGGGACGCCTCGATGAATTGCAAATGGTACGTGGATACACCGACGGATGGAAAGTTTGTCGTGCTGCTGGGTTATGGAGGCGAGGAGCAACAACTGATTCCTAGAACGTTTTATCAGCTATAGTACGTCCTCAGCGCTAACACTAGGGGAATGAGTGTTGTGAGGGACAAGAGGGTCTAGGATTTCAATATGAAAAATGGGAGGACTGGAAACTCTATCAATAATCTGAAGTTCTAGGCAGACCGTAATCGAGAGTGAGATATTATAAGTAGATTTACATACGAGGGACGAAGAAGAAGTCAGGAAAGTCAAAGCACGCAACGTCAGCGATAGACAGTAGTACAAGGATATTTTTAAAATTGCAGCCCGCGCTCGAAGCTGGGACGACGCAGTTCGCCCGCGAGATTCCATTGTTTCGGATTTTCCAATATCGATCACCGTCCTGTGCAAACTGCGGAAGCGACGGGGAAATGGGGTGCTAGGGATGGGGTTGCTGGAGAGCAAATGGAACCTGGGGAATGAGCATGAGAGAGACGGAGAGTGGAGTGGAGAAGAGTGAATAGGGGAGAGAACGCGTCCTGCGTCGGTAAAACCCAATACGCGGCAAAAATGTATTCCTACTATAAAATACTTCAGGCACTTAAAAGGGATTAACTGTATCCTGAACGGTGCAGGAGCACCCAGGAGCGTTGCCCAGGTATAGAATTAACAGTAAATATATAAAACTAAAGCCACGTTCAATAGGCTAAACAAATAAGTATAGACAGACATATTGGCAGGGTACTAACCTCATACTTGATGCCATTGAGCCGAAGCCATGTCTCCACCTTCAGACAATACGGCGACAAGGATGGCACCGTCGATGTCCTGGGAAGCTGATAAAGGTAGACGACATCTTTCTCGTAGTTGGTCTTATGGACAGATACGGATTTTGTTGGTGCCGATGTTTCTGGAGCAGGCTCGTCCTTCTTCTCAGCTTCCTCCTTCTTGCTCTCGGCTTCCTTGCCAGTCTCCTCCTGCTGTTGCTTGTTGTCCGGAGGCGTCTCGTCCTTAAGAGCCTCCTTCATTTCCTTCATGTCCTTGATTTCTTTAGTCTCCGCAGCGGGTCCGTTGTTTTCCGTCTCCGTAACCATGGTCATATCTCTTTGTCTCGATAATTCGAATTAATAATACAATCGCTTCGCACTGTGTCTTCGATTCTCCACGTTAACCGTACGCGCTCGATAATCTCCTCTTCTTCGGGGTAGTATTAAACCGATACTAACTCTTTCTCAACACGACTTGTTCAACGTGAACCCTATAGGCGTACTTCTACTACGCGCGCCGGTACCTGACGTTCTGTTAGCCGGCCGGTTTCTTGTGGCTGAGCGGTACGCAGGCTTCCCGGTGCTGAACATAGGATGCGGTGCGCAGAGTCCACGCATGCGCGAGCGCCACACCCCACCACCGCCGCCATCTTTAATTGGTCGACCACCCCTAGACGTACTGTAGACCTCGCCACAACGAAACCCATAGGACCTATGGCGATTGATCAGGGGCGAGAGAGAGAAAGAGAGAGGCTAGATACAGAATTCATTGAGAGGGAGAAAGAGACACAATAGATAGAAGCGAGGGCTGTCAGAAACCCGGGCCATGGAGCCGGCAACGCCGCACCCTGACACTCACGCACAACGCGAACCCCTTCTCTCTCCTCTCTCTGCCAGACTTTCTGTTCTCTTTCTCTTACGATTTTTCATCGTGCTACTCTCTTTCTCTTTACAGATATACATATAGAGATTCTCTACTATCTTCTACAAGGACCGCAATACACTTTCCTTCTGGCCGAGCTCCGATTCTCCAGGACGTGCTTCTATATTCCCGTTAGTCTTAATAAATTCAAAAAATTCATTTATCTCGTTTCACATTCATCCTGTCTATTCCTACTCGGCTATATAATCTGCCAAAAAACAAACAGACTTATGTATGTCTTTCCTCTAACACACCTACGGTTTCCCCTTTATTTTTTTTTCTTTTCAGATACCAAAAAAGAGATCACTCTCTGGCTAATGGATTGGAAACTATTTCTCTGCGTAAGTTAACCTCGTCATACTCCCCTCCTGTCCTCGCCCTATGAAAGCAAACCATGCTATTCGTTTTGGATCTGGAGATGATGGTTTTCGTAGCATTCTAGTAACCGGGGCGGCCGATGTTTTCACTCCCTGTTTATACACATCTACATGTGTGTTATTAGAGGACGAAAGGAAGGAAGAAATACATAGTCATATAAATGCAACCAGGACGAAAAATTAATGAAATGAAAATGCTAATCCAATAAGGGATGATTCACCGGTACTATACTTATTATAGAGATGACCATAGGTTAGGTTATACACAGTGAATATCATTAACAGGACACTGACAATCAACTCTCTCAAAATTTAGGGTGAATCCAATTTAGGATAAGAGTTACAAATAAATCAAGAGAAAATTATAAATAAGACAGGATTTTTTTTATACCATTAGATGTTTTTTGGCAACTGGGTACACCATTTCCTGAGATGCGATGAATATGCAGCAGGATTTATTAATCATTATACACTCAATATTCGTATAGCATAACAAAATATAAATAAAATTATTTTGTTGTCCAGTATTAGATTTTCTCTATTAAAAAGTATAGATACCTAAGAAACGACGTACGTGCCTGCCTATCCTAGCTGCAACGATATAATGGCGTCGAGCTCTCCTACGATTTACAATAAATCAAGATGAGCCTGTTGGGTCTCCACATACAAAAAATTAATGGGAGTCGGAAAAATCCAATCTATTGCCATTTCGCCATTATTGTATCACCTCTGACATATGCAGGAGGAAAATAAATGTCACTGAAAGGGAAGTTCTGAGGGTAAAGAGTCCGTTGGATTTCGTAGCATGACTCTATGTATGCATGTCACATCGATATATAAAATGTTTTCTTGTTTTTTCTTCTTCGTTTCATATATAAATTTACGAATACAAAGTCTATCAGCCTAATAACACCAGAATTTTCTCTAAACGCTTTCAGCTAGTAAACAGCAACGGAGAAACGAGGCGAGCATATTGCAATTTTATTTTTTTTCCTATTTTTTTTTTTTTCATTTCATCCACATATTCTTTTAATACAAAACTGTGACCAGATTGTTGTCATCTAAAAATTTTATTTACTGCCTCCCTTCTTTTTTCCTATATATATATATATCTATCTATATATATCATAATTCACTTTTCTTTCTAACGAAATAAGTATAATTAAGTATAATAAGTATATCAATAATCAAAAGTAGTGTATCGAAAGAAAGTCAAAAAGAAAGGAAAATGTCACGAAATTCTTGACAAAATGCTTCCTAGTATCAGGTATTGATATTATGACTATATCGCGCGACTCGAACACATAGTAGTCTGTTGGTTATAATTTTTTCTCTTCAGCGTGTCCGCTTAATACTGAAATGAAAATTGATGAAGTTGAAATAGGGATCATTAAAATGTCTAAGAATTAAAAAAAAAAATCAGTTACCTACTGGTCGCCTCCATAAAACGCAGAGGCAAGAATAATACTCGTCTAAACGCCAGAGTAATAATAATTCACGAATCGTTTCGCGGTGCGACTCTTCGTTGTCCATGAAAAGCATAGTCAAAAAATAATAATCAACGTGAGAGGACGGAAACAGAATATACGACCGGTGTAGTCCCAGTATACCGTTTGAAAGGAGAAGATAAATAAAGAGAAAGGAAAAAACAAGAGAATAAGTCCTGCTGTATGAAAGAATAAACGAGTCCACCGTGAAATGATGATCCACCGAATATAAAACTCAATGTAAATCTACTTTACGGTTCAGTAAAAGACGAACGATATTTGATTGCAAGGACAGTAACCACCTGTCGTTACATATATGTGTACATAAATATATATATACACGCACTATCGTTAAAAATCACTAGGATACCGATCTATCTAAACTAGTAATATTTAATTCTATAAATCTAACATTAATTAATCCCATCATCGCGTGTTTACCGCACTTGGTTGGGATGCAGTGCTGGTAAGTAAGTATCAACGAAGTCACCGGAAAGGGCTTTAGAAACGATTCGTAAATGGTCTCGGCGAACTTAGACCCCCTAAGAAGGGTAAGAGGGATAAAGAAGAGGAAAAGAAGGAGGAGGGATAGTGAAGGAGCAGAAGGGGGGTCAAATTAATTCCATCGCTAACGTCGATACATATTCTCGTGCCTAGAGTCTTTCGTCAGAGGAAACGCAACGTCCACAGAGTACAAATCTCGTCTGCGGCGACAGGAATTATGAAAGAACAGAGTATTTCCTATCTCGTATGAAACTGCCTGATCTAATTAATCAGTCTCTTCCGGTTCTTAGACATCCGGTGGACTTGGTGTGGTGGCGGTTATCTGATCCTGCAGGCAAATTCTCAAATCCCTTTCGTCCAATTCACTCTCGGTGTCGACACTGAAACTCCTTGCAGCCTGCTGCCCTCCAGTACCGGTCCAACGTTGCTTCCAGCTCTCTAGCCTCATGACCTGTTGACAGGAGAGTAATAAGAGGATGAGCAAGATCATCTTTAAGAACTTCTACACGATAGTCAAAACGAGATGCATTTTTCTTCTTTATTATTTTCAATGTTATCTTTGGCAAGCACTTTCAAAAGCTCTCATACACGATACATGCAATTTACAGTGTTGCTGATAATCACCAGTGCCTTGGTTACTCTTACTTGGATAAGAAAAAAAGAGTTGAGAAAGCATTGCGTATCGGACAAGACACACACATAATTATTTACACAAATAGACAGACACAAATCCAGCCGACTTGATAAGACGTACTGGAGTCAAAGACAAGAAGCTCTTGTCGATGTGGGTCACTTTCTTTAGTTGCAACTGCTATAAAAATAGCCCCAAGTGCTGCAAGTGACCATTTTATATAAATGCATTAGTCTGACAAAAACCATAATAATAATGATACAGTCTAAAAATGTCTATATAACAATGTCAAAAGAAGGCATGCTCTGCGCATGCAATATTCAATTGAATGACAAGAGGAGGAAGGACGGTGCAAAGAGCATAGACGGGCGCGTGCACGCAAAGTAAAATTCAAAAATTAAGAGACGTGCCGTGATAGGAAATAAAAACCAATTACAGGTCTGATTCATCATATTATACGAATAAGACAAAGAAAATACGATAAGGTTTAAAACGGTGCATGATATCTATCACTATATAGGTCTTCTCTCAGGACTCCTGGGTACTCGAATTGAATAGTCTATCAATAATAATAATATACGCAGAATAAAGAAAAGTGAGCGATGCAGACAGATAGATAGGGACTTACTCGAGCCAGCGCCAGGGCTCTGTCTCCGGGCTGGTGATTGGCGTAGGGAACTAGGGAGATAGACAAGATACCAATAGTGGGTTAGTGGTACATATTAGCCATTGAATTTAGCTCATCCCCATCTCATTTACTTCTTATTATAATTATATCCTCCCTTTTGACACAGCCGCGCTGTTCACAGTTCTACTGTTCCTTTAAATGCATTTTGATCCCCTGTCTCTTTGTATCAGTGTATCATTGCTTTCTACGTACAATGTGCAAACGAATGAAAATATAGCTAGAGGCCTTGGCACACGTAGAGTATAAAAATGTATCTCAAGCGAGAAAGAAGACGTGTAATGATCACAAAAATACGGAGCATCTCGTTCTGTCTCTTTGTGATATCGTGTGATCTTGCGTTTGACCTGTGAGTTTGTTCCTTGGAATTTCTTGGCTTAATTAATTACAATTACTGAGGCTGTGGGTATGTTACAGCGCGGGACTCAATCCGAAGCAGTATATAAATGTTAGTAACAAGCGTGGCGTGTATCATTACATTGCAGTAAGAGGTGCAATTTATACATAGCACATTTTGCACAAGTGCAAGTATAGAGGAACAATGGAACAATGTGGTTTGCGTATTACTTAGGCTGTGCGAAGCCTCAACTGGTGTTGCCAAACGCATATGATATAGTTAGAATATAATGATTGTATTTGGGAAAAGAATCCATGGGATAAACATACAAATGAATCATCTATCGGTATTCAGTATCTACGGATTACCGTCAGAATATAATTATATGGTATACAGTGGTATGTTAACCTATGAGTATACAGAGAAAGAAAGTTAAAATGTATCTTTAGGATTTTTTTGTGAGAGAGAGAAATGAACTTATTGGCATTTATGTGCGTTAAAAAGAGACACGCATACTTGCGGCTTAAATAAGATCAATGGTATTAAATTTTGTCGATTTAGCTATGTCAATGACTCATTTGTCAATGTTCGTAATTTACGAAATATACTATGTAATTACTGACTCTATAATAAAATTGAATGGCTCGATAGCAATAGTATTTTATGTATTGCACTTGAGCTCTGATAGTCTCTTAAAGAGAAATAAAAAGAATGGCTAGTGCTGGTAGCATATATGATCTTGGCGCTGGCAACACAGTTTGTATAACAGAAAAGACATTACAATAAAATTAGAAGATTCAGGCAACCTATGAAACGACTAGTGAACAACTAGTTGCAATAATAATACTTCTATTATATAAGAATATCTTGAGGCAATTGTGATGAAGGTACTTTAGCACTATGCTCTCAGTGTAATAACTTTTTTGTAGGTTCTAAAGGGATTCGCCAGATAGAAACTTTTCAAAATGCAAGTTCCAACTGCAAAATCTAATTTCTATTACGGTACAGGATGTTCTAGGTGAGAAAGGATATTATTATAATTCTACATTGTTCAATTGATCCAATAAATTGTCGTATACAGTGATTTCATATATTGACTGAATTTCCGATTATTCCTGATTATACTTAATTATCCTATCTCCAGGATATCTGGCTCGAGAAGAAGGTGTCTCACCTCTTACTGCAATTTCCTTGAGTATCGAACAGTACAATGATTTACTCGACGAACCTTTGTGTTCTCCGAGTCACTTACCTCGGCTTTCAAATCGGCCACCTTGTCTTGAAGTTCACGCACCCTGTCACTGTCGTCCAAGTTGTTTCTGAGCTCGCCCTCTGTGTACATTTCTTCGTTCTGCGTAGAAAATAATCAGTAGGAGAGTTAAGCGAATTTTGGAAAATTTGTATCTAACATTTTCATACCTTTAACTCAAGCAGAGAAATTTTCTGCGTGAGTTCGGCAACTTGTTGTGCATGCTCAGCGTCACGTATTCTAGCCATCATTGTCTCGTCTTTCATTTTTGACTCCAGATCCGAGTATTTATGTTGCTGTTCACGCATCTTCGCTATCAATTCCTTCTCCCTGACCAAGGCGTCGTCCAATTCCTCCCTAAGTACTTTTCCGCCTTCGTCTTGTCTGCGTAGCTGATTGGTGGCGACCTGGACCTGCGTCTCCAGCTCCATAACTTTCAGCCGTAGTTCCTTAACCTCGGTAAGTGCTTCCATTTCTCGGATCCTCGTGGTCATCAGATCTTCTTCTAGCTTTTGAATTTCATGACCACGATTTTCCCAGAAGAGGAGCTTCTTGGGGGTAGAATCCGGAGCTGGGGCGGGCTGAGAAGCACGATGCTCCTGAAGATGTCTTTGCCAGGATGCACTGAGCTCGCTGACTCTTTGTCTGAGATCCTATTGAACATTTTAAAGTCATAAAAATTAGTACTGTGTTTTGATATCCTATGCTTCTACGCGTATGTACCTTTAGAGATAGATTAGCCTCAGCTTCTCTAAGCTTGACGGCAATGAGTTCCTCCTGAAGATGTGCTACCGAGTTATCGGGAGTAGATTCTCTAAGAGTTTTCTTGTCCTGTTCTAATTCCTGAATTCTGGCTTTGAGATCACGGATAGTCGCATCATTTTCAGCCTCATGGAGTCTCACTTTGACTAATTCCTCTTGAAGACACTGCACCATCTCTTCCTTCTGGCAGAGAGCCTCCTGTTTTAGGGATATCTCATCAAGAGACGATTGTTTGGACGTGAGATTCTCTTCGAGTAGGATTGACAGCGATCTGAGCTCCTCGTGTGCCTGTTCCAGCTGGTGACTCGTTTCTAAATGAGTATGTCGAAGCGCTGCTAGTTCACGCTGCACTACGAAAGCCGTTTCTTCCTCTTCAGCACGAGAAACTTGACCTCTCACTAACCGATCGGCCAACTCGGCGGACTCAGCTTCCAGGAGTTCGGTCCTCTGTCTCAACAATCGATTTTCAGCTCTGAGCCTCCTCAGCTCAACCATCTCTTCCTGTTCTTTCATTTTTAGAACCGTATAATCTTTCTCCAGTTTCTTCATACGTTTTGGATTGATTTTCATACTATACGCAAGGTTCATCAAACCGTCCGGATCAGCTTCGGCTCTGCCAGGCAATTCTTTCTGGAAAAACTGTAACAAAAGAAGATTTAGCAAAAATTAATTTTTCCATGATATTGTAAAATAACACTGATGATTTTAAAGATTTTTATAACTCACTTTAAGCATCCCCTCCATGTCAAGGCTTAGTAAGTCTTCTTTGCCTAAGTGAAGCATCGCCAGGGCGACTTTGAAAATAACTTCCATCCCTTCTGAGAGAAAGACGTCGAAAATACGACAAGCTAAGGGCAGACTAAGTGCTGTTGTAAAAAGAGTAAGGAACCAGGAGGAGGCGTACATAGAAGTATGGAAACTCTGAGCAGTGAAATGTGCATGTAGCTCAGGATGTGTGTCTGCTACAAGATGCTCCAGTTGATACATGCAGACTCCTAATTCAGCCATACTTGGTTTGAACATGTCGCGCAGTCGATATTCCTGCATTAGAGCGACAAGAACAGCGAAGGCTTCCTCTTCCGGCATTTGCTGAATCATTTAAGGACATCGTCATTATTATTATAACTTAGAAATTTATTTTATCTAAGTAACAATCAAATTAAGGCTTACCTGCATCAGAAGCAAACCAACGATAAATCCTGAGCCCTGACAGTATCCCACTTCTCTGTCATGTAAACTGTAAGCCTTCATCACGTTGAACAAACTCTCCTGGCCCAGACCGCCCTTTTCCTTAAAAAAATCATGTTCCGGGTAGGTCCTGGCAATGTCCCGCTTGATGACTCTCTCGCAGGCGGAAGTGGCTTTGATATATTCTGCAAACTGTTTCTTCACAGGTGAATCATGAGCTCCGCACAATAGCTGCCACACTATTCCTCTGAAAAAAGTGAATGAAGAATTTCACAATATTATTGACACTGCTCAACCTGCATATGTATATCTAGATTTCTGTTTCTTACCTAAAGTGATGGGGTATACCCTGGCGTACCAATTCCTTAACAAAGTCCTTTTTCTTTTTCCAATAATTATCCCAATCGTTGACAATGTGTCCCCAAAGCGTCCAGGTATTCTCCTCGCCATCGGTAGGCGTATGGCGTCGGGGTGCAGCGTCACCACTGCCCCCCGACGCCAGAGAGACCTGCGATGTATCTGATCCCTTTCTACTGTGATTACTCTGGAGCGAGTTCAGAGACTTGGCATCAGATTCAATGAGCCTAGAAGCAAATAACAAAATATCAAAAATCCAAATTCACTCTACAATATCAAAATTGATTTTCTCACTAGTAAACGATCACTGTCTCCTTACCTATTGGCTTCTTCCAGCTTAGCTAGTAGAGCCAGCTCGTCGGTGGATATGTCTTTCTTTGAGGACAGTGCCTCCTCTTCCTCTTCCTCAAGAGAATCAAGTGCAGCACCGTTCACGTTACTTCCGGTGGTACCGGTACGTGCGTTGGGATTGGACTGGGGCAAGGAACTGCGTAAACACAGGACACTCATCACCTGCGGTCCATAACGTGACAGTCCAAGCCGTCCTACTGCTACGCCTCCACCCTCGTGACTCCTGTGAATCCAAACCAAGTGCACATATGTATAGTAAAGGGATGCATGCACATCTGCACTTTAGACGTTCAGTAATGAACCAGATAAAAGCTATAGGATATTTTGGTGCAACCAGACACACCAGGCTTATCGAGTGGATGTACAGACAGCGTCATAAGTGTGTTAACACTAATTATAAACTATTATTGCATTTCTTACATTATTCAAACTTTCTTCAACACAATCTTCTGTTACAGAGAATGTACTTTGCAGTATACTTTACAGTGAACATGCTTCGCCCTAGCCAGTAGACTGACACAATAAACTGAAACGTCCAGTATTTTTATGAATTCTGCACACTTCCCAGAGTTACTCGTTCACTGCTGCTCTAGCTCCTGGCGTAGGCGTATCGAGCTTAATTCTATCCTTCCATAAACATTATACCCATGAGAATTCTATTTTCGTCATTTTACAGAACCTCTAGTAGCAAGTGAGTATACAAGTAGTCAAGGCAGGAGCGACCTAGTTCACTGCTTGAATGTTACTGGAACAAAGCTCTTACATTGTTCAAGTATGGCATAAGGTCTCTGTGCCAGTTCCCCAGGGAGTCCACCCCTCGAGGTTTCCATCTTTTTTGGAGCCAATTGAGGATGGCAAATTGCCTACACTAACTATAAGTCATCCTTGACGCGCGCCCTTACTCATTTTACCTATGTATATCACCCTATAGATATTCTACTATACACTAGAGAATATTAGACTCAGAATGGATCCCTTTATGGGATTTCAATAAAAATAGAATTCCTATAAATTTTCAAGGGATTATTTTACCTTTTGATAGCTTTACCACGTGTCCACCTCGCTGCCGCCGGGGCAAGTAAACCACGAAGAACCATCCAGACGACGCGGATGAATTATTCAAAATTTTATGAATATCCCAGGGAGCCACCACAAGATAACAAAATTCTATCCACTTATTATGTAATGTTAAAATAACTGGAGCTAAAGCTCTAATTTTCGAGATTGACAAACCTCAGTGAATAACTATTCATGAAATTGTTCCATGAACAATCACAAGCCTAAGACCCAATGAAATTTTTGAAAAATCATGTTCATCCCCAAAACACTCTTGTATAAATTTCCTAAAATAAATATACTCTTAGCACGCTATTACCAGAATTCCTGGAGACCAAAGAAGGGTCTCCAAATGATATACGAGGAACAGTCAGCCCCTATTTTTTAAATAACAAAACGATCCAAGCCACCAGAACTCTCGGGACAATAAGACTACCAGAATTCAGTTTTCCCTAGGAGATGATTCCCCCCAAAAAAAGGATGTCACTTCGAAAAAAGTTAACAAGATCCAAATACTGTTTCCAAACAGAACTATAAGAGTAATGGATGTAATAACGCATTGGCGTAGGCAGCACTCATGGATTCTTGTCGCGCACTGTCGTAGGAAGAACAGGAATGGTTTGAGGGTCGATGGAGCTCGCGCAGGGCCAGATCATCCCCTGCGCGGCGACCTCCATTCCAATTCCAGTGTGAAAAAGTACCAAGTCCGTCCACGACCTATACATAGCCTTCACGAGCCATGGAAACGTTTTTCTAACCTGTTGAAAATAATTTCCTAATGTAACATTCATATGATACAACCATAAGGCCTCTTGATCCACGTGTATAAATAATGTACTCGTAGAATCGGCAAATCACTCGGATGATATTAAACGTTGCCAGCGTGACGAGACGGAAACCGGAATTCCTGTAAAGCATTAACAAAGAATCGTTCATGAAACACATATGCGACTTTTTTCGTAGAGAAAACACACCGAACGATGGAGCATAATGAAATCAATGAGACCAATAAAGGATTCAATACTGACCAGACCATGTACCGTATAGTAATTCCACTGATAATAAGAGACGATCCATGACTGTTAAATATAAATTATTACCAGTAAAAGGTACAGTCAGGTGCATGTATTGTCAGAGACAGATAAGCCTCTCTTCTCGCGTGTCAGTCGCACGCACGTCATGACAGGTTCTATACGGGTCTAAAAAAAGAGATGATAAAAAGTATCAAAGAACATGACGGAGTTTCAGAAAGGCAAAGTTGTATGAATACAGAGGTAGAACGTGAAGGCGCGAAGACCCATGTGAATTTCAGTAATGGGAAAATATCGAGCTGCTTTTCTGGCATTGGAAAATAGACGTGTTTCTATCTATCGTTCTCTCCCTCTCTCTCTCTTTCTTTCTTTGGCACGGAGCCACTTCCGATAATTTAATAGTCGATCTCACGAACTCGGCAACCTTTCAGTATCCGTTTAATACTGATAAGTGATAATTGAAAGAGCATCTAGAACGTTGAGGAGAAGCAGATAAATTCGTTTTCCGCAAGAGTAGATTTGCTGAAAAAAGATATTATTTATTCAGTGAAATTCAGGGACATGACAGATATTTGTTACGAGGTAGAAATGACGGTTAATTTCATGAACGTGAGTTAATACTGGCCAATGGTAATGGCGATGTCCTTCCTTAACTGTTGTTTGAATAATTGGAACAATAGTTAGACTAATTATTGGTGATTAGCTGGACGGAAAGTGGCGTCGCTGACGAGTCGCGTTTCGCTTGGTGAAACTGTGCTGTGCGAATTTCGTTTCGAGAGTTGAGAGACAATGGAACGAGGTAGAAAGAGAAGGAGAGAACGAAAGGAAGAGAGTAAGACTATACGAACAGGCAGGAGAACTCGACGATATTAATTAGGTGGCTTGGTCGTACCTGCTAATTAGCGTGTCCAAAAGGGGCAGGCAATGTGTGAATAGGTGTGTCGCCAGACGGGAAAAATATCAATGCTATTCAATTCGGGAATCAAGTGTCTCGATGATTTGGAAAAAAAAGAAAAAGGCATTCTTTAGAAAACACGGCGTACCACGTTGTACACAGAATAGTTCGCTAACATAGTCGGGCGATGAATTTTCATGTGATGCCGGTAGCCTACATGCAGGCGCATTTCTACATTTCGATTCAATTAGTCGCCGGTAGATGTCGACACTGCTGCTATGTCTACGAAGCGATAACTTTTTCATTGCACGAGGCTCGGCGTGAAGTTACTCTTCTATATATTTTTATTCTTTCAATAAACAATAAAAGAAATTATAAAATTTTTCTTGATATCTTCGTAATCCAATAAAACGATAAATTTCCAATTTCCTAAGTAGTCTCAGAGATGGCACTGCGTGCACTTGGAGAATAATATTCGTTACACCTTTGATTATTAAATGAAATAATTAAAGTTTAGTTATTTGTATAATCCGATGAACTCGCAAGTCTCTTGCAGTTTCTATTTTGCTATGTTGCTGTCAATGAATTTGAAATGTGGAAGAAGAAATGCACAGATAAAATCAAATAAGTGATAATGATAAATTGCTCGTTCAATCTTCCGTTGCTCAATGAGACAATTAGTTCTCCGTCGTACATAGCCAAACGCAACTCCAATCCCGTGTAAAAATTGGTAGTAGGTCAATTGGGAGATAATTGGCTGGGCTCTCGGCCAATACGATTCTCCGTCATGCAACAAATCAGTCAACGAATGCGGAGTCAGGATTCTGGTAACATTCTATCAGAGAGAACCCAATGATCCAAGCCCACTGGTTATTTCCTGATATTACTGTCAGTATCGATGGGACATTAATATTTTGACTGACCTCAAGGAAAAGCCTGAGCCATAAAAAGTACCATTATCTTATAAAACGATGATCGTCCAAGGTTACAATATTGGCTTATCGATATCTCAATGAGGTTAGTCTTTACCAGGTTTAATTTAATCTATAATATTTAAACAGCCAATGAGCATTGCCGTATTATTGCAATCATCGTGAATGACCTCGGAGTCAATTGTAGGTGTAAGAATGCAAGGCATTTCCAGCGTGGACCATTATAGGGATTGGAAACCAGTTTCTCTAGACTTGAAAAAAAATAGAAGAACAAAGCATCCTGATTACAGGATTCGACATCATTACCCAAGGAATGCGTCCATTTTGTTTGTCTACACACTGATTATACAAGATGAGCGTCGGTTGAGTCACTGTTTAGGATAGACAGAAATCATCAGAGAAAATCTAATGGACAAGTGAAATATTACTGAGAGTCATCAAGTAGGAGACCGACAATGCTTCTCATACACATTACCTAGTGAGTAGAATGACTCACAATCAGATAGATTCACACTAGTTTGCGCAACCGGTTATTCTGTATTTACAATTGTCATCTTTTTTTATTCTTTACCAGTCGCAGTTGCTCGAGTCATCAAACGATCATCAGGTGCCTGACGTAACGGCGTTCTACCTGTTCCGTGTTACATGTATAAATACATGCGTATCTACAGTAAGAGAGGTGAACAATAAAGCAGCACATCGTTCCAAACGATAAGCGTTCAGGCGACGTACACTATCCACGTGTTTTACCTATCAGCAACGACGCAAGGCCAACTAATGTCAGTAATACATTCACCTAGTTTTTGTTCTTTTAACACTTTTACTTTTTTAAACAGTGACGCGAACGCTGACTTGAATGGTCCATGAATTGGTGGGTAGAAAAATCCTTGATTGCCTCAAGGTAGGTAGAGAGAGAGAGAGAGAGAGGATTGTGTTACTTTCTAAAGTTTAAAGAATTATTCTGTACGTCCTCTTTGGTACTCATTTCTACCGAAATACTTCACGCCATTAACGAACAGTACGATGCTATGTCTTTGAATTTTATTGCAACCCTCGTTAAGAACGAATATTAGTCACCGTTTGTATAAGAGGGACCTACTTCTTATAATTTACAATGGAAGTAAGTTCATTGAATTTATTATTACGATACGATTGTAATTATGCTGGAGATTTAGTGGGACTACAATGAAAATTAACCCTTAAGATTTTCCGAGTTCTTTGGCCTCTCTGTGTTTCCTCCTAATAAACCGAATGTACGTAAGCAATGTCGGTACCGCTAGAATGTACAGACTATCGCTTTCGTACGCGTTTAGAATCTCTTATGGAGGTGTTGCTGGCAAACTAGGGAGCTGTCTTTAATTATACGATGAATCACTAGCGCGTAAATCTACTTTCGAACCGGTCTGAATATGTCTATTTCGCCATATTAAGAATCCCGTAAGGAATCGCTCGAATATTTATAAGGTATTAAGACATAATGGTGCAATGAAAAACCGTTAAATTCGAAACAGAATGAAGAGGACAAAACTAAACTGTTTCTTTCAAATGTGGGTGGTATAATAAAATACCTCAGAGCTGTGTCGTGTTATATTGCACTGGCTAGGTAGGAACTGAAAGGTATAAAAAGGAGCCAGTGCATTTAGCACATGTTTAGCAGTACATTCACCTTGTCTAGAATTTACGGTCAGTGGAATACTCTTGCCACAGCAATTTCGCCTGACCCAGCACATTCCTAATTTCTCTTTCAAGAATCCACAAGCACACTGCCACACTGCAGTTTACCTAAACTCTACCATTACTGCACTATACTTTCTTATAACACTGAATAACAAGTCTCTTTACTCGCAAAAAGCAACCAGTTATCTAGTTAGGTCCACGGTATTAATCCTAACAAAAATTTTCTCTTCATTCTCTTATGTAGGTTTGAATACTTTAAAGCGATTCTCAGTGCTCACATCAGTACTGAGTAACGAGTGTGAACAATTCACGTATCCTAGGGAACGGATGTGCCCGGGTAAGTTCCTGTAACGGTTTCTCGAAGAGGGAGTCTTACAGAGAGGTGAACAACCTCGACGACTGACATAATTTCTATGGTGATAATAATCTTGCCGAAAATGGTACGAATTGGTAGAGCCTTGGTGGTCAACAAACAAGTGTCAGCCAGGCAGACGCCCACCGGCAGCCAGCTGGTTATTTAGAATGAAAATTTCTCTCGACTCACCCTCACTGTAGCTTCCAACTCCAGCGGTATTCATCAATGTCTCTCACTCAGAAACAGCACTATCCGACTCTTTCTGATAATAAGTTGCGTGGATACTAATGGGAAACGGCAGTAACTCTAAATTTTTTGACAGGAATGCGCGACCAGCGCGTATCCGACTGTCATCAACTTTTGTCTACTTGTCACTGAACCTGATGCCTTGCGCTCTGTATCCTATTTGTTACTGTTGCTACAGATCGAACGCAACAGTACGATGCTCTAGCTCCCAACGGAAGTCATTGAATAGTACACAGGGCATCCAACATCATATGCCAAAAGTGAAATTCATTAGAGTGCATTATCTTAAATAATTTATGATAATTAAGGGAAGGTTTTGCCGTTTAAGTTTAAGCTTAGTTAAGCTCATTCTATAATGAGTTATGTACTTATTAATCAATTATAACTGTTAAATAATAGTTTAATTAAACTATCACTTATACGATGAGATTGGGCCTGAGTTTTTATTGGCATTTAATTGTTCTATATAGGAATATTTGAATAAGATTTTGATACATAATCTTTGATTGAAGTTAGAAATACATATGTTTTTTAACGTTTAAAGAACTGATCACAAGTTGGTTTGAATTTGGGCTATAAATTGTTCATACTTGAAAAATACTTTTACTTCTTTATATAAATGCCAACATTAATAATTGTTGTTTGATATGATATGACTTTTACCTTCGGTTATTATTAAAATTGTTTTAATTATTTATAAAGAGAGGAAGGAAAAATTTGCTCTTGTTCCTATACGAAATAATTTACTAGGGAAATTAAGTGGAACTGGAACAACGTGCGTTTTGCAATGAAGTTGGCAACGTTTATCTGAAACTGAGGAACGAAGGAACAGAAGACGAAAGAAACAGGGAATAGAAATGAGCACGATATTGAATAACAATGGCGGACGAGGAACTACCAGCGGGCTGGGAAAAACGCCTCAGCAGGTCTACGGGTGTGTTTCTAAATCAAAATTGGAGCGGACTGTTCGCTAGTTTTAACATTTCTGAAGAATTCTTCAAGAGAATTTATTTAAATACGTCTGTAGTTCATTAACAGGAATAATACTCCGGTTTGGGCGTGTTGCACCCATAACGGCCGGCACTTCTGACATTGCTCCAATATTTTTCAATAAGAACATACCTCTGTCTACCTTTTGACTTCCTTTATTTGTTAACCCTTTCCCTTTCCAGAATCCTCTTTCGGAGTCAGATGTTCCTCTCTAGAAGTCCTGTACTCCAAAATAGTTTGCAAAAATTCATTGAAGGTGCTCATTGATTATTGTCATCAGTAGAAAACGGGTCGATGATTCCTGGTTTATGCATTATGTTCGAAATTCCTTTCCTTATTGATAAAAATCATCACACTCCAATCATACATTTAATGTTTCCAATCTTGATATGGACCTTAAGGAGTCATGGTATCGTGTGGAACATTTACTTTCTTGAATGCTATGTTTTCTCTGTCAAGAATCAATGAATAGCTTTTATGGTGAATTATTCTGTATGGCATGTAAAAACGTACCAAATGCATTTTCACGCATTATTATAATTTTCATTTAGGTCAGCACTATTACTTAAATATATATACAAAGGAGAGTCAATGGGATAGACCAGACAAGCCCGCAGACCCCTTGGGAGATTCTAAAGGAGATGGACCAGAAGAGGTACAATGCTCCCATCTCCTGGTAAAACATTCAGGATCTCGGCGACCATCATCTTGGCGTGAGGAGAACATTACTAGATCTAAAGAAGAAGCATTGGAACTAGTTAAATGTAAGGGCCACAGAAATGAAATGCAAATTCAAACTATAAATATTTAAAGAGCATAATTATACTGCGATGTAACAATATTATATTAATATTTCTATATTTGAATAGCTTACAGGGAGCAAATCGTCTCAGGTAAAGCAACATTTTCAGAACTGGCTTCCAAATACAGTGACTGTAGCTCTGCGAAAAGAGGTGGTGACCTGGGTCCTTTTGGTCGTGGTGCAATGCAGAAGCCATTCGAACAAGCAGCATTTGCTCTGAAAGTAGGAGAACTCTCGTCACCAGTTGTGACGGACAGTGGCATTCACATTATTCAGCGTATCGCCTGAATCCACCTCAACTAGGCTGCAGTAAATGCTTAAAACAAAAGAAGAAAGAAACAGCCAGTAATGTTCGTTTTGTCGTTCGTCGTGGAACCGTCGTCGAGTCGATCATCCTGTCTCCGTCAGGAGGACATTTCTACCATATTCCAGGATGTCCTGTGACATTCCAGGATGCACGGCTGGACCATTGACTCTACTAATCAATTTAATTGGATCTTAATAAACGTTTAAGTAATCGTGCGTTTGTTAATATCCAAATTTACAAGAAAAGCCTCATGATATAGCAAAGCTTCCGTGATATAATCGAATATAATCTGTATGAATTTGCTTCCTCTATAAATTGTAAAATTTGTTCACAATCATTGTCAGGAAGAAAAAAGGCTTAAGGCAGTCAAGAAAAAAAATAGTAAACGGAATGTTTAGGAAACAAATAAATAATATCATGTCTGTGTTTATGTAAGTTATACCTAAAGCTAAGTCAAATAAATGCATTTACTCTGTTAAATTGTAAGTAGCTCTATGTACTCACTAATTAGGCGTCATATTACAAAATTCTTTACGTATGTAGAGAAGAGCTATATATCTACTTGAAACGACTTTCAGTTATCATTATTTACAATGTCAAAATTGTATTTTAATACAGATCAGTCCTTGTAACAACTGATAGCTCAAAATATTTCTACAAAGAAGTTGTGCGAATCTACCCATCATGTCTGATTTGATTATTATAAAGAATTTAATTGAAATTTTCTGAGCACCCAATTGTGCACATGTACCAATAATAGAAAACTCTTCGTAAGCTCATTCCTACCTATTACGTTATATTATTCGTTAATTGGTGTCATGAAAAAAAGTTACGCTCGTAACGTAACGATTTGACATGGGTTCCAGAGACCCACAGCACCAGTTAAGGTTACGATACGATGAGACAGGCGAACGCAATCAATCACTATCTTAAGTATTTTATTTTTACCGGGATCATCAGGTACGATAGCGAAATAACAATGTGCGAAGCTCGTTGATATCTATCACTGGAGGATCGATGAGCGAAAGTATCTAGAAAATTGTGTATATGATAATTAATGCACTGACGACAATGATGTTTATTGTCTCGTTAGCAGGCAAGGCCGAGAATTTTGTTTACTATATGTTCCAACAGAAACTTTTACTGTCGTAAAACTTGTTTTGTAGATAAGATTCATACGCGTGCCTTGACAATATTTTACTAACAAAAAATAATGATTGCCCAACCGTCTGATAAAACTCATGTAAGACACGCGCGATACCTACTGCCTCTCCGTCTCTCGCCACTTTTATCTCATTTTAAGTGACATATTTTTTGACTTATAAACAACAAATGAGCAAGAGGGTAGTAGGTCAAAGAAGGTTGCTAGTCAATAAGTCAGTCAGCTTCTCACTCAATTAATCAAGAAATAAATAATTTCATAAGTTACGCTAAGTCAGTAATTCATCCATAATACATCCAGCGCAGTATTACGTTCACTCTAATAGATAATTTGGCAAACGTTGTTGTAGCCCTATGAGTTAAGTGATACGTTACAAATTGAGATGGCTCTGCTGTCACCCTATACCAAAAGGAAATCCGCCACTCACTATCAATGAGTTCCCTGCTAGTTAGGATGAGCCCTCCTCGCAGATAATAGCCTGACAATCGCAGGATCGATTTCCCCAGGCAACAGGTGTTCCAGCAGTACACTTATCTATAAAACAAACAAGAATATAGAATGTACCGCATGTAGATTATTATATAATATGAAACAAAGAAGTAACGATAAGTAGAAACTATTAGACTCGAGTGAAGTAAGCTCATTATCATTCTTGCAGTATATGATTCAATGACAGTTTAGCTGCAGTATTAAACTATCAGTATTTCATGGTAACATTGAATATATTATATAAACTACGGTATACAGCAAAAAGCGCAACTACTGTATCGAGTAGGAAATTGCAGGATAATAATCTACGTGGGGTATTCGACATTTGTCAGTAATTACATAACTTACGTACGTCCATCGCCATTTATATCACAAAGATAACGGACCCCCTCGAACTGTATAGCCCAAATCATTGACATTGGAAATTCGCCAATGTATTCCAGAATCTCGTTAAGATTATACATATTCCATATAATGAATCCCTTTATCTAAAGCTATTTACACCAATAAAGAATAAATTATGGTGAGAAGATTTTTCCCAGATAGCCAAAAACAGCTCCTCCCCCCAAATATCCCAGCATATTGCCAACAAAACAGCAGCATTGCGTAAAGTATGCTGTCATTGTGCAGGCAGTATGTTGGAATATGGCGTGTTTGACTATTGAGTCAATTTGTAAGATTCTTTTTCTTGCAGCATAATAAACATATACAAATATAATTCTTTAACATCAAAACCACCAGCATAGTTTTTGGTATATTTAGGTATCCCATATACAAAACTTCATAATTAGAGTGTTCGATGGAAAATATATTGGCATATTCATTTCCTCTTTTATCTTGACAAAAGTCAACATAAATTCCATAAAAATCACTTTCATAATTCCAATAATTTAAAACAAGAAATATGAAATCCGTCATTTTTAGGGTTTGGTTCTTCTATTTCTGAGTATGGACTTTTTGTTTGTAAAACACCTAAGGAACAGTCACCAGAGGTGTGGTTAAAACGTAGATGAAATAATTATCTCAATTTATTAATTCTTCCCTTCTATTTCCCCCGTTTGATGACTGTTGTCCCTGACTAGACATGGCGTGACGTGCACTGCGTTGCGACGCTTCGCGTTGCCTATAAGCCGAGGTCATGAGATTACCGACAAAGAGGGACAAATTGCATTTTTATTAGGTAAGGTCCTTCTCATTAGAGCAATATAAGATACTCTTTATCCACACGCCACTACTTCTATTTTCATTTTCGCATTTTTTCAAGTGCAACACTTCTGTCACTACTTATACAGCATCACAATATGCCCTAATGACATAAGCGAGTTATCAATACGCAATACATATGCATCAGACTAATTGCAAATATCATAATAAATATAATTGGGACAGCAAGTAAGAGATACTTAAAGAAATGTCTTTTCTTGTTCTCACTCGCTTGTAAATCGGTAAGAACTGATTAGGTACCTAACGTGATAACTGGACGCTAACGAGATAAAATTTACAGCCGAATTTGAGTGTACGCGAAAAAGCCTATGCTAAACAGATAACGTTTACAGTTGAACTTGAGCGCACGCGAAAAAGTACAATTTCTATATCTTACTGTCTAACGCATATCGTTGTACGGCAGTCTATAATTACTAATCGCCAATAAAGTGTTGCGAACGACGCATTTAAAACAGTATATGAGATAACGCAATAATAGGATCGCAGTTGAGCATCAGTAATTTGATAATTTGATAATGAGATAATTCGAAAATCAAACTCTTCAGAGATATATACTTAGGCAAGATTGACTCTGTCGATACTTGTAACTGGCTATCATTGATTCCAATGATACAAAGTTACTTATAGCTTAAAGATTTTAATCAATAAAACGGGCGGTTCCCACATAACGCAAATACTTCATCAAAATCGATATTGAGTATAAGATTTCTATGCGTCTTAAATACTAGGTTTACGGATATTTCTTACAGACCTATCAAGTCGAGATAGGTATACCACATAGAGAATTTCGAGATTAGCAGGCTTAGAATAAAATGAATTTATATATATATTTGTGTCGTTAAATTGACAAAAGTCAGCATAAGTGGTAGGCGAGAAACGTACAAGGTTTCTGTAATTTTCCTTGTGAAATTCGAAATGCATCAAAGTGTATGCCTAAATCTAATGTTAAACGTTCCATAAGAAGTTGGTAGAGATGTCAATGAATTATTTGTGCTGTCTGGATTCCTATGTAACAATTTCAGTATAATTTAACATCGTAGTGACGAAACATTCGAATCTCCGTTAACAAGACGCCCATCCGATTGACACATTCAGATAAAGGAAGCGAAGCACCTTAAAGATTAGTAACCCACTTTTTCAGTAACACCCTAGAAAGTTGTTAGCGTTTCAAGAAGGCTATGATCATTTTATAATTTTTTTAAAGAATCTTCATAAATCAGTTATCAGTTATCACTCAAGCATTTCGACATTTGTAATCATTGGAAACCTAAAGATATACTTAGATACGTATTTGACACGAGACTCTACAGTCTCTTGATTTGTCACAAATATGATCAATTTGCCAAAAGATGACTCCCGCTAAAGATCATTATACTTTTAATATCAACAGTACCAGTCATTTTGTTTTTTGAATATAGAATTCCACGTCGCTATATCGTGAAATTACATACTTCATAATAAAACAAGTCATCAGATACCAGTCGCCAGTATCGCTTTCTTTCTCTGACACGTGCTAACACCCACAAGTCCGTCTTTCTCGCATTCACAGAAAAAGTAGGTAATTTTCGAAATCCAAAAGAATAGCTTTCTCCAAATATATTAAATAAGTTAACATCGATGGAAACTTCCCTCGTACTTAACAAAACATACTGTCAAATATTACAAAAGTGTTCAACTTGTCTGATGCATTTAAGTTGAACATCTCTAAGCAACAGGGTGTCTAGCATCCAAAAAGTGATGAGAGAAAGAAGATAAAAACATCTTAAGATGCCAGTAGCATGCGTCACTCGGCTGATCGTTCGGGATACCTTGGCAGAGCACGTGATTATGTGACATTTTTCAGATGATACACAACAAACAAGTCAATAGACGAGTATGGTCCCATTACAATTTCTCAAGAGATTCTTTACCGCTACGAATCTATTTAACGTTAATTTACAAGATTTTCTTAAAGACGAGTTGCCTGCTAAACGACACCTATTAGATTATCTTATCATGTTGCACGTACAAAATCTGCATGCATATATATGCCTATGTGAACATATATATACATAGGCATTTATACATCTGTTTACATGTATCCGTATTTATATGACCGTGATGCACCATGAATTCAATTAGAATTATAATCATCATAGATACGTATACATGTTGAATATAATTAATTAATTGTTTGAATAACATCTTCAGCTAAATTCACAGATAATGCACCAGACTATTATAGTATGCTTACAGAAAAATAGGAGTGCATGGTTTTTTCCTTCTTCTGAATAAGCAAGGTCACTTTTATGTCAGCGCTTCCACTTCCAATGTCGTTACACGTTAGAACTATTTTCCAGAATAAATACTGAAACAGAGGGAAAAACATTAGGAAATTACTTGGTGGAATATTAATAAAGTTCATTTAGTGTACATGCTTACTCGCCTGTTAAGGAACAAGTAAATACGTTGGCGTCAAGTAAAATTGATACTCACGTCGAAGGACAATATCTTCAATGTAAACATATATCCCAGTATTAAGAAAAATCTTCTTTTTTTTGTCCCACGAGATACGGATGTTTATCGTCAGTTTGGATTACCTGATGATTTTTCAAAAATTAATACAGAAAGAGTGTCAGGGTATGCCTATGCTTATTAACCAATCGTGCTTTCGGATTTTGACTGGTAAACCGGTATCGTCAAAATGACCATATAAGGTAATGCATGAATATGTTAGACTAAATTATTCCAGTTATCATTCGCAACTATAGTGATCTTTCAATTCACTCTATCAGCAGCGACAAAACTAGCGCTGTTATAAACAAGCATTATTTCGCGTCAACAGTGTCGAATTTCCATACGACAATTGGTCACATTTCTCCTCGTACATCCTAACGTAACCCAAGGACAGTGAGCAATTTTGTGGGGAGCTAAAAAGAGCCGTGGGATCGTTCGTGATCCTGTCCATAGCAAAGTACATCCCTACATGACATAGTGTCACATCATTATTACCAATTATCTATCAATTTGTTATACACAATCTAGTGCAGCGAGCCCGTACTCAATTCAATGAGATTAAGGGAAAAAAAATACTCAATCAAACAACTTTAAAGAAACGATGGTATCCAGTCTAAACAATTGTGGAGAACAAGTCTATCTCAAAGATTGTAATGAGTATAATGATGCAACTATTGAGTAGAATAAATTTGAATAACGATCATTTTCCTGCTGCTATCCCCTGTGTCAAGTTAATGGTTCATGTACCATAAATTGGCCATACACGAGAGCAATGAGTGTACACGATAGGTTGATACGTAACAACTTGAGGAACTACAATGTTAGTTGACTGACTAGGGTAGGATAAACGCATAGAGCGATAAATAGAAAAGTAGTAGTACAAGTGGGGTAAGAGGTGCTTTTCTAATGGTAATGGTCAGCTGAACACATGACGTTTGACGAACGTAGATGAGCATTGTGGTGCCACAGGGGTCGGGGGGGAATGGCGACGCTTGCGCCCGAAGGCCCTACATAAGTATCGCAAGAACACGCCAACGTCAGTTCACAAGTTATTTTATCAGCATAGAGTCAGTCTAGTCTCTCTGTGGCATTCTAGGTAAGAGAGAAGTGCACTTTTCTTCCCTGTGATAAAATCGATCGAACCTCAGCTGAAGAAGAAAGCGGCAATCCCGTTGACGGTGAGTGTTCTCTATATCCGACCAAGATTACTTGGGGGAAACATTATCCTAAAAGAAAAATAATAATATTACGACAAACAACATACTGATTACGAGTGTGATTATTTTATTCTTTCGACATTTTTATGTAGTTACATACGTCCTTTTGCCTCTCGGACTTCACGTCGTCACCTCGTGGTGTAAGCTCATCCATGTTTATTTAGTCTTAGTGACTTTCCCATACCACTTATATTGGATCCCTGCTTACGTAGGTTCTCAAACGGGGTTATCAAATCATTTTGGACCTTTGAACTCTTTGACTCTTTCTATCGTCTTGTATTTCTTTTAGGCGTTGACTTGATGCACTGTGATTTTGATGGTTTCTTCATAATGTCGGGCACGTTTTTTCAGCGCTCTGAAACAGATATGAGCATTAATGATTAGCCAAGAATCTATATGATGACCAATGAGTGCAATTAGCGGTAAAGAATTTTTTTATAAATTTTTGAATGTTCACTCTCAACAAAGCCATTATGAATAACCTTTTCATTCCGTTGTATTAAATAGAGGATAGGACAACACAAATTTCTCAAGATCTCTTAGAGCATCAGATAACAGGCAAGATCTTAAAAGAAATCTATGTCAAATTCACTTCTTGCTGTATCACATAATAAATATGATGATAAGTTCGTTTATCAATGATAGGGTTCGAATGACGACAGAATAGCGTAAAAAAAAAAGAAAGAAGGAAAATAAAGAAAAAGTCAAGCGAGGCAAGTGGAAGCCCTCTAGGTTCCAATTGGTCCTGGTATTCGGTTGATCAAAAGCTTCCCGTTCTCCAGGAAGAATCGCAAGTTTGTTTTCACGAGTCGCCATGGAGACTCTGATCGATTCCACGATTCATATTATGGCTACACTAACGGCAACTTGCAAAGTGCCCTTTTTTCTCTGCCATGTTCTCCTTAAAGTTCACTAAAATCCTATTCCTAATGCTCTCACCCTGTCTTTTGCTGACTTTTGAGGCCAAGGACCCACTGTTCCTACCGCCTAAATAATTTGCTAGCAAATAGAGCGCGTACGCCCATCTATATAGCCATGTACTGCTACAACTCACGAACTACTTCTGACACGCACCTCATTCTCTGAATTCACTACACCTCGACTCCCTCTAATTCCATTAATCCATTTTCTGCTTTTCTACGGTACACATCTTGCGGCATCGATCTCCATTGTTATCAGTCAAAAAGACAAATTTACATTAAAAAGTCAAACAATCTGACATTTGTTTTAGCCGAACTCCTGGAACACCATAAATTTTGTTAAAAACATATTTTTTTTCATATGAATAACGATGCATTCAATATTGGTAAATAAATTTATATTGTAATACTGAATTTTGTTTGAAAATAAAAATATCAAATAAAATTCGAGATCCTTGCGGAATTCATGCTCACTTTAGAGAAACTTGTAAATATGTTTACAAGGAAATCTAATTCTGAAACGTGGTATTAAGCCATGCAGAAAATTATAGTCGATAACAAAGATTGTTTGCCGCTGATAAGATTACCACAATGATAAGAACTACGAAAAGATTCTAGCTATGTATATACACTATTATCAGACTATAGATATACCCTAGATACTGAATAATGTCCATCGTGAATCATACTTTGTACATCCATTAGTCGTTTATTAGCGATATGCTTAAATGTTAAGATTAGCATTTAGCTGTTATCATCTATATTTATGAAAGTTTTATCATTATTTCAAAGATGAAATGGAAAATGTTTATCTTTGGAATACTCTGATATAAAATGTAAGTTTTCCATCTTATACAAATATATGCCGAATCTCATTATTAACAATAGTATCTATTAATCTTTTATCTATATAAGAGAACAGGACGATTTGAAAAATAGTCCCTGATGACCAGTGTTAGAGAGAGGAGGACAGATGAGAAAGTTAATGAGATGAGAGGAGAGAAAGAATCAGATACAAAAAAATATGTATCCTTGTTTATCATACAGCCTTGGGCTTGAATCTCGTCAAGGATCGATTCTATCACGACGCGGCCTGACACACGTCGTTACAAGGCTTTAATTTCCGATGGTCCGCACCTCCTTTGAACATCTCACTATTCTATTCTACATTTTGGTCTTCACTTGCTCCCTTCATCACGATCTCTCACTTACGTCGGTTCAGTACTGTGCGTAGTGCATGGATATGATTTACGACAGTCGTTCGACAAGTAAAATATAAATTTCATTCTCTTCGTCTCTCCGACGCTGATACTGCCCTTCCAAAAAGCGCACTCTGCCCATGGACTATTTTCTCTTATCTTGCTTCTTGACAATTTCCACGAAGCCACGCACATCTCTTTCATTGATAGTTTCGAGCGCGTAACGCCAATTAAAGAGCAATTAACGTACGGGTGCGGAACTCGTTAATCAAGACCAGCCTAATCCCACTACGTCACAATTAGAAATGTCGTTGTAAATATTTAGCAGGAGTCTCTTACGTTCTTTTAGCATGAGCGTATTGTTGACAGTAGGTAAACAGGTTGACGATATCCGTACAGCAAAGTCGTCCACCATTTTTCTGAAAAATATGCAGAATTAATAAACAAGTATTAGAAAACATGCGATAAAAGAATTTCAAGATTATCTTAATCATTATATAAAATATTTAGATGTCACAAACTTTCATCAAGTAAGATCGTGTCTGGGTATGACGAAACAATTTTCTTCGTCAAATTTCTGATTTCTATACTAGAGGACTCCTAGTACAGTGGGAAAGAAATAATCAGGCATCAGATTTATTCTTATCTGAGCTCGACATAATCATGAATAGACAATCACTTTTCTATCTAAAGAAATACCAAAGACGAATCCCATGCTTTTATACTATACTTGGTATCCGGTCATGCAACGGAAACAGGTTTTTGATCAGACCCTTGCTCCGCCTATACCCAGACGTATAAGTATCCTCCAGAAATCCTGGAAATTTTCTACCGGTTCTTGGAGTAAAAAGATCACATCGAAACTTCATCTCGCAGGGAGAAAACTATTGGTTTCTTTTTCCTTTGATTCACGATCACAGTTCCATGATAATTGCTATTCTGTCAATATTAATACTGGATATACATTATTAATTCTGTGAAAATTTATATCAAGGAAAAGCCTTAACGATATTGCAATCTGTCACAGTAGGGAAAACCTTGTGAATGATAATATAACAATAATAGCATCCATAAATAATTCTATGCGTGTACTATAGTGACGGCCTTGGCATTGAAACGAGTAACACACATAGTGATCGTACGTAAATACAGACGTGCATACATGAAAAAGCCTTGAAACGCCAGCGAGAAATACTTGGCAGAGAGTGAGACACTTCCTGGCTCGAGATGCGTCCCAGTCATTAGGAATCGATCTTGATCAGTCGCTCGATGTACTCTCGACCAGTCAATTCAATTGGAAATCTCGATCACTCAAAAGATAGTGAGTAACTCCTCGTTGACTCCTTGGCCCCTGAAAATATAATTAAGAGAATTTTTAATCGTTATATTATTAGCATGACTCAACTACCGTTTGTATACCATTCTAATCGATACCTTAATAATAAAGGAAAATTGAGCAATGGTACCGTTGGTATTGCCTCTGATAATCTACAAAATAATTCACGATAACAAAGGGTGTCCCAAGTTTTCCAATGTGTCATAAAAGTTGGATAAGTTCCATATAAAAGGGGTATTCGGTTAACATCCTCGACTCTGTGGTCAAAGGCCTTACATATGTTATTCGCACATACTATACTGCTTTATGTATTACCGACAATTACATGTTGCTATTGAAAATAAGAGTTAAATTTAGTAGCTAGGAGGAATCTACGAGAATATCAAAATATACAAAGAGACTGAGAAATAAAAAGATAAGTTGGAAGTGTTAGTAGACAATGAGTGTTCTAAATCTCTGCTAAATGTCCGGCCATTCTAGAAATAGAGAGCAGCCCTCTCCTAGCCGGCATAGAAATAAAAAATACTAAGGAAATGCAACAGGCATGGAGGTCAGTAGCTGAGCAGCTGAACAGCTGAGTAGATCCAAAAGCTGTTGGTAGCCATGTGCCAAACGGAATTCTAACACTCCGAATCTAGTTACACGCTCTGAGCATCAGCTGTTTCTCAAAGTAACTTATATGTATATATATAGTATCGTACATGTATGGTATGCGACCGAGTATTACTATATACATTGACTACGCTCGTGTATATGTATATACTATGCTCAATAAGATTGAATGATATTTTCTTTGGACGAGTAACGAAGCTCCCTGGTTACTATGTGGATGTTAGGGCTTCAGTTTAATCTATCATGAGCGATGAATACTGTAGCAAGGTCAGCTGGACATATTTGGTTGTCTCTTATCACTGGAAAATTCCCAGATATTCAGAGAAAAAGACAGATAAAAAATGCTCTGTGATTGGCAAATGCTGTTGGTTACAGCTCTTCTTTAATCATTGCACTAGTCATATCTGAGGCCAACGTGACAAAACGTCTCTCCGCTGGGGGTTTACACGATAATGTTATTTTTCATGTTTCTTTTGTCGTTATCATTTCATTGAACATTCGATTCGGAAATCGCGTACGCTACTACTCGAGGATTAAGAAATTATCGTGGACATTTACGTCAGGCTTTTTTGGCTATCGCATGGAAATGTCTGTACCATTAAACAGGAATTAAGGGAACTCAAGATGAGTCAATTGGTACTTGTTAACATTTGTTACAAATGTATGTTAAATCCCTTGACATGACTCTTTAGTTTTAAAACCTGATATAATGGAAGACTTGACCTAATAAAATTGGACGTTATTAATTCACTCAGACCACTTAATTTTCACTTTGACTTCTTATGCTCGGTTCGGCAACCTCTTACACAATCTATTTTTAAAAAAACTGACCTTACTAAACGTCTAGCTTACTCCTATTCAGATTGAGTCTAGCACTTGGAACGATGTGCAATCGTTCACAACACTGCTTATCTTACAATAGATAATGTCAATAAGGCATTCTGAGTACAACAATAAGGTAGAAATTCGGTATTCGTTAACAACACTTATGAGAAACAGCAACAAGCTAGCCGCGTTGAAGAGCACCAGATGCATCTGTAATGTTTCTGTATCGATGTACGTGAGGCTACAATATCTGTGCAGTCGACGGGATCAAGATAAATGCAGACGCAAGCGCGTAAGATAAACTGTCGTTGGAGCAACGCGTGGAAGAGGGTGAGCAGCCGAAAATCCATCGAAAAACAGAAAGCCAGGTTAGGGATGGGTTCCCAGCGAGTTTGTGGCGTTCGGGAGGGGCGCCTATATAAAGGCACGCGTCGCCGTCTTCGCCAGTACGTTGCTCTCACGGGCGAGTTGCTTCAGGAAACTAGAGTCACACAATTAAATTTTTATTTACACGTCTAATCGTGTCTTTGTCAAAATTAAAACATAGAAATTTTTGAAAATTACCAAAAGCTCGATAGCACGCGCAGCGTGTAAAACGAGCAAGAGAAATATATATATATATATACACACATATATATATATATAGTATCGAAGAGTGTATCGTCATTTAATCGGGCGACGTTTTTGGCAATCTGGCATCGTCAATTAAAATATACTCTTCTAATTGGCACCGGAACAAAAGGACACAATGGGCTCCAGGGTTCTGATAAAGATTTGCGAGACAGGCATTTTCCAGCGCGTCTCTGGACAGAAGCCAGGATGGGTTTCTCTCGCAAGGTGCTTCAGGTGAGTCGAGTATAGAGAGAGAGTTTGATGTTTATCCAGAGAAATTCTCTTACGTGCTTGGGCATTCATGAGGGATGTCGCTGGGCTGGCTTTATAATACATATACGACGAAGATGCGAAGCATGAATCTTATGGAGTATAATAGTCCAGATTTTATTAGCTTCAGTTATCATGGACGTCAGCCAGTTCACACTGTAAACAGAAGGATATAAGATAAAAAAGTCTGATAATATGAATATACTACTTTCTTACTAACTCGTTGAATTCTATGTTTAACAAGTTTAATTCCACTTAACTCATCATGACATTACATGTTCTACACTCAGGACTGTTTTTAAGTCTCTTGTTAATTCAACTGGTAAAATATCTATATATATATTACCTACTTGTCTTATACAGGTGTTTACAGTATCAATGGTCAAGGACGTGGATAACAGAACATTCGTGAAGAACCCTTCAATTTAGATTTCCTTTGGTTTCAAATGGAGTAGTAGTACTCAGCATTCAATATCCAGGTGCTGCAACGAAAAAGAAAATATTTCGTCACGACAGACAGAAAAAAATGTTATTAACGATATATCGTAACCATTGCAAAAATTAGAAAATTATTTCTCACGCGTCAAATCGTGCATGAATCGATATATTGTGAAGTCAATGCTTATCGGTATTTACCAGTTAACATGGGAGGGCAAAATGAGGTCATTCTATGCACATTACCATGATATCCTGAGTTAATGTAACATTAAAGCATCGTAAAGCGCTTAATTTGAGTGTGCAGGAAAATATGACGAGCAAATGTATTATCTAACGGATATCGAGTACGCCGATAAGTCAATCAGGTAGCAGGTCTTCTCATAATAGAAAACTTGATAAACAACGATATTCATTTGGTTGATCATTTCATACCTATACAGATTACAAAATAATTAATAATATGAGCTACCGCTAAAAGATAAACACTCTAAAGAAAGTTATGAAATCGCACTGATTCTTTTCTGGATGAGCACAGTAGGTTTATTATTAATGCAAAACCTCAAGGCAACTATCATTGGCTAAACTATAAAATTATTATACAATCATTTACATATTGACATTAACAAATCATAAAAAACTATGAATTTTATTTAAAAGGTCAATGAATGATATTTCAAAACAATACTATTCTCAAGCACTGGGTTGCACTTTCAGTTCTTACAATCACTGACAATGTTACAGACTATATGCATAGACAATATTTATGGTGATGACAGATTAGTAATAGACATTGATAGTGGCTTGGGTCACGCTTAATTATGAGAAAGGAGACGTGCTAATTATCATTAAGGAAGATCGGCCGTCGTTTAACGTTCAATTGAAGAAAAAAAATTAAGAGAGCTAAAGAGAGAAAGATATATAAACGCCATCCGACAAATGTTCATCGTAGAATTTGCAAGGTATCCAACATGGATCAGGAGTTGCGCATACATCGTGCACGCATGGAACACGTGCACCATGCGTGTTATGTATATCACACTCACGTATGCGTACAAGTGTTAACAGCTGCACTATAGCTCTTTGGGTGGGTGTGTACACGCGCCTCTATATGCATATAGTATATGCATTGCTGCATGCATCAGGCATTCCTACAGCTTGATACAGCAGCCAAAAAGTGTAGTCGAAGAAAACTGGGGAATGAGTTGACATTATTAGGAATAATTTGAATGAATAAAAACTAACAATGGATGGAACTTACCCATACTTCTAGCAATATTTTAGGTTATGGTATCTCGTTTAGTTTCTGTCTTTTCCAGGGAAACAGCTGATGACTTCTGATATTATAGTTCTACTTGTTTGCATTACCATGCTCTACTCCCTATTTTTGTTTACAAGACTCTTGAAACTAACTTCCATATGTAAAAATAGCCAAATTCAAACTCATTTCTTAAAACTAATATTAGAGAGTTGACGCACTATTAATAATCGCGACGCGTCCCTACTCATTCTACGAGGCGATAACATTATTTTTATGAATATGTATCGATCGTACCAGGTTTATCTTTAGTTTCCCTTATATTTCTCACTATGCATACGATAATTTTATTTATGACAATACTTTGTTCCCTTGGTGATTTACTCGCGGATTAATTTACTGTTTATTCAGCGAAATATGCACGAGCAGCTATCAACATCGTATAAAATATGACTGCGCACTACCGTATATGCTATTGACTCTTTGTGCCCATAATGGAATAATACTGAATATGTAACATAAAAATTATAAGATTTCTCTTTGTGTCTTTACAGCACCACCATGTCTCGTACCGTGCTCAAGGACTCGCCAAATGCGGCACTTGACAAGTCTCTCCTACAGCGTTATATGGATCTTCCTCAGCCAGATAATAAAGTTCAAGCGAAATACATCTGGATTGATGGAACAGGCGAGGGACTTCGATGTAAAACGAGGACTCTTAATTTCATTCCGAAGGATCCAAAGGGTGGGTATTATTACTGTACAAGATATGAAAGAATAGTGATTGAGGTATACATATGCAGACAATTTATAAGAGCTGCAATAAATAAGTTTTCCTTGAAGTTTGTAATGTCCCCTTCTACTCAATTATCAGAAAACAAAAGATTTCTTAAGTGTAACTCACAAACGATAAAATCACGTTCATACGCTTTAAAATGCACTTTGCATTCTGCTGCAACAGGGTTATATGACTGTACGTTCACTGGTTCCCGAGTTCTTTACCTTCGCAGTAAGATGATGGGGAAAGCTTTCATTTTATACAGGTTTACTACAAGTCTTGACCGGTTTCTTAATTTCCTTACACGAATATGGCTGTCCAATGTTCGTAAAGTAGACACGATTGACAAGTTTTAAAACTTTATGAACAATAGCCGTTGGGGTTATCTTAGAGAAGGGGACAAGGGCATCCAATAGAATGCGTTCTTGAAGAATGCTTATTATGGCGGTTTAAATTGAAAAGTGAAGAAAGTCAGAATTGAAATAGATATAAAAATGGAATGTAACGAATGCATTTATTTTGCTTTTCCTTCGTTTGCTGTTCAAAAAGAAAGCATTTATATATAAAATGTCTATTGTGTATCTGCTCCGATAGATTTAATATATGATAATTGCATAATACTACAAGTGTATAATCTGTTTGTTGCACTTTGGCTCACATAGTGTAATTTTGTCTATTTATATTTTCCTTTAGCTGGCCAAACTGTTCTAATATAACTCTTCTATCATGTTAAGTGAATTGTCGACAATGTCACACAGATTTATAGTTCTGTTTGAATTATTTTAGAATTACCTACGTGGACCTATGATGGCAGTTCAACGTATCAGGCTGAGGGAGCCAACAGTGATATCTTCCTGTCTCCAGTAGCAATCTACAAAGACCCATTCCGTCGTGGAAACAACAAGTTGATTCTGTGCGACACTTACAGCAGTGATAAGACTCCAACCAAGACCAATAAACGATACAAGGCCAATGAAGCCATGGAGGCTATCAAAGATATCGAGCCATGGTTTGGCATTGAACAGGAGTACACGTTCTTGGACTTTGATGGTAGACCTCTGGGCTGGCCTAAAAATGGTTTTCCAGGCCCACAAGGTCCTTACTACTGTGGTGTAGGAGCTGACAAAGTTATTGGCAGAGAAATTGTTGAAGCTCACTATAGAGCTTGTCTTTATGCTGGAGTGAACATTGCTGGTATCAATGCTGAAGTTATGCCTTCGCAGTGGGAATTCCAGGTTGGACCCTGTGTTGGAATCAGTGGAGCAGATGATCTCTGGATTGCCAGGTTTCTTTTGCATCGTGTAGCTGAAGAATATGGTGTGATTGTCACTCTTGATCCTAAGCCTGTTGATGGAGCATGGAATGGTGCTGGAGCACATACAAATTTCTCGACCAAGGCGATGCGTGCCGACAATGGCATTGCGGAAATTGAAAAAGCCATTGATAAGCTCAGTAAGAAACATTTGAGACATATCCAAGCCTATGATCCTCGTGGAGGAAAGGATAACGAGCGTCGCCTCACTGGAAAATGCGAGACCAGCAGTATCCATGACTTCAGCGCTGGTGTTGCTAATAGGAATGTCAGTATTCGTATTCCTCGCGGCGTGGCCGAAGATAAAAAGGGATACCTCGAAGATAGAAGACCCAGCAGTAATTGTGATCCATATGCAGTTTGTGAAGCTTTGGTGCGCACTTGCGTTCTAAATGAGTAAATTGTTCCTTTTTTTGAATACTGCATCATTATAAATACTCCAAACATCGCAGTATTTTAAGAAAGATGTTATTTATAAGCATGAGTTAGGTATTTACTCATTAAGGAATTCTATAAGCGCACTATTCTCCCCTACATGAAAGTGCTCGTTTGTTACGTTATTAAATAAATCATTCTAAGAATATTTAATAGTAATGTTGTCTTTTTACTCTTCTTTTCCTTAGTCACTAAAACTTGAGTTTTCGCTTAAAGTTCTAATTATTATTTCTACCACAAAATATTGGGAGTTTCATGAAAAAGAATATATTCTCTATCTTTTTTAGTTTATGTAATATAATTGAAAATAGGATGAAATACTGCATTTATCATTATATGGGGCCATATAAGTAACTTTGATAGTATATGTAGCAATGTTAAATAATTATTAGATTTTGAAGATTCTTTGGAAGTCTATAACTAAGCCTTCATAGCAGCCTTCAACTGTGCCTGCTGAAACTGTTGTTGAAGTTTCCCTAAGACATCCCGTTGCATATCTTGCTTTTTGTCCAGACTTGCTATCAAATCTTCAGTACGTTTTCTATAAAGGACACCATACAAATTCACTCTAATATCACACATCTATCAGTTCCATTAATAAATGTCACATTGTAGTTACTTACAATTCTCCAGAAATGTATTCCATTCTCTTGACTACATTTTGTTTAGCCTCGTCCAATTCCTGTTTTACGAGTACAGGACCAATGAGTTTGAAAACCTCGTTGCCAGATTTTAACAAATCTAATTCCTCCTTCACAGCTGTATTTTCATTGAGCTGTCCGTCTAATTGTTGTCTCTGACTAAGAGCTTTGTGGTAATCTAATAAGAAATTGTAATAAATTAATAGATAATTAATAAACGTATATTTGATAGCCAAGTACTAACCTTTTTGAATGTGTTTGAACTTGTCAAGTTCACTTTGTAGTTTCTTTTGGAGTTCCTCAACCATTTTTTTCGTGCAATCCTAGAGAAATAACCAGCAATAAATGCAGAACAGTCTTCCCGACTTATATGGTTATGAAGCGCAGACTACAGGGTCAACTTTAAACACGAGTTCACCACGAACAACCACGAAATGAAAGTCATGTCATATATCTAAACGAGGGGAACGCAGAATGGGACTGCACACATTTTTAAGGTAGGCAAAGGCAGAGGTTACTTTAAAATTTTATATACAAAGATGAATTTAGCTGCTGTCAGAATATCAAAGGAATTGACAAGATTCAATAAAGCAAAGAAACTATTCCCTGTAAATGGAATTATTCACTCAAATGGAGGTTTTACTACCGTTAAACGTTCTAAAGTTACAGATAGTGACCCATTCAGAATAGGAGTCACATCCAATAAGTATAAGAATGAAGAAGAACCTATTGGAGTATTTGGTTTTTTCTTATTGGCAAGCATCCTAATAATTATTTTATTTGTATTATTAATAGTTGTTGAACTTAATAAAAACATTTACAATGATTTCATAGGGCTTTCCACTGATCACTCTAGGTCTTGGAACATGGCAAGTTTACAGACGTAAATGGAAGCTGGAATTAATAGAGAATATTAAGTCAAGAATTAGTTCTACTCCTGTAGAATTTCCAGAAGAGTAATAATTGTTATATCATTTTATCTATCGAATAATTATATCAATGTATTCTTTTTATTACACTTATTTATATTATTGCAGTTACTATGAGCTTGAGTCAATGGAATACTGCCCAGTTAGAGTAAAAGGTGAATTTTTACATGATAAGGAATTTACTATAGGACCTAAGAGTCTCATTGTGGATGGTGCAGGTGCATCTGAAGGTAAAAATAGTGTATTCACTCAAGGTCAAGCTTATACTGGATATTATGTTATTACTCCTTTCAAGTTAGAAAATCAAGAGTGGGTATTTTATAGTTTCTATTTTCCTTATTGTACTCCTGATAAGTAATTAAAATTCTATTATAATTTTTGTTTCAGCTTAACGATTCTTATAAATCGTGGATGGGTGCCCCCCAAAAAGAGAAACCCACTAACAAGACCAGAAGGACAAATATCTGGCCCAGTAGAAATTACAGGTATTGTAAGGCTCAGTGAAACCAGGCCCCAATTTATTCCAGAAAATAAACCAAAAAATGGAGTATGGTACTATAGGTAAATAATTCAGTCTAAAACACTAATAGATAAGTACTAAATAAAGTAATGAACTTTTCATTCATAAAAGATAATAAATTTCAGAGATTTGGATGCAATGTCTCAATTAACTGGTGCTGCTCCAATCTATCTAGAACAGATATATGATGAAAGTGTACCTGGTGGACCAAAAGGTGGACAGACTCGCATAACATTAAGAAATGAGCACTTAAGTTATATGATTACCTGGTACTCCTTGTCAGCTATCACTTCATGGATGTGGTATAGACAATTTATCCAAAAACTCCCACTCCTTTAGTCTTATGGTATATAAGTACAGTATTTTTACCATTTCGTTTTCTTATATTTAAATAATGTAAACACATCGTGATACATAATAATAATCAGTAGGATTTTGAAAAAAGTATATCTTTATTGAATCCTCATTACTCTTTCATTGTCTCGCCAATATCGTTACGCACAACACTTGACATGATACTGGAATGTGTTTTGCTTATTCCATCGATAAAATCCTCACGAGAAAATGGGTTAAAATCAGAAAGAGACGCCATTCAAATAATGCTAATTACAAGTACATAGGATAATGCGCCATAAGTCTAAAAAACAGATTTTGACTGTGATAAGGTAATCCTAATAAAAAATATATAGGTTCCACGACGAAGCTAGGAGTATGCACAGTTAAAATATATACCTTATTTTTCGACAAAGTATTCAGAAAAAGTAGCCACTATGAAACACCCACAGATACGTTCCAATATTTCTTATCACAAGGGCAATACGCATTCTCAAGGGGAGTGAAACTTTCCAGCTCTTTATAATAATAAAAAGATGTAAACATTCTCAAGGAAGAAAAGATATTCCTTAAAATTCACAGAGGGGTTCTTAGTCACTTGTGCATTCTTACATTCATATTACTTGTGTCCTAATGCATATAACAGGGACATTGGACCTTTATATAGAATCTAACAATCGAATATTTTCCATCTATAATGTAATAGCGCCCTTTTAATTATATATTCAATGAGTTGAAGAACTCTTAGATGAAATACTAACTGGAGTCCCTGTATTTGTCATTTTCATTTATTTGATTATCTAGCATCCCTTCGGCATAATGATTTCCAACTGTTACTTAATTATTTAATTATAATTATTAGACACTCTGAAACCCAATGAGATTCCCATGCATTTCGATAATGTATTATTAATAACGTTGATTACGTCGACTGGATATTACACGACGAAATACACGTAGAACAGATCTCACAGTTAAATATATGAGCGAGCACATATTGTGCAGACGCGACGAATGGCGTTCCATAAATTCTTATAACGCTTGATAAATTTTATACTCTGTGGATATTAAGCCTAGCCTTCGTCATTTTCCATTTATTTCATTAAATACAGAGGATCTCGGCATTGTCGAATTCGAATGATTATATTTATTGATTAACGCGATACTAAATACTATCGTTATGGCCATTTTAATTAATTTCTTTAATATCTGGATGTATCCGGCTTATAAGGGCCTTATTTTGGGTACAGATTATGGTGAGTGACCCTTATTGAATGACTCTATGGTACAAAGTAATTTATAGCGGGTTTAGCTTATTGTATATTTGCTAATGAGAGAGCACGTATTTACTTAACATACATATTTAATAATATAAGGACTTTCTTATGATCTTTCAGCAAGGATTTTAGTGACTTCTCTAATACTTTTATTCTTTATCATTCACGCATAGAGAGACCAGCCGCTCGAAATTACCTTCGGTGACGTTTTTACATAATATTTTTTTTACGACAGCTTCGCATTTAAAGATTCATCGATTACTATAATAAGATACTATCTTATTTTTTACTCGCATTTCCCTTCTCTTTTTGGCACAATTTATAAATCCTTGGAAGGAAGATCAATTCTGAATTTACTTACGAAAAAAAAGCCTATGAATATTAGATGGTTATATCGTTCATTTCGAGCTGGACCACATTTGGACACAAAGATATTCTCAATGTAATCTTGGCAGTGTCGATAGGACATTTCTGGAATTAATCTGCTTAAGATTCTGAACTAAACTATAACTGTGTGATAAGGTGGCCCGTTTTGTATGAAATATCTATACATAGTCGAGTTTTTTAAATCCAGAGTTGGAGATAATATTCTAGCGTTTTTCTTTTTAATAAAATTTGATATGAAGCGAACAACTATAATGTTCTCTGAGTCGTGTTATTGCAAGATCAACTCTTACCAATCTAGTGAGTTTTGGCTGGACCTGAGGCACGCTGATCCTCCATACGACCAGCCTGGAGCCTTTGGATCAGGGCGAAAAGATCTTCTTCTGGTACTGTCGCACCTGATTGAGTATTTCCATTAGATCTTTGGTTTTGTTCCTCTTCGGCATCGTGTAGCGTCGAAGCAGTTGGTAGAGGACTGCGCTGATCCTCCAATCGAGATCCCTATAAAACAGACAATTAAATATCTTAGTTTTTATTTATTCACTTTTTATTCCTGATACCGAGGATATATTGGCAAAGAGGGCCAAAATCCATTTTTCCGGTATCTTAAAAGAAATGTATGGTATTTCAATTCCCTCCAGAACTTCCATGCTGGTTCCAGGATATCTCCCGTGTTCACTATTCCCACTAACTGCCAGACACAAAGTTCTATAAGGCTGGCCTTTTTTACTAGTATCTCATCGGTGTTCCTGCTCTTCCTTACCTGACAGCGTACGAGCATCTCTATGAAGGAATCATCAGCATCTTGTTGCGGCTGCACTGCCGTTCTATTGGTCGCTTGATTATTTCTATTGGTATTCAGTCCGGGTAAGTAAGGTAGCGTTACTCGCTGCTCATCCATTCTCTTGCTCTGCATTCCTGCGATAAGTTCCAAAAGGTCTTCTCCATCTCTAAATATGAAAAAAAATAAGATAGAACATTTATGTTAGTATTACTATGCCGATAAATCTTACTTTTCCTTTTCTGGCGATGGTATCCTAGGCCTTGGACGAGGTTTCCGATTAGCATGTAATGCACACCGCTGATCATCCATTCTACCAGACTGAAATCGCGAGAGGAGTTCAAAGAAATTCTCTTCCTCTTCTTCCTGCGATGGCTGAGGTGCTATTCCTGCTCTGGCTGGTGGTGGCTCGCCGGAATCTTTCTGCTTTCCATCAGGTGTCAGCTGCAACATACCCAGAAAAAGATTATACACGAAAAACTCACTAAGATTTTCTACGAGAATACTGTACCTTTATAAGATCCAAATTGTCCATGCTCTGTCGACGGAGTCTGTATCTTCCTGGAGACGACGCTGCTATACTGGATGCCGTATTTGTAGGTAGCATACGTGTTGTTCCATTACTTTTGTCGGCTTCCTGTTCACTCTTTTCCATTCCTAGGATCTCTTGCAGACCTGCGACATTCATCTGCGCCGTTGCTTGTCCCATAGGATCACCAAGTTCCTTGGAAATATTTAGGTGTAGATTAGCAAAGTGTAATGCCTTCTCATGATTGCCCATTGCAGAATAGGCGTTTCCTAAGGACCAACAGGCGCGACCTTCTCCGACGCGGTCCATTAATTGCTGAGCGATCACCAGGTGTCGAAGATGATATTCCACAGCAGCTGGATAATCTCGTAATAGAGTATACGTATTCCCTAGAGAGTAACAGGCTTGTGCTTCCACGGCTCTATCTCCTAGTTCTTGTGCCAGAATCAGCGTTCGCCTGAAAGAAAATTTGTCTTAGCCCTAAATACCCAGAACAAGCAATTACACAAAAAGGCTTTAAAATGTTTATACTTGTAGTGTTGCGCAGCCTTTTCAAATTCACCCAAAAATATGTGAGAATTGCCAAGATTGCTATTGGCTCTTCTTTCAGCTGCTTTGTCACCAAATTCGCGAGCAATTTTTAGTCGCTCATTGTGATAGTGAATCGCCCGTTGAAAATCTCCTAGCAAATAAAATGTATTTCCCAAGTTTCCACAAGCTCTTCCTTGAGCGGCTGTATCACCGAGTTCACGCATGAGCTCTAAATTTTCCCTATACAGATTGTAGAGTATGTAGAGTTATCTTTGTATTATAAAATATTAAGATAACTTACTCATAATAGTGCACTGCTTGCTGGAGACATTGTCTAACATCTTCAGAAAATTCTCCAGGATCTTGCTGACCAACTCTCCCCACTTGCTTTCCTTTTGCATGATATACATTACCTAGATTGTAGAGCGCTCTTCCCTCACTCAACTGAAATAGATCATAGGATTATTTTTAAAACCTACTTTAGTACTATTCATATTCAACAGGTGGTTTAAAGAATACCTTGTCTCCCAGTTCCCTAGAAATTTCTAAGTGGCGTTTACAGCATATCATAGCTTCATCAAATTTTCCCATGACTTTGAGCGTGTTTCCTAAGTTTCCACTGGACTTTGCCTCTCCTAACTTGTCTCCCATAGTCCGAGCAAGTGTAAGATCATGCTTATGGTACTGCATAGCCTTTACATAATCTCCCAGATAAAAATAAGCATTTCCTAGTTGGCTGTAAATGGCACTGAGAGTTCTCAAATCATCAGTTCCTGCTTGAATTGCAGCTTGGAAGAAAGCAACACCTGCTCTGCAATCTCCAGATTTGCAAAGACGTTCTCCTTCCAATGCCAATTCAAGGCACATATTGCTATCACTGGCGCCATTCTAAATAGTACATAAATTATATGCATGATAAATATTTCTGATAGATTTAGGACAATCATAACTTAAAAACTTAGTATAAAATGTGGGAGTAGGCACGATAAAGCATGAGTCATAATGGGAATAAGGATAATTAAGTGAATCACTTACTTGGCTATCGCCAGATAAATTTTCAGCACTGGCACTCAAAGACATAGTTCCTCTTAGTTGTAAATAGTTGGGTCACTTTTTTAAGATAAAAATACAGTATTGAATGATGATTAATGTTGGGTTTGACGTGAGATAATGGAATTCTCGTACTGCAACTGATAGCCGGTACTTTAATTTAGTGAGATTCCAAATGCTTCTCAACGCACACCATTTTTATAATACTCAACTTTCTCTGACATTATCGCCCGTAGTTCCACTAAGTTTATTTATAACGATACTTTTATATTGGATGAAGGCGCGTCGTTTTACTACACGCCCAGCGCGTTCAACCTATTCCCTGCTTCGCATTGCTGTGAATAGGGGACTCTGATCATTGATATGGACGTCTCTCTAACAGCACTGCACAGCACTCTAGCTCCATTTTCACACATGCAAGTTTGTGTTCGGAAACTTCGTTCCAACTGCTCGCCCCAGTGTACATTATGTCTTGCGCATTCTAATGGAACTAGAAAAGGACAAGATAATATCAGAATGCAAATTAGTAAGGTTATGAAGCAGTATATCTCTTTAGTAATAAATTATAAAATTTGATACTTTATAACAGGCAATAAAAATGACTGAATGTATCAAAGAATTGTATAGTGTTTCTATTGCACCGCTAGTGACACAGAGTTTTGCAGTTCGCTGGACTCAGGATAATCACATATCTGTTGTTACTAAAAAGGGAGTTCATATTTTTGTAAGTCAGACTATTTTGTGAGTGTTTGAGTTATTAAAGGTAATTATTAATCAAGCATCTTGTTAACCGTACATCTAGGAATTAATTCCAACACCAACTCAGCCATGGCCAGTAGTCAAATTCTATCGGACCTTCGTTTACCCTCCAGAAAATATGCCAGCATTGGAATTTGTCTCAGTGGTAGAGGGTGCACTGTGGAAAATGAAAAAGGAAGAAGTTTATTCGCTATTGATGGAAGAAGCATTAACTCCACATATTCCTTCTATCTCTGATTCTATTCCATTTATTACAACTACAGAATGGTCTCCAAGTGGTTTAATGCACCCAAGTAAATGCCTTTTAGGTATTGTTACCTCAGTAGGAGCTGCTGTAATACTTTTTAATATTTCTACTAATTGGTACCAACTCATTGATGTGTCCTCGTTATGGTATACTCAAATTCAAGAAACGTTTCCTTCGTATTTCAAAAGTTCATCAGATATCAAAATTCCACATTCAGTCTTGACAAAAAACCTTCGGCGTTTACAAACTACCACCATCACTTGGAGTAAATTATTTACTTCTAAGAACATCTGCTATGCCTATTTTATCACTGCTTATCGAAGTTCTGATGTAGCAGTGTGGAGAGTTTCTAAGATATCCCATCAAGCACTGGATGCAACTCCTACCCTTGTCTTTACAATGCAGACAAATGTTGATTCCAAGATAAATTTGATAATATTTACTACTCTTGAAAATAATAAACATCTCCTAATAATTGGCTACTTCAATGGATTGGTACATGGTATTCTTCTCAATGAAACTGAGGGGATACTAAAGATGCAATCGTGTCAAAAATATTACAACTGTGCTGATCGCATTTCTGTGAGCTGCATAGAATTATTGCATCAAGACCAACATGTTTCTCATATACTTATAACAAAAGGATCCATTCTCATATTCTTAAAACTCAATTCTGAGGGAATTCTGCTGGTTATGCAGCATATACAATTAGGAAACTTCTCAATATCAGGTATGTGTTACAGTTTTTGTTTATGAAATAAATGCCTTTAAGGCCTATTTCTTTGACGACAAATAATTAAGCAATATTTATTTTTTCTAGGACTAACAGTCACTGGGAAAGATCGGGCTTACATCACTACGCAAGATGGTGCACTGATATTGTTAAACATACAAAATAACAAGATAACAAGCAAACGTATAAATCACAGTACATCCCAAGCACAGCTACAACAGTATTTGGGACTATCATGTTCACCTAACAAAATATTATTTGTAAACGTGACTAGTCCCAATTCCATGTATGACCATTTGGTCATACGCGAGCCAAGCACAATCTCTCTATTTGCTTTGGAAGCAAAGGAATTTGATCCAGTGTCATTGTTATATCAAAACCCAAGCAGGACATTAAAAAATCACTGGGATTGCTTAGAGACAATTCGTTTGAAGGCAGCAAAATCAGACGATTTTTCAAAAGTATTCCCAAAAGTGCCAACGAATCTAGAATCCCTGTCTTTGTATGAGCTGCGTATTGCCATGTGGATGTCAACAATGTTGGACATCTGCAAAAAGAAGGATCTTCTCAAGAGGCCACAAATAGTCGTAGAGATATCAGAAGCTCAACCGCTAGTGTTCATTCACTGCGCAATAGACATTTTGGAGCGCTTAAAAATGAAGACCTCGTTGTCCAAGGACAATAAAATTTGCATACGTCTTCTGAGATCTTACTTGGAGGTATATCTGGCTGGCGAAGAAGACGACGAAGATACAAACTTGACACGGTTGGTTAGAGAAACTCTTAAGGATACTGCTCATATGAGCACACCTGAGAATGAACTTTGTTCGCTCTGCGGGGAAGTGATAAGCGATCTTTCTTGGAATGTGACCCACTGTCCCTTAGGACATCAGCTTCCTCGTTGTGCGCGCAGTCTGTTACAAATTTCATCACTACAATATCGTTCCTGTCCCTTTTGTGGATTACTCCTACATCCTTGGCTCGATGAAGAGTATGAGGAACCGCTCTGTCCGTATTGTGAAGTGCCAGCTCTTTACGATGGACGCGTTCTCGCTATCAATGACACGAACGGAACACCTTTTGTGAATTTATCAAAACGAAAGAGGACTATACAGCCTCCTGGAAAGATTCAGGGTACCGAAAATGTTAGTAAAGGACACTTACGTAGGCCTCGTACCTTTGCCGTTGTTGTTAATAATGACGAGGACGACGCATGTAACATTACGGAAACTTGGCAAGAATTTTAATTCCTTGTAAGTCTTTTTTCTTTATAATTTATGAAATTTTCTTATTCTTTTTTTTTATTGTATATCCCCATAGAGGACGAGTATAACTATTTATGAAATATTAATGATTAAATTCATGATTGTACAGATTAATGTTGTTACGACATTGTACCCCTGCCGATAGGCAATATTTCTTCACTCGAGTTCAGCTATAATAGTGGTTGCCTATTTGTATGAAATTTTGTATTGTTAATTTGGAACACGTCGACGATGTTTAAAATCTGCTACTACATGTAAATATTATAAATAAGCCATATAAATAAGGAAACTTAATTTGTGTATGTACAAAATGATTAAATAATATTTACATGCAACTACTGATTAATATTTGAACTTTCAGTTGCAGCATGTCATGAAATTTATTATCGAACAAACTTTCATCGTGAACGTTGCCTAGAAATGGTTCAAAACAAGAAGCAGATTTACTCATAGTTGCATTTGTTTGTCAAACGAAACACGCTGCACGACGCGTATCTACGAGTTCTCGGTGCGTTTCTATAAGCGCTGAGTTAATGAATAATTCTCATTAACTACCACTTTATCTGTTTACCCGAATTACATTGCAGTCCAAATTATCGTGTTAAAAACTAGAGCCGATCATGTCTTCCTCTGAAGTAAGTCACTGTAATGAAAATATTCTAAATTTAATTCCAAAACCTGAGGTGACGTATGCAGCCAGTCCAAGGTAAGAAAGAAACGATTAAAAATTAATATGCATAAGTAAAAGTGTAATTAACATAATTATTAATACCTCTTTCTACATTATCCAATGCCATTCTGCTTAACTCCAGGTACAAGTCCAAATATTGTAGGAATGTCAGAGAAGAAAGAGCAAGATGTAAAAGTGCTCATCGCACTCTAGGAGTACCAAGTGTCACCCTGAATCCACCATCAGAATATTTAAAAAAGCGAACCCGGGTGGTACCCCGTAGAGACGACGTGAAACACGTCCACTATCATCGTCCGGATTATCAGCATAAATTGCCTACCTGGGAACGAATAAAAAAACAGACAAAATCTAAAGACGATTTACCGGCTCTTCCTCAGGATCCTCTGAAAACAGGCCGTATAAATTTCCCAAAGCAGAACATAATAAACGTTAAGAAGTCTAAAGCAAAGCAGCCAAGAATGCGTTACGTAGATACTCGTTACGGCGATGCTCACGATTTGGAATCCAGCGGTCTCCTACCCTCTTACCTCTATAGAAAGGTAAGCAACGACCACTGAAAATCATTGATTGATAATAATCAAATCGAATCAATTATAGGACTATGGTAAACCACCAAAGTACGTATTGGAGAAATTTAAGCACAAGCCTAAGACTGATAAGAGTGACAATGATCCCCAAGGGTCAACAGTATCATTGGACATGGTGCATCCACAGTGTCGCTACGTTACGTCAGCAAAACGTGCCAATTTACTTTATGTAAATATTTTATCTATATATTATTCTCTCAACTTAAGATACAGGTTGATTCTCCAAAAGACCGTATTTACTATAACAGTCATATTATATATTAACAGGGCATGAAGAAACGCTGGGAAGAAATGACGAAAGAATTTCAGTGCTTACCATTCCTGACAGATACACTACCGAAGGCTAAGAGGAAGACGAAGCTGGAGAACGATCTTCGTCAATTGGAGAAGGACATAGATATAATAGAGCGTCATCCTTACATATACGTGTATAGCGATACGGAAGAGGAATCTTGAATCTCATATTAGCATCCGTAAATCATATTCAAATATTATAAAACGACAAACAAGTCTAGGCGTGAAAAAAAAATATCAAGAATAAAATAAATAAAACGTCATAGCTACCATAGGAATAATGAAAACCCACCAACTGGCTGGTTTTGATAAAGGAGAATTAAAACGGCCTACGTTTTCCTAACTGGAGTCATTGAGTAACTCAGAGTGAGATCATTTCACAGTTTCTAGGCTGCAGGTGGGGAACGAGTCTATATCTATATGTGGGTAGATGTCTATACTCAGTTTAAATTGTGCTACTCTCTGTTACGCACACAATTAATAATAAAGCAGCGCTCACACATAAAATATATCTCTGTAAGCATCATTTACTGTTACTATACTAAATGACTATAGTAGGGGACTTATTTACGTTTCTATTCGTAAGGAGATGGCCCTTCAAAGTGGATCTGATATCGCGGCCCGACTATATATGTATATTCACTATGTGGAGAATGGGAATATAGTGTTGTTACTCTGAGATATATTGGAGGTATATATATACACATATATATTTGTGTTCACAAGACTCATGGTCGTTTCTGGTGTGCCTATGTGCGTTCTCCAGTGTATTATAAAACTTGGAGAGAACTGGATAACCGGAGAGAACTGCGCATTGTTACGACAAACAAGAATAATCCTCTCCGTCGGCTAAAAACTCGTTCAGAGTTTCGCACGTTAGTTATTTCAGAGCCGTGTAGTGCCTGAGGGCTTTGTTCTTAGCGGTAACTTATTAACGGGAAAGTGAAACGTACTTCTGAGTTATCATATAGTATACTCGGCTACCTGAGAATCCTCCTGTGGTTTCAGATACCGACAGCATTACGTGCGTGGTAAATATAGTTAGCGGAGTTCAAGAAAGTATATGCTGTTAATATTTTCATGATGAGGATCCTAATATTTATTCTTTGTGTAACGGCAATGATCTTATGTGTTCAGTCAGCGCCTAAAACAAGTTGTGTGAAAAATACGAATGCGGTAAAGAATTATTTAAAATAATAGAAATAGATATTCTTTGATATTTACTTATTCCTTTTACTCGTGAATAGAGGAATTCTTATTCATTTTGTTTTGGATAACAGTGCGTGAGGAGTGCTGAGTGCTGTACCGGCTGCTGTCATGAAGAGAAATGCGTTAGCTGTAAAGAATCGTATCCCATCTTTAATTGCTTTATATTTATTTTGTTTCTTATATGGTACTAATGGCGTTTTAATTTTTTTTTTCTTTTTACAGTCAGTGAATCCTGCCTGAGCGATCTAACTCAATTGGGTGCTGGAATTAAGGGTGGTCCTTGCGCCCTTTTAGATCCTCCATGTACTTCAGGACATCAATGTGTTCTTCAACCTGTTCAATGTATTCAAAGTCCCTGCCCTCCTATTCCCTCCTGCGTGCCTCCTGATTATCATGATTATGATTAAGGTTGTTACTCTAACATTGGTCTAATTAGGGCATAATAATGAAGAAATTAATTACGTATAAAAACGGAAATTCGTCCAGATGCGCTGAAATCGTACTATATTAGTTGTTAACTAATGGATGCATTTTTATAGAATTAATATTGTCGATGAACAATAATGTCATAAGGGATTTGATTCATTGTATCTTTTTATTAATAAATATGTAATATATATGGGGAAAATAACACATGGAAATTAATGGAACGGACAAAAGGGAACATAATTTAAAGGTGGAGAATAGGAGGTTGAAAATGGAAGAGAAATGGAGATTGTGGGATGAAAAGAATTATTAGAGCAAAGATAAGGGGTAGAAGAAAACAATGTAAAAGAAGGATGAGTTAGATATAAGGGCAAACATAAGAGATTAAATGTTTTTACTTTTTGTTATTTTGGAATAATCTTTTTCGTTTTGTTACTAGTTTTATTGTTGTAGGCTGGAAGGCCGGAGAATATTTTCAAAGAAATAAAGATTATTTTAAACGTAAAATGTATAGTGAAGATTGTCAGTATAGTATTAAGCCTGTATTGTTTGCCGACAAGAAAACGGATGCTGCAGTTGTCGCTGCGATAGAAACTAGCATTAAGGTCATATAGAGTTTCATACGCTTCGTTCTATGTGGTTGTCAGTGTTCCTGGTAATTCAATAATAACCAATGATACATTTTACTATCAATTCAGTCCTTCTATAGTGCTTTTTAAACGCAATGGCTACGATCGGTGAGCCTCTCACTCTGGCAAGAGGTAAAATAATTATATCATTAAGTTATAAATCAATTTATGAATGTACTTTGACATTTTCATTCTATGATTTTTTCCTAGATGTCAAGAGGTCCATTGAATTACTTGATAAATTGCAAAAGAGTAAGTTTACTTAATTTCTGAGTACAAACGAAAATCATATACTTTCTTTAAGTATTTATTGTTAAATAATACTTTTATTGATATCTCAGGCGGCGAGGTACCTGCTACTAAATTGGCTGCTCTGCAGAAAGTACTGCAGAGTGATTTTCTTAATGCAGTCAGAGAAGTTTATGAACATGTCTATGAGACTGTTGATATCCAGGTAGTATTAAATACATTTTTTCCATACTTGGTACGCATTTGACTTCCTGTTGACTGTCATTATAGGGGTCACAGGATGTTAGAGCATCAGCAACAGCCAAGGCAACAGTTGCAGCCTTTGCAGCAAGCGAAGGACATGCTCATCCAAGGGTGGTAGAGTTGCCAAAAACTGAGGAGGGTCTTGGATTCAATGTTATGGGTGGCAAGGAACAAAATTCTCCTATTTATATCTCAAGAATTATTCCTGGTGGAGTTGCAGATAGACATGGTGGTCTAAAAAGAGGCGATCAGTTACTTTCTGTGAATGGAGTGGTCTGTATTACTTTTACACAAATGTTTACTTATAAACTTGTTTACACATAAAACTCATGCATAATATTTCAGTGTGTGGAGGGTGAGAATCATGAGAAAGCAGTAGAACTACTGAAACAAGCCCAAAATTCTGTGAAATTAGTAGTACGCTACACTCCACGTGTACTCGAAGAAATGGAATTACGATTCGACAAGCAAAGGGCTGCACGTAGGCGTCAACACATGCAGTAAATTCATCTTGACTTGTTTATTGAAATACGTTTAAGGCAATTTTATCGTTTAAAGTATTCGTCTATCAAATTATTAAAGACAGCTCTTTACCAATTCAATTAAGTGTTTGTAGTTCGTAAGTCTTTGGACATTCTATTGTAATATGTATATTTATTAAAGTCTATCAATAAATGGATCCATGTTCATCAGGCTTTTGAAATATTTTCTCAAAAACAATTTTATAGTATGTAAAGTTGATATCTTGAGTATTCAAGACATAGATGGCAGTAAATGCACAATGGTTCATTGTAGAATCACCTTTTCCTTTTCTGTCATCATCAGTTATCATATACCGTGTAACAACGTGTTACTGCTGCTTGGTTAGACTGTGTAGAACAGATGTATGGTTAGGCTTTGCCAGCCCAACATTTTTACATTTTTCATACTATAAATTCATTCAATTTCTGTCAATTTATTAGTGAATTACAATTCGTTTGAGATATAATGGTTGATTCAAAAAACGACACAGCTGGTAGTGATGGAGCACCTCCAAAAACTGCCAAGCAGTTAGAGAAGGAAGCCAAAAAACTTGCAAAGCTTGACAAATTTAAACAGAAGCAGGATAAGAAGGAGTCAGCTTCTACGAATAAACTTAAGGAAAAGCTAGAGGTGAAAACATAACATTTACTCCTTTAGAATGTAATATCATATTTTAACCATATGGTTTTCAAGATTCTCATTATTATAATAACATTATACTAAATTTGATATTTAGATTATTCACTGTATCATTGAACCCTTTTAAATACTTAGTTTTAAATAGCATGTAGATTTCTGTCAAGATTCAGGACTTATATCTAGTATCCTTATTGCTTGTATGTGATAGTCATTCTATTGCATCACTCTTTTGTATCATGATCTACTTTCTACTTTCCCCAGATATTTTGTTTAACCACAGTATTGTATACTAATAAAATTACTTTGACGTATTACTCCAGAAAGTGGAAAAGAAGAAAGAAGTCAAAGAATCTCCCTTGTACACGATTGATACACCAGTGGGAGAGAAGAAAGATGTATCTTGTTCTATGCCTGATGCGTACAGTCCAAAATATGTGGAAGCTGCCTGGTATTCCTGGTGGGAGAAACAAGGTTTCTTTAAACCTGAATATGGGGTACAATTACTATATTCAATGTTCTTTCAAGTTCATTTTTTGTGTTACTAAACTATTAAATTTTTATTTAAGAGAAAAACTATTTTGGACCCAAACCCAAAGGGTAAATTTGTCATGGTAATTCCACCACCAAATATAACAGGTGTACTTCATTTGGGGCATGCTTTAACTAATGCCGTTGAGGATGCTATCACGAGATGGTAAATTACATTATAGTTAATCAAGCAAATCAAGTTACAGACTGATACTAGCAATATACTGATTTATTAGGAATCGCATGAAGGGGCGCACTACTCTTTGGAATCCTGGCTGTGATCATGCAGGCATAGCCACTCAAGTTGTGGTTGAGAAAAAACTTTGGCGAGATGAAAAGAAAACTAGACACGATTTGGGACGTGAGAAATTTATTGAAAAAATTTGGGACTGGAAAAGAGAGTTAATATTTATCTATTAAACTGTCATCTTAATCTATTGTATTGAGCCATAAGTAAATTTATTCTATTTCTTCAGAAAGGGTGATCGAATTTACACCCAATTGAAGAAGCTAGGTGGCTCCTTTGATTGGGACAGAGCTTGCTTTACTATGGATCCAAAGCTCTGTCGTGCAGTCACCGAAGCTTTTGTACGTTTACACGAAACTGGAGATATATACCGCAGTAACCGTCTAGTAAACTGGTCTTGCGCCCTCAAAAGTGCAATTTCAGATATTGAGGTAAACTCAGTCAACCATTACTTTAATATAATTGTAATACTTCTTCTGATTACTCATTATGTTTCAGGTTGATAAAGTTGAACTACCTGGTAAAACATTGCTTTCTATTCCTGGATATCAAGAAAAGGTTGAATTTGGTGTTTTGATATCATTCGCATACGAGGTCGAGAATTCCGACGAGAGGCTCGTTGTGGCTACTACAAGAATAGAGACAATGCTCGGAGATACTGCTGTAGCGGTACATCCTAAGGATTCACGTTACAGTCACCTTATTGGAAAGTTCGTAAAACATCCTTTCTGCAGCAGGAGGATTCCAATAATTGCTGATGAGTTCGTAGAGATGGAATTTGGCACAGGTGCAGTGAAAATAACTCCAGCCCATGATCCTAATGATTATGAAGTTGGCAAGAGGCACGATTTGCCATTTATCACGATATTTGATGAGGATGGTAACATAATTGGTGATTATGGAAAGTTCACGGGGATGAAGAGGTTCCATGCCAGGAAGGCCATCCTCGAGGAACTGACTGCTAAGAACCTCTACATAGAGACCAAGGATAATCCCATGGTTGTCCCTATGTGTAGTCGATCAAAGGACGTGGTTGAACCTCTTATAAAATCACAGTGGTACATAAAGAGTGATAAAATGGCTGCCAATGCTATAGAAGCTGTAAAGAACAATGAATTGAAGATTATTCCAGATCAGCATAAGAAAACCTGGTTTCATTGGATGGAAGGAATTCGGGATTGGTGTGTTTCTCGACAACTTTGGTGGGGCCATAGAATTCCTGCATATTTTATCACTGTTTCTGATCCATCAGTACCTCCTGGAATGGTATGTCAGTCAGTCTGAAATTCACTATGGATGCTCCATACTAAATGGGAGTTAGATGGTTTATTAATTCTATCTATTATTTAGGAAATTGATAATAATTATTGGGTCAGTGGAAGGTCTGAAGAGGAAGCCAGAGAAAAAGCTGCTGCTAGATTTGGTGTTAGCTTGGATAAGATTTCTCTTCAACAAGATCCAGACGTATTGGATACTTGGTTCTCTTCTGGACTGTTCCCATTCTCCGTATTCGGATGGCCAGAGGAAGTAAGTGTGCTTATAAATCAAAGTATCTCCTATTTTTATATTCGCAGCTCATTCTGACTTATGATAATAATTTTACCAGACTGAGGAACTCGAAGCTTTTTATCCTGGTACCCTACTTGAAACTGGCCACGATATCCTCTTCTTCTGGGTTGCACGAATGGTTTTTCTTGGCCAAAGATTACTTGGAAGGTTACCATTCAAGTAAGTATCTGGAAATTGAAGTTCCTAGCGATTCTATCAATTTCTAAAAATAATATTATTCTTCCCAGGGAAGTTTACCTACACGCAATGGTGCGAGATGCGCACGGTAGAAAAATGAGTAAGTCTTTGGGAAATGTTATCGATCCCATGGACGTTATAAATGGAATATCCTTAGAGGTAATAAAATTCAAATTTTTAAAATTTTCGTCTCTAAAATTCTACCAATAAATTAAAACAATGCAACTATTCTCACAGGATCTGCACAAACAACTTCAAGGATCTAATCTAGACCCAAAGGAACTAAGCCACGCAATTAAAGGACAGAAACAAGATTATCCTCAGGGTATCCCCGAGTGTGGTACGGATGCGCTTCGTTTTGCACTTTGCGCGTACACTAGTCAGGGTAGAGACATAAATCTGGACATTCTTCGCGTCCAGGGTTACAGATTCTTTTGTAACAAGCTCTGGAATGCAACAAAGTTTGCCCTGATGTACCTAGGGGAGGGTTTCTCTTATAACAACGGAAATGAGCAGGTATGATATATATCACTGTTATTCCCTTAATGAGCGTCTTCTGAGGTTTGACAGTTGAGTTATTCTCACGATAGAGCGACAGTGACGGGAAAGCCGTAGAGGTCGTGGGATCAGATAACTGGTATCTGAGCACCCTGAATGAGAATTGCGTCCAGGACGCCCTTGATAACTACTTAGCAGACTATCCATATATTGATGGTTACACGGTATCGCAGGCTGACCTTAAAGTCTACAATACAATCAGTGCACTGCGTATTGACTTTAATCATCGGCCGCATCTGCGACGCTGGCTGTACCATATTAAGAGTTTTGACGCTCATGAGAAGTCCACTTTTCGCTCTGAGCACGGACAGATCTTGTCACAGTGCGCATGTAAACTAACTAGTAGTCACGATGCTGGATTTCAGGTGGGACTTACAACCCTATTGCATAGCCTTTTTTTGGTAGTTTATCCCACTAGCCTATAGAATAGTCACCTATATTGCTCGTATCTGGACTGCTATTTGTTAGTTTAATTATTCTCAAAATTTCATTACTTGCATAGAATAGAATAACAATTCCTCGGGTTTGAGAGTAATGGAATTACAATTGCAGCTTACTGGAAACGAATCCAACGTTGATCTTTGGATGCTGTCCAGGTTGAGTTATAGTGTACAGATATGCGATGATGGGATGGCTCAGTATGATTTCAATGCAGTTACAACAGCCTGCTATAATCTATGGCTTTATGATCTCTGCGACGTATACTTGGTTCGTAGGCATAGACTATGTCATAAATATTACGTTTTTCGTTTTGAAATATTTCACCAAATCAATTCATTCTGTAGGAACATCTGAAACCTGTATTCCAAACTGGAAGCGAGGATAGCAAACAAGCAGCTCGTAGAGTCTTGTTCAAAACTCTGGATGTTGGTCTCAGATTACTGAGTCCATTCATGCCATTTATCACTGAAGAACTTTACCAACGTTTACCACGTACCAAGCTAGTGTATCCTAGCATTTGTGTTAGTCCCTATCCAGAGGTGACAGAGGTAACTGCAATTGATTGCTTTTACATCGAAAAAGATCTAATGGGCTTTGACTAAAGAGCAATCACTATTCCTCCCATAGTGTTCCTGGAGAAATATGGAAATAGAAGCGGACATGGAGTTTATCCAGAAACTAACGAAGAGTGTGAGATCGGCAAGAGCTACGTACAATTTGCCGAACAAAACAAAAACCGAAGCCTTTTTGACTTGCAGCGATCCTAACCTTGAACATAGGCTCATCAAGTTCCTGGATATCATTGGGACACTTGGATACTCTATTGTCAAGTTTGGCAATCCACCTCCAGGTTGCGTAATCTTGACAATCTCTGATAAAGTTCTGGTGCATCTTTTGCTCAAGGTATAATTTTTCTTTAAATGTAATAGAGCTTAAGAAAGGAAAAAGCAGAAACTAATGATTTATGTTTATCATATGTTTAGGGATTGGTGGATCCAGAGAAGGAGCTGGAAAAATTGGAAAAGAAAAACGACTATCTGGTAGGCACAATAAACAAATTAAAGCAAGCAATGGCGGCCTCTGATTACCGTGTCAAAGTGCCTGCCGATGTACAAGCAAGTAATCAAGAAAAACTTATAAATAGCGAAGGAGAACTAGAAAGACTTTGTGAAGCAATGGAGGCTTTACGTACGATGCAATAATTTTCATTGAAAAATTCTTCTAGGTATCAAGAATTTCTGTAAAACTCACTTCACGTATTTATTAATAATGAAATCATTTTGGATATGTCGAAATAGTTTCGAATAATGATTGTTATTGTTAATCACCTACAAAGGAAGGTTGCTTGGTTTATTTTGATAGTCAGACACATTTACGATTCATCTCTGATAAAGTCATTTAATTCATTCATTCATCTCATTATTAAATTACTTGTGCTATTTGAGCAGTTACTATACAAAAAACCATGGTTTTACGGATACATTAGGCGAAATTAGGATCTCTTTATTTCTTTACTACGCTTTAAGTTGGAAGTTACGATTAATCTTTAGCGCTATTGAACTGAGTATTTTTCGGGCTATCAGTATTAAGAGATGCAATGATTATCTGTGATTTCCTCTCTTCACCGTCCTTCCGGATGTAAAGCAGAAAAATAAATGGAAGAAGACGAAGAGAGAAAGGGATAGAAGAAAGAAAAAAGTAATACAGTTAATGATGAAATTTCCTAGCTGTTGTCTCTCGAGCAAATATCGCTAATGTATCGGACTCACGTTTTCTTCAATTAAACAATAACAAGAATCTAAACAAAGGAACAAAAGTCGCAAGCGTTTCCATCAAAGGTGGCGACATGCGCTCAAGTCCTATGTGGAATGAGGATAATAATTTGTCTTTTGTTGCTGTCAATTGCTTGTCACGTATTCCTTATCCCTGAATTATTTACAAGAGGAACAAAACTGATCTTAAACGGACAAACAATGAGAAAAAAAAGACAAGAAAACAAAATAAATCACATTTTCTGACTTCTTCCTGCTATCTTCTTGTGAAGTCTAAAGATACGCGAGCTCCTAGCAATGCCATTGAGCGGTGCGCTCGATAAATTCTCAATATTCATATATATAAATAATAACAAATATAAATTTTTGTATGTACAATTAGTGCTTCCATATGCAAAACGTAGCCGCTCTATTAAGGCAGGACTTTTTCATTTTTCCATTATTTCACTGATTCTGAAGATTCATCTTATTTATCATCCATGATTTATCACTCTACTCGAACTTTGTCCAGTTATGTTGCGACTTGACAACGGTAGGATTGAGCGACGAGCCAAATGTACTAGCAATACTGTTACCGGCATCCTGACTAGGGTTATCCTGCTGATAGCTCGGCTTCCTGCTTGTGGATGCTGAGGATGATAAGGATGGGGGGGTAGCCGTCGCACCATTCTGCAGATTGAATTTTCCAAAATCCAGGCCATATTCCTGAAGCAGATCAAAATCACCAAGCTTCTCTGTCGAAGAGGATGACGTGTTCATCTGGATATCCATTTCCCCACTGGATTTTTGTTTCTGTTGCTGAGGCAGAAAGTAAGGATAGAGCGGATTGCTCAGACCCTCGCCCATCTGTGGTAGTTGGAGAGATTGATGACTCGGTTGTTGCTGTTGTTTTCCACTGTTATACCTGCTGGACGACTTTTCCAACAACGGATCAAAATCATCGTCACTGTTCGTAGAGTCTAATCTAATTAGATCCTGCATCTCCGAGGATGACCCCTGGAAATACGTATAACGTGGATCCCCTTTGAAGATGGGACTTTTGTCGGCAGTCATAGCTCCTAGTGGCATTCAATTCACTTATGCTCGTGTTACACACTGTGTTATTGATAGTGAGATGCTTCTAATTCTAAACAGTGCAACACTCAAATAAGCTGAACATATATTAGTAATGCTCCATTGAAATAGGCTCTAGTTGTACAAATCCATGTACAATTCATCTTACAGGCGTAAATACAGGGATGATACTTATTTTTGTTTACTTTAAATACTTATTGGTAAGAACTTGACACTGTTACGTTGAATGATAACATAGTGTACTTGTCTTACTAGAATGCACTATTGAGTGGTCAATGGGGAATGAAAAAAGACAGAATGGCAGATATAGAGAAACGAAGGAAAAATAATCATTGGATGCATGTACGAATAAATAATGAATGAGAATGTTTACCTTAGCATGTGCAGAGTAGTGGCGAGTATTTTTTAATGGAAGGAGCGGTTGAGTTGCAAGAGGCAGCTTTGGGCATATGGAATGAAATGGAGGACTTTGAGGATGGATAGAATTTAGAATTTTACTCGTGTCGAAGGGATCATCGACATTATCCTCGACATCCTCTTCCTGAGGAATTAGACATCTGTCCAGTAAACTACTACCGTTCCAGCTACTAGAGGTTAGAAGATTCCTCTCAGCAATAGGAGGAGCTCCTTCCTCAGGTTCATAGCGAATGTTGTCAGATTCCACCTTGAGACTTCTAGAGGGATTCGTTGAGGTATTGGAATATATTTGTTTGGCAAATGGATTCGTGGGATTAACAAACTCATGAGAACTGGTAGGTCCCACTTTTTCAACTTCCTCAAAATTTATCAATAGTTTCCTTAAGGAAGAATTACCTGGGAAAATTGTACTAGCACCAGGTATTACGTTCTTTTTATGCTCAGAATTCTCAGGAATGTATAATAATTTTTCAGTTGGAGTACTGATCAACCTAGCTGATTTTTCATTGACTGCTGGTAAACCTATACTGCTCGAGGAAGAGTCTAATGTTGAGGATAACGAGATCTGGGACATATCTGAAGGATTTGCGGTATTGGTTGTATGTAGAGGACCGTGCCGCAAGCGCCCACTCCATGCAGACCTCAAGCTGTCTAAACTGCGCACTGGTTTCAACTGAAAGTTTTATGCACATCACGCTGTCACTTGGTCTAGTATATGCAAAATGGTGCATCTTCAATTAAATATTAGCATTGTTAACTCATACTAATCTCTTACTTATGTCACGTATCAAAAGGTTTCCTTGCTATAATTTCTATGGTGATCAGTTTTCTTTAATTGGACTTTTCCTTCAAAAAGGATGAACTATGATATGGCATGCATAGCTTAGGGCCTGGTGCTTCCTAACATTGTCAAAACTAACTTCTTACTTGCTACATGCCCTAGCTTTTTTTTGTGTTTTGTCAATGAAAGTAAAAAAAAAATGTTTTTGAGCTTCTTAAATGATCATTCTCATAGTATGTATACCCCTAATCAAACCATTCAATACAAGCTGATGCGAGATTACGGTGCACTTAGATGAAACACTTTGGGCAATAGACATTAAGCGTACACACAACAGGGACGATACTTATGAGCGAATTCTTGTTGTGTTCTTTTTGAAGAATTTTGTTAACTCTTCCCAAAGCGAGTGATATTGTTTACACATTAATGGAGAATCATAAGAGCCTAATAGATTCTCAGGGACACGTTAGGTGAATGCCTTTTTAGATGAATTTCTTATGATACTTACCGTTCTATCCACAGGAGGGGTGTTTGGAAATATCACATCATGTAGTTCATGCATTAGATCAATATCCAGACGCTCCGGAGGTGAATCTGTATCTTCTGGTGAACTTGGACTCAATGGTGAATATTGTTTTCTACTGTAAAGTAGAAAAGTATTTATTATTTCTACATCGTCATTTTGAAAAAATAATATTCAAGTAGAAGAGAACGTTGGACGTTACCTGGTTTCTGGTACTGCACTATTCCTTAGTCTAAGTTCCTTGCGGTAACTGGTAGCAGCTGTAAAACCAGTGGGCGGCTTAGATGGCGAACTAAACGTGGCTGGTCGTCTATCTAACGTGGGTGAACTCGGTGCTGATCTTGGTTGTTGATATCGCATACTATTCTCACTTCTGCTTGAGCGTCCTTATAAAAGTATGAATAAAAAAGAGAAAAGTTTGAATATTTACAGTATGAAACAGTTCTACACTGCGTATATTATTACGATGAAAATAAAAAATCTTATAGTACCTTTCCATTTGATTCCCTTATAAACCGAGCGCATATCCTTGCCCTTATCTTTTACCTGTAATGTTAATACATAGCGTGACATACATGTATGATGAAGCATCTATTAAGAGGGAACCGTATTTGATTTTTCATATACTCAAGGATCACGCGACAAGGCCTCAGACGGAGAATCTCTCGACCGTAAAAGGTTGTAATAGAAGTACTATCACTTAACTGGTCAAGCTCATTGGAAGCGTTTCGATAAAATCTTGATCCCCGCGTCGCCCGATTTTTCAATTAATCTTCAGAAAATATGTAAAACGTCAAATATAGTCAATTAGAGGTAGATGAAGGTAAAATGGTTCTTCTACAGACACTTTAGATACTGTTTTCATAGAATTAATAAAAAAAATCAAAAAAAAAAAGGGCAATGCAGGAACCAAGAAATATGTACAGCGAATATCTCTGTATCGCTCCAAACTATGAACACGCAGTTAATCTGCAGATTTTACGGTACTACGAAATCTAGCTGTCAAACAACAAATTTTCCTCGCCTAAAACCAGTGCTAGTAGTAACACGCGACGTCACTAGTCCTACGTGTGCGGGCTAGTGCTAGTGTTTATACATATTAATTGCAAATTTCCACATTAATCCACATGCCGTTATGTTCGATCAATCACAATGTCGGGCCTCTAGCGTTCAAGACAGATTTTAAGTCCTGTACCAAAAAGTGTAAAGGGAATATTTTTACTTCAACGTAGTAAACTGTTGAACATCACTAAGGAAGGACTTCATACAAACGTGCAAAAGTGCGTGAGTTCCACGACTTGCCAAAACGCGGGGCAGCAATTGTCACCGGAGATCGGCAAGCACTACGGTTCCCCCTTAATCCTCCAAGGAAAACCATAAAGCTTACCGACTTCACTGCAGATTTTACTGCTGGATTTGCCTGCAACGACAAAATAAAAAGCGCTGTACGTTTCACAAACAAGAAGCTTATACAGGGGAATGTTCATTAACCTCAGGAGGTGTACAATAATTGCGTAATATTTCGGTCTGGATGCTAATAAAGAATCTGACCTTATCTTTTACGCTGCGAAAAAATGCAGAACCTTCCTTCTTCATCGTGTATGTCCATTCGCGATATTGTTGTCTAAATTTACTGCTGGACTTGTCGGAATAATTACAAGCTTCCATTTCAAACTCGTCTGAGAAACCAAGACCGGAATTAAGCATGTGTAGTCTCTCTTCTATGAACTGGAAAATCATGTTTTATTTAATTATTATAAAAAAGTGTGGTATGCATTGTTTCCTGCTTTTATTTACCTGCTGGAAGATCTGCAGCTCCAACATCTTCCTCAAAAATGGCTGCATCGATGATGGTCTGTTTTCAACAAAGGCATCCTGGTCGAATGTTATTCTCTCACCCTGCTGAAGAGTGAGAGCCTCTCTGTAACCAGCTGTTAGTTGTACCAAGGCTCTTAAAAAAGCTCTTGACACTCCATCGCCCAGTAAGCTTGGTCTATTCCGTAAAGCTCTTCTTAAATTCGTTACCTACAATACAAATTGAAGACTCCTCAACGTCGTAGGTGAAGTATAGATTAGAAATCAATTACAAGCCCAAAAATTCTATAGATATCCATAAGGTTATAAGATGCTATGAGTCCCATACGCGTCCCACAGAAAACTTAGAAAAATTCCTGGAACTTTTATGCTACATAGGTAGTCTAAATAGTACAAACCACATCCTGAGGTAAAGATTCTAAATCTTGAAATGGTGACTCAATGCTGTTATTATCAGCATCCAGAATAACGACTTCTCCTAGATCGGTTTTACGCACCCGCTGAAAATCGAATTTTTATATGAATAATAGAGTTCGTGGAGCAATAGCTTTGGGGTGGTAATATATGCATGATTTACATGCAATTGTTCTCCAGTTACATACCATTTTAATTTCCTATTGTTAAAGCATGAACAAGAAATAGAGGTTTAAGAGGATGCAATTCGATTTTGATAAATGACAATACCTGAAGAATCGGAGCGGGTACTCCAATGAGAAATGGCATTGGCGCCAAGAGATAGTCCATAAGAGCCAAGGGTAGTACTGGTATATAAATATGCTGCCAAATCATTGGGTATATCAATGCGTTACAAGCTTGCACGCACGCGCTCAATCTTGAGAGCTTCTTCGAGGTGAAAATAATGCGTCTTTCATAAAGCATTGAAGAGAATATCATCATCATATTGTGAGAATCAACGGCACTGTAATATTCCGTTAGATTTCGCTGTAAATAAGAACAAAGATGAATTTGACAAAATTGCTCATACTTTTCGTACGACAATCCAGGCTTACGTTTTCCGGTATACTAGGTAATTGAAACTGCTTTGGACTTTGGCAGACGAATGTCTAAAATAAGATTTTCCATTATTTTTCAATGTTTCTTGGACAGTTTTCTGTAATAATAGTACAGGACATACAATATTTGGATCTGGAGATGAAATTGTTATGGAAGCACCAGGAAGCGGGACGCCGCTTTTGTACACGTCACCAAGAAATTTCCATAGGTCGCCGTCGCCACCAACTGTTGTTAAGGTTGCTATGTGATTCAGTAGCCTGCATTAATTAGGATTAATTATCATCGTGTTCATCCGCTTGACTATGCAAAGATGAAGAAGTCTTAATGTAGAACAATGCTAACTTGTAGAAGGTCTCGTGCCATGGTAAAGCACTCAGAACTACCAGAGCAGTTTCAGTTTTAGGATCATGTCTGCAGAATCCAAATGTCCACTTGGAATCTATACTCGTCAAGACAAATGAGAAATGCTGCACTACAATGCTACATTAAAAAAAAAAATAGAATAAGTTTGGAGAATTAGTATGATTATATTAAATAATCCTTATGTATACTGACTTTTCAAATTCACAAGGGTATGCAAATTTTGGAACAGATTTGAGTATCTCATGATCAGAGAAGGCCTCTGGAAATTTCTGAAGTAACCAAGCTTCTCGATCACCCACTGGAGCAGCCACTTCGCAGAAACATTCGAATAGCTGCTTTACATTTTCCCTGCAATGAGAATGAAATTCTCAATGACATGTCAATGAAGCCTCTCAATAATATGTAACAAGAATGGAACGAAGTTTCATTCAAGGTCTTTAATTATCCTTGGTGCATAGGCAATGTAATAACTAAATTACATTCACGTGACTCTTCTATCTATACCAACAACCACTAGTCAATGCAGGTTTACAATAAAAATAAGGATGTTGCTTGTTGGCATAAAACTTGCCTCAATCTGGAGCCCATTATAAATGGTTAGAAGAAAAATAAATGTTGCCAACAATGATTTTGTGCCTCTATCATTTTACTATATGACGGCAATGCGTCCCTAATTGTTTCACGTAAATATTTTATAATTATCGCACACGGTCCATCTTATCATTCTTTGACACTTCACCCATAGACATTTCTCTGACTAATCGCACTTTTGTGTTGAAATCGGGTCTACGACAGCGTGTTCCTAAATTACTGGCCGGTCCATCCAACATGGAAACACTTGTAGATCTAGAGGTGTATTCGATTCTTGAGTTTCTCGGTAACTAAAGGCAAGTTTCTAATAAATTTCTAGTTGTTCAAGGATACCTTCCAGGGACATCATCTGCAGGGCTTAGATCTCTAGTCCTTCAAAAAATTCATCTATCGTACAATTTTTTCACCCTTCGATTCTACGATAAACTCCAAGGCAAATTTGACCATTATTTAGTTATTAAAACAAACTATACAATTTGATCTCTTAAAGTAGTGTATTCTGATATACGTTTCTATATTTCTTCATTCAAATTTAAGATATGAATCTTCTAAGCAATCAAGTCATTAATGAAGAATGAGCGATACTTAAATATACATATTTGTACACACACGTCAAACATTTGAAATCCATATGGAATAAAAACAGTAAAGATTAAGTATCTATATACAAGAATTATATAGAAATATTCTACGTAATCAATACAAAAAAAGTATCTCCAAAGTATGCCATATGCCAAGTCATAAGTTTAATAGAAATGACCGGCGATACATTTATCTTTTTACCCTATTGTAGTCGAAGGTATAGTATGAGTGGGATAAACGGGATTATTAGCGGGAACACCACCTCACTGTTCGTCCGAGTGGATCAAGGGGACACAAAAGAAGCCTAGTTGCTTACATCGACTAAGGCTTTACAGTAGAAGTGTTGCAGAACTGGTTTTAATTTATCTACGGCTCCGTTTAGTACAATTTATTATATTGCTATCATTTGAAAGTCTGCCGTCTGGTGTTGCGTGATGTTATCTGTGCAAACACACATGTCGCGAAATTATTGAAAAATAATATCATCGCTCTCCAAATTTGGTTGTAAGGTCCACATAAACGATGGAAGTGTTTTCAAGCTGTAAATTCCTTCTAAACTGGATCCTCTTGTGCGTTATTGCTGTTCATCAATCTTCCACAGCAGCTGCTGGCCCTAATGATAGATACCAGAGTCTCACTGAGTCTCAGGGTCTTTATAATGAAAGTGATCATGTTTTTGTACTTAATGCATCAAATTTCAAGACAAGCATTTATGGAAGTAAGAGTTCCTGGTTAGTGGAATTCTATAACAGTTGGTGTGGATTCTGTCATCGATTTGCCCCTACATGGAAGGAGCTTGCACAAGATATCCTAAGTACGATATGGTGTTAGCTGTCATTTGTGTCATAATTTTTGAAAGGTTATAGCAGATTTTAGGGGCTTTAGGTTTAAAGAATATATGTCACTACATGCTTCTCTTTTTTAGCATGGAGAGACATTGTGGTTGTGGCTGCTATAGATTGTGCTGATGATGACAATAATCCTATCTGTAGAGAGTATGAAGTGATGCATTATCCTATGGTAACGTTCTTCTCTGTGGATGCAAGGCAGGGATCACTTGGAATTGAGATAGGCAAGGGCAGAAATTTAGAAAAGCTTAGGCAAAATGTAATAGATCAATTGGAAAAAGAGCAGCAGGATGGACGTGGTCTTACCTGGCCAAATATTACTCCTTACAGGTAAATTAAAAAATTGATTAACTTATTACATATATATATTGCTTTGTTTTTAACTTATTTTTTTATGCACCCAAGGGGTACAGAAACTTCACAACTATGGAAATCTGTACCACAGAATGTACAATACAGCTTCCTTATATTTGAGACTGCAGACTCCTTTCTTGGTACAGAAGTTATATTGGACATGCATCGTGTGAGTAAGATACATATTCGCAGTGTAACATCAGACAATGAACCTCTATGCATATTGCATAAAATTATAAAATTTCCAAGCCTGCTTGTCCTGGGTCGGAATGACACTAGTAAATTAATCAACGTTAGGACACCAACTAGAGAAGGTTTCAGACGTGCCATTAAGGAATATATGAGCTCTCAAGGTATAAGCATAGAATTGCAAGAAATTCCTGAAAGCTCTGTGGCATCACCAGGTCTTCAAACTTCAAATGTTAATAAGAAACTAGATGGACTGGACAAAAGCAGTCCAATAAAAATATACGGAGACGTACTTTTCCAACTCGATTTGGAAACCGTCCTTAGGTACTCTATAAACCATGAAATAACATTGACGAAGCTAATTGAGGGTGAAAAAATGCAGGCTCTTAAAAGTTATGTGAACGTCCTAGCTAAGTACTTCCCGCTACGGCGTAGTGGGGTTGTCTTTTTAGACGTGATACGTGATATCCTAGTTGAAAAGGATAGTGTTTCGGGAGAGGAGTTCAGTCAGATAATACGTTCAACAGAAGAGGAGATGTCTCCGGTATATTCAGGTCGTCAGGAATGGATAGGATGCAAAGGCAGTACGGATAACTACAGGGGTTATCCTTGTGGTTTGTGGACGATGTTTCACATGCTGAGTGTCAATTCAGCAATACAGAATAAGGATAACGCACAACATGATCCAGCGGAAGTGCTCCGAGCTATGCATGGTTACGTAAAGAACTTCTTTGGATGCGCAGATTGCTCAGAGCACTTCCAGGCAATGGCAGCAAAGAACAAGATATTCGACGTGAAAACTGGGAATGAAAGTATCCTCTGGTTATGGAGATCACATAACGAAGTAAACAACAGACTGGCTGGGGATGAAACTGAAGATCCATATCATAAAAAAATTCAATATCCATCTCAAGAACACTGTAGCTCCTGCAGACATGCAGATGGTTCATGGAACGAGAACGAAGTACTGAGTTATCTTAAGAAGAAGTACAGCTATTCAGGTATTAATTATTACGGATCAGATAGCAAATCAGATGAACTTCCCAAAGAAAAGACGAACATACGTCAAGAACGTTTGGCTCAAGATAAATATGTGATACAGCGTAAACTTGGCTGGGACTTTACTATATTTGATATAAGCATCTGCGTAGTTCTATATGTCGTATCTGCTGCCATCTTGGTTCTGGTATGCATAAAGTTTGCTGTTAAAAGGACATACAGGAAGAAAGCTTATGTGCATAATCTTCTGGGAAAAGTGTAATTTTACTGTTCATTTAATTTTGTGACGTAAGGAATATCAGAACAGTATGTGTATTTAGTGTGAACAATGTTGTCTGATAAAAACTATAGATATTAATACTGTATATAAAGAAAAGGATTTTAAGATACAATATATCTGTTAAGTGTATGCTGAGATGAATCGACAATTCACTGTATGTATATTTGCTTTACTGACAGATTTAATTGACCAATTTACATCTAGGATGCTTTACACATTCACAATATGTAAGACCCCTAATAGAATACTTTGCCTCGATGCGTGTTTATTACATATGCAAGTTTACTACCAAGTTATATTATATTTGATGTTATTACAATTCAAGATTATTCTGTCAAATTTGATTTGCTAAGAATCTTGAAGTATAGCATATAGTAATAAGACTACAAAGGCTATTGTAATAAATTATTCTTATTTCTAATACATGTAATATTCGTTTCTTGGGATATATTCGATAATTTTAATTAAATATGTCGGACTACGTAATCAATTAGAAAGTATTTCAAATAAATTCTTATTCATAACAAGATCCTGGTCGCTATCATGAAAACAACCAGCATTTTACATTGTCCAGTTTTTTTGCTGTAAAATTTCATAGAGAGACCTCACTATGTCTCAATGTACCAGGGGTTTACAAGGTGTATCTATGGAAACGGATCACGAGTTTTGTTAGGCAACAGGAAATAGAACGGCAACAAGTATTACTAGGATAACACAACAATAGTACAAAAAATGTCGGAAAGAGTGATAGTGCGTCATAAAATATGGCCAAAGACAATTGGAGATTTTTTCTCCATGACATTTATATTAGTAATAGTGCCATTAATATACTGGTTTGAACTCTGGGTTGTGTTACCAACCCTTTACATATACGGTAGTCCTTTTTATCTGGGACACTTTGTTTTAGGCAATTTTATGATGCTTAATATCGTTGGAAACTTTACATACACTGTTCTCTGTGATACCAGTACCAGGCGAACAATTGTACCAGTGAACACAGGTACTAAAAGTGGATGGAGACTGTGTGCTTTATGCGAAACAATGTCACCTCCTCGCTCTTGGCACTGCACCACATGTGATGTTTGTATTCTTAAACGAGACCATCACTGTATATTTACTGGATGCTGCGTGGGACACTTCAATCATCGACATTTTCTAATGTTTATCTTTTATCTATTTGCTGCGACAGTCTATGCATTTTACTTTAACAATGTATTTATCTGGAGCAGGATAAACTTTGAATTTCCCATGTCAATTATCAAAATTGTCTTCCCATTAGCCATATTTGTCTTTGGCTTTGATGGTTCCTTGGAACAGTTCTATTTGCTGCTTTACATTGTTTCCACAGTGGGTATGCTTTTTACTGGAGTACTTTGTCTGTATCATTTTCACCTGGTTTTTATTGGTGCTGTTGCCAATGAGAGCAGTAAAAAAAATTACTCATACAACTTGGGATGGAAGCAAAACATTAAAGAAGTATTTGGAGACAGGTGGTACCTTGCTTTGTTCATACCTTATGTGACTTCCAAGTTGCCACATGATGGTATCACGTGGGACACACCAGAAACATGGAAAGAAAATTATGAGAAGAATAGATGATCATCATATTATTTATGCCAAAGACTGCAACTATTTAAAAATATTTATTACAAAACTGTTGTTTTGTATGAAATACTTTCTGTGAGACAAATTGCATTTATTCATAATATATGTGTATAAAATATAAGAATAAAGATGGATTGGTAGATTGATGCAAAGTAGATCATATTTTATAAATTCTATACCCTTATATCAAATGGGGTATTTGATTAAATAAACTATATAAGATTTTTTTTTAAGAGAATGTATCACGCCGTGAAATTAGTGAAAAAGCTATAACACCATTCCCCGCTTGGAAGAAAACACATTTTAGTGCCTGAAATTCTTTGAAGTAACTAAGGCTGGCTTTGTATGTCATTCTCATTAGAGACTATCTCTAAACTAGTGCTATTCTGCAACATATTGTTAATATAAATGGCTTCTCCAGCGCCGAAATCACCTGAACAGTCTGAAAAAAATAGAAAATACGACCGCCAGCTAAGGTACTCTATTAACTTTACCATAATCAAAGAGGTTATCCAGCCGGCTATTACTTACTTAACTATTTTCCAAACGAGAAATCTTTTAATTTCTTTTAGATTATGGGGTGATCACGGTCAAGCATCTTTAGAAGCTGCACACGTGTGTTTAATAAATGCTACTGGTTTGGGAACTGAAATACTTAAATCTTTAGTTCTGCCTGGTGTTGGAGCATTCACAATAGTTGATGGTAAAAAGATCACAGACGAAGACATTGGAGCAAAGTAGGTTAAAATGATTTTATCATAATTATCCAAGAAGAGTACTATGTTCTTGTCCCATAATTATTAAATGTATTTGGTCAAGTTTTTTTTTAGATACTGAAAGTATCGGTAAGTCCAGAGCACAGGCAGCCACTCAAATGTTATTAGAATTGAATCCTGATGTTAGAGGTGATTATGTGGATGAAGGACCAGAACAAATTCTATCTAATAGTCCAGATTTCTTCAATAACTTTGCAGTTGTCGTCGCAACAGCCTTGCCAGAAAAGTATGTTTCCGAAACGAATCTATACTACGAACCAGTACAGTTTGGCCTAGTACATCCGAAATATTTTATTTCAGAGCAATAGTTTTACTATCAAAAAAATTATGGGAATTAGATATTCCTCTTATAATATGTCGAAGCTTAGGCTTTGTGGCTCATATCCGTGTTCAAGTAAGAGAGCACACAGTGATAGAAACACATCCTGATGATGAGAAACCAGATCTACGTCTGGACAAGCCATTTGAATCTTTGAAGAAACATATGGACTCTATTAACCTTGAAGAAATGGACCTTAAGGATCACTCTCACCTGCCATATTCAATAATTTTATATAAATATCTGGACAAATGGGTAACGCAACATGGTGATCTACCTAAGAACTATAAGGAGAAGCAGGAGCTTCGCGAATCTATTAGATCAGGAATAAGAATAGATGAACATGGGATTCCCATTGATGAGGAAAATTTTGAGGAAGCGATGAGGGCAGTAAACACTTGTGTTTCGAGAACAACAGTTCCCTCAAGAGTCATGGAAGTTTTAAATGACGACCGCTGTGTCAATCTAACAGCTAAGAGCAGTTCGTTCTGGATAATAGCCAAAGCAATAAGGGATTTTATGGAGAACGAGGGTCTTGGTCTGCTACCTTTGAAAGGTGCTGTACCAGATATGACTGCAGACACAGAAAAATACATAGGCTTACAACAGATTTATCACAAGCAAGCAGCAGCTGATGCTGAAGCTGTTTGGCGTCGCACTCTTCAATTATTAAGACAATTGGGCAGATCATCAGATTCCATATCTGAGAAAGACGTCAAATTATTCTGCAGATATGCGGCGGACATTCACGTAGAACGTGGAAGTTGCATAGCGGATGAATATGATCCAAAAACGACGAACGCCAACGAGATAGGTAATTTTTACGTTAGAATAAAGTTTATGAATGTTATTCTAATTGATGTTATTCAAATTGTAGCACAAAGTTTGGAAAATCCTGAAAGCATGATGGTATATTATGTTGTGTTAAGGGGTGTCGAAAAGTTCCAGTCCGAATATAATTCCTACCCTGGTGAATTTGACGACCACGTTGAGCCTGATATAGTAAAATTAAAGGTGCGTAAATTCAGGTATTTGTAATGTTTATTCTAATCTAATTACTGAATTATTTGCCATAAAATCTTTTTCCTTACTTTTTCAGAGTTGCATATCGAAATTGTTGGGAGAATGGGGATGCGGTCCTTTGGCGAAGGATGATTACGTTCATGAGTTCTGTCGCTATGGAGGATCAGAATTACATTCTGTCTCTGCATTTTTAGGAGGACTCGCTGCTCAAGAAACTATTAAATTCATTACAAATCAATACAAACCCATCCATAATACATTTATCTATGATGCTGTCACATCAAACTCTGCTACATTTACATTCTAATCAATCACACGTTACTTGATAAATTCGGGACTGTCTTTATTAAATGAATTATAATGAAATATAATCCTGTTGTTTATCGATTTAGTTTTTTAATCATACGAACCAGTCTATTTATTATTAGCACTGATGAAGGATGTATTTTACCGCGTTTCTTATGCTAAATTGAATTGAATGTTGATTTGATATCATTAAGAAGTTCATTTGCATCACCAAAATGCGTCGAAGGGAATTGGCATGGTGAATACCTTGTGGAGTAGGTGAGTTTCTTGGGAGTCTGGAATTCTTTAAGCAACTATCGACGACCTCGCCCTCGTCCACGTCCTCCGCGTCCACCTCGAGCGCCACGACCTCCGCGACCTCTTCCTCTTGCAGCACCTAAAGTTTAATAGAAAAGAGTTCTTTCATTAATTCCAATACATGTAGCAATACACTTTGTAAAGCTATCAAATTTCTACTGACCACGCGCTGCTTCCTTCTTTTTGGCTTTGGCCTTTGGTGTGTCATCGATAAGCAATGTCTCTAATGGCAGTGGTTCAGGTAAAATATAGTATCGAATATTATTTCCTCTTAAACTCAAAGTATCCAATTGTACTGGATCCCTATTTTTTATTGTCATTTTGACGGTCTTCAGATGTGTGTTCATTGCTACATCAACTCCTAGAATAAGAAATACATTTAAAATTTTGACACTACGAAAGCTATTGCATCGACAGTGTGCCAGTTAATATTTACAAACCTGTAATTGTCCCTTGTACTTGGGTACCATTTTTTAGCTCTATCGTCACTGTCTCGTGACTGAGCTTCATCAGGAATCTAAAACAGAGTATAACACCTTTCAAAAAATGTTGTTGATACATAGCGAAGGCATTGTGATTATATAGGTTAGACAGTGTGCTTCAACAGGGTATTTTCTTGACTACTTCGCCGTGGAAATATATTTTTACACAGAGAATGAATACTTTATCATCTTTAAAATGTAAGTATCTTACACACCTTACTAGCTTCATATTGTCGGTAAATTAATGAATTAAACCACGCTGAACCGGCAAAATATCATAACTTTGTCGTTTCACTTTCGAGCGCGTTGCGCGATTCGGGTATTGTCGGTCATAGACGGAAAACTTCGGTTCTTCATAGTTTGGTGTTTCGACGTGATTGCTAAAAAACTTCTACAGCACCGTCTAAATCTAAAATATGTATAACACACTTTCCCTCGTATTAAACTTTATTTTAATATTATACGCACAGATCTTATGGTTATAAACGATAATAATCCTAATACGGTAAACCGTAACGAAATAATAATAATTGTCAGTGATTTTTTATAGAGTAAAATGATTTTATTTGTACGTTAAGTGTGATGATTTACAATGGATATTAAAGAATATTTTAATTAACAATTTATCCTTTTGGTGTAATATTATTAGAAGCTTAGATAACGGGTAACCAATGTTAATTAGTTTAATGCTCGTTAACAGTTTGATAAGTCGTTGCACTTTTGTAATGAAAACAACAAGCTTGCCAGACTCGTGAGAACGCCGTTTCCCAAGAGAGACGGACGATGGCATTTTTTAATTTAAGCAATTAAATTTGTTCTAATTAAATGAACAATTACTTTATCCAGAAATATAATGACGAGTTGTGGCTCTCGGGTGAGTAAAATTAAGAATAATAACCGTAACTTCATTCCTACGTACATGACCACAATAATATAGGTCCTTTGATCTGAGCTAATAGTTATCTAGAAATGCAATAACATCCCGAAATAATGCATTAGATGAAAGAGATAATTTAGTTTTATATATCGTAAAGTAAAAAATCGGATTGTTAGTGAAAATGTTAAAAACAATAGGAACCCATATTTAGAAACATTTAACAAAGAGATATAATGAAAAAAAAAATGTATGGTTGAATTTAAAGTTGTGCAGGTAGGTTACGATGGCGCCATCGGTGAGAAAGTCCCGAAGCTTCCGCAGGATAGCAGCGACAGAGAGCGAGATATTCCAATATGGCGACCGTTGTGATGTCTGCACGAGTCAGTGTGTCCGAAATGTATTGAAACCCGGTTTTAAATCGCGGCGACCGCTCGACGTTTCGCAGATAGGTTGGTAGGAGAAGTCAGGTCCATAATTACGGGATAATCGAGTAGAATACGACGGAGCTCGAGGTACTACGGAGTATTGAAGAAAACTAGAGAGAATAAGTGTCGGCAGATCACAGCGGTGCACTCCTTTCTTTTCTAGTTGGCCGTAAGCTTCTCTAAAGGATTCACAGCAAATATTAACATAGTATGTTCGCGTTTTAATCACTAGTTCTTTGCCACAGTTCAATATATCCCAAGAGACCTCGAACTCCGTCAATTCCCCAAACTATCTTGTTCGACAGATGAAATAATCGTGGCCCTTCTCATGTATCGCGTATGGGATTAAGATTCCCAGGCGAGACGCGAGCTCGCGCCGTATTTGCATGCGTGGTGTGTTTTATTGTTTGGATGCATGGCTCTTGTTTTATTAACGGAGCAAACTGTGAGAATGTCTCTCGTGAGTGCCTGAGCATCAAGAGAGAAGATGCGCTTTCCAAGTCCCGAGGATCACCATAGGGAAGGCTACAGCATCGTCTGGACCAGTTGTCAATCATCCTGGAGAGCTTCGTGTCGTGAAAAATCAAGTTGTCACTGTCATAGGAAATCGTCAGACTTATTCGGTGAGTTTTTCTGACAAATTATCACTAAAAATATTCTGTTTTGCTGTTATAACAACAGCGACACGGTTTAATCTCACGTTCTGTCATTATAACAAACTACTGACTATAAATACTATCGTATACGAATACATTTGACAGTTCAACTGTCATTCGAACTAATGATAAACACTTCTTTGATTCGCAGTGTCTGATTTACTTATTAAAACAAATGCTGCTTCGAAAATATCTTTCATGTAAAATATCGAAAAGGCATCACATCGTTGGTAAACACAAATACCTTTCCGAGTTCACGAAGCTTGACTTGGTTGATGACGACAATGTTTCTGTTACCTGGACATAATATATACGTATATAATGATGCATCAAGGTGCTACCCAACTGGCGATATATCAATCAAGATGATATCGAATAAGAATCATTGGAGGACTAAATATGCTCCCCGCTACCCGGTATACAATTGTCACGTACTCTTGGTTTACTTGAGTGCGTGTGTTATTCTATTGTTTTTATCAGGGTGCTGCAATACCTTCTCCCACTCTCTCACTGCGGAATGTCTCACATGTGTCGTATGCTCACACACATAACACAGGCTCCAGATAGGAGAGTCGTACTCTCTCTCTTTCTCTCTCAGACCGTTTTATCTCAACTCTCTTTCATCGTCCTTTTCTTTTATCAGCTATAAACCGCTCTGTTATATCTTCACGGTGTGTAACTGCGTCGTCGAACTGATAAGAAATGGTTTGACGTCATTAAAAAGATATCTCCTTAGTTTGTGCGTCGTATTACAAGAACAACGGTACACATATGTGCTGATTTATGTCTTCTTTCTACATGAAACCGATACTTGTTTACTGTTAATAATGATAAGAACGGTACATCGTAAATGTGTCTGTGTAATTATCACGGTTAGTAACAATGCAGGATAGTTTGAATTTACTGCACTAACAACCTCCTCGGACCGTGCAAGATGAACAAGGTATAATAGATGGGATATGCGAGTTCAGGGATATAAGAATCATTTAGGTATTTCTGGATGAAAAACATCCGTAATGCGGGAGTTTTCGGCAGTTAACATTTTTCCCAATCCCATTACGTGTATCCACGTACATATGACTACGTGGTGTCTATTTGATGTTGGTTCACGGACCACGTGGAAATGATTCCTTCCTGTCAGAATCGGGTTTCTCCCAGTAGATTCTCACGTGTGCATTCACACGTGCTCATTTGCTTGTCTCTTGAGAATTCAATGAATCTCGTTTTCCAGGTACCCATTGGCTCCCTTTATACTTGGATTGAATTCCTGGAACTACATTACACTCGTACGCACCAATCGTCCACACGTGGTCATCCTCCTTTCTTATTGGAATTTAATGAATTCCTTTCTCCAGGTACTGATTGGATCCGTTAACACTCACTCTTATTTGTCATCTTTTACCAGGGTGGAATTAAACGTCTCTTATCAGCTGTCTATGAGATATTGACTTGATACCGATATCCGATGAAGTCTTCAACCGAGTCCTGGTATACAGCCTGGATTAATTGTCGAGGAAAATTCATTGACGGATGACCATAACGGATGTGGGAGGATAAGCGGATGAGAAGAGAGGGCAAAACGTGGTCCTATAGCTGGAAGACGATAGGACGAGGCGTCGATGAAATCGGTTGAAGAACTTCGTTTATTTTCGATGAGCGCGCCGAGTGCCTCGAGTTTTGAGAAACGGCGCAGGGACGTTTGCCGTCGTAACGAAAATAAACAAGCGTCGCGAAACAATGCGATTTCGTATAAGTAGTGCGAGCGAGTTGTATATTCAAGAACGTGCGACTAGAGCTATGCATTCGATCCCACGTATGTACGACGCTACGGTGGTCTTAGTCGAGCTATGAGTAATGCTGATTAACGATCCAGGAAATACGATTATTTTGCATACAATATAGTCACCCGGAATGGAACTCTGTGTGGTTTCTTTATTATTAAACCGACTATCGAACGTACACGTATATCTCATAAAGGAGATCGTAAGCGTCATGTGTTTCCCACGAGTCAGGAATTCTCAATGTAATTACTGGTATTTTTTGTTAACGTCTGCTTCCAACGCTCCCGTACAAAACGGTAATAATGACAGTCGATCCTAATAATAGTCGGGGCTGTTTACTGTTTTACCAATGCCAATATGACACCGTATTGCGCCACGTGTAACGTAGATAGTTATGGTACCGATGCCACGCTGTATACTGAATGTAAATTTATAGATAGTGTCAGATACAATGTCAGTAGTTTCCTCTTTATCGTCGACGTCATTAATCGCTGGCACGACGACGTCATTCCCGATACGACAACCGGGGTCGACCCTGGCCGCGATTCGTCGCGACGCCGGGCGTCGCTTCTCAGCGAACTATCGAGTCTCTGTCTTCGTCGTTCTTACCTGTACTTTTAGTCTCTGCCACTGGCTATTGTCAAACTGTACTCGCAGTCCGGCTGACGTTTATTCAGGTTTCTTTTCAACGACAATTATTTCACTAGGTAAATTTAGACTGGCGTATTTGCCACTTGGAAACGAGACGTTTAAATCGTTCCTCGGCTTCTTTAATGCCCATCGTTTATTCATGACGATATCTTGTTTCGCTTAAATATTATGGACGTTTAATATTTTATTCACCGTACAGTGTATATATAATGTATGATAATCAGCAAGTTTTGTTTGGTTCTTAGTATACATTAGGCTTGCGTATATATTGTACGAAACTTTACTATCTTCTCAATTTTTCCTTGTCTCATTTTTAACAATTTCCTCTCTTTTTTTTTGTCTAAACTCATTAAAACTATTGCGGGCGTAGGTTTACTTTTCTTTTTTCATGTCTCCCCGTGTCTCTCTCACGCCCTCTCAATCCCTGTATAGCTTCAGCTCTTTCATACGCGTACTCGCTATCTCAAAGGGAACTCCGCGAAACCGTAAACACGTGGTTGTTTAATCAGCTAAGTAAAATTAAAAATAACGCCTTTGCTCGCTACGTATGCGATCGCCAACACGTCAGAGTGCCTACGCTCATTTGCATATGTTAGGTAGTTGCCATATGCCACCGTCGCGACGTACCTGTGTACGTGTGTATGTCGCGAATTTCTATCCGACTGTCGTCCATTGGTTCCATTTCTATTTTATCTGAATATAAATGGCTGCTTCAACGAACACTGGGGTTACGAGCTCGTTAATGCTCGTTGAGTAATGTTTTTTTTTTTCTCAAGCCAGCCACAGGTTCTTCTAGGATCAATCATTGGTGATCGGTCGACGTGGGTTTTCCTCGTTTTTATTTCTTCTCTCTTATTTCCATTTGAATTCTCGCGCTTCCCTCGCATCAGGAAAATCCAGGGTTTTCCCGAGTAACGCTCGTCTACCGTCGTGTGCATTGGCGTTGGGACGAGAGGAGGGGAGGTGCAGTTGAAAAAAGGAAACAAAAATGGCGGACTAAGAAAAGGAGAAGATGGAGAGAGAGAGAGAGAAAATAAAAGGATACCTGACCTTGCCCCGGTAACACTAGCTTACTTTTCTCAGTTCGTTCTCCAAGGTAGACCTCAGTGTGTATCTGCAGTCTTACTTTTTCAGTCTACGTAATGCCAGTAGCTGCGACAGGAGATGCACCATACGTAGATGTCTTTCAGCAGACAGCTCTTAATTAGTGGCTTAGTTATACTGCGATTTGACTGACTTGATTTGCTCACACGAGTACTACCAGTGCTCTGAGAATACCTAGAGACGCGTACGTACGTCTCTACTTATTTACTTACTCAGGTTGCTGCTGGTTTCTAGTTTCTAGCCGGCGCCACTAAGAGAGTCGTAATTTCGACAAGGAAATTCGGTAATCCATATCACCTCCTGCTGCACAGATACGATGGGTAGTCAAGATCCGCATCACTTGTCTGATTTACTTCCGGTGCTCTGATGGCTCGAAGGAAATCTTAACGAAGGCATCCCTATCGAGAGGTGAGACTATGAGGGATCGGTTCGATGGATCAGTCAAACAACTAGTCACGTGGTAGGATCTTGTATCGACATGGATAACCTAGATTTTTTGTTGTTGCCCTAGCAATCGCGGGATGCTGGATGGTCTCTCGTGTACAATTATACCTATATCTGTACTGTGTTATCGGAGTGCCTCGGTGCGTCGGTGCATCCCCACGAAATCCCGCAGTACCCGGATTCCGGCCAGGCTCCGGGGGAGATGTTTTATAGTCATTCCGGATGGGCGGCGGAGCTAAAGCCTTACCAACTGCAAAGCGATCGTTACGGATCCTGCATAGACCATTGCGGAAGCTCGCTCAACTTCCTATTGGAAAGTGGCTCAGTATATCACCAAATGGATCACCAGTGCACACATCCTGGTTGAGCCTTGATGGGGCACGCTCGATTACGTGCGACCTTATTGGATCTTTTTTTCATCGGGATGTCTTCTTGGATAGACTCGTCGCGACTCTGAGCTTGCTCGCAGTCTCTCGCCGTCCATGAAAGAGGTGGCATAAAGCGGGGGAAAGTACATAGTAAGGGCTTGGGAGGTGGGTGGCTTTTGTGGGAGGTTAGGTTAGGTTAGGCTAATTTTACTCGGGGGCGGTTCAACCCTTAATTACGCTGATTTAATTATCCTACCTCTGGTCGACTCGAGTCATAAAGCTAGAACCCTCTACTACCTCAATTTAGCTCCCTGTACTTGGTATACCTTTGCCTTTTACCTTCTGGATCTTTTCATTCCTTATCTACTTCCTTTTTTTATTGGCATCGAGCACCTACCTGACTGCCTGTCTGCCTGCTTTGCTGATTAGTTATCTGCCAACGCGTGTCTACTCTTTTGGTGCTTTCGAACAGCTGCGAGATTCTTGCCTCGCCGCTTCATTGTTCTCTAATCATGTCGTTCGCTCGTTCAGCATCCCAGAGTCGCAAGCTCTCCTGATCGATCACGCTGTGGCACTTTGAGAAAAAGCTCGGCTGAAGAAGAGAATGATTCTCAATCCGGATGTTCTGGCGTGCTTCATTCTTCGGCTGCCTTCCTTCTTTATACCTTCTTTCGTCTCTCCTTCCGGTTCTTTCATGTAAAACGGGCAGTCGGTAGGGAATGAGTTTTTTCTCTGGAGAGCTTGCGCGGTAGGACACTCGACCTACCTAGAAAGCTCCTCTAACCTTCTGGTCTTTAACAGTGTCGCTAACTATAATCCATGTTAAATACTTCTCAATTGTATCCTTCTTTTCGAGGGTTGAAATTCCTTTATGCTGGTGTCAGCAGGCGAAACTCACAGTGATCGTTCTTAGGTGGTTACCGCGTCTAGGACGATCCATGGAGTGTGCGCTGGATATAGATGGACGTGTAGCCTGGGAGAATTGAGTCGTTTGCCACGATAAGTTTCTCCGGTGCATGGATTTATTCCTTGGTCTCCTCAAAGTTATTATCCGAGAATACAGAGAAAAATAATAGACAGCTATTCTATAGGAAGAGATACAACAAGTGGTATCGCGTGTCTTTCTACGAGCTGTTAAGCTGGAAGCCCTGCTTAAGGGCCGAGTGCGACGAGAAACTGTAGGGGATGATCAATACCGATCACTTCTGTCTGATTGATTGATCCCTTTAGGGACGAGACACTTGACTACGTTTAACCAGTGATTTTAGAGAAAAACTTATTTCTTTTGTTTTTATAGATTTTTCCGTTTATGGAGGGGATGGTCAAATTGGGGATGAAAAATGTATCCCTTTGATTATATTGTGCTCGAGCATCAGGATATCCAGTATGGTTAACAGAAAGTACGTGTAATAAGTAAGGAAAAAAAAAGTAGTTTTACCGTAAGGGTAGGACTCACGGCTACGCCTATTTCCATAAACTACCCCTTAGACGTTACAGCGCAAGGGGTAAATGCTACCCTCGCGTGACCTAAGGGCACAGCTATTACTCTCCTTGTAGTATGCCTATAGGACGTACCTACATCTATACTATATACGAGCGTAATTTCACCCCAAGCAAGCAGCTCACTGGGGGTTGTAGTATGGCGGTAAGGGTTGCCAAGGGATGTAAGGTGTGTCTACCCTTGAAAGCAGACGAAAAATCTTCGAGCTATGAATGTTAATTTTTTTTTCTTCTTTTCACCTTTATTGTCCCTGCATTACGTTTTGTTATCTGCATTCTTTTCCTCCATTAATCGAACTTTCTTCTGTGTTATCAAAAATGTCTGCGTGTCTCGGATACTTGCCAGTTCAGCTGCTAGGGCATATAGGGAACGCCGGTCGACCGATAATTTCCGTCAAACTTTATAATCGCGGTAATTAACCTCTCGGCGTAGTTTGATAAGCCTTCAGGAAGCCAGGAGGTCCGTATCCGGTTTGCGTGCCCCTCGGCAGTTTCGCACCAGAGAATCTCGTACCCCCGTTGGTATCTTCAGGATTATTCGCCATCTATATTCTATACTTCCTTTCTCTCTATACCCATTCCATCTCCCTATATATTATCTTCGCCGGATTTTCCTCTCCCAACTACACTGTATCGTTACAGCCGCCATTAACAAAGTGTGACGATATTAAAAGTTAAAGGAGTCACTTCAACGCGCACAAAGAACGCGCAGTCGAGGGTATATGAAAATATGGAGAGAGAGAGAGAGAAATATGCAAAGCACAAGATTAATGACATTTATCTAAGGTTAACTCGTCCATCCACCTTGGTCATTAACGGCGACGGTCAATTACTCAATTAGCATCGTTATTTGCTCCTGCTTCAGGAGGGATCGATAAAGGTCACTCTCGGCTCTAGTAGGATGTCCAGAATGTTTCCTAAAAGAAAGAGAGAGAGAGAGAGATAGAGACAGCATACAACACACTAGGCATATCCCGAGGGTGAAACTATAGGAATATAACAGCAGCAGCAGCAGCAGTAGCTTTACTGGCAAGGACTCCACCCAGACGCTCAGTAAATGGCAAGCAAGCCTTCCGCCAACGAGCATCGATTATACGTGTCCTATGCCACTGAGTACTATACTTTATCAACCAGCGAGCCCGCCTCTTACTCTTTATATAAACAAAACACACCGTGTGCATACTGTATACTAGCATACAGACGACTCTTGTGTATCAAACTTATCACACATTCTGGTGCCGGGCTCTGTTCATTTAGACTCTATATGCTGTACGATGCGGACGGTTTATACCCGTGTACCGTGGAACGGCCTGTGCTTGGGTGTAGATGAGAAATGGTAAAACGACAAATTTGGAGCTTCTCACCCTGGAGATTTTTTCTCTCCCTTGACTGGTAGGGGCTTGCGAAGTTGGCTAATACGCCATGGCACTGTGCCAGGAGGTCGACAACGTGTCTCGCCAGGACAGCAAATCGCTCTGGGTATAAGTACATGTTCAGGATTCCTTCTGGGTATTCTTTGTAGAGAATGGTTTTGGTGGTTTTAATTATTTTTTAGCTATCATTCTTTATATATATGTGTGTATGCTTATGTGTATGCATATATTTATATATTGCTGGTAATCAGGAAGGTTGAGAATGTCTTCACGCGGAACGTTAGGAGATTCATGTATTGCGTGTATAGGCGAACTTCCTTTAATTTTCCGCGCAGCAGGCACGTAAGTTGCACATGGTCCATTGCCAAGTAAGTTCACTATAACCTCTTCTACGTAACGTGTTAGTGCGGTAGGGTAGGTTGGGGTGGGTCGGGGTCGTGGCCACCCAATTGTTTGCCGCTACCATCTAGCTCTGGACTAGCAGAACAGATACGTGCCAAGAGCTTGCAGCTCAGACCTGGTGCAATCCTCGTGCCAGACATTCGTAATCCAATGACTCTTCCGTGCGACTGATTCCTTCCCCTTGGCGCTGTTTCTTCGTTAGAGATAGACTTGCTCGAATGGATGGCTCGTCCCAGAAAGCTACGACAACAATCTTCACTGCCAGGACGCAATAGCCGTGCCCACTGTTTTGCGCCGCGAGATTTGGCAAAGGATCATTTTTAGAAGCTGCCTCATCGCTGTGGTCCGACGCACGTGGGACTCTGGCTACTACAGCTACTACGGTTGTTCGTAGGACTTCATTTTTTAAGCAAAGCCACTGTGTTGCAACGAATGTGCGAGAGAGAGAAAGAAAGAGAGAGAGGTAGGTGAATGAACATATTTTCGACCGAATTACGATTTTATCATATGAGTATATCTGGATTTTGTCCTCTCCGTGTCTATATCTTTTTTTTTTCTCTCTCTCTCTCTTCGACCGACTCAGGAAAAATACGACAAATTTTCTCGTGTGTCGCGCGGTTATACCGACTGTCGATACAGCTTTCGTGTATAGTTGCATGTCGGTATAGTAGAAATCGGCCAGTTTTACCGGCACTAGGAACACTCGTGCGATTTTGCTAAGTCCGGATATTTGCGTCCCTGTTGCCGGTACTGCAGCAGCGTCGACTTTTTACCGGCGATGCAGTGTTATTGAATTTTCACTGGGTTTTCCTCCACGATCAATGACTAAGTTTACGCGGCGTTGTTATTCTGGCTTACATTAGTCGTTACTGATTTCAAGGAATTGACTTATCACATACATTTCTACTTCTCAAGAATATTTTTGACTGATCAATTCCTATAGATCGGTACTAACTAAACCGGAATAAGACCGTCGTCTAAATGTATTCACTGCCTATGTTTCCACAGGCGTTCTGCTTACGGACGAAATACATTCGTTGTATGTCTATATATCAGTTAAGTACACACACCGTATGTTTCAATTGTCGATCGATTTACATGGAAATAAAGCCAATGATTAATATACATTTCTCGCATCCACCGTTTGTGACTTTTGTCACGTTGGTATACATAATACATTAAAAACAGTAAATCATGATATTATTAACGGCTACTTCTGACAGACCCTGTACTTATACACTCACTAGTATGTAATTTCAAATTGTCGACTCCGCGCATCGACTCTATCCTTGTTCTGCTCACGTAAATAACCAATACAAGCCAAGTATAGAAAACTGCAAAACCGCAGCCAGACGTATCTTCGTGTAGGCTGGTGGAATACGTTTTAAAAAAATATTATTATCATTATCGAATAGAGTCCCTATTCAGTAGCATCGCCAGTATCCTGAATATCACTAATAAATATCTTTTTATAGCACGTATAATAGATTCATTAACCGCAATGGCGAATGTCGTATCGTAATATCCTGGCTTTCCTGTACCTACGTCTTTGTAACGTAGGCACGTATATTCTTCCTAATGGGTAATACTTATGCAATATAATACTGTAAGTAGTGCCTATAGTCAACATTGGATAATCGTTTTATATTGTATGACGTGTGCGATCTCTACAAGTAGAGAAACCATAGATCATTGACTGTACGTATATTTTATAATATATATGCACGTATTATATATTTATAGAAACTTAAAGAGGTCGTTTTGTATGTCCCGGTATATGTATACGAATTCCGAGGAGCAATTCAAATATTGGCAGGCTGTCTTCTATATTGACCCAACATTGGCTTTATTATGGTAACCAATTAAACGGAACTGCAATGCCTGTCTAATGTCGGTACAAGATCGGATGACAACTTTTTTTTTTAAGTAGGTAAAAACGGTCTTTTGGCTTGGAAATTAATATTGGCCCAACCATGCCAGCCAATTGCAGCTACTTGTATCTCCTCTGAATTCGGAATCAACGTTGGCCCAAGTATGCCAATTGTAATAGCAAGTGAATTTCTGACGTTAGTCCAAGCATGCTACCGGATGGTAACAATAGAATATGGATTTTCTAACTTACCAATATTGGGTCAAGTGTGACTTCTGCTCTTAAGCCGAAACCTTCTGAGTTGAAGTGTTTCTTACCAACGTGCCGTATGAATGCAGTATTCATAGTAACCAAGCAGTGATGCGATTGTACAGAAACTGTGTTCTACGCTGTCGATAGACCGAGTGAAAGTGTAGCAGACTTCGTTATTTAGATGTCTACGCTATGCTTTGTACTTGTTGAAAAGTCGAGGGTTACGCAAATGAAAATCAAGTATGGGGAATGCAGGAGACGGTAGGATAAGAAATAAAAAGTCGTCTTATAAGGTAAAAGACTGTTGACAGGCAGTTAATAAGGAGATGCAAATGGAAGTGAGGAGTCGAACCATAGAATCGAGGACGACGAAAGGTAGAGAATCGTTTAAGGTGGTCGGCGAGTTGTGAAATGTGTTTTCTCGAATGTGAATTTGAAGGAAAAAGGACAAGATATAAGAAAATCTCTGTTTGGCATAACATCTTATAGGTTATATTAAGATTATTAAGAGAAAGATCTGTGAGTGAATTGGTGGAGTTGTGGATGCTGCTAATTTCCGATTTTTGTTTACGGTGAACGCGATTCCGAAAGAGTGGCAAGTCTGAAGTAAAAATTTTTGGTGAATCTGGAAATTTGATAAAATTTTATGTACAAATTTATGGAGCGGATTTCTATATGTGCGAGTGAGACAAGGCCAAGCTTTGCGTGAGCGCTCGATAATTGTGCCAATATAACGAAAGCCGAGCTTTCAAGGCTTCGCTTCTCGCGATGGGAGGACGTCATTTCATCTCTCTCTTTCTTTCGCGTTTAACGATGTACGAAGACGTTGTTGCCCGTGGAAAGACAGAGAGAGAATGGGAGAACGAAAAATTGAAAAAGGAACTAACGCAGGGACGCAACCAGGGTTGCTGGTTGGTAGGTCGTGGTTATGCAATTTATATGGCGCGACAATAGAAAAACTACAACCCCTTTACGTTAATTCAACGCTTCTCTTCGGGACGAGAAATCTTGTTTTTGTTGCACCGTGCCAAGTTTTGTAGCAATTATTTATTTTTTAGTTAGACCTAAAGTTTTACGTTTTTTTTTTAGTCAGCGGGCGAATTCACTCTGTCCTGAGGAACGGCGGTTGAGGGGGATGATGGGGGATGAATCCTTTTTATTTTATTACCGTCGGGCTTAATTAGTCTCTGCGCACGACCGAACGTACGAACGAGAATTCCCAAAACTCGGTTGGTTAACTCCAGTGGGAAGTCAGAACGAAATTGTCGACGTGCAGTAAAAATGGGGATGAAAAAAAAAGAGGGTGAAAATTAAAAAAAAATACGAGTGCCTTTGACGGCATCGCGTGTATTGAAGAGTTTTGGGGGATGACAGCTGGAAATATTGTGAGGCTCTTTGAGGATGGGGATGATCAAGCTGGAGGAGGGGAGGGGGTAGTTGCACCTGGAAATTTAGGTATCAATGTTAATACCTATGACTACCCTAGTAACCCAATATCTTGGTGTCAGCGCCACCCTTCTCTTCGCTTTACGTCAAAACTCCTCCTTTCGACCCTTAAACTAATGAGGATCGCTTGGTTTTAGAATCCCTTTGAAAGGTCTTGAAAGGTCTGACCTTGTGCGCCACCCTTTACCCCCTTACCCCCTCTTCATAATTTTATCCTCCTATCCTTCAGTCATTTCAGGCTATTACGTATGCGTTTATAGTTGCCATGGTAACTGCTATAACTGCGGGTAATAAATAGTGCTCGGTAAAATGTTGGTGTACGATGTTAGGGTAGTTTATGGGAAAATGCAAGGAATATTGAATAAAAATATGTATATGTATAATAAAGCGTATATTTCGTATCAGCTATTAATTCTAATAAAAATATTCAAAATGTCTCCCAAGCCGACCGTGTCGATCGTATATGTATTCTTTTTTATATAATCGTCCTTAGAAGAAAAATTCTTCTAAGTCAGTCATTCCTGTCGGATCTTTTGCATTCGCGTAAAACCCTTGCATTCTCTAGGCTCGAAATGTATTTCAAAGAATTTTTCAATCCGCGAGTCACGAAGCTCGGGAACGCGAATATGCAAAATCATTGCAATGAGAAATCCGCGAATAATGAGACCCGTGTATACCGAGTGTCCCAAACGAAAGGGAAGTAAGAATGCTAGGTGATCGTAGGGAGAGAAAGAAAGAATTAACAAAAAGCCCTCAACCCTTGTTCCAGCTGGTGGTTTTACGAAATTTATCAAGTTCAACCCTTACGCATAAGGATTTCTGGAAACAGCCCCTACTCCGTCCTCGCTCTTCTGATATACCGTAGAGTTTCTCTAGGGTGCCATCCCCTCCTCCCATCCCCTCTGTTCTCGGCTGTAAAACTTTTTCGATTAGCCACTTCCCCCACGTAGCTTTAAAAGGTCCCCTGACTTCTTTCTTCTCCTCCCGGTGTTCTACCCTATATACTATACTAGATATGGTTTTTCTACATTTTTCTGTTATCACTATTACTATATCGCGAGGTACCGTTTGCTACTGCTGATTATTATTGTCAGCGTTACTGACAAATCTGCTTAGTCTGTTTGTCAGTATGAATTATTTCTCTATTATTTCTCTCCGTTCTAATAGGTTTCCGTTGATTTTCTGATGCTTGCGACTGCAAGAGAATTTCTTACCGAAATGCCACTTTTGGCTATACATTGAAAATGTCTCACTTCGCCATATCGGAAACGTGGAGACGCACGTTGCTCATAGGATTCTATTTGTATTTCATACGTCACTGCTTTTACACAATTTCGATACGGACGCGGTGCGAGTATTGTTGGGAATGTGAAAAAAGAGAAGAATCGACGACAAGAGTTTCGTGAACTATCTTGTATTCAATGTGGGAGACAGTTTTGAAAATTTTAGTATTTCGTCGCTGTCTGTCTCCGTTCTTCTCACTTTTCTTTTCTTGTAACATCTTTTCGTGTTGTCATATAAAACGTCGTGAACCTCTACGATACCTTTGTCAGAATACAAATTTATAGAGAGCGAGGGAGCGAGAGAGAAAAGTGAGCGAAAAAATATGATTTAAGTTTGGGCGAAAAGTTTTCGAAAAAATTTCTTTATTTTTCAACAAAAATGTTGTTCGAGCACCTGGAGTGGATAGTATGGAGGAGATAAATGACCAATGAAAAAAGGATAGTAAAGAAGGAAGATGAAAAAGTCAAATGATGAGGTCACCCAGGAGCACTATACAGGAGCGAGCTGTCAGAATAAAGCTTACGTCAGCCACGAGTCTTCCCTCTTCGGCGAATTTGTCTCCTGCGGACGTCCGACCTCGAGGTCGAGGACGTCAGATGGAATCGTGTTGGACGGGGATGATTACTCTCGTACAGTAATGACATCATCCGCACATACAGCCAGGAATGGAATCTCGATTCTCTTTACGGCGAGGACGAAAGTATTGCAATGCTCTTCGTAAACGCCTCGACCTTCGAACTTACGTTTCTCGAACTCTTGCAATTTTTCTCTGCAACTTTTTTTTTACCTTAACCCTTTCCTCTCGACTTTCTGCTCTTTTTCTCATTCTGTCTTATAACGAGAATCCTTGGTTATTCGATCGGCTCTGCCTTCTTCCCTTTTCTCCCAATGCACATACCCGCCTCGGGGTTTACGTTGAACGTGAATTTCCCTAGGGATTCGGTAGGCGCATGCGCAGAGGCGCGCATGATCGAAAAGAAAGAAAAAAAAGGAGTAAGAGTGCGAGAGCTGGTGACATAGGTTCCCCTTTAGGGGAGTCGGGGGTTGGGGGGGGGGGGTTAAGAATTCCCCTGTACATACGTGGATATACGAGAATGAATATGTCATATATATATTTATAAAAATAAAACTTTCCTCTTTATTAGTCTCATATAATTTTTTTTCTTTTTTTTTTGGTAAATTGGAATCTTACGTTCAGGGAATTATCTATTCGTTATCCAGGTTGATAATATCGATGGGAAATTTCAGTGGAATTTTCTTATGGGTTTTCCGGGGCGCAGTTAGAGTCCGGTGAAAATCATGAGGTTTTCTAGGATTGGTATTTCAGGTGGATTCCTGAGAATTGTTTATCAAGGTCTAGTCGATATAAGAATTTATCGTTATACTCGTATTTAATATCTTCTAAGGTAAGGCTCGTATTTGACTTCTTACATGTGTGGTCGAGACGCGACGTCGAAGGGTCTCTTTTACGTTTTAACCCGTAAGGAGATGGCACCCCTGAAAAAGCCACTGATCTCACAGTCCCGCTATGCCTAAGCTCAACTAGATTCAGTAGGCAATTATACCTGGGCTTACGTATTGACGACCAAGGAGGATCCGTCTCTCTCTCTCTCTCTCACTTTCTCACCATACACGTTTACTCACTCACTCTGTCTCAATAGCCTAGTGCAAATCCGTGTAACAGGAACTACTAGAGGTTACTGAATTCCAACACTTGGAAGTCGATTAGGGAACTTATCTCGCGCTTACTATACCTACTACACCTACTACTCTATTCTCGATCAACGTGCCAGCCTTGTATGGTTATTATTTCCTCCAGCCTATTTCCCTCTCGCAGCTCTCTTTTCCCACCAGTGTTATGTAATAGGATTGATGATCGGCTGCACCACTCGATTCTATAGAACCCGTAGAAATTCATAAATCAGAAGTCGCTGCCACGGGAACAGTACGGGCTGGTGAGCACGAAGTTCACCCCCTCCCTCAGTCAACCCTGTTTTGACGTGGAATCATAACGGATGGTAGATTTTTCGTGAAACTCAGTAAACAGTCGCGGTTCAAGTTTGTCTTTCGCTGACTTTTCAGGGAAACATTTTTTTCTTTTCACTCTGCTACATTCTCTTTTGCCTCTCGGTCTCTCTCTTTCGCTCTACTGTCATCTCTTTACTTCCATCCCTTCTCCTTTGTCTCTGTCATAGGATTTCTGGCCGACGACAAATCCTCTCCTCGCTATTTCTTACTGATTGTCCCTAACGACGCGAAATCGATGTCCAATAGGAAAATCGTCGGGGTTAATTCGCATTTGGCTCGTTGCCCGTTACGGCAGTGTGCCCAGAGTCGTCGTGACGTCCTGCCGTCGTCGGTATCTGTGTTCTACGATCGCATACACAGAGAGACGCATACCAGAAGGTATGGCATGTAATATAGCTATAGATATTTGTCAGTGCATTATATATATATATATCAATGGTACATAGCAAACTCAGTAGGTATGCATTTACCAGAGATGTACACCGTCGGTCCTGAACTATATATATATATATATGTATGCTATATCGCATCATCCCTTGATGCATTCTGGGAGATATTACCTTGTTTGCCGTTACCTACCCTCACCGTCTGTCCCTTTTTATTCGGCTGCGCTCAATTCGACGGAATATTCATCCCCTATTATGATCGAACACGATGCCATTTATTATCCTGGATTTTCAACAATCTTGCCAATTTCTCTCGCTCTCTGTCTCTCTCGCACATGTCTGAAGTCTCCAATGTCTCTCTCTCTCTTATTCCGCACACTCCAACTGTGTACTCATAGGCATTGCAGGTATAGGAATTTCGAAGACTGCTACTACTTTTCTCTCTTTTTTTTGTTCACCCTCCATTTCCCTTGCACCGCTGTAGATCGATCGACTTTCTACCTTTTCCATTATACCCAGTGCCCTTGTTTCTCCAGTTATTCCTTTTTTTTCTATCATTGATCTTCCGTCTATGTCCACTTGGAATTCGTATATCCGACGTAGTCGGACGGTCAAAGTGCTATGGGGTTTCTAAGTGTCCGTAAATCTTTGTTTGTTTTTCTTTTTCTATTTTTTTGTTTCAAAAAATTCATCCAATTCCTCCAGTCGTGACGATGAGATTCCGTCGGAGAATTACGGTCGCTCGCAAAATGCCTCGGTAGTTCAGTAGTTTACCAATGGATTCGTTAATCTTGCCCTTGGGACTCACGTCGAATTCCTAAACGACATTTGGAACCATTCGTTGAATATCTCAAGACGTAGAAATTCCAACGGGTTATATAAGGATGGTGATATCTATCTATTCATATTCATTCCTAGTAAAATACTCGGGGGAATTCCGGGATGTCGTCTTATATCCTGTTCGATAATTTCCACCTAGTTGAATTCATCCCGCTTCCCCACTGTAGCCCCGTCAGGTCAAGTCCCAGGAGATTGTCTCTTGGCTCGGGTCCTGGGCACCTGGTCTTCGTCTCTACTCCATTCCAGAGTGGCAGCCCCGTCACTGAAGGACCTGAGGATCTTTGCTCGTTGGCACCTCGTGAAATATGCAAATGTCTATTGAAAACTAGCCTTATCAGTGAGGTCGTGACCGGAACTTATACCCTGTCAGCCCCAGGAACTCTACCGGGTTTGATAGATGTGTACGTACTTGGCCAGGCTCCATGTATAGAAAAGAAAGGACTTTTAAGAAGACCAGGAAGAAAGTGGTCGGAGTGCAAGTTCAACCAGTCGGCTTAATTGGACCAGGAGCCAACGAGCTTTTTCGCTACAACTTTTAAGATCCTCGTCGCCTCGGACGATCGTTCGCGAGCTGCTCGCTAGGCGTCGTCCTGGCGTCGCCGGAAAGCTTCTTGATTATTCCGCAAGGTTTTACGAGCGTCTTAACGAGCTTCCTCCCTTGCCACTACGAAGCCTCTCAATGTGGTCCTTTTTTTTCAGCATAATACCACAGGTATACATGCGTATATCCTTTACGTACTCCTCTACGAGGTAGACGTCCTAGTCCAAGACTCATTGTCGAATCCTTCGTTTCTTTTGTTTTCTTCGTTGTATTCCTTTGTTTTCATCAGGGTCACGCCACCAGGCTGCCGATAGCCATCGTCCTCGAGGATCCGGCTGAAGTATTATTGTTTACGTGACACGCCAGGATGAATTATGTATGCCAGGAAGCCGAGGAACCCGGTCGGAAGGTGCTTGCGTTATACCAGGCTGCTATAGTAGCTCTGCCCAGGGCTGAGAGTGAGACCGAGAGTGAGAGTGGCAGGGATCAGCACAGGGGTAGAAAAATAGCCTAGTGGAGAATGAAAGAACGTGGGGATGATTCCACTGCGAGAGGGTTGCCCTGGCACTTTACACGGATCCAACACTCTGCCAACCCTGGCTTGATGGTTGGACGGCTGTAGTGAGATAGGTGGCTCCATTGTTCCTGAGGTGCTGGTGAACTCGATGCTGAACTAGAGAGAGGCGGCAATAAAGATCTTTGCGTGAAAAAAATCCTAGGGAATTTAACCCAAGGGAGGAATACCGGGATGAGAGTTTGGTAACTCGGAAGTTTCTATTCTAGGCGGAACATCATTCCCAGGCGGCTGATCTACGTCGTGACTGTTATTGTCTGTATTTTCAATTGGCTTCTTCCAACCTCGTGCGATCTGCTCTATTGTATTGCTGTTAACGTGCTACGCGTGTATCTCTATACTTCCTAGTGGCAGGAGTCGATTGATTAATCACAGTTACTAATTAAGCAATTATCAAGCCACGCGTGTGTCTCTCTCTGGGATTCTTGTGCGGCTCTGTTACAGGTTCGGCTAGTTTGTCAGCCACCCTACGTCCTAATCGATTTCAGGCTTTGATTAATGAAGCTAATTTAAAGCAGTCTACTATTGGCGAGACACAGTGACGTAACGGGAACTTCATTCAGGGGGTCTATCGATCCACTGACAGGATATGCAAGACTGACAGACTTGACAGTCGATCCGATAGAGTTCGCTGGGCAACATTACGTGGCAGTGACTCTTTATTGATCCTGGGTTTAAAAGTCAGCGATATCCTTTCAGTGAGGAAATTATGCCTGGCATAATGTGGACCGTGTAAAATGATCGATCGGTCATACGTCTCGTATCTAATATTTTTATTCGTAATTTTTCATGTAATTTATCTGAAAAGCTTGCGCCAATTTTTGGCTACCGTTACAAACAGTGCCCGTTACCTTTGCCGACGGCACTCGGGTGCTACTGTCTGGTTTGATCACCGTTACGAGTCCAATAGCAGATCCCATCCCTTCTCTACGCCACGACGACTGCAGTTCCGATCGCGGTCAGGGCCGGAGGAGCCGCAGTTTCCAGGCATCGGTGCGCGTGGCGCCTCGACCCTCCACGCGCACTTACCAGACCTTTCCAAAGCTTTCCATTTCGAGCTTTGTCGTATCTTTCTTATTTCTCTCTCAGGCTTTATACGCTCTCTGGCTTTGTCCTCCATCTTGAAAAATTTTCATTCTGCTTAAATAAGTCTCTTAATGATAGATTCAACCCTAGCGAGTAATCCAGTCTTTTCAGTTAGTCGTCTCCTCCTCCCCTTCCACCTACCGTCCTCTCAACGTCCCCTCTTCTTCCACCAACATAAAAATGCTAATCTCGACCCTACAGACACTCACGAATATCCACTTATACCCACGGCTCGAAATTTCTACGTCGACGTTCCTGCTATGTAAATTGAGGCGTTCCTTGGGTACAAGTGCAATGGCATATAGTATCCTAACCAATTTACATTTTAATCTAATATCTCAGCTGGTCCAGGACGACTGTTGCTGCCACGTGCATATACCTGCTACTAGCATGGGACAGATTTTCTTTGGCTCCGGTTGGGAATCAGAGTCTACGTATTAGTGTAACGAGACGAGGTCTTATTCGGTGTATCTCAAAGCCACGTATAGCACCGCCATCTGGCGTACTTCTCACTTACTATCAATTCGTGCACCGCCGGTTGCCCGTTCGCAGGCGCTCGCTATACTTCGAGCTCTAATTAAACCGACGCTTCTAACGACTTACGACTAAGGACAAACTGAGAATATACTAACATTTCTAAATCTTCGTTCCGACACATATATCATATTATTTAACTTTTTTCTTCTTTTTTACTGGTGTTACTCGATGGTCGATCTCTGCGAGAAATCAGTTAATCCGAGTGACGACGCAAGCAGGCGCTTCGCCTCTAATTATCGTCGTGGTAAAATTACGGCGTTATTAAATTCGCCCGGCAGGCCCTACTTAGTAATTAGCCTGGACAGCTAGCAGGTCATGCATGCAGCCAGTACCCCTCCTAGTCCTATCACTATACATATACGTTGGTAAAAACGTGGACTGATGCTAGGAAAGGTAATGGAGAGTCCCGCTGGTGGGATATAGGTAGGGCTCGGCATTGTTAAAGCATCCCCCTATACACGAGGTGGGCAACAACAGGGTTTTAACTTTCTGTCCTTTGACCTGACATTATTATCTATGCCCATAAGCCAGCTCTTAGCTAAAGTTACAACATTATGGTTATAGTACAGCAAGGTCATCGCCCCTACTGTAACTGCTGTGTCATCGTTGTCCCTGTTAATTCGAGAATCCTGTACTGCAGACGATCACTGATTTACAAGACTTTATATTCCACGTGTTAATGCACGTGGCCTTATATAGCCTCGTGAAATTAGGACCTACATCCTCGACGTGGTATTAGGGCCTAAAGCTAGCTAGGAGGATTCCTCGGTGGTAATTAACTTCTTAATTGGTCCTGGCATTTCCTCGGGCATTACGGGCTGAGCCATTAGCCTCTTAATATCCTGCAGGACTTTGCTTTCCTCAGAAACGTTAAAAGGCATGGCCAATCAAATTACACGCATTTTACACACCCAAAGCAGCTGCCTGCCAGGTGCATCCTTTTATCGAAACGAAAAAGTACCGTGTCCTTTCGGGACAATGGAGATTAATTATAAAAAGTATTTTCGTCCTGTCGAGAAGTCCGGACATCTTGCACCCGAACGTAGGATCGAGTCTCGATGGGATCTTACGTGATTTCACGAGGCATTGAAATCCACGACGATAAAGCGACTCGTGATAAATCGTCCATTGGGCTGCATTTATTCTCACCGCTAACGACCCAAGACCCTGGACTCCTTCTGGCGCATAATCCTTGATGCATAATACATAACGAGAGCGAGAGAGAGGAGCACAGTAGTAAATTCTCCGGGAGCCACTAATCCTACGTAACAGTGGAATAACATAGGGAAGATTGTTAGATACGTAGATCCGTGTTTTTTGCCGGAATAATTTTTCACTCATATTCTTGTAATTGGCGGTTATGTTATATGGAGCGTATTGTACTGATGACTCGTGGAATTCATGAACGCGTAACGGAATGTATCAGGGTCAGACTGCGTATAGTCGACTCTGCTTACTTTTATCGGAAAAATTATTTGCCGTCCATTCGGCTTGTTTATGCACTTTGTGGTTTTTCGTTTTGCTTCTTGTCTCGGTGCCGCGCGACGTCGCATAGACAACATTGGCCACATCTACTTTTTCTCGGCTTGCTTGTCCTCCTTTTATTTCCCTTTGTTTTCTCCCTCTCTTCTGGTTAACCAAATGGTGGCCGGATGTCCCGGCGCATCGGGTATTCTGCTTTTGGCATCGACTACGACCACTTTTGACCCAGTTTCTATTGCTCGGACTCCTACTTCATCCTGTGGGTCAGTTTACTGCTTGCATCCAAATGCATATTTTTGACTTTGTATTTCGGATCTATACCTCCTCTCGTTACTTCTATTTGTTGTATTCATGACTTTCGATACTCTTCGCTCACTCTGAAGGTGTTTTGTATTGTACCGCTGGTAAATATTGTTTTATACGTTTGTCGATACGCAGCTGTAGAGACTTTTCGATAGTATCGATATTACCAGGACTCGTCTTTGCTCCGGGTAATAATTTCTCACTTGTGCGTCGAGTCGCGTGATTTCCTGTTAAGTTCAGAATTGGAGTTTAGAAAGAAATGAATTTTCGACAAAGTTTAATAAGATTTCTTAACCATGAACTTCAGGTGGAACGTATTGCTTCCTGGTAAAATTGTATGGTAAAATTCCTTCCTTCTCGTTCTCAAGTTCTACTTCGTCCCTTTCGAAGGATCCCTTGGATCCTCATCATCCTTAGAGCCAATATAGTTTTTATAAGTCAACCTCTCATCCTTGATCATGTCTGATGTTTGATTTCTTTTAGTGGAATCCATCACCGAGTCCTCATCCTTTCAAGCTGTCTGCTTGGATTTCGTAGTCTCCTGTATCTGGTATCATCCGAAGCAATGTGCCAGGAACAAATAAAGAAAAGCAGCCGTATTCAATAAGGACAAATCCCCAAGGACTGTTTGTAAAGTCCCTGCTGGAAGTTCCCTGTTGATCCAGTTCAGCAGGAATCCCCTAACCAGGACTAAGATCTTCCAGGAAGGACTCCACATCCGGTTTCCACTATTTCTCAACCTCCAAGCTCTGTACAAACTCTGAGTCGTCAGACGTACATCCAGGATCCTCCTGTAAGTCTTTTCCAGGTGTCCTTTCATGTATTTGCTATCGCAGACAATATATCAAGCTTCGTTTCCACAGGAAGATCCAGTTCCTGCCAATGCTCCTTTCGTCGCTTCCGCTAACAGCAGTAAAGCCGATGCTTCATCCAAGTCCTGGTGCGATAAGTGAAAATTGGAGAAAAGGACGACTGCATCGTCCACCGTCGTCCTGGGACGTCCTGAACTTCCATTTCTTCCTTTTTCTACATCCAGAGCATCCTTCGCTGACCTACCTATATTCATCTCAGTGACATAGTCTGCCTCAAGATGGTCGATTTACTCGAGACAGATTTCGTTTTAGTTCAGATAACGTATATCAAGCAGTGTATATAGACATAGAGCTGCGCAGTGCTCTCCAATAGGATCTTAGTGCATCTATGCAGAAACATGTAATAATAATCGGCTTCCGCAATAGAGAGACTCCCTACGGTGGAGTCTGCAAGCTTCTTTACCGCAACGACATACTCCGAGATTAAACGTTATTTCGCTCCGATTCTCAGCACAGGAAATTATCAGTCGTTCCTACGTAGGATCTATGCTGCTTCTATTTAAGTAATACTTAGTTCAGTACTGTCAGTCTCTGATCTACTGTTACATGCGTTTCTGGTCCTGGACCAATGATAGTTGGTATATTGAAATATTAGTTAAATGAGTCTACAATGTATTATAACGCCTCGGTAAACGCTAGTGATATGTCTGCTTTAATTTTTAGTAATTTTTATCAAAGTTCACTGCTGACATTCACTGTGTCCTTAGGACTAGTGACTTTTGACCTTCCGCTTGACCAGGACCAAAGTCTATTTCAATCTGTCAGTCAATCGTAATTGGTGACTTTGTCTTTGGGGAGATCAAAGAGCGCGCTGACATTTCTCACAGACTGGATACGAGCTTAGAGACGTTTACAAGCTTAGAAAGTCCTCGCGCTGTTTCATCGTGCGGGTAAACCTTGTCCTGGCGAATTACAATTCTGAAATGCTAAGTAGAAAGTTTCTCTCGAGTTCTATGCGACAACCAACAGTGACGACTACTTGTTCAACTATGCTCTGATTACAGGGTACACGAGTATCCTCGTATAGCCATAGCAAAGTACCACTGATAAATACTTCAAACTTTATACTTGTCCAATAATTCGTCTCCGTTCTCACGACTGCTTATTGCATCCCTTCATAGAAATATTTGCTTTATTATATAACAGTACACCGAGGAACCCTGGAGGAACCCTAGAGGAACCCTGGAGGAACCGTACAAGTGTTGTCATTGTACTAAGCAAGTACATCTCAGAGGATTATGAGAATAATGCATAAGCATCAAGCCACTTGTTATGCACAGCCAGTAAGCGTACCGTGTAAGGGAGGAAATGCAGTAAGGGATGTATAGCGTGCAACAGTAAAACGTGGAATATTCCCTAGATATTAAGTTAGTCTAGTTAAAGCCGTGGGTAGATGTATGTAAATAAATCGGTACGTAAACGTTGGTCAGTTCAACATTTCTCTACATGTAACAGCGAAGAAGAGTATTAGAATCGTTAGGTCATTTTTCCTTTTCCCTTGTCTCCTTATACTTCTTACATATTTCTCTTTACTCACGGGCACTCGCTTACCCTCTCACATACGTTTCTTAAATTACGTTAAAAACCCCCTGAAAGCTGTCCTATTCCCTCAAGTTCTCGCGTCTCTCTATGTATCAATGGATGTATCTACTATACTGCCTGCTTCCGTTACCTCTGACGGGTAAACGAAATACGTTTTAGCCGTTCCTGCCGACTGTCGATTCGAAACACCCTGAGCGTTGGCTAATCGTTTAGTCGAGGTCAGGAAAGGGACTGACATTTAAGATGTCCCTGTTAGGAATGTCAAAAAGATTATTGATACCGACGCCAGCATTAGGAAAGTGTAGCAATTTACGTAGCCGCCTCAAGGGTAGCCCTATTTTCCTTTATGGATAGACGGGATAGGCCATTCGTGTTAACGGGAGCAATTAATTGCTAGGGGGATGATTCTCTACATGGGTATAGGCATTAACGTAATACTGGTGGCTCTTTGTATCTGTCAGGGTAAGAGTTAAGGCGAGAACGTTAAACGGGTGGAATCGTTGCTACGTATGTACTATAAGTTGGTAACTTGATAAAACTTTGAAATTTTTACTCGGCTAACTTTATATTAGGTATGTGGAGGCTGCCGTGGCGTGTTGATGAAAACAACGTGTTAATCCAGCTGTCTTAACGTAATCTTTACCCTGCGTACACGCTTTGCTACCGTTGGATTCTTCTTGGCTTTAAATATATATGGGAAGTAACCTTCCTTTCATTGTGAATATATTTCCTTCAGCCTGAAAACAAACCTCTAGGAATATCGCTCGTTTGTTCCAGGTTTCCCTGTAACAGTTTTCAAAATTTACGGATCTTCACGGTATGCGGAATTCACATATCCCACGTGTTTAGCATTGTGTATTCTCATTCGTTTAACTTCGTACATCCTCGTATACATTCGGGATTTCTCGTCTTTCAATCTTGGAGAAGTTTTACGTTTGACTCAGCAATGTATTCTAGTCTGCTATCCCTGTGGCTCTTAACGTGATATACACTTCTGCCTCCCTTTACACCCCTTGTCTGTTGTTGTGAGCTATAAAATTATTTTTTATTATCTTTTTTAGATTGCACCCCAGTAAACATGGCGGTGGACTGCAGCATCCTTCTACGTGATCCAATTACTGTTTGGTGAGTGAAATAAAGGATCTTGTTACTATAGAAAATCAACCTGGTCAAGGGATACGAAATTTTATATATAGGTCAGTGGCGTATATAGATCAATCCCTGTACTTAGGAGGTAGGTTTTGAATAAGGGTTGAAGGCATGACGACCCCCTAGTATCAATGACGAGCCCGCTAAATCGGAAGGTATTAAGGGTTGCTTGTGGGGTCATTAAGTTTCTATAAAAATTTCAAGCTAGGGACAGTAGTGTTTGGATATCCACAAGGACTTCGAGGGGTTGTATGAAGGGTTGAGAGCGACACCCCTTCTAAGACCTTTAACTAGAGTCTCCAAGTGCCATTAACAGGGATCTTGTATCAAGGAAAGGCATAGACCCTTTACATAGAGTTGGGGTCCTTATCAGCACAGGGTGTTGTCTTATCCTGGACGAAACTCAGATCTCCAACGAGCATGTGTGAAGGGGTAGGTTGTTTGAGGTAAATGAGGGATGGTGCGCTTAGAGATTTTCTAGGGCTGCTCTCAACCCCAAGTGCTCTAATGAAAGAATAAAGAATTAAACAAAATGACTTGTCTAATCGTCAACGACTGGACTTCAGTAGATCCTCAAAGGCATTTCAAGTATTTGAAAGAGGGAGGAAGAAAATTTTACCCCATCAAGAATTAAGGGTGGACGAAAGTAATGTATTTTTTTTTAATCAAACAAGAGACTATGGGATAGCCTGAGGTGGCTTTTCAAGAAGATGTCTCAATGGTTAGCTTGCTAATAAGGTTCCTTTAAAAATAAGGGATGATCTTATCATACAGTCATGTCTTGAAGGCCGTACCAGGCGTAAGGGATGATAATATTTTTGAGCAATTACGTTATCTTGGAACGAGAAAAAAATTGATACGTTCATTTATAAGGGGTAAGAGAGAGAGAAAACGACCCAAGGGTTTAATACGAATCCCTTGATATTTTCTTGGCCAGGATGATTTTTCAAGGGACGGACTAAGAGGGATGCTAGCGAGCGAATCATGTGGCCATCTTAGACATCAAGAGTAGGGCTGAGGACAGGGGTTGAAAAAGGGGAGAGAAATGGGCCTGAACGTCGTCGAGTCTTATAAGAGTGGCCATGGGTGCGGCATCAGGGCTTGAAATTGTAACCTCCCCAAAGTCCTCGGGGTGATTGTTATACTTGGAGAAGGGGCTGTTGCGAAGCAATTTAATTTCGAGTTATTACCGGCGAGTGGTGGTCGAGATACGCTCTGGGATTTCATAGCCGTGCATGGACGCACCCTTATCCAGGTTCTAGCCCTTACGCCCACGTATATAATAATGTCTTATACGTGCCGCTAGACTACACATATGCGTGTATAGATAGGAGAAGGTATGGAGCCACCCCTCAAAATTGATAATAAAGCAAGTTGTCAGCTGCCCGTAGTTATAACAGTGGGTTGAATAATAATAATAATAACATTGATCAACAATCTAATATTTTTAACGTGTAACTTCAACTATCCATATTTCGCATAATTTCATTGAATAATTTCAAGTTTCACCATCATAGACCCCCTTACGTCGGTTTCACCGTTGCAGGTATAAAGTTTGCCGCAAGGCACAACGACGCTTTGACCAATACGGTCGCGTCTGGTGTATTTGGCATTGCATAGAAAATATGTATTAGTGGATACAGAAATTTGGTAAGCCAGACGTGCTAAATATTCGAAACTACTGCTGTGCCGTCTGTCTACGGGATTTGTATAGTCGTATGAATTTCAACTGGATCCGTTCATTGGTTTCTTTTGGTATTATGGATACGTACGTTTTCGTTCATGTGAAACGCCATGCGCACCCACGTGTGTATACGTTATTTTGTCCCGTTGACGGTTCCGTGCGGTGGTGCCTAAAGAGAGAGAAAGGAAGGTAGAGAAAATAAATAAGAAATTTTATTAGCGACGACAGACACGGGTGGCCCATTTCAGCACATCACAGGGCATACTGGATTCATCACTTCACTCTCAATGTTGTTGCTCCTTAGTTTAGCTGGCACGCAAAGGACCTTTTTACGATAGACAGACTCTCTCTCTCCCTCTCTTACCTCTCTTTCTCCCTCTCCTCCCCCCCTCTTTTCTCATCCATCCTGTAGAGTTTTCACGCGTCTTTTTTTACGTCTCTAATAAGACGTCTTTTCTCGGTCGACAGAATAGATTGGTCGGAAATACGAAAGAGTGATAAAGTGAGAAAAAGTGTGAGAGAGACGGGACGCCGGAGAAACCACGTAAAGAAAATGGCTAAAAAGCACAAGGTACGTCGACCTTTTCTCCACTACTGTATTATCAGAAGCCAAGCTGAAGTATTCTCGCCCGACCGAACAAGATTCAACGCATCTCGTGTATTCCGAGTGTTTTGTCTCTCTCTCAACAACGTCTTTCCAATGATCAACCATCCTCGTTCCTCGCATCCTTTTTTCCCCTTTCTCCAACATATTTCTCTATTCCATCGAATTTACCTTGAAAACCTTCTCAACCCAACTGTCGCCCTCGTGCCTTGTGTCAGTCCTGACAACAACAACCCCTTTCGCAGTTTCACAATTCTCAACTCCCCCATCACTAGACGTCTCCTTTCTCACTGAATTTCTTCGTCGTACCTTTTCTTGCAACCTCTTCTCACATTCTTCCTTCTTGCTACCCCTCGGCGCTATATCGCTCTCATGAAATTCCTTGCCCGTCTCAAATTCCACCACAACCTCTATATACCCACGACATGGAAAGCACAGCACTCGCAATGCTCGACTACTTGTCAAATCTCATTCTTACATTATACAAATTTCAATCTCTGACGTCACATTGCCATATACATCTATACGTGCCCAGCAGAAACGCGCCCTTTTATATTACGATATATCTGCTTGTATTCTCATGGTGACAGGGTAGTTGGACCGACTATTTCCTCAGACACCCTATATGTCCCGATGACATTCGAAGGACCTTCCAAGGGTCGTATATACCCCCGGACTCTTTTTTCCAGTCCGGGTGCTACAGACCGAGCATCAAGTGGTTCGGTCCAGGGTCATTTTGTCACGGAGAAGTTTATCAGGTCTTTTCTCAGGGATACCTGGACTGCTCATATTTCCTTAGCTCAGCCGACAGTCCGCAGGGGGGGTAGGATAAAACGCGACACTGAGTGCAGTAAACGGGGGTGTTGAAAATTCTCCCTTGAATTTTCAGTGTTGGCGCGTCACGGAATTTCCCTCCCTTTATTTTCACCCTCTCGCCCCCTCTCGCCCAGTCTCTCCCACGTAGCCGCCACGTAGCCGCCACCTAGCCGCTTCTCCTGCACAATCCGCCAGGAGCTGCCAGGGTGTAGAGGGTTGAGGTCTCCTCCAGGTGGGCGGAGATCGATAGCGCTGCCGACCCAACCTTACCCCTAGTTACAACCACCGGGAACTGCTGCCGCCAGTGTTCCGACTTCGTCCAAAATCAACCCTTGCACAGACACCCCACCTTGCCCTACCTACCCCACACTCGTACCTAGTATATCACCTCCACGTAACAGTGAGATATCCTTACCGAGAATGTCTTCAACCCTGCTAGGTATGACGGTAACAGGAAGTCATCCCTATTGCCCTGGATATACTGTCTGTTTATATACCCTTAGTGAAAAATGTCGAATTTTATTACCCTTAGGAAATTTGGCAATTTAATTTTTTCCAAAAAATAGCGTAGGGGTGTCTGCATCATAAGCAGATCTAATACTTTTCTGCATGGGGGAACTGAAAATTATATGTGGATTCTAGGGGACTTCTTTTGCTTGAGAGTCATAAGTAGATGGCACCTCGATAATACGTTTTTGTCAAGATCTTTATATAGTTTGTATCGTCGATATTTAATATTATTGCCCGTCGTTTTCTTCTCATCCGAAACTTCTTAGAGTCTTTGCGTTACGTCCGGTGACGTTTCTGTTATCTTACCTAGATTCACTTTGACAGTTTTACGTCTGTCGCTATTGCCACGGACTTACTGTAGGATAAAGACCCGTCGCGTCTAAGTAAGATGCGAAGCGGCGTTAATCGTAGAAATTTATATTCTCAACTTATACGCTGCGCTTAGCCGTCAAATTTCTCATTTACGAACAGACACATTCATTGTGTCTACGCGACTCTTCGTCTTTCGTGAAAACGAACGACTTACTTTCATTTCGTATGCCCGGATTCCCTGGCGAGTGCCAAGAGATGCGCGAACTAAATTACACTTGGCTTGACGTATCGACTTCATATCGCCCGAAAGTCCTTACGGAATTACGTGCAGGTACAATTGCGATTGTATTCACATATTTTTAGATGAGCTCGCAGCTGCTGCGACTGAGCGTAAACGTACAGTCGTATTTCAGGGACATTATTTTCAATCAAATTTTACACCAAACACAGTACAAACAGTTTGTTCCTCGTTTCCTAAAAAAAAAGTACGTATCGTGCAAACGTAAAAATGTTCCCTCAACAATTTTCCATAACACGTGCATATCGACACGGAACTCCTATTGGTCTACCGAAGCGTCGACGCTTCATTTATTATTTTTTACCTTTTTTTTTATTATTATAAAATATCTACAACGCTCGCTGCACTCTGACGCATCGGGAGTCATTCGATTTGAATTGAATTTATACGAAATCTGTGTACATCGCTCGGCTCGTTGAATCTGCTATAACAAAATCGTATATCCACGTTGAGACTTCAATACCTACTATTTCCATGCAACTTTACACGCGCACACATCCCTTTAGCACAGACACTCAACAACCATCGAGATAATACAGAGTATCGAGCGCTGCGCCTAGAGCACAGGCGAGTGTAAATACGTAAATATACAGAGTCGATAGCCGCTTCTTCCCTGAGGTCCTGCTTGCAATTTTCATTAAAATTCCCTACATCCGAAACGCCGTCGTCACGAATCTCCTCTAAGCCAGTAGTCGAGACTGTCTATATGTTAGCACAGTCCTTAGGCGTAAGAGTAAGGAGGGTGGATCGGAAAAATAACTTCCTACGTACTGGCATTATAGTTACTCCAGTTTATTTATCAAGGATCAACGAAGTCTGTATCCTTTCTATATGAGAAACGGTCGATCACTGTCCTGAACGAATTCTGACTGCGTGTCCATTTTTTTTTCTCATCCCCTACCCTCCACTTACTTTTCTCTCGATCTCCCCAGCCACACCCTCCCTCGTCGTTCTCTTTCCATCATCGCCGGCTGCGTGGACGAGAGGATCTAAGGAGATTGAGAACCCAGTCGCCACGTGAGAGAGAGAGAGAGAGAAAGAAAAATAATCTCTACGCTCTGCTCGTCCGCTTGAGGATTTATGATTTCTATATGGGCGACACGGCATATGTGGCCATCGTTTCGAGCACGTATAAGCTGATGGGACATACGTGCTAGTGTCGCTACTATGTACACGCATAGTGCGTCACTGTAGGTAAAAGATATTTCCATTGTCTTTGCATTGAAAATGGCTTTGAGGACGTCCAATGTATTTTCTCTATCGAGATACCATACCCGTATACCGTGTGCTGCCAGCCGCCTTGTCTCTTGTACGATTTTTATTGGTATTTATATATACGCGTACCGGAGGTGTGTATGCTGAATAAAATGTAACGCTGTACCATCTCAGTGTCGTAAACTATACAGGTGTTATGGCTGATCGAAAGCGCTACTGTTGTATTGCAAGCAATTTTCAAAATTTTTTTCCTATTTATGCTTCTTTTGACCCGCATACGTCCGTCTGCCTCGCACTCGCAGCAGTCATAGGAATTACGAATATTCGTGACCCTAGACCTTCTCCGATATCGCCTTTGCATTTTACTTGAATACTTATGTAATCCTGTAATATAGTGTAGTGTTGTATAGTAAACTGCATAGATTATACTGTGCATTATTAATGGCTAAATACTGAACACATATCGTACAATGGGATCGTCACGTAAAGTAGAGACTGTTTTACGTGACAATAATAGCGACAATAGTAATAATAATTCGAGCAATACCGAATGCTATGTCGGATTCGTTTGCACGTTTAAATTTATATTTAAGCGGACAGATTGGATTTGCGATTTTTACGTTGAATATTTGCGGAAATATCTATCGCACCTTTCCGATCGATCCATGACAATTATGCACTATTATATCACGTCCTGACACTCCATTATTTATATCTGGTTCATGTCAAAAGCGTCGTTAAACGTAACCCGTTGCGTTCGTCATTTTTCATTTGAAATCCGATCGCGTATCCGATAACCCAATTCGGTGCGAAACGTGATTTTGAAATTGCCGGGGTACTATTATGCATTTAAAAAAAGAATATTTAATATCATTGGAGAATGGCAGCACCTTACGTTCAATGACGTCGGCGAATTATCCGTCAGAGAAGTTGCGTTGTCTAATTTGACTTTCGTGGTTCTTCCATTGTTATGACTCCGGTTTTTATGCGAGTGGCGTGTCTAAGCTTTGTTTTGACTCTGACGTACTATGTAGTTCGTAGAAAAATGTACAGAGTGCGCTCGTCGACCCTGACACAAGTCGGCGATCCGATAACGAGTCCAGTTTCTCGTTGTATTTAATTCGTGTTTCATCTTCTCCTGTCTCTGCCTTTAGAACGAGGCGTCGGCCATTGCGCAAAGGAATTTATCGCGCAACGTAACGCAATGCGATGTAAGGCATGGCTGTCTGCTGTAACGCAACGCGCGACAGCAATGGCTGCTGGGTATCGTGGCACATCGGTAATCCAGGATCGTTCGGCGTCGCCGACGTGTGCCGTTTCGAGCGCGGGCGAGAACGCGAAAGTGAAAGTACTGACTGATCAGACTGCAAATGATCCTCCTTTCTGTTCTGGATGGAGCGCCGGGCATGAAGTGTACAGTATATCGTTTGGATTTATCGATGGCCTATTGATTTCTTAATAAATCAGCCTCTCCGTGGTTATTTTCGTCGAGAACGTCTGGATTGGTTGTACCTTTTTTTTTCTTACGTTATTTATTTATTTCTTTTTTTTTCGCGTAGCCGCTTAAGTCGCAGTATATATCTGTTTCTCTGGCTCGTTCGCTTTTACGACGCCAAGGATGATCAACGCAACGAAGGAAATTGTTCAGACCTCGTAACTTTGTGTCTGGAAAGTTTTTTTTTCTTCGTCTGCCTCCTTCCCTCTCGTTTCCTTTCATAAACTTTTATATTAATTCGCCATCCTGCTTTTTTTTTCCCAATATTTTTTCTATCTCTCTCAATCTTTCACTCCGGCACGTGTACGTTTCCTCGATCGTTCCCTCGACTTTTATAGTAGTACAATTTTCCGTTGGCCAATCGACTCGAGCTCCTTTGTTTTCCTTTTTATTCACCGTACAAAGTTTACTGTACCGTAGCGCTTTTTTCTTCGTTTACCTTTGACAGCGTTCAACTTTTCGGGAAAAACTTTCGTTTGAAGAAAGGCATTTTTTTGTTTCGGTATTTGTTCTTCCTATCCAAGAAGATCGTACTTTCTTTATCGTCGTCAGAAACGAACAGATCCTTTATCTTCTCGTTCACTGTGTCTGATTTCATTCGATTAGCTTTCCGCTTGTCTGATTTTTTATTGATTTTTCGAGCAAGGCCAGGTGCCAATACGAGAAATCAATTTTGCCTGACGATTAGCGTGCTGAGGGAAGGGTGGAGGATGAAGGCTGTGGTTGAAAGGGCGTAAGGCGTTTCTCTATGAAATGAAAAAGAAGGACAGAATTGATAGGTGAAACGGATAAAGAAAGAGGAGAGACTAACTCGTATATTACATTAACCCGAATGGTTATCACACTTCTAATCCTGACAGAATCACCAGGACTTCCGATAAGGGCCGTCCGAGATGGAATAGCTGGTCCTTCTTACTTTTATTATGGACTTTCAAATCGATACCAAATAATCTAGCTTGTCCCGTGAGGAACCTTTAACCATTGACCTTTGACCTTCTTGCCCTTTATCATTTATCCTTGTTCTACCTTAAGCAGATACCATCCTACCCCTAATAGATTACAGTTCCAATACAATCGGATACAGTCGAGCCTTCCTTTCGGTATTATTATTTTCATTTTTCTCCCTCAGCTTCCCGCCTGTTTTGCCATTATAGCAAATTCATTTATATTTCATTTCTATACTATTTTACTTTCTCCCTTTTTCTTATTTACATAACCCCAGTTGTGTACAAGATCCTTTTCGAATTTTTAATCCACTTACACGGAGTTCTGTAGCTTCTCAGGATCCTCGTGCAGGGGATATCGTATTTAGATGTGATGAGGGACGTTGAGAATCCAGCAATGTTTTCCTACCAGTTCCAAAGCCACAGGTGGCCGGTCAAAATTCTCTACAGGATATCCCATTTCTGACAAATATATCCAACGTGGAATAAGTATCCTTGCTTGAATATCCTGGAAGTGTCTATCTTGGCAAATCCCCAGGATAGATTCTTAACGCTTAGACTGGATGCTCCGCTGACCTACTGGGTATACCAGAACCTTCCAACAAGGATATGCCGAGGCATTGAAGTTCTGCGGGATACACTGGAACTATCGTTGGACACAGTGTTGCCATCTATAGTAAGTTCGTTGAAACTTCAAATTTTAACATTTCGATTCTGATTCTTTCCCAGGACGCTTTTAGTTAAAGTCGGTTCGTACAATTTTCACTTGATCGCGCATTATACTTGAATTAGTTAGCAGCCTTTTCACATCCATAATAACAATTGGTATTTAGCTAATTGGCAGTTTGTCCAAAGTGGACGTATAGAGCTGGAATTAGAAACGCGGGTAAAAACTTTATCGTCCACGAGTTAGTGTCTATGAAGTATTTGGAATAACCATGAGAATTAAGCAGCGAGAGCGCCGTCGCAGTCCCATGGCGTCGCTGCCGTATCCAGCCTGGACGTCGGCGTCGCGAGCCGATTTCCACGACGCAGCCAGAGGAGGAGCTCATCGGGTAGGATAGGTGTAGAGGAACCCGGGGTCCACCGCCGCCGCGACGCTAGTCGCCTCGACGCTCTCGCACGCTGCGTTTGCTGCCACTGCCGACGTCGTCGTCGCCGTCGACTTTCTCTTTTTTCTCTTGTAACTTTATCGCAGCCGTGGGTGTCACCCCGTTTACTCGTGTCCCGCGTGTCTTTGCAAAGAGAAAAAAAAAGAGCGGAAGAAACAAGGTGGAAGAGAGGAACAAAGGAAGTTGTATTAAAAAAATTTTTTTCTTAAAAAAAATTTTTTACAAAATTCTTTCCTTTTTTCGGGAAAAAAAGTACTTGCTAAATAAACCTGCAGTGTGAAGTATACAGATTTACGTAAAGTGGTGGTACGCGGATGAGTCTCGGAGATAAATCGGAAAGGAGGAAGTGACGTTTCCAAAGTATATATTCGCATAAGGAATTGTGCGATCTAGGAGAGCTGGTGAGATCGTCCTGAGGTGACTGGTGGTCAGGATTACTTAAACCGTGTGACTGGGACCTGAATCGATCAAGATCTACAAGTATTTCCGGGGATCCTAGTGACTTTCTTGATCTTTGATTAAAAGGATCGTTTTGTCAGTAATCGAATAACATCGAATTCCTAACAGTCGCGAGTGCGTCGTTTCCCTGAATTTCTGTGTGACACGTGATAGGAATATCGCTATGTACTTTTGAGAGGACCTGTACACCGCGACGATCGATAATACTGGATCAGTGCCATTTGGTGGATTGAAAAGGATCTTTGGATCGGTGAGAAAAATATGAAAAATATAACTCAAGGATATCTACTCGAGCACACGTGCACGTATTACGCCATACGAGAAAGACTATTTTATTTCGCCGGTTTCTAAAAACTTTTTAATTTGCTCTTCCTCCGTCTCTCTCTTCTCTAGCCCTTAATCGCTGTCGCACGTCTGACGTACATGACCGAAGTGAAGCTGCTTGCTGCGAAGTACAACAGAAATTAGGTAGATCGATCAGCCGAGAGAATCCCCTGTTGGATATATGAAAAGATGTATTTATTTTCTTGGACAAGAATTGTATTAATTAAAACTTCAAAAACCGTTCTTCTAGCATTAGCGTTTCTATTTTTCTATATACAAATATTTAATACCGAGGATGGGAAACATTGTAATATCGTGTCTACGCTCAATTTCATATGCAGGGTTATTCACGTTAAACCTGAAGTTCGCTTATCCATGTGATTTCTACGGTAGAACCAACTTCACGCGGTACGTTTGTCGTGAGTGACCCTGTATACAGCCCATTTGATTACACTTGTTGGACGGCAATACCCACCTTCGATTTTATTGATACGAATTCAGCAAGACACTTCGTTGAATTAAAATTGAGACTTTGGAATTTCTAACGTGTCCGGACTAACATATACGTGTACGTATAGATAGTAACGTTCCATTATGACCTGCATCGATATCCATTAAATTCCTCGTCGCTGTATGCCTTTATGACCTTTTATAAATTCCCTTAACGCGATACCAGCATGCAGTAGCGTGAAGTGTCAGGTACCATAAGAAAAGGTATTTCCTGTTTGATCAAGCACAGAGAATTAGTAAAAGCTGTCCATAGTCTTATCCTGGCATCGGTTTGTTTCCGAGGTGCCATCTACTGCCTGTATAACCAATGCAAATGAGTCCCCTGAGCTTAACATTGGTTTTAAGACGTTGTACCTCAGTAGAGGTCAGAAGCTTTCTTGGTAGTCATGCTTAAGCCATGTCCATATACTCGAAAGCTTTAATCAAAGAGACGATTAAGATATCAATCTAAGCCAATCATAATCGTCCGGGGTAACTGACTATGTGCTACTAGTGTCTATACGTACAGTGTAGATGGGCGTTCCTTGGGATGAGCTTTTCTGCGATGAGCTTTTAAGCGGCCGATTAACGCCTCGCGCTGCTTCTCACTTGGCAGAAAACTGGCGCTACGCCAGCCGGCCCTGACTTGTTCCTCTGGGTCTCAATCTCGATGCTTTTTCTCTCTCCGCCACTCTCCTTCTCTCTCACTCTCGTACACTTTGTATGTTTCTCTCTCAATATTTTCCAACTTTTTTTTTTCCCTTCGCTCGCTTTAAACTGCGCTACCGTCGCTCAGAGAAGAACGAAGGCCCAGAGCGACTCGCACCGCAACTTTCTCTCCTCGGGCCCCGATTGACATTACTCCACATATGTCCGACAGAACATGACAGAGAGAGACGGAGAGATCGTGGAAGAGACCTAGTAGCATAAACCGGGCTCAATTCGTATGACCTAAGAGACGCCGCAGATACGTTCACAGAGATATGTACATGTACGAAGCACAGTTATTCTTACTCTCTTATGATTTGTTGCATGTCTTTTTTAATGCTATTTTTTTATATATTTATTTTTTATATTTATCTGACTATCGATATAACTTTCTCTCTCTCTCTCTCTCGTTTTCTTTCACTCCCAGGCCCCTTGCGAACTGACGCAAGCGAATTCGGTGCGCGATGCAACGCGACGGCGCGTAACAAATCCGTTTCCATGAACGCGACGCTAGGCGTTTTGTGTCTTCGGTCATTAAAATTTTCCAGAAAAGTTATGTATTCCCTTACACGTTATTTCACATCTTGTTCTTCTCTTGTCTCTTGTTGTCTTCAGCCAAATATTTTACCAGCCTGTGTACATGTATACGTCGCTGCTACTCAACATTGAAAATTCGCCCGAAAACGTTTCTTCTTCTCCCTCTGGATTTTCAGGCTCGTTTATCATTATATGAAATTTTTGCTTTTATTTTTTCTTATTTTTTTTTTTTTTTTTTTTTCGTCTCTCTCCCTTACAATTATTTTTCTAACATTAATCCAATCACCTAATGCTCAGCAGACTCGTTCACTTTATGTTGCGCAGGATTCACGCAAAATGGGCTGCTTCGGGAGCAAGGATAAACTCAGCAAGGAGGACATGGACTTCCTCAAGTCTCACACGAGATACGACGAAGCCACCATCAAGGAATGGTACAAGGGATTTAAGGTGAGTTTACATTTTAATAAGGTGTCCCCAATGAGGCACGTTACATGCATTTACAATCTTCGTATGCTCGTGTGCGACGTCTCCGTATGCATATGCATACACCCTAGCATGTGACGAGCTAATGAAGATGCCGAAGATTAGAGAGAACTGCCGTATATATATATATATATATAGAGAGAGAGTTGACGTGCGAGCGACTTTTTTTCCTCCTTTTCTCTTTCTTTCTTCACCCTTCGTATTATTATGTTTGCCCTCTTCCTTTTATATCACACCGCCCGCTTGCCTTTAGTACCCAGTTGACGCACTTAGCTACCGGCATCGATTCTGCCTGTTGGGGGTAGTCGGTAGTATAGCCACCGCCATTAGCGGCGAATCGACAACCCCTAATTAAATGTGGCAACATCGATTTTTTTCTTCCCTCCTCTCTTACGTATTTTTCTTTTTTCCTTTTTTTTCGTACTGGGGTGGTGTACGGACGGGGGTTGGTGCCGCCTCTTAATAAATCCCCGAGGAGAGTCAGGTGCTGCGGGAACGAGGAAGCGTGGAAATAGGGGGATTGTTGTAGGAAGGACTAATTCCCGATAAGGGTGGCTGACGACGGAAGGGCGGGAAAAGTTTGAAACTGTTTCGAAAGTGGGTACCCAGTCTCTACGTGATGTCGAGAAAGGGTGTGCTCAAGATATTCTTTTTTCTTTTGATTTTCATTTTTTTTTTTTTTTCAACCCTCTCTCGAGGGGTTGGTTGGGCATCGCACGCGCGTTTGGATTTCAAGCTTTGAGATTCTCGTTTTAACGTGAGTTGTTATCTTTTTTCACCCCTCGCTTCTCTCTCTCTCTCTTTTTTCAATATCAAACGCGATCGCTCTGATATCGGTCCTCTAGTTCTCTCTAGTCTCTCTCCTCGAGCCAGAACGATCAATATGCCACTCTCTCTCTGGTGGCTCGTCAGGAACCCTGGCTGAGCTTATCGTGGCCCACTCCTCTCCTCCTCTTGCCTCATCCTCCCTTATCGGTATAAACCTCCCAACCTGCTGCTACTCGCCTGTTCTGTATTCTCTCTCTCTCTCTCTCTCTTCGATTTATTCTTTTTTATGTACTTCTCGGCTGTTTTCTTTATCTTTTATCCTTCTTACTCTCATCTCTCTCATACGCTTTCCCTCCGATTGCATCTTTACGTCCCAGGCCTTTATGACCCCAAATCAGTTGGAGATTGATCGACTAGGGGTGATTTTGTATTTTCTCAAGCTTCTTCTTATCCGATCGACCAACGTATAGTCGATTTAGGTTACGTTTCTACGGTTTGCATTTACGTAGTACGTGTTATTTTTTTTTCTTTTTCATTGACGTCTCACGAGAGTCGAATCTCTTTTTTTTTTTTCAAAGAAAATTTAACGAATCCTGTTCCTTTCGAAGTTTGAGATTTTTCCTTGTTTATCATAATCTTTCAATGCCCTGGTCAAGCTTTACCAAGTTCTTTTGGGGGTTTGGGTTTACAAGCGTCGCTGAGGTTGGTACACCTGGCCCGATCGATTTTCTTCTCTTGCCTCCTTGGAAGACGCCAGCCCATCTTATCTATACACACACAGTCTCACTCACTCCCATTGTCTCCTGTGTGTAGTCTGTACGTGCCGAGAAACTTCACGTGGCCCGTGACTTCTTGTTGAATAAAACATACAGTCGAAGTATCGTAATGGCCGTCTCGTCATATCGTCCAACGGACGTTCCACACCAAGTTGCACATTATTGCCATTCCAGTGTAGAAATCATCATCCCTTTTAGCCAGCACGACTTTTGTCACTGATTCTCCGCCTTACGAGCATTTCATTGTCTGCCTCTTTTCCTCTATCTCTCGCTCTTTTCATCCACTCGTATACTCTCCTCCCTCTCTCTCTTTCGTATTCACGAACAGTTTACCGCCTGCCATTGGCACAATGAGCTCATGAAAATTGTTCGGTATTTTCGACTCTAGTGGTTCCGCCGTACAGTCATTTTCAAAATTGAAAGCTTTTCCCGCCACACCGACATCCCGGCAGCCGTGCCTATACGCTCCGTGCACTGATCGGTGAGTCAAAAGCAATTTTACCGCTAGTATCTCGTCATTCATTGTCACTCGTAGAAGCTGGGTTAACAGCCGTGTTACGAAATTCGAGATTTTTCGAAAAATTCTCCACCAGCCATGACGCGTGGCATCGTGCTTTCACACATACAGTCTGATCTATACGAGCAACGTTTCAGCGGCTTGGTTGATTAATTAATTCGTTAATTAATAGTCTGTCGTGGCATTATATATATATATATATGTACGTATACAGGATGGTTCACAGCAAACGCACAGTTTCAAGGTGGGTTTGCCATAAAGATCAAATGGACAGGATAAGTTCTGGTGGTCCATTGTCTGTGAATAATCCAATATGGCCGAGCAATATTGTATACCACAGATATAGATATACCGTTCTATGGTAAATCGATGCACCACTTTTTGCCAATTACCCTCCCTCCACCCTTGACGTTTCCTAATTAATTTTCTTGATTACATTTTTTAACCTCGACTGCACTTCGTTTCATTTTTTTTGTAATTTTTTCAATCCTTGCTACAGGATCCTTTCTTGGTCTGCCTACCTTGGTATCTACTTTCGTGTCGAGAAGGGCTCTTATGTTATTACGGCGCACTTTCTGTCGGGGGACCCGGAGATTATGGATCTGAAGATAGAAAAGCAGGAATACGAGTGACGGTGAAAGAGGGAGGGTGAGAGGTGCCGGCGAAGACGAAGCTTTCGAAACCGTCCGAAAAGCTCGATTGTGACGCATAAAGGCGTGCAGAGTCTGTTGAATAGACGATTGACCAGCTAATCGGGGCTGTCCTGACAGTCTCTAATGGATGCGATAAAAAGGAATCGACTGATTCTGCCCTGCTTTCTGTGTCAGATTCGGTACCAAGTCTACAGCTTTTCAGAAATCAGTGATTTCAGATTTATCCGACGACAGGATACGCTGACGTAATACACTGGCACAATACGCTTATCCGTAGGTGCCATGTGTGATGTGGAAAACGATTGGAACCCATGTTCGCCTCTTTCGTACATTAAACTCTTTTTTTACTATTTGTATCATTTTTATGTATCTGCCGACCCCGTCACGTCCGCCATTACAGCGCCATTCAGCATCCGTTGGGTCCGATTACCTTTCATGGACCCAGAATACGGGTATATAGATTGGCTGAGTTTCATTGAATTCTATCCTGAGGCATGATTTGCGTTTGTTGTCCTGAGGCACATTATCGAGGTGCCTTAGAGCTGTTCCAGCGATTCGCGTCATTGACGGGTCTTGTTACTCGGGTTCGAGAAATCATAGACTCGCCACTAAAAGCTCTGTCTCGCTGATGAGTCTCACTGTCGATTAAAAGCTCTCTCGGCTAATGCTTTCATTCGCACCAGAGGCACACTCTCTCAACAGTTCCTTATCGATTGTCAACATGGGATTTCGCATGATTCTACGGGACTTACGTTGGCCCCGCGTGCTTTTTCACGTTAAACGCTTTGCTTTTTACACCAATCGAGAGCTTTACTCTCGATGGCACACGGGACGATCAGTAGGATCCTAACTGACGGTCTGAATGGTCTGAGGAACTGACGAGTGACAGAGAGAAGGAGGTGATTGCTGAAGATCGTAAATTCTTCTGTGCTAGTGACTCGAGCTTTTTTCAAAAGGTTAGTGAGGGTCACGGAAGCTTGCAGAGGACAAGAGTATCAATCGAGTCTCAGGCAGTTCTCTTGCAGTTGTGCACCTGGTACCCGGGTCTACCCGGAGCTTATGAGCTTGCACGCGAAAGCACTGGGCTATCGGTGGGGCAATACGTGTCGAGGCTTTCAAGCGGAAGCTCTTGACCCTCCTAGTCTCCTGGAGTAGCAGCAGCTCTTCGGTTGAGATTTGCAAGCTTCGTTTTGACGAAACCGACGCCGGGTGTTACGGCGTCGCGACGAGCCCACGTGAATCCTTGGGCGGGGCTTGTCTGGCCGAAGCTTTGTTCCCTTAATTTGCCGGGAACGCCTGATGAATTTGACAAACAAGCCCGCAAGCTCGTATAGGCATCTGTGCTTACGTGGGTTTGGTCGGAGTACTAGGTCCATGTGTTTCCGGCAATAAAGGCTTACCAAGCTTTGACGTTAGCAAAGTCCTACCGAAAGCTTCAAGCTCTCTCGGTCAAGTCCATCTGGGTAGAGAAACGTCAAGCTTCACCTGATCCTTACCCTACTAGTTTTCCCTACAGGAGCTTTGAGCTTAACGACGTCAGTTGTTAGGTCGAATCGTTGCAAACCATTGAGCTCTCTTGTATCTCATCCGACTGCAAGCTCAGTATCTAGCTCTCTGTTACTACGCCTGATTTACATACAATCCAAGGTTTCGCCTTAATTAGAGAAAATCCTTTACGCGAGCTTTTTATAGGTCGACGAGAAGAGCTTTTCAAGTTCTATATTAAAGTCTCGTCGTATGTTAAATGAATTGGTACAGTAATTGGTATACTTACTCTTTTGCCTGTCTTTTACTCCGGAACAAAAGATTACAGTCACGTCAACAATTTTTCGTCAATCCCACACTTGGAGCCACGTTACTCCCTTCATTTTCCTTCTCGCTTTCTCTCTCGCTCTTACTCATCTCCTCCTACCCTACTTTCTCAACAGAAAGAGACACAAAATATATATACCCTACTCCGTTTCTGCGGACGGATACATTATTTGCATAGACTTCGTGTCCCAGTAACTCCTCCTGCCGGCCCAGCACACCTCACTCACTCTGGCCTGGGGGCACTTTTTGTCTCGGTATCTCGCCGAGCTTTTTTTCCTCTCTCTCTCCCTTCCTTCCTTAAACTCTCTCTATCTCCGTCCGTTCCACCTCACCTCACAATCAGCGTCCACTATAGGCAGTCACCCATCCACTTGTCTCTTAAAAATGTTTGTGTCGTACCGACTATGGCGCGTCCTTTGTCCATGTACACGCGTACCATCGTCACTCTGTGATGTATCGTCTATCTCTAAAAATATATTTCTAGAGAGAAACTCGTGTCCTGTACATTATTAACATGTGTAAGAGACAATTTTCAGAATGCACGAGACGCCCTGACACGTTTCACGTGACACTGACTTTCTTTGGTTATTGGTGTAATTAGACATGACAATGACTCGGCAAACGGTATTGATGTCCATTGTCACGTTGAGACTCTTTGAAAGCTTCTCTGTCTGGGTTCTCGTTGTGTATACATTTTTTCTAGCTGTTTACTGAATTCTTTTTCATGTTACTTTTCTTTTCTCTTGCAGCAAGACTGTCCGAACGGACGGCTGACGCCAGCGAAATTCGTCGACATGTACAAAATGTTCTTCCCGTCCGGTAACGCTGAGGAATTTTGCGATCACGTCTTCCGCACATTTGACATGGATAAGAACGGATACATCGACTTTAAGGTAATTACGCAATTTATTGTCTATACGTTACGTACGTACATACGTATTTTGCCCTTTCGTAATACAGCCCTGCGAGACTCCTTATCTAGCTAATATTGACAGCGCAAGCTCCCTGGTTTCGTATATTTCTGAACGAGATCCTCTGTTAACTAAACTACCATTGGTCCTGATGGATCGATCGGAGAAGAGTATGATTTTGATAAATCTCTGAGAATTTCGAAGTTTCCTATACCCACCGCGAGTGCGAGAGAGACATACGCATTGGTATCTATACGTGTAAGAAAGAGACGAGACGTAACGTCTTAACAAATTTCACACGAGTCTTGCTTGAAATTGCCTGTCGTACCTGTTTTCAAGTTTTGGTAACGAACATTTCTGAACTCTGTTTTATCGACTTCATATAACGATTTAATCACACTTAAATTTCCTGATTAAATCGCAATGGTCGTTTCAGTATCACAAGCTGTTTCTGATTTATAGACATTGAACATTCTATCCGTAACATGACACGTTCAGTTTCTCAAAACGAAGCTCACGTTTCCGGTACCACAGTTATAACAGGGAAAAAGACTGCGGCAGAGCGCAGTACTGGCTAACATAACCTCAAATGTATTAGTTAGAGACCCAGCGAATACCTACCCAGCTGATTCAGTACAGCGTCATACAAAAATATATACTAGTCTCTCCTATCCACTACAGTCACTCCTAAAAACGAGTCTTTAGATAAGTCCCAGGTATTATATCAGCATTGGCATGCAGTCTACATCCCAACAGTTATACAGAAGGCGATACTGAACAACTGCGAGTCTGCAAGATCATCTAAACGTAATTCCAAGTTCTACAGCCGCAAGCTCAGCATGTAAACACGCATCGTGACGTCGCGCATGAAATTATCAAGCAAGGGGTAGACTCGATATAGGATTAAACGTACACCCATAAGGTATACCTATATAGCTCGGTGACGTAAGGCGCAAACCCTAGACGTATATAATTCACACTGGCCTTAGGGTTCTGCAGTTTGTATAACGCTGATAGCAGAGCGATACACTGTAGCGACCAAAGTGGAAGGACTAGGTTGCAGGTCAGACATGAGTTTTCCAACGACCTGGTCGCCGTACCGAGAGCTTTTCCGCGCTCACTATCGTCGTCAGCAGTCCCCGTGCCGTTAATTAGCCAAAAGTGGGTCGTACCCTCGTGCTCAGTGGGGGTGGCGATAAATTGCCACAGCGAGTTTATCATTCCGTTAGGGCTGCCACCCCTTGGTGAACGAGCGTCGGTTACGGGACGGTGAGTGAGCTTTTTGAGAGTAGAACGACGGTACGTACGAGCTTTGTACAGTCTCTGATAAAGCTTTAGGAAATTTCACACTGGTTGGTATGGATGCCAAGCTTTTCGAGGGTGGAAATTATGTAGAGGCTTTTGCGGTGTCCGAACGATACCTTCTGGTTACCAAAGGTGGTGGCAGGTGCGTGCAAACTTGAAATGCCAGTGGGAAATGCCAGGGCTTTTAGTGAATTTTTTTACGCACGCTCCTCACTGTATTCTTTAGCAGCTGACATTTACCATAGGGATATATAGGTGAAGCGCTAAGGATCATTTATACACGGATAAATATATATATATATATTTAATAAATAGTGACTTCGTATAAATGTGATAAACGTAAAGCTTTTGAGTCCTCGTGCTTTTTTTAGTACCAACAGACCCAAAAAAAGCTTTCTTACTCCTTGCAATTGAATTAACCCACCAGTCATCTGCCTATACCTCGGGATCGATACTTTCCCGGAACCAAACTACCACTTACTATCTTTTCCTTTATTTTGATATCCTGTTACCAGAAAGCTCGGCGAGCTTTAGAGCTTGCGGCCTTGCCCGAACGATTTTGCAGACGAGCGAACGACCACGGGTTAACATCGAATCACCGATCAAAGACCGAAAGCTCGTTGACCTCTGGTTCTTGGTCGAGCTTTTCCTGGCTGAAAGCTCGAGGTCGTTCGAGATTTGCATATAAATGATACAGGTGTATCTTCTAGGTCAATAGGGAAGAGGCTTGGGCACAGTCACTTCGAGGGGGCTCGGGGAAGACCAAGACGAGAGTGGGTGGAAGTTTCTGCCAGAAAGTTTTCACGTTTGATATACCCAGGGGTGGGTATACCAAACCAGGGGTGCCCGTCTTACCGCTACGTTTACGTCATTCCGTCCAAGTACATATAGATATTCATACATAAGCGACCTGATTCTTTTCAAAAGTTCGGCTCGTTCCGTATGCCCCTTTTTCATTTGTTCTCGTGGTCTTGATGTGCTATATATATATATATTTCGTGCAATTTTTTTATCGCATTATTTCATTCGCATTGACTCCTTTTTTTTTTACTCGTCACTCTTATCTTTCCAGCATTCGGGTAAATATATTCTTCGGGCATTTTCAACTTCGCAGTTACGCTCGCCATTTTTAATTGGATTCTCCATTTTAGAATGAATTTATACTCTCGTTACAGGGTATGGATCGCTTATGTCTCTACTATTATTGAAAACTACCAGGTCTCTATATCTGTTTGTAACTTCACCCGTTCGCCGTCAGATGTCTCATTCTTGAAATTTAATTACCAATCTACTTAATGAATTGGCGATTATTACTGCTCCATCGGGAATATTACCATTTTAATTTCAATAATTATACGGATCCACGTTGAATAATGTCATCGGGGGTGACACCCAAACGGTCCATTAGACGTTATCGTAATATTCATTTAAAAGTGACGCCGCTTGTGATAATTCGTATGGACGGTTTTACTCTTCGTAATACAAAAAGCCCACGCGGTCTTTTCTGTAATGTTTTTAACGTTAAAACGCACGCGATAGGATTACGGGCTAACTTCAGCCCCATTTAATACAGCTGCCTTTATTATCCATTTTTCGTTTATCTCCTTTTTTCTCCTCTTCTCTCGTTTTCCCTTTTTTTTCCTCCTTCCTCGATGAAATTCATTGCTTTCCTTAAATGCTCGGAACATACAAAAGTGGGTACACCTGTGCATGCAAATATTCGTAAATCCCAGGGAATATCACGTTTTACCATAATAGCTGCTACACGTCTGAAACCATTGGCGTTCCATATGTCATGGCAAATCCGGCTTCTCAGGATGTAAAATCCATTGCTTCTTTTTCCTCATGCGCCATGTAGTCCGGTTATACGATTTTTCGTAGATCTTCGAGACGTCCTGTATGGACTGCAGATTGAGCTGTAAATTCACGATTCGATGCTTATGGTAAATCTGGTCGTTCGGAATTGTCGCACAACGTGGAGAATCAATTGACACGATTCGCGGAAAGTCCATTAGCCTTGGGATCCATTGAATTTTCTATACCGTCAATGAGCGCGAGAGAGACGCGTAGATGCTCGTTTCCACGTGTATGACAAAACAGACATCGCTAACGTTCAAAAGTCAGAACACTCGGCTGACCCTTGACCTAATGGGTCCTATCAAAGTTGATAGCAGGTATACCTGATAATGATACTGATAAGGATTTTTCATTGAACAATCTATTGACACGTGACACGTAGATTGGCGCATGACAAAGTGACATATATAAGCTCAAGATTTTTTGACTTAAAAAAAAAATCATTCTTACCCAATTTTAGTCTTACGCAGTGGACATTATAAGACGAGGAATTTGCGTGCAAAATTTTTTTTGCGAAATTTCAAAAAAATTCACAAATGCATAGATGCGGACGAAATAGCAACATTACAGTTGTCCAAGCACTTCCGGATCAGACTTAGCGCATGCGCAAATGCAATGTCTCTGTTTAACTTACAAGCAAGATTGAAATTCACAAAAAAAAGTCATGAATCTACAAACCGGCCAGTGAAGTTCGAAAATGTCGAGGATGCACAGTTTGAAAATTGCACATTGGCAAATTAATTTTTTTTACAGCCACCAATACATAACGCACAACCCCACGAATCAAGTGGTTTCTTTCTGCAAGGGTGAAACTGTTCACCCCCATATATCCCTTTCACATTAACCCTACCTCTCGACCCAAGGGATCGTATCCCCTTTTTTTTATCACCCTCTGTCTCTTTTTTCTCTTCTGTCCACCTTTTGATTTTTTTTTTTTACCATCCCCTTCCGATGGCAGTTCACGGCGTGGCGACCGAATGTATAAGGGTGCGGGTTACGGTGGCGGTGATGGTCCGATAAATTGTAGGCCCCTGCTAAATATAAGCCTCGAGGGCATTGAAGAACGAAACGCCGCGGCGTCGGCATCGCGGAGGCTTTCGAGGCCGTCGAACCAACCCCTCTTCTCCTTTGAATCGCCTCTGACGTCACCGTTACCCTTCGCCCCTTCATCGGGATACCTAGGAGGTCGATATCCGGACCTACCGTTATGTATTAGGTACTGTAAATATATATATATATAACCTTACAACCACCTTCATCCGCCACCTGAGCACCCTGTAAAAGCGTACCAAGTCACGCAATCATCCCCCTACCCTCTGAACGGTCGAGTCTAAAGTCACCCTTATGGCAGCCTATTCTCGTGCAGTTCCTGCAATTAGTCTTAGGTGGTATACACTAATACGTAATTACCATGGGAGTCATGTCCGTGAGAACGTGAAGAAGCGCGCGTGTAAGATGGCGACCAAAAATTTCCTCACTATGGACTCACGACCTTTTTCTCAAGGCGCCGAAGAAAATTCCTCGGCCGTGTTAACGAAACGGTTTATTGTTAAGCGCCTTCGGGCGAGTTCGCTTGTATTCGTAGAAGCTCGGCTAAACAAATAACCATGACTGGTTAATTATAACGAGCTATATTTTTTTTTAATAAAAACGCCTTTACCACAAGCCAGACTTCCTTCGCTTTACCACGGCCACCAGAAACCATGCTGCTTTGCGGTAAGCCAGCTTGGTACGGGGCTGCTGTTTATGAAACTCGAATTAATATTTTACCTTTTTTATATTAATTTTTCATTCTCGTTTTTTTTTTCTTTTTATTTCACTTTCAACTTTCGTCCATTTTCTCATTAACGCCACCCGATACACACGTCGTGCCAGTTTATGCTGTTTCTGAGCGATAAGGGGAGACTCGCCAGCGAAAAAGCTTGCGACAGTAATTAAATAACGTTCGCCCGTAAGCTCGTGCTTGCGATTAAAAGCTCTTGTCACTTATGCTGAAGCAACAGGAGAAATAAGCCGCCGTCTCTTATCTGACGTTTAATTTTTAGAATCGCGTGTCCACGACGCGTTTCGACGAACGATAATCACCCCTTGTAACGACCTGTACTTGTCACCCACAATAAGAGACAGTCACTCCGAGCTTACTAGAGCTTTGTCGGGATAATCGCTGACAGTCAGACTCCATTTGCCATGCCCGAAACTAGGCGTGAATTTAAAGGCACGTCAACGACTCAAAGGATCACCGTGGCTCTACTTTTTCTCTCGCCTTTATCATCCATCAGAAACATATATTTGGTCCATGAAATCGTTAGGACAGATCGACGTTGCACGTGCCTTTTGATTTATTCGAAATTTCGGAATTGCCTATATTTCCAAAAATGTTTCACGTAAAAAAAAAGCTTGTCGATATAACAAAAATTAAAGCTCGACTCTATCTTGCTCAAGTAAATTCTAGGCTGGTTCCTGCGGGACTTTTAGAGTCGTTGGGAAATGCTCCGAGGAATTGCAGACACAGAGCAGTACTGTGCTTGCGTGTATACCGCCTGCGATGAAGAAGCTCCGGGCTCATTAGGCCGATTAGCAGTTGGCCAGGAGGTCGTCGTAGTCGAAGAAGCTTTTCTGGCTTGATCTCACAGATTGACCCAGTTTCCTCGCACGAGTAGCCACTGCCACAAGCTTCGCCAACCTCCACGAGCTTCGCAAGCTCTCGACGGCCTCTACCAGCACGACAACCTCACTTCCAACCCAGGCACACGCCGTCGCTGATGATCCCACTGGACGTGGGGAATAACAGTGCCGGATACCCTGCTGTGTAATAATTTGCCCGAGCAAATTGCTAATCGATTCGACGTAACGCGGGTTGACATTATCGAGATGTCGTGTTTGCACACCGATTGCGAATTCATCGTGAATTTGTTAGCAGGGGATTTTCATTTTTTCTTTTTTTTTTTTGTTGCAATCCACTCGTTCCTCTATAGGATCAATGAAAACGCCCACGAAAGCTCCGCCCGCAAAATCCTCCCTTGGCAGAGGCAAATCCCACTCGTTTAAAGCTCATCCCCTCGACCCCTCTCGTATCTCAATACCAATTAGGGAATCTGGATAATTGGGAATCCGCCAATTTTTTCGTGACCTCGCGCAGTCCTTTTTCGTACACTTACTAATTCTCTGAACGTTGAATATTATTTTTAGACGTAAACCAGCGTGGAACATGTCGGAGTGTCTTATGCATTCGGCATTGAGAAAGAGGGTTGCGTGGGTTTGTATGAATACTTAAAATTTTGTGGACAAAATTCCGAACGAACTGCTATAAACCCATCGGATTAAAATTTATAGGGGATATCAAGTTCCGGATATAGATGGAACAGTAATATTTACAAAACTCCAGTATTTCTGGTCGCGGTAGAGCGCATGCGCGAAATTCAGAATATTCTGTATTTTTTTTATACGAGCGAATAATCGCGGGCAAACCGCGGAGTCTACAGGGTCGAAATACATGGAAAGAAAAACCTTAGGGGGCGCTGATGAAATATTCGTGAGTATCGAGAATTTTCAATTTGATATTTTCGCATTTGTAAAATTCTTTTTTTTTTTTTTGACAATTATAAATTTATAAGATACGTTCGCATTGTTCAAGCGGGTCGCGCCTCGAGGCAGAGACCTACTTTGTCCCGGTATATTGTTTCTCATTCTATTACGCATTCCACGTATCTTAACCTATTTCTTGATACTTTTATTCCGTGCTTCTTTACTTGTATTATTTACCGTTTGTTTTGTTTTTCCGTTTTAGATCCAACAAAGTTGTTATTGGTCCAGAGATTTCTAAAATCACAATTCTTCCATCCACCTTCATCTCTTCGCTCTGGCTGTTTCGTATTGGATCCCAGTAAACCATAACCCTCAATCCCAGGGATTCTTCTCCTCTGAACCCGGACTAACGTCGGCTGACAAAGACACAAACGGATTTCCAATTATCCCGAAAATCCAATAGAAGACCAAAGCGCAACAAGTATAAGCGAAAAGGGCCCGTTGGCTGATCGCAGAATACTGTATCTACTATAGTGACTAGTAGTAGTACTGGAGTAGCATCTACCTAACAAAGTCATTATGCACCCCAACGAGCTGAATGGACGCTTCTCTTTGACACGACCTATACCGTCGTGTTAGGGTACACGCCTCTAGTAGTACTACCATAGGTATATACACAGTGTAAATCTAGAGAATGATACTACAGCCATGCGTAGCTGTCAGTCAAGCATACGTTCAGTCATGATCATACTAAATATAAAGAGATTGAATTGCGTCTATAATAATTCAGACATTCAAAATTCCTAGTCGCATTCAGTTTGTTCCATTGTTGCGCCTGGCTACGTGACTCAAATACCGTAGGTGTCGCAAAGAAGCCAATTTGCTGAACTGGCTGCTACGCCTATACACATCTAGGCTCTTTATACTCCTGGAACTTAGAGGAAGCGAGCAACCCTGGGCGAGGGGTAAGGAAGAGCTTGAGGATGAAGTAACGCTCATGGATACGTGACGTGGATCCGAATGATACTCTTGTTTCGCCTTCCAAGACTTATACAGAATTTCCGGATGTAAAACTTCAGCTCTAACAGTCAAGGTCTAATGGTTCCCTTGCGTGTCTGAAACATAATGCCGACTGACGAGTACGCTGTGCGCGCGAAATATAAGAATAATAGTGATGGTGAAAGGAGTGGTGGGACAATTTGAAAATTATCCGACTGCTTCTGTGACAGGGGTAGGACGTGGAGTGTTAGTTTGCTAGATGGTAGCGTGACGGGTTTGCAAATGATGAATTATTGAGACAGACCTACTCTTAACGCCAGAATTGCTTGGGCTGATGTGCACAGAAGTTTAATGGGCCTTGCCATTACTTCCTGGGTTGTGAACCTACCTTTATTCTGTTATTTTACCTGGAGATTCATCATTGTGGATTTCGCTCTCCTTCAGTTATATTATTCAGCCTTAGTACTAGATATTCAATCTAATAGCTAATACTATGGAGATCAGTAGAATATAAATGGGAATGTGATACTGTGGCTGAACCTCAGTGGCAGAAGTAGGCGAGTAAGAATGGAAAGTAGATGGAGGATGAATAAGCAGTCTGGCTACTGGGTTTATGAAAATAATATGACTATAGTAGAAAAGGTAGTACAGTATATGGAAGTATAAGGTGTAACCTCCAGGATTCACGTTCTTAGAATAAAGACTGAGTACTCTAGGCTTTTTCTCTTTCTATGTGGAGTCTCTTGCGAACCCCCATTTCTTCAGTTCGTCGTCCAGACATATTCCAGTATAATTGACCCCAGGCATGGCGCGACCTAGTTATAAAGGCCAGGCAGGTCGACCAAACTTCTAACGACTCGACTGAAAAGCCTTCGTATCACCTCCTGAATAGGAATTAGTATTGGTTGAGCGTACCGGAAGTGACGGTCTTCCCTCGTACTACCATCCTATATCCTATACGTAATCTTGTCCTCCTCTTTATTGTCCGTCGCCACCCACTGTTACTGCCAATTTCCTGTCAGGCTATTTTTCCGGTACTCTCAGACCATTTCTGAAACTTTTGCCCTCCTGTCCTTTAGTTCTCTTATTATGCTTGTACTCTTGCTCCAGGTGTCTCCGCAAGACCATTTAGCTTCTTTTCTAGTTTATGACAGTGGTCCCTTGGCTGTTTCTATGTTTCTTCCGTTATCTCATCTGTGTTTCTATTTTTTTTTTGTCTTTTTGCAGGAATTCCTACTGGCGATAGATGTAACGTCCAGCGGCACACCCGAGGAGAAGCTCAAATGGGCTTTCCGGATGTACGACGTAGACGGAAATGGAGTCATTGATATTCAGGAAATGACGAAAATCGTTCAAGTGAGTATTCCAGTCGATCCGTGCCAGCGTACGCTTTTATGCACCCACGTCACACATTCATAAGACGTTTCTAGTATAAAATGACCAGGCGAGGATCTTCATAAAAGTATACGACAATCGGGTGTGTGTTACAGTCATGGAAAAGTCAAATTTCCATTTTATTCCTTCTTTTTTCACCCTCTTGTACATATTTAATCGCCTGTACGCTCGTTCTTCCAGGCAAGACGGGAGAAGCACAGTTGCGTTCAACGAGGAATCTCTTTTAGTTTTCTTTTTTCTTTCTTTCTAGAAAAACCCTCAGCATCCTCAGAACAATACAGTAATTAACATTGCAGCTAGAAGGCGGACCACGTTCCACATTCACTAAATCTGCAAGCTCACCCAAGTCCTTTCAGAAACTCCATTTCGAGACAGGACGTCGCTGTCTCTTCATTTTTTTCTTCTGAACTACTAGCGCCATCAGCACTCCGACGAGGAGCATCGGCAACATAGGCGTTCAGCTGAGGCAATGAGACCTACTACCGCCGCGAGTCTGAGTAGAAGGGACCCGTAACAGTCAGGCAGGATCAATGGCACTTGGCAATTTCACTTTGAATTTCAATAGCACCATCGTGCTGAGGCCTACTCGCTGTTATCATCAGGGGCATCGGTAGAAGGAATCTTTTCCAGTCAGACACGAGCAATAGTGATGGCTAGCAGTTTTAGCCACGTCGACCCTATTCATCTTCTGAACCTTCTGAACCGTCTGCAAGAGCCCGCAGAGGATAACTCAGGTTCCTCGTTCCGTTGTCAGCATCCATTTGCAGAACTGAATATTATTTCTCCAGAAATGCCTCAAGAGACAAATGAGACCTTCCCTTGCAAGATTGAGGATGCTCATTACCTCTAATAGCTCACTACATCTAATTGTAAGTCATGGACGCTACTTGTAATACCTGTTGTTTTTATTTCTTATAGGCGATATACGACATGCTGGGTGCCTGCTCAAGCAATAGGCCTGCCGACAGCGCTGAAGATCGCGCAAAGAACATTTTCGCCAAGATGGATGAGAACAACGACGGACAATTGACGCAGGATGAGTTCCTGAAAGGATGTCTTCAGGACGAGGAACTCTCTAAAATGCTGGCACCTTAATCGAGTACCTGGATACTTGGTTAAAGGCTGTTAGAGGAACAGCAGGAAAGCTAGAAGGACGAGACAGCAGCACTACCAACCACCATGACCACAATCACCGATCATAAGAGGAAACACCTTTGTCACCATTGGCCACCACCAGGATTCATCGTTACCAAGAGAAACTGCAGGACGCGTCACCGTTCGACGGATGCTACGTTATATAAGAAAATAGTAACGTGTTTAAACTCAATGAGTTACTTTAATACGGTGGACATTTGATGAAAATGGTAACACGGCTCGTTTATTAGGATTAATGGCGGGGCCATTGACTAATTATAATCGCCCATATGCGTATATAGGTCAGAGCTCATGGGCCCACGATGATCCTAGGTCGATAACTACTGTTGCTGACAGTGGGATGAACTGGCCTGTTACTACTCGTTATTGGATCAAACTTGTAAAGATTTTGTATGGCGTTGTTGGCAGTCGTGGACGCATTCTGCTATGACAATGCCAAATCTAATACACGAGAGTTGGATGCTAATGACTAATGGACAGTTAATTAACGTTATAACGATAATGAGTAATCCTGAAACAACGAACGTACTTCTCTCTCTCGAGTAACAGCAACGGCAACAGTAGCTTCAGTCACGTTGCTCTGAGAGAATTTATTTATTTACATGTTTCTCACAGGACTCGCGTATCCTCGCATGTCCCAATTACATGAAAACAACAAAACACGTATTCGCATCTTCACTATACGTTCCTTTCACGTCGTTTCTTTCCTCTTCTCTTTCTCTCTTGTTCTTCTTTTTTCCACAAATCGCTTAAATTCACTGTCAAGAACTCTCGTACCTTCGAATTATCGAACGAAAGGAATACTTCTATGCTATTACTTCTTTTACCGACGGATACGTAAACTTTGTATATTTTATTGACTCTTCTTGAATTTCATTTAATTATTAGTCGAAAGAGTCTCAATCGCCTACTACAATAATTTTAATGTCGACCAGATACACATTTGAGATAGATGGATAATTAATACTACACTATGAATGTCATAATACGTTAGAAAGTGTGTATAGCGTGTCGTGAGATGAGAAGAATAATAAGAGAAAGAGAGAAAGAAGAAGAGATTAATAATAGTAATGCTTTGAGTAAACGAGTAAGACAACGACGACGTATTACTCGTTGACCGGTCATGTTTTAACCTAATCCTTAATTATCACTAGACTCGTTAAGGAGAAACTAACGGTTGAACGATTTGAGACAAGCGGAGAAAATGGAAGAAATAAAGAAATCTTAGAGGACGTAGCGCAAGTTTGACAGGGATAATGGCGATGTTACTTTAAACGAGACGATAGACTAGTGTCTATTAGTGATAGAATTCGACCAATTGCATGTCTTAATAATTAATAGGGATCTCTAAGTGTCTATCGATCACAGATTATTTGACAAATAGATAATCGTTATCGTCGCTTCGTTTCTTCGACTAAGATAAATAATCTTTCTCAATGACTATCACGTTCCTTCGTCTACGGATTACGATCGCTTTTCTATCATTTTTCTTTTTCCTCCGATCGCATCGCTACGTTTCGCATAAATATTTAGTATTTTTGTTCAAAGTCTCCAAGCGCTACTTTGCCACTGGCTCTAATACCGTTACGACTCGCAGAGGAAGACTCACCCTAAGGAACTCGCAGTGACGATACGGGACACGTGAAGGCAAACGGAGAGAATTGAAAAGTCCGAAAAGATTTTGCATTTATAAGACGCGGTGAAACGGCACTGATTAATTGATAATCTGTGACGGTAGACACGTAATCGCGTAAATAGGCTAGTCACATATCATTCGCGTCCCTCCGTGCTAAAGAAAGTGAATAAATATCGATCAAATGATTATAAAAGGTGAATGAGGAATCAGATGGTTATAACGATTATAATGCGAATTTGCGAAGAGGAATTTATACAGAGAGAAAGAGGAGTCGAGCGGCCTGTTAAAATACGTGGGAGGCGCGTAGAAGAGTATTTATAAAAATAAAGCAAGAAATGTGAACAGATTAGAAGAAAAATAAGAGAGTAAGAGATACGCCGATTCTCTGTATATATAATATTTGATCCGATAACGCTTCTATTGTATAGTACGTCCTGTTTATAGTAAACACTTGAAAGGCATTACGCATCCACGCATCAAGCATTACCCAATACGCATTGCGCGTATATAATGGTACACGGTATATAACCCCTTTAATGGACACGGCCATGTCAATTCTTTCCATCGGTTTCTCACTGGCGAACTTGTACGAAACTTCTCGAGTCCTTCCTCGATCAGAAAGTCGAGCATTTGACAATCCATTAATAGAATTTCTCGTGTGAACGAATTCTGCGGAGATTCCTTAGAATATATTTGAAGGAGATTTGGGATTTGGTAATTTGCAATTTTTTCACACTTTTCATTAGGCGACACGTATGCGCTGCTTCATACGTGACAGCCTAACTGATTAGAGCTGAGGTATTGATCAGTGGAGGATTTTGGGTGTATTGATTCTTGCTGAATAATAATGGATAAGGATGTCTTTAGGAGTCCGTCAAGAAATAAAAGGGAGAGAGAGATTGAGATGACGAATGAATATGGAAGGGCAGATAAAGGGATATGCAATGGAACGCAGAGTCAATTTAACAAAAAAAAAAATAGTACTACGAAGCAAAGTAATGATTAATTGAGCCACTTGTGCAATTCTTGCAATTTTATATTTTTCTACTCCCTCCTATATTTCTCTCTATTTATCTATCTCCCATATCCATTCGTACCCTTCTCTAGTTTCTCCTATTTCTCATAGACCCTCCATTTTATCTATACCAATAATGCATCCCTTACTTCGATATTCCTATTTCCCATTCACAAGTTTATCCTCGCTGTCCAATCTATTTTACTATCCCACCCATCACCTTATCTCTAATCAATGTATTTCTTATTGCACATAATGTAACATAATAATATAGTAGCTCTCTATTTCTCTTCGCAGCCAATAAGCACAGAGTTCTCTCCTCTAATATGCGCGTCGAATATTTCTGGATGTATAATTCCTCACTCTTTTTCGCTTCACTGTGCCATGCAAAAAGCGTCAAACGAAAATAGGCAGTTCAAAGAAGTAAACAAGTAGAACAAATGAAAATTCATCAACGAATCAACAGAACACCCAGGTTTATCCGTTATGCATAGCTATAGGATAAACACAGAAAGAAACCGGAAGGGCAACTCAGTGATAATATTTTACATTCACTTGCTTCGCAAGGAAATGAAACGTCTAATGAATTATAATAAAGAAGAGAGAACAACAATTGAAAGTCCTAGTGATTATTCTTCGCGCACACAAATATATTGTCTTTTCTCGTACCGCTTGGCGATATTACTGCGTCAATATGTATGATTAAACAGTGTCATTACTATAGCTAATAATCGTTAATGATAATCCTTGCCGATTTCGCTGAGTGATCGAAAATGTCTTGGAACGTTCTTGCGAATGATACTGAAGCTGGAGGACACCAACCACCCTTGTAAACGTTGGCGAGTAATAATAATAACAGCAAAAACAATAATATGGAAGCCCTCGTGTTGCCTCGTGTAAATTCAGATAACGTTCATGCGTTTCACATGCAATCAGGATAATCTGATGAAAAATAATATTCAAGCTACAATTGCTACAATCTCAACAACCGTTTGCTACTAATGTTATATAACTGTGTCTCTGTATGGTTGCCGCGCGTGAATAACTGTATCGCCCGATAATGAAGATTGCATATGTTTTATATATTATATATTACACATAAGTATATATAGGCGGTCCACGTGTAAAAATGCTCTAAACTGACAGATGGAAAAATACGAAGTCTCTAGAATCTTGTAGCAAACGCATTATACGTACACGTTTCGTGCTAGAAACTTTGCATTTATCCATCTGTCACTCTAAGCTCTTTTACTCGTGGACCGACTGTGGTTTAATTGATAGATTTATGGATCGGTCAGCCGAGTATTGGTCGCCAACCAGAAAGTTTGAGCAACTGTGTAAAAAGAGGGGTTAAGGATATGACAGCATCTCGAGGAGGATTCGGGAGGAGAGAACGGATTATTATAATGATTATTATTGATTATAACAAGTATTATTATCGTTGTCGTATTCTCTCCTTCATTCGGATTCCTCCTAGAGAATCGAACGGAATTTCAATCTCCCTATTCGTATTGGCATTCACTTCTGTTTAAAGCACTTTTTTTTTTTTTTCTTTCGTTTAATACATTTTCTTCTTCTATCCCTTTTTTCTCCTACTCCTCCGTTCTCTTCTTTGGAAAAGAGATGAAAATCAGTAAATTGGCGCGAACTGCAGAGCACAAAGATACAATCTAGCCGTACATAATTATAGGAGCCTGTGCTATAAACGTAACATTGAAACGTGTAATGAGTAAAATGACACCCACGCATATACACAGGCGCGCGTGCATCGCTACGAGTTGTATTAACAAATTGCATTAAGCTCAGCGACAGCGATTTAGAGAAAGTAAGAATAGAACAGCGAGAGAGAGAGAGAGAGAGAGTGAGAAAGGATGATGGAAGGGTGGGCACAGATGATACACGAGAAAGGAAGAGTGAAAGGAAATATACTATATTGCATTAATTACTACCGTAACAAATACTGCTATCTTTTAAGGATAATGGGAGTAATACTACAAAAATGAAAAAGGGGGAAGAACAAAAAATAATAAGAACTCGTATTTTGTATGTGGGTTACATACGGCGAGAACACAGATACCAACCTACATTATTAATTATTATTACTATTATTACTATTATTATAATAAACCGTACTATGCTCTAAATCCGCTATCATTGACCCTGACGAATTTGCTTTTCTTTTTATCTGTTGCAGGACTCTTGATATCATGACGATGAAGATCGATTGTCGAACATGTGTGAATTGTAATGAAGTGTGAATGAGTAGTTTTAAGACTTTCGTTTGTTTCTTCAATGTCCTTGTTTTTTTTTTATGTGTTGTCTGTCCTTTTTCTTTTTATTCTCCCTCTTGTATCGTCAAGCTCTTTACTTTCCCTGTGGTATCATGCCCTTATGGCTGAATCCATTACCCATCAGAAGGGCCACAATGCTAGGCGCATAATGTAAATCCCAGGAGAGCTCAGTAATAAATGATGATGATCTTTCTCTTTTTCAGGGCTACCTGCTGCCCCTACACGAGAGGATTCAGGGTTACTCGTCTAAGCGAACGTAGGCTAGTAGGCTAGGTAGCAGTCAAATATTTAAAGGTAGCCGAGGACCCACCGAGGCGGGCTTTGGGGGATCCGAAACAGCAGCGATGGGCAAACAGAATAGTAAACTCAAGCCTGAAGTCCTGGAAGATCTCAAACAGAACACCGAGTTCTCAGGTACTAAATGAGTAGCCATGAATGGTACTTTGTCATTTAATTAATTTTATAGAGGCAAATGTAATTGGCCTCTCGTATGCTCGACCAAGCTTTTCACTCTACACAAACCACTCGATACTAACTTCCTCTTATTGCAGATGCAGAGATTCAAGAGTGGTACAAAGGATTCCTTAAGGATTGTCCAAGCGGACATCTGAGCGTCGAGGAATTCAAAAAGATTTATGGAAACTTTTTCCCCTATGGAGATGCTTCCAAGGTGAGCTTTTCTATGAGAAAAAAGTTGACTGTTTCAACATATTTGTACTGTGAAGTATGGAATTTTTAAATGGAACTTTTCTTATCGATCACTTTCAATAATTCAATGGTGTGGACATAGGGACAAGGATATCTCGTGATTTCGTTATACATAGCCAGCGAATTGAAAAATGTTCTCCTTCTCTTCATATATGTATTTCTCTTGTTTCTATTTGTCAATTGTACACACCGTGGACAAAGGTAAAGGATTGTTGATCAAAAGGCATGCAGCGGATAATTATCACTAAATGATCTTTACTGATTATCATTATATGGTTATATATTGTTTTCTTCTTTAATTTTATGATTCCTCAGTGTTTCTATACAAAAAAAAGAATTTTTAGTTTTATCTGTCTGCACATTTGTGCCTCCATGCTCATTTTGTTTACTTTATTATTTTCTTCTCTCACGTATTACTGTTCTTTATTTTTATGTTTTTCACTGCCAACTCACTCACCTTCATCACGCTTTATGGTTAATAACGCCTGGAGAACCACTGGCTCAAGGAGTATTGATCCCAAAGTACTTAACATATAATGAAGGAGCACGCAAGTCGACGTGTAAATGCGATATGCATGATGCCTATAATTATTGATATTTTACAGCGTATAATTACTATACATTGTCACAGTGCACCTATCATATTGTCGCAATTATGTAAAATGAATTAGTGAACGGCACCATTAATTACTCTGGTACGCGTATAGCGAATCACTTGTTCCCTATAGAAATTCTTACACCGTAACTTGCTTTCTTGATGTGTGCGCGCGTGCGCTCTGTCTCTGTCTATTTGGATATATGTATACCTCTTTCTTTCTCTCTGACATATCTCACTGCCACGATAATAAAATGGCCGATAATAACGCTGAGATTGCTTGTGGATCAGTTTGCAGAGCACGTCTTTAGGACATTCGACGCCAATGGAGACGGTACCATCGACTTCCGGGAGTTTCTATGCGCCCTGAGCGTCACTTCACGTGGGAAGCTGGAGCAGAAACTCAAATGGGCATTCAGCATGTACGATCTGGATGGCAATGGCTACATATCCAGACAGGAAATGCTGGAAATTGTCACAGTGAGTCCTTTGACGTCATCCTGAATTATGTCTTGGACCTTCAACGACGCTCCTGATCTTCTAATATAATTGTTATTCTTGTCAATGAAAAATATTGGGTCGAGGGAAACGCGTTTAGGGTCCTGACGAAGACACGGTTATACTAATTATACCTGGCTGAAGGTGATGATCCTGTACGAAACTGAAGTATCTGTTTTTAATATTGTAGGCGATATACAAAATGGTGGGTACGGTGATGAAGATGCCAGAGGACGAGTCGACGCCGGAGAAGAGGACAGATAAGATATTCCGCCAGATGGACAAGAATAAGGACGGGAAGCTCTCGCTCGACGAGTTCATAGAGGGAGCGAAGAGCGATCCGTCCATAGTGCGACTGTTGCAGTGCGATCCTAGTGCACAGGCCCAGTGAGGCCCCGGACGCAGGATGTCTCTGAGGATGGTCGCGACTCCGAATCGGGCCCCGGCCCAATGAGACGCAAGTCCCGCCAGAGCCAGAGAATTCTCGTCAGCGTCATACTCCTCGTAGAGGGTTCACGTCCACTGCGACTCCCGTTATTTAAGGCCCCCCCCACCCTCCCCCCATGAAGAACGTTTCCCAATATGCCAATCCAGTAAGACTCCAATTTGCCTTTTCGTTCACATAAATGGACGTGACTCCTCTGTGAGTCCTTTATTATGTATCTGGATTCTCGTGTGGATCGTGTCGAACAACCGAGCCAACCGATGGAGCCAACGGAATCGAACGTGTCCGATTGGTTTCGACGGTTGGATCGGGGCCCGAACCGTCCGGGGCCGCTGGGCCCACGGCGCTTGCGCACACCGCAAGCTAGTCGACACGACTAGTCCCAGTCGCTCCGTCTATTCTCGTTATCCTTGGCACCGGACTTATACAGTTAATAATAATATTAATAATAATAAAAAACAATCGGCATCCCGGCCGAAAACTTTAAGTAGCAAGAAAATCAACCTTGTAACTCAGTGCGACGAGGAATGATCCTAGTTCCCAGCAACTGGGAAGCTTCTTAGATCTAATGTGGAATTATTTCTTACATCTGGGGATGATTTCTCGTCGTTGAATATAATGCGATAGTATCGTTTCTCTTAATTATGAGCGTTACTATTATTTAAAATTGAAGAAGAAAAAATTAATAAGGATAAAGGAAGAATACAAAAAGTACGAGTGATCCTGCCACAGCCCATCCTCGCCTCAAACTATGTGCTTTTTCTTTTCTGTATCCGAGAGATTTATTTTTCTCAAGAGTTTTAAGGGGCTCGCCGTCACTGACTGCTTGTACTGCTGCGTGTCACGTGAAAACGTGTACATTTGCCTCGCATGTACAAGAGAGTACGAGTGTCTGGTGCCATGTGCACGTCCCTGGGTGACTCTTCGAGATTTGAGCTCTCACGATTTTTTCCAATTAATATGGGATAATGCGTTTCCTCGCAAGGATCTTGAGAGCCTCATTTGTACCATGATATTGTCATTTCCATTCTTTTTAGATTTTTATTTTTTAAAAAATGATTTAGTATCTGATACCTTGAATTTTAGATCTATCTTTTTCCCCACTAATGTTCCTTCAACTATTTTCTTGATTTTTCTTTCCTAAATCATATTGCTCCGTTATATTAATACCAGACCTACTGTACTGTCTATAGACTTTGTCCAACCACATAACTTGCCCCAGTACCGATGCTTGCAACGTGGCCACCGAGTGGCAAACACAGGCAAGCAGATGATGGTGACTTATGCACTGTACTGAGTTAATTGCCTCTCAGTGGGTTTCAGAAAACCGCCATTTAAATGTAGTCACGTGAGAGATGGACAATCTCTATTATCTTACTTTCATCTACATTCGTTTGAAATCCTTCAAATTATTGGTAACTTGGACTCTTGATCTAGAGTTTACAGAGTCCTCCGCTCGTGGCGCCACATGAAACTTCTCAATGGGCGGATTCCTTCACGAGAAATCCTTTAGACTACAAAATAGGCGCACGATTATTCTCTGGAGTGCGATCCTCTCTAAGCTCCTTATACCTATAATATCCTATTTCTTGTCTTACTCTCTCTTCCTCTCTCGATCTTGCTCCTATATGCTCGCCAAATGTCTGCGTTACCCCGAGGGGGAGAGAATCGCAATCCTTGTGTCGGAAAGAACTGGTCTTCTCTTTCACTTGCGTTTGATTAGGATTATCGTGTACCGTCTTTCTCTTTACCTGTTATTATAAGCGCGAGCAAAAAGGAGAAAAGGAAGGAAAAGAAAGAGGAAAAAAGAAAATGCTGTACATCTATTTGTCTCTTGCTCATTAACGATTAATTCATAATGAATTTAATTACGAATAACGTCATACTCTAATCTATAACGTCGATATGTATTAACGAGATACAATGAATAACCTCACTAAAGTTAACGTTATTAAACGACGATTAGAGGCGAAAGTATGAGGAGGATGAAGTCGAGAACGAAGAAGTGGAGGAAAAGTAAATGAGAAAAGTATGACGAAACATTACGACGAATTGAGAGAAAGTTGAATGAATACATGTGTGCGAGAGATAGAAGAATGCGTGTGCATGAGTGTGATGAGAAATCGTTAAAAAGGGTAAACCAAAAAAAAATTAAAAAAAAAAGTTTCGAAGTAACGGCTAAAAATTAATTATATATTGTATAAATGAAAATTCTGATAATCGCGACAAAGTGCTTTCTCCTATGTTCGAATGTCACGTGACGCAATCGAATGAGGTTTGAGAGGGGCTGGGAGAGTTTGAGAGCGAAAAAGAGAAAAAGAATGAAATGTTTAACCAAAAATAATGTGAGGTCACGTCTCGCCGCTTTCCTGAAACTTTTGTCAGTTACCACTGGGACCTCCCATCTGTAACATTGTGTTTGGGCTGTGTCTTCCATTGTTATACTGACAAGAGACAGTGATAAGGGAATACTTGAATATTTATCGATAGTCCTCCTGTACCTTGATAAATCTTGAAGGTATTACGCGTGATCAATTTACCACGGAATACAAAATAAAAGCAAAGTTAGCGGCAAGAGTCTTAGGCGTCTCGTATAATATCTTTGTAATACCTTTAATCCGAAAGCAATAAGTAAAAAATATCAGCAGTGTTACCCAAAGTATAGATGGAATGACGAATTCGATTACCCTTCGATAACGTGTGACTCGTGAGATGATTGAAAAGGATAAATAAAAGAAAGAGCGAATCAAGAATCACGTGAATGAAATGACAGAGAGTAAGGGTTAAAAAGCGATTAAGGGCAGATTTTATCAAAGAGGCAGGGAATAACACGAAGTACACATGGTATACGGAGAAAACAATAGTAGCAGTGAATTTACAAAATGAATACAAAATATTCATACACTGATGCAAGATACAGATATACTTAGATATACACATGACATACCACGCGTTCTGGCCTTTTTATATAAAATATGTAATCAAACTATCAGATTGGACTCGAAAGGGGAGTGATAGTTAAAGGAGTATTATTTGTGTGCATGTTTCAAAATATGATCTAGAGGCGATACTCTTTATCTTATTAGTGTCCTTTATCTCCTCAGGAAGAAATTAAAGACAAGTTATATTCAATTCTTCATGCCTTGCATTATCGTGCTGATTCTTACATAAAGATACTTTCAACGAGACTCAAGGGATGTCAAAATTTATGTCAGAGGACGAGATACGTCGTAAACGGTCATAATCGTATATGCGCTCGTTAAATGGATGATTAAAGAGATTGAGAAAAAAGAAAATTAACACGAAGGCCAAAAGACACGAATAAGAGGGACTCTTGAAAGTTTCAGCGAGCCTTTGCCTTTTTCCAGATATCGTTCACTTTACGTATAATCGTGCCGACTTGCTTACGATTATAAATAAATGCATGCGTTAACAATTATAAATACACATTATCAAAGTTATATCGGTAATTCTATTCGATTTCGCGTGAATCGATCAGACCGGATGAGTATGTGACTGTGACTTAATCGAACAGGGGAGACGACAGTGTAATGTATGATAGCGTGAAGCGAGTGCGAATTTGCGTAATGATATTTCAGAGAGAATAAAGAATAACGAAGATGATTGAATGTACGGAAATCGATAGCACTGCGAGATGATAAATAATAATAAATAATAATTAACGCTGTGAGATATTCTCACAAGCCAATTACGCAGATTAAACTTTCCCATTATCTTATAACTGGGTCTTACCCATGAAATATGGTTCTAAAAAATACTCTCCTTTTAACTATTTACAATTTTTCTGCACCATCTCGAGTATCTGTTTGTCTGTTTATCTGTACGTTTGTCTGTTTGAAAGATTGCCTTTGGTCCATTGATACCAGTAGAATTAATTGTCATTGCTATGATATAAATAGAATTCAAAAAAGAAGTCTTCGAATTGGGGTATCAATGAATCAATGCCTTGACCGATGCCTTGGAGCACTTTTCGCTGTCACCCTGATATTATCTAATGTAACTCTACGCAATCAAAAATCTCTTTAATTTGAAGTTTTATTATTGTTTGTACTTTCAAAGGCAAATCTTCCTCGTTACTGATAAATATCCAGTATCCATCCTCTCTTTCGCTTAGTGTCTATCTTGTCGACAGGATGTTTTCTCTCTCTGCCTCTCTTTCCTTTGATAATTTCTTCTCATTCTTTCTTCATCTATTATCACAATTATACCAGTTTTATTAACTCTAATTATGCGTACACTGTTTTTCAATTGTACACATACATGGCCAACAGAGAACCGTGATATCTTAGTACTGCTATAATTATTACTATTGTTAAATGCTATTATGAAAACAATTTGGAATGGTGCTATCAATAAGTGAGAGGTTAAGCAGAATAATATTATTTTTCTTTTTCACATGATCATCAACCCTGTAGCTCCTTATGTACTCTTCATTATCACATCCCGACTTGAATTGCATCGTGCTCTATTTCTTTTTATCTTCTCTTGTGAATTACCGTTTTGCCCACTTTTGTGTCTTCTTTACTTTCTTATATTATTATTGTTGCTGTCGTGACTAAAGGGTTCTCTCGTGCCGTATGACGAGAGTTGAACACCGGCAAGATATATCTGTGTATATGATGATACCGAGATGTTAAAAGTTTGATTTTGCTTTGCGTCTTACATTAAAAAAGTGAAAAATAAAATCTATATATATACATAAAAAGAAACACAGACACAAACACACAACGTATATAAATATATTTACGATAAACGATAGTTATTAATAATAATTGTTTATTATAAACGAAAAAGAAGAAAAACCGTTTGTGTATCAGAATCATGACTACATTAAAGTGTTGACATTATACCCGTTCAACGTGTTGTCCCAGTCTAAGATAAAATAAACCCTGAAGGATTTCTAACGGTATTCTATATTATTATATTATAATAATATATAATAATTAACCCTCTTGAGTGTTACCCCGAGTATACTCGGGGTGAATACTAGTGAAATACTATGAAATAGAACCGCAAGGGTGTTAATCGAATTTCTTTTTATTATATCATAATAAGAACACCTCTTAGGACACTAAAGGATAATTAGGTATATTTATAGTCAAGGAATTAAAAAAATGCACGTATTATCCTTAGAAGAAGAAGAAGTCTTTATTGATATTCTCACGTCAATGCAGCGTATCGTCTAGAGACACGGCCACTGAACCTACAGAAAATTCTTTAGCAGTCAAGTTAATTATTGTTTGTATGTATATATATATATTTATACATATATGTATACATAGTTCGTTTTCCTTGTTATCTTTTTCGTTTTTATTGTGTTTCCTGGAAAAAAACAGTCTCTCAAAATTCTGAGAGAATATTTCTCGGATAGGTCGAAGAGTGGCTGGAGATAACCGTGAGACCATACAAAATGCTGTTACCACTTATTTTCATTCCATCTTCGTTCTCATTGCCATTAAAGTTAGTACTCTTTACCAAGTTCATGGTCTCACCGTTTCTCGTTACTAATCTATGCTTGATATTGCCTCCTTGGTGTCTTCTTCTTCAAAGTATTTTCTGATACTTGAGACTGTAGTAAGCTCGAGTATGATAACTGTAGTATCTCGAAGTAGTTCTCAGTTGTGATATTAGTCGCATGTCAGCCGATCTCTTTCCACTCTTGTTAGTATTCTTGGAGTCGTAAGTCCTCATAGCCCTCTCAGCCCATTCCTGGGCCCTAGGTGGGTCACGGAACAGGCCCTTCTGCCTTCTGTCCATGTAGTCGATCACGTCGTCATAATAATTTTTCCTAAAAATAAATACTATGTAATACAATGCAATGTAAACAGCTTGACTAACCTATTTGAAACGTACTGTAAAAGGTTAGATACTGTTCTCGTTTCTTTACCGTAGGAAGAATGTGATTAATATTTTTGTCATTTTTAGTATTACCTGTAGTCATAGAGATATCCATAGTTAAGGAACAATGGTCGGACCCAATGGTGATTGTACTTGGGCTTCTTTAAGCCTTCCTCTTCTGGTGGTACTTGTGCTGCGCCTTCTTCACCAGGTGCCCCTTCCTCTCCCGTGCCATCTGCTGGCTTTTCTCCTACCTCCGGAGTTGGTTCTTCAATATCCCATGATGGTGGCTCGTCATCGAACATTTTTATTTCTAAAATTTTGGTAAAGCTTTTCAGGCAGTTTAACTATATTAATACAGCGCTGAGCAATTAGAAAAGCAATGCACTCATCATTTGGTACCTGTATACGCCATGTTTTAATTGCTTAAACAGCACATTGTTTTTTATTATTTAGTTTGCTGTGCGGACTCGCAGGATAAGGAATGCAGTATACATTATGCGGCTGACAGTTTTCAAGGAACATCCTTAGGATTTTACACTGGGAGTGAGTGAAAGTAAAGCTGTGGTCATTAGCTGATAAACTATGAAGCATATTACTGAAAGCTTAATGATAAGACGACTCAGCTTGATTATTCTATCGAATCTTTGGTAAGTTGTCGGTTTTTGAACAAACCTTTATCCTCGTTAGGATAAGTAATTGACGATGTTCTAACTGCACAGCTGTATATGTACTGCGAATCCGCTTCGGCCATGCTGCAAGATTCGTCGACCTACTCTGGTTAGTCAAATGAGGGAAAGAAATGAAGTAAAATAAATGTCACTGAAGAAGACGACCACGGAATGAAACGTATGATACGACGCTGTGTAAGTTTAAGTTTATTTTTTCTCATAGCCACCGCTAGTTGCGAGACCGTTGACTGACAGGATTTGACTCTCGGATAGAAATAGCACTGAATCCTCTGAAGAATCGTATCAGCGTGACTCAATGGATGGACATCACTCGTTAGTTAAATACACTTTAATGATAAGAACGGGAGGATGAATTTTTTAACGTATAAGTTTTCTTTTTCTAATTACACACTTTGTCTACCTTTTGTAAAAGTTAGCCGCCCTTGAAGCACGAAGCACCTTCACAGACTTACTGACTGGCGGACTGACTGACTGACTGACTGACTGTCGAAAAACACCCTCTGGCAACGAGTGCCACTCGTCTCACCACTCCCGGTTCCTTGCCTTGTTTCGCTTTTATTTTAGCTTATAAGACTCGCCCTCCCTTCAGAACCAACTGTCCTAAGCATCGCTAGGTACACGGAGTGGGGATCTGGCACACAACTTGCTATAATCAGTCTTGCCACACTGGGGCTGTACCAAAACACCTGACAATGCCACATGCTGCGTCTGGATTCATCCCTAAAATCACGTGAGTTATTTCACTGGGTATAGATACTCTTAGAGGAACATTGATACTGTGTGTCTTCTTCTTGTACTGTGCTTGCAGATGGGATACAGTGGGTCCTGGACCATGAAGAAAATATGAAGGCAGAATATGAATAGCCCTGTAGCACTCTTTTAATAACCATAGGAATATTAGTGGACACTTAGTTGTTCGCCCAGTTGAAATCCGGAGTGATTAGTCAGCAAGCTCAAAGAAATGGAGCCGTCCACTTGGCACGCGTTTTTATAAGGAATTAAGTAAAACGAGCAGCCATTGTCTTGGCGTGCCACATGCTCTGTGGCACTAGACGCTTCTTAGTTGGGACTGTCCTCTTAATTTTCAAGAATAAATCATTCCTCTTGGCTTCATATCAAACGTTGGACTCGTGCAGATTTATGAAAATATCAATCAACGGCTGATTACTACGTCCAGATAATTGTTTGAGATAATAAGGTTGTTAGATGGTTGGTCATGTACCAAAGCATTTGATTGGTGTCTGGTACTCGCTATTAATAGTTATTGCCATTGACAGCTTAGGCAGACGGGGACGTGGCGAAATCTCCTTTTGACACGCTATTCTGGTTTACTTACACGCTAATTAGGTGCCCAATAATTAACCACACACAGATTGCGAGCATTGCCTTGCCTTACTACTCTGATTCTTTATTCGGCCTGCTGATAATATTTACATTTACAGACTGACATCGCGCGACAGAGAGAAAGCAATGTGTTTGACAGGAGCACAAAGCCGTGGAATATCCTTTAGATTTTTCGTACAATAAGGTGATATTCTTTATCCTGGAAGAGCTCGTGATACTTTAGAAGGACACGCTCTTCTTTCTATTAAGGAAAGAAGACCTTCTCTTCGGCTGACTCTCTCCTGGAGTTTCGGTAAGGACATTGTCAGCTATCAGGGAATTGATCCTGGCCTGTCGAGCCTTCATAAACTTTTCAGAATTATCATCGGCCTGTTCTTGCATCCTGGTCCATTTAATGGAAGGCATCTTAGGCTTGGGCTTCTCTATTGGATCCAGAACGGCGAGCTTTCGGCTCCTTTCTATTTTCTGCGACAAGGGGAGGCTGTCCAGGTCTTCGTCGTTGTCGAATTTCGTCGCGTGTCTCTGGAAGGCAGTGCCAGCTGCCTGTAAGGTATTCTTGGCCCTTTCTATCTCAGCGTTTATGTCAATCATGTCGAACATCCTGTCCTGAAAGTCATGGAAACACCATTGGATTACTCTTGACGGACTGACAAGGTTTTGGAAACACTCGCACGGTAGGTTATTTCATCACGTGTAAATAAATATACAACTTGTTAGCGATGAGCTATAAATTTCTATCTGTTATTAGGAATCCCTCCAGGATGCTTTTTTAACCTGCATATCTCTCCGTTTGCGGCGTAACTCGGCCAGGTCCTCCTCGAAGGCTGCTGCGGCACGTTCTTTGAAACGACGATGAGTGGACACGAAATCATCTTCGAAGGTCTCCTCGGGAACTGGACGACCACGAGCATCGTAAAGAAGATCTATATCCTCCATTGAATCGTTCCTAGTTCCTGCCAGGTTACGAGATCCTAAAATTCAAAGACTGGTCAGTAAGTGTTCATCCAGCTTCAGGGCTCATAGTGTCTGTCCCTGAAGCATACCTCAATGTAATGCTCACCTTTTTTTGAACGAGTGCAGTCCAGGGTACGGCATGCCAGGATAGGATAAAAAGCATATCGTCAGGGCAACTGGGAAATACTACTATGCAAGTGTAACACTTAGAGAGCAATATTTATTTATCTCTTAAAACACATGGCGAGGTGTACATAGGGGAATTTAAAAAAAAACAATACACGACGTCTCCAAGAGAATTCAAGTAGCTAGGACAGTTTAGAACAACCTGTTAGGTCGTTCTGGTTCTTCATGAATCGACCTGTAAAATTATACCAGGGCCGTGGGTAGTGGCCGACTGAATATACAATATAATAATCGAAGATGGTAGTCCGAAGTAGAATTGATGTAACGATGAAGATTGCGGGCCTAGAAGCTAACATGTTTCTCGGATCGTTCCGAGCGAACTGCTAACTTCTTGCTGCTGCTGCTACTACTGCTAAAAGATTGTTCCTCGTTGGCCTGGGCTGTCTCATTCACCAACCCCCTAAGGGCAGCAACCCTTTGTTCTCTCTTAGCCTGTCTTTCAGCCAGCTCTTCCATTTCAGATTCCAGATCGCTCAGCCTCGCCTTCGTCTGCTTAGCCCTGATAGCAGCACCGCTGGGGACGTCGTCTTCAAGACCAGCCAGCTTCGACCACTTGGTTATGCCGCTCTTCTCCTCAGCTTTATCTTCCTCGGATAAGAATTTTGATCTCCTCTTGAAGGCTGCGTCGGCTTCCTCAAGAGCGGTCCGCGCCCGAGTGGAATAGCTGTCCAGGAACTTGTCATCAGGCTCAAAGCGGGGTTTGCGATTATTCTCCAAGTCCTCGTCGAATCCTATGGCGGCTACTCGAGCCTTGAAACGTCTAGTCGTGGCCGCAACCTCCGACGCAAAGTCCTCTGCGAACTTGCGCCTGGTGCGCTGCCCACGGCTGTCGAAGACGGTTTCCTCGTCGTCAAGGGAGTCCGTCGAGGTTTGGGGTCGGGGTCGAGGGTCGAGGTCGAAGTCTAGGTCACGGCCGAAGGAGCTGGTACGCGTACCGGCCAGGTCACGGCTTCCTGTAACCGAGGAATACTTAAGAATCTATATTGAGCTCAGCAGCATCGCTTAAACAGTCTCCCTGGTAATTCCTGAGGGAATGTCTCGATTTCCTAGACTTCCTCCACGTCGAAGTGGGTCAAGGTCGTATACTGATTCACTGTCTGACTTTTTCTCTTGTTCAGGAAAAAACTGGAGTCAGACATTTACATTTTGCTGACTATATAAGAACGCTTCACTCATCCTCTTAGGTCAGTCTTACAATCTCAGTCAGGCGACATCCACTAGATGGTAGTGACAGAAATAGGGACATGCAGATCCATGAAAAATCTTCTCAGCACACAAAGGGATCCACCATGTTTCTTTTTCCTTTCCTTTTCTGTACTTTAGTCGGCACAAAGTCAGAGGTTCGAGATCGTAGAACAATGGGAAACCATGGTATTTATTCAACAGTCTGATATGGATACACAATGATTATGGATAACGTTTAAAAGTATAGACACTAATAGGTTTCTGGACACGTGCTAATTTACATATATGTGATTCTGGTAAAGCCTCAGGAGCATTGAGAACATATGTACGCGTATGCATGATGATAGATTGCACCAAGCTCAAAGAATTTCTAAAGAATTTACATTCCCAGTGATCCAACGGCCAACCACGAAGCACAGTAGATAGGGTATGGTATTTTGCATTCTCCGTTACTCATTGTAAAATTCTAACTTGTAAATTGTAAACTGTAAACTAAGTGTGCTCAGGAGACACTTTGACTAACAGGAAGTATGATCAACTGTTCTGAGGATAGTCGAGGGTTTTCCCTCTGTGCATTCTCATTGGCCAAACAGGAAAAGGAGTATGGGTAGTACTGATAATGATTACTGCCATTCCTCAAAACCATTTTGGAAAACGACTGAAGAGGTTACCGATGTCGCTACGGCGGGCAGCTATCTCATCGGCGAAGCTGTTACGTGGCTCCGGAAACAGAGGCCTTCCACTGTACTTCCGGTCGAGATGATCCACCATGGGCTTGTAGTACGACTCGCCCTTGTCATAATTGCAGCCATAGACCCGGGTGCGCGGCCTGCTCAGTATCGGCCTGGACATCTTCCAAAGGAGTAATCCTGGTGTAATCTGTAAGTAATATTCAGTTTCAAAATTCTTTTGAAAATAAATTTTTTTCAAAAATTCTGTCAATCTCTATTTTAATATCTCAGTCCCTTATTATTTGCTTTGCTTATAGTGTCGTTCATTAAATCTGTCCATTGATGGTTTTCATCCTCCGTAGGTGACAGTCGCTGCCAATTTTTTTGGCAAATACATGGAAAAGCTCGCAAGCAAGCATTTCGAAAAGCTCAGAGTTAAGTTGGGAGCCTTGCTCGCTGCCGGTAAAATGGAACGGGGACCGCTATGTGTCTGATAAAAATAGACCGCATCTAATTTGGTGCCCGTGAACCGAACTGGCTCGGACCTCGAAGAAGCCCCGGACGCCCACCTTCTTCTCGCCGCCAAGAAACACCATCCTACTTTTGATCAATGCGTTATCGATTATCCCACTTGGGTTTAAAAAGTCATCGTCCTCAAGAAGAATCGCAAGCTTCTAATCCAAAGCTCATTACAATGACCTTCGTCGATCGTCTCAGACAAACAGTAGAGATTTCTGCCGAGGGTACAAGTAGCCAAGAGGCTAGTTCTAAGCTTCTACAAAAGTTTCTACCTATCCAGAACAATGAAATAGACTCTCTGGTATATCCGTAAGACTTGGCAAAGACCCATCACGTATCTCAGTCTCGGAATCTATCGGTCTTTTCACCAGGATGCTGGATAGCTTGTCAACGTAACAACATCTTATTATGGGAAAACAAGAATATTTATCTTGTCTTATTTTTTAATGGGTCACAACACGACGAGCTAGTAGCAAACGCGTGAAATTATCTTACCTCTGAAAAATGAGCACAGTTTAATATTAGCCCAACTTAAAAATTTTACCCAGAGAGCATTTCTGCTCTTCCTTCTGATTACCAGCGCAAGAAAAATAGCATTGGTACGTGCATGAAATTTAGTAAAAAATATTGTCTCAGAAGGTTCAATCTAATTTACGTAAATTTCAAGTATCAGTTATTGCACGTGCTGCACAACACATTGTTGGCAAATGATATTAGCAATTAATTTAGCAAATGTAATCCAAGTGCTTACAAAGTTAGAGGTTAATTAACTGCGCTTGAATCTCGATAACGCCAGATTCTTAAATTAGATCAAGTACTGCGAGGGTGTAAGAAGTCCGGTGTGGACGAGGTTTTCAGTGTCAAGCCGGAGCGAGTAAAGCGCGCATTACTTGCTGGTCACTTGAGCAATATTAACACTTTTGCAATTCTGACTCATCCCTCTCATATTCATCAACATCCAAGAAGAATTTCTCAAGACGATTATAGTCATAGTACCACCAAGCATTCTATCTTTCTCTCTCTTTCGTATTTTTAGTATTTCCTCTCTTTAGTATTTCCATTGTTCCTATTCTCGTCAAGAATCATATCAAATCTCAGTTAAAACGTTAGATATACTCTGTTCGTATAAACTCTTGCTACTTAACCTAATCACTGATACTAACTAGGACATTATTTATTGTACATAACTCAACCGATTACTGCCCGACTATTTCAATATTATTTTACCCACGTTTTTAGTTCTAAACGCAGCACGCTACGTCCCTGCTTTGCTTAGATGTTACGCAACACGTTAACGTACGCAACGCAACGGCAAGAAGCAGCCGCGCGTCGAGCAAGCTACTCTTGAGCGCCAAATTTAGCCCTACTACCCATCGTCACTTGCGAATCATCGATATCGATTACAAAATTTCTTTATCTAATGACCCGATTGTTTCTCGATCCCTTTGGACGTCATCCAGATTATTTGATTTATTTATCGCGTCCCACTGCCCGCCGCTATATCCTTTATAAAACACTCCACGCAATTCGTCCACACTTCACTGTACCTGAGAACCTCATACAGAGAAAGAAAGAGACAACCCTTTCTCAACACGATGATCAAAAACCGCCACATGGAGTAATTTCTTATTGTTATACACGGTTAGTCGTCATCTTCTGTTCATTTAATTAAGCAGACAAAAATACCAATTATGTTAGTTCACAGTCAAACTGCAGACAATCACGTATAACTGCTATCCAGTCTGTCAATGTACGAAAATCTTAAGCTTGTCCGTTTACACGAAGCATTGTAGAAATGGGTCGTTCAGTGAAAACAGATATTTACGTATAGGATGTCAAGGGTCAGCATGCTATGGTAGAAGGTTGGTCAGCATTATGATAAAGGAGATCGACCTCTCGCAAAAAGAAATATGTAGTTTGACTTGTCTATGATCTTATAGTCACTCTGATCCCGGATGTCTCGTTCATGGAGATTTTTGTATCCCTTTTCTGTCTTTCTCTTTAATCGCACTTGTCAAGTACTCTCAGTGTCTTTTTGTTCGTATTATCAGCGTCCTTCGTACCTAAGTTACTCTCTTGGGGATTATTTCCTGAAGATGTGCGATGTCTTCGAAGGTGACGGCGCGACTCCAAAGAGGAGAACTGGCTTTTCTCGTCGAGCCCCACTCTCACTCTCTCTCTCTCTCTCTTTCTCTTTCTTGCTCGCGCTCTGGTACTACTAAAATTCATAGACTCTCCCTTCTCCGCGAGGAGATGGAGGAGGAAGCAGAAGAAGAGGGTGAAGATTCGCGCCAACGCGATTCTAAGTAAATGGATTCCTCTTGTGGTTACCTTGTAGATTCATCGATTCGATCCTGTGATAAAAAATAGACATTCGTTAACAATATTTAGACATTTTATTCGTTAGCTAAATACTTTTCAATTAATTAACACTTTGCTTTCTTATCTGCATATTGTCAGAGCTCATCGTGCTTTACTGCTCAATTCCCAACAAACACGTGATACACGTAGGAAACGTGTGCGTCACATGTAATATTGTGTTTATTGGGTAAATTCGTTTTTCCTTTCTTTCTCTATATATGTATATATTGAATTTAAAAAGGTACGCACGTTAATCTGGTTTTACAATCCCATGGTACACTGACACTGTTAATTAATGATTATTATATTTTTGGATCCACGTATCTTGTAGAAGAAGGATGTTTTTCTTGAGCTGCTTCATTGCTTTTTATAAATTGCTGCGTCAATTCCCCGGCAGATGTGTTTGCTACAATAAATCGTAACATTAATATTTATAAAGTTAAGTGAATCATTTATTTTGTTCATTCGAGAGGTGCATTACGATATTTCCAAATAGCTATAATTTATTGCTCGTTGCTGTAATTATTCTTCTGTAACAATCACAGCAAAGACAATATTACATGTAACGTGCATGATAGTCGTACTTTCACATCCAAATATATAACGCTAATGTAACAACGTTCTTATATCGATGTTATGAGAATGAAGGAAAAATTACAACTAACATGCACATTACATGTAATACTGTGTTTGCTGGAACATAGTAAAATATTGGTTACATACAATAGAGAATAGAGGCGCCTGTCGTTAGGCAACCAGCTATGCAATTACAGATACTGATTTTTGGTTGTGTAGAGTTTCAACTGCTGCGTCGCTGTTTAACGAGGTGATCCTTCCTTAGGAGTACAACAAAAGCAATCCTTTCGATGTCCCTTAATACTTTCCTACTCTGGTAATTCTGGAAATGTTATCATTAGAAATTGCAGGATTTCTTATATATTTAAATGTAGTTCAAATATTTTCCGCTGGTGAGAATAGTACATGCAGCGCCGTCGCTTTGATTCTCCTGTGAACTATTGAAATATGGCTGACAATTTTCAATTCCGTAACAGGAATAACGATGTTACAAATTAAAATTTAATTCGCCGAAACTGTAAACTATGTACTTTGCTGTTCATTACTAGTTTTATAAGTCAATTCTACGCAGAATCGTCTTGCAATCCATGATAAAGCTAAAAAAAGATAATTTGCTGCATGCGCTTTACTTATCTGACACAATTCTAATTATAGGGATGTTTTCTTCTCTTGCATGGGATTAAATGGCGATACACTTACTGCTCAAGAATTCTGTTATATTTTTTTCGACTTTGTCCAACCGAAGGCTACTTACGAGTGCCTTACCATCGAAGAGGAATGGATACAGAAGGTCAGTCCTCGCATATTCTCTGTTTGAAACTAAATATATGGCACATCACCTTCTTCAGCACTTTTATGCTGATTCCAGTATATATTCCATGGAGTTGGAACAATTCTCCACATTATCCAGAAAATCACCATGACTATCAAACTTTTTCGGTAATTATTTGAAACAGCTTTAAATATTAAAAAATTATACAGCTACATGTATACTTCTAGCACATATTGTTAGTATGGCGTAAATTAAAATTCTTCGCGTACACCTAGAATACGTATGCTGCAGGAAAGCTCTCTTATCTTATGTTAAGCTTGCATGGATTATACAGTTAATTTATTTCTGATCAATTTCACCCCTTATACGTCACTGACACCATAATGCTCGTATAAAATAATTCTTGGAGTGTAAAGGGTTAATATTTTATATCACCTTCTTACGTTTGAAAGTAAAACTCATAGTGCACATGCAATACAATATATTATTCTAGCTCAGCCTAGTTCAGAAATTACACGGTATGGTTACTGGGTCGTTACGGGACGGACAATAAACATGTATATTACAAAAGTCGTTTGTTGTAGGTTTTCTGGCTTAATTAAACTACGCCTGGGAACTTCGGTACGTTGCCAGATTTTCTAACAATAGTTCACAGTGGGTGAGAAATGCAAATCCCTCCAATAACAAAGATGATGCACCAGTTCGCAGAAGTGTCTATATTTAGAAATCGCTAAGCGTAAGAAATATATTTCAAGGAATATCTCAAATATCTTAACGTTTAATGAGTACGCAAACAAGATAATGCATTTCATTTTGAAGACATGTTCCATACATAGTCCGGCGCATGTGCAGTTTAAATATAGGCTAGTCCAACACACGAGGTACATACAATTTAATAAACAAAGTGTGCCGGTTTTGCATTTGACCAATTCACGATTTAATATATAATGTCATCAATGGAGTAACTAAAATATTAAAAAGTGCTCAAAAAATTGTTCATTATTGATACTACCACGTGGAGAACAACATTATGCTTGCACGGAGACTGCAACACACTGTGCTTCCTAACCTCTGTAAAATATCGCGATGCCGCTTAATTAGATCGTTTTCTGAAGATGGAAAGAAAAGTGGATCACAAGATAATGAGGCTGAGATTTCCAACCTCCTGGAGGATGCTGCTAGTTTTAATGAAGCTGATGACACACAGTGGGCCACTACACCCTACCCTGAGGGGGCATCGAAGGAACTGGATGATCTTCATGCACCGCGTAAAATGCTGAATCCTCGAGATAGCTGTTTATTTCTGTTTCCTGGTCAAGGAATATTAAAAGTAGGTGATGTTAAAGAATACATGCATTTCCCAGGTGCTAAGGAACTCTTTGAGATAGCCAAAGAGTGTTTGGGTTATGATTTACTGAAAATTTGTCTCAATGGACCACAAGAGAAATTAAACAGGACAGAGTACAATCAACCTGCAACGGTAGTGGCTTCTTTAGCTGCATTAGAGAAACTTCGGGAAGAGAGGCCACAAGTTATGGAAACATGCAAAGGCGTTGCTGGATACAGTGTGGGTGAACTGACTGCTCTCATATTTTCTGGAGCTATGTGCTTCGAAGATGGAATTAGATTAGTTGGTGTTAGAGCAGCAGCGATGCAATCAGCAGCTTCACAAAGTCCACAAGGAATGATATATGCCTATTGTAGTCATGATGCTAAAGTAAGTTCTATCTGCCAAAATGCTAAGACATGGGCCATAAATGCAGGAAGTCAGAACCCTGAGTGCAGGTCAGTCATAATTTGAAGTATCTACATGCACTATCGCAGCCAAATATAAAAATTGATCAATTTCTTCATATTACAGCATTGCCATCTATTTGTACACTCAAGCCAAGATCCTTGGGGGATGTCAGAATTCTCTTTCGTTTATAGAACAAAATGCATCAAAAATGGGATTACAAAAATTGAAAAGGCTTCCAGTGTCTGGAGCATTTCATACAAGCTTAATGGCACCTGCACAAGAACCTTTTAAAAAAGCCATACATACTATTGAATATGAAGATCCTATAATTCCAGTATATTCAAATGTCACTGCTAAACCATATATAAGCGCAAAGCAAATCCCTAAGAATTTGCTGAAGCAGTTGGTTCAGCCAGTCAAGTGGGAACAGATAATGCATAATCTTTATGCACGTCCACTCGGGACAGCATTTCCAAGAACATTCGATATCGGTTCCAAAGGTAGCCTGAGGGCCATTTTGAAACAGGTGAACGCCAAAGCTTCGGACACCTGTATAGTAGTATAGTAAAAATTGAACCAGATCTAAATATCCAATATCATGCATTTGTACATACTATTTGCGTGTAAATAAAAATGTATCTCTTATACAATTTGTATATCTTGTAAGGTTTACTATCAATAAGCACAAGTGTTTCATTGTAAGGAGTCTTTATTTTGAAGCTATTTTAAGGCAAGAGAGTGCCATGTATAGATAATTTAAAAACAGAAATACAAAAACACTATAAACCTGAAACTATTATACATTGAGCTACTGTATACTGTCGCAGTTTAGAATTTATTATTACTGGAACTTAAATTTTTTTTATTTTAACTTAAATTTCTGTTATTTTCTTTTAGTTTATTTATGGCTTATGCCATTGTAGTTTGGTATATTTCAATTCTAATTGGTTAACTGGATCACTAAATAGTCAAGACGTATAGTCAAATAACTAGTATCAAAGTTCCAGTAATTTTAATAAAACGTAAGTATTAGTACAGTGTTTTTGGCTATCACAAGTACAGCTTAGACCTCGACTGTTCTAATACTGCTCAGCGAATACTTGACATTTATGATACGGATACATCACAATAAGTCAACATATTGTTTGTGTCTATATGTATATATTATATATATATATTTATATATCTGTGTAAATGTCAAAATCTCTCTACTTGATTTATATAGATCCTAGAATATCTGTACATGAACATATACATGTACGATTTGTGCTGCGTTTAATATCAGATACTCTTGGAGTTGATTAAGATATTGTTAAAACATAATCGTATTTTAATAATGAATAGCATTGCATAAAAGTTGTCTGATTCTAAGTAAACATGAAACTTAGCTGTGCATTAATAGACGTTAATAGTCGTAGATCAATGGAGACGAGATATATAAAAGAAAAAGAATAGGAATCTTTAAAAAATAAATAAAAAAAAATTAGATCACTAAAAATGCATTCAAAGCTTGTTCTCGATATCAACGTATACAGTATAATATATAGCTAATATTAAAATGAAGAAAAGCAGACACTAATTAGAAAGCTAATAGAACAAATGCAATTGGATTTATCTGTAGATTAAAACCACGAATATAATCGTATTGATCAATATATTACTCTCATTCATCTCAATATATTAATATTCAATATATTATCTCAAATTTGTTCAATGCTTCGCGCCATCTCAGAAGATTATGCTACTTGATCAATACTCTTCTTTTTTTCCTTTATTTTCTTTTATCTGACTAAACAAGAGAGACCTTTCTTCGGACTCGTTTGAGATTCTGAAAATTGATATTATCGTCCGAGATTTGAGTTTGACTCGTATTCCTCATGTTTAACCCTTAATAGTCACTGTGGGTCCAGGGGACCCAGGCCCTTTTTTTGACCTAGAATACCGCCCAATAAAATCGAAAAAAGGGGACTTGCGGCGCCATCTCATAGCAGTTTGGGTCTTCCACTGCAAGGACAGGCCGTTAGATTTAGCATTGGTTCGTTAGTAGAAGCCTAGCAGCGGCGCGAGTAAGACGTGGCGATAGTTGAGTTTTGAAATGGAGTTAGATGGCGTATAATTTTCGCGCTCGAACAATTCGAGAAGAATTGCTTGAGGATACCGAGGAGGAGCCCGTCCTAGGAGGAGACGATTCAGGCGAGGACGACCACGTTTCGGAGCATTTTTCGGGACATTTTTATAAGGAACTGTCAGCACTACTACAAGCCTCATATGAATTGTACGGTCGATGAGCAACTTCTGGGTTTTCGAGGCAGATGTTCCTTCAGGATGGCCTATGCGTGTTTTTTTCGGGATTCTGGACCAGGCAGCAGTGAATGCGCGCATTCTCGTCAAATGCAAAATCAATTTGCTGGGCAACAATAGCAGCGTTACCGCCGAAATGTGCCTGGCCGCTCTGTCGTAACATCTTGTGCAAGCACATTTACGAGAGCGCTACGTGATCCCCACCATCCGGTAGGATATTCAGAGTGGAATCCGCAATATTTTGGGCCTGAGCGAGCCATTGAAACCGATCGAAAGGCGCGAGAAGCTCGAAAAAAAAAGATGTATGGTCTGCTCGGTAAAAGCTGACAGAAAGACATGGATGCAATGCCCCAGTTGCGAGCGACCGATGTGCGACGAGCATAGGGCATATCTATGCACAGAATGTGCATCCGGTATCGAGTAGATGTTTCGTTTTTATTTTTGGTAACATCTATCGAGTGTCTTCAATTATTCTCAAGCGTTTTTTTCAATATTTTTTGCTATTTCTGTAATAAAATAGATATTTTTCGATATACGTCAGCGTCTCGTTTTTTCCCTCGAAATCGCTCCTTCATCCTACGAAATAAATATACTTTTTGGAATATCCACAAAAATCATTAGATATCCTTGAAAGAGTATAGTTTCACGATGGTAAAATGATTTTTTGTTTTTTTTTTTAATTGAAAATTACAGAAGTTATTAAACTTTTTGTAAAAAACGTCATTTTACGGACGTTTTTTTTTGCACAATTTTTTTTGCATTATTAAAAATGTAATAGCCATTTTTTAACAATTTTTTCATATAAAAATAAGTTCAAATTATACCCCGGAATTTTTAAAAAAATTTAAACGGCTTTATTTAATTATTTATAACAGTCTCAATACGTCTGGGTCCACCGGACCCAGTGTGACTATTACATCATTCTGGGAAAGTGTGACTACTAAGGGTTAAACGATAATAAATCTCTTTTTTTTTTTACTTTTTTTGGTAACGTTATGTATAGCGTGTAAGCTTCAGTTCCGTGTTAAATAATCTTAAAACTATTATCATATTATCAATGAATATTTAGCCATTAAGGGCTGGTCGTTTAGTAATCACATATCTCTACAACGTGAAATTACTAATTAATTCGTGGTGCGTTTTAATTGACCTGTTTAAATGCCGTCAATAAATCGAGGTCGGCGCACCAGGAGGCAACAAGAAGAGAGTCCTAAACTGACCTTAGCCAATTCGGACATATGCAAGGACCTAGTATTGAATTTCACCTTTTCAGCAAAGACCTTGCTAGAATTTGGTATTTCATCCTCAGCTCTATGTATCAGAGTACCATTGACGTACATTACATTAGCTGCTTCATCTTCCGGCACTGTTAACGTCTGGTAGCTATAAGTTGCCTCTCTTTCTATTCGCTGTATAAAAAAGATACAGTTAGTCTGTATTAAATTGATTGTAATTAGAAGCAGGTTACAAGTGTTTGAACTGATTCACTAATCGTTCTAATTGTACCGTTTAGAGCCCAGTCACTACCAATTGACAGTGTCCTTCATTCTTGTTAATTCCATTGACTGTTTAGTCTCAATGGTATATACGATAGTATAAGTTAATTTTTTATTCATGTAATATATTACCTTTAAAACTTCTTGAGATTCTTTGCCAGCGCCCACACAGATAAGATCTGGTCCTGCCATGCTCACCAAAGATTTCAGCCGCTTCGGCTCTGCGACCTTTATTGGAATTCAATCCAAACATACGTAACATTAGAGTCGTTCGCATTCTATGCTGCTAAGTGATTTCGCATGTCGTGACTAACATATTTTATATTGTATAGAAACAGGAAAGGTCAGGTGCCGAATTGTAAAAGCGAGGGGATTCAGCAAAATAATATTAACGCGTGATATACTGATCCGCACTTTTCATTTGTACCAGAAACAATTTTTGAGACCTTGTAACATTGACATTTACGTTTTAATTTGTGACAATTAAGTATTTATTAATTCAAATGGTGACGTTTTCCAGGCGTTGAAGTTTTTTCTTTTTTTTTGAAATATTGTATGAATATACTTTTTTGTAATACGCTGTCGCATGCAATTCTTGTGGCCGAGCTTGACTGGAAAATACACGCGTGCAATGTACATATCACAAAGTATTGTTTGCATTTATACAGTACCGCTTTAGGCACCTTTCCTGTTTATACGTTAAAAACTACGAGACCTTGGTACTTATTGTTCTTGAAGCAAATAATAGCGCTGACGTAACCAGACATATAACATGGTGTTAGACGAATTCATATTGCATGCTAGTACTCGATATATTAATTTTCCCTATATAGCTGGCATTACTCTGCAGTAGGTACTGACAGCAATGATGTAACTTAAAGCCGTAAATATCATAATTGATAGCAACATGATACTGTGATAAATATAGATTCATAAAATTCGCTCTGTGCTCTCTGTGGACTCAATGGGGTGGATTGAATTTAATAGAAGAACTCCATATTTTCTGCTTTCTCTCTTGAAAGTAGCGTGCGCGTATTGCGTTTTACTAAGGTAATGGCTTCCCAATTATTTGTTGATTCTTCGAAATAGGACAAAGACTAGATGAGGGAGCCAAGTGTGATCAAGTAGAAAAAAAGCTCTGGTGAAACTACGTGCAGTAATAATTGTGTTTCTCTAAGAAGAACGTGTGTATTCCCTGTAATTGGGAATGCGAGACAATTGTGAGAGTCAGATTGTAACGCATTCTGACCTGAAGTGGAGCTGAGGTTAGATTCTCCACTATGATTTCCTCGCCACCATCACCCACCTTAAACGAACATGTTACGAATGGATGAATGAAAGGATGATACTAGAAACGGCCCTTGATTGCCGTGCACACCTGATACTTAAAACGAACGTGAGCACTCAAAAGCAACTATCTTAGAATATTAAAATCGTTAAGTAAAGATGATATCATAAAACAGACCTTAATAGGTACACAGGGGTATTCAGGAAATGCTGCAGCCACTGCACGTGCTCCACTTTCGTTAGTGAACTGTGAAAGACCCACAAAGAATTCTCTCCCTGTAATTAAGATATAGGTTCATTCCTTCTGCATTATGGCCATGTGCAAGCTATACCCACCTGTAAATAGAACATCTCCACCGTCAAGACGTGCACTCTTGTCTGCAATTTCCACCAATGGTATTTCAAGTTCTTTCTTCAACACAGCACGAATCGTTTCAATCTAGTAATATGGGAGAAATATATTTTATCAAATCACAAGGAACTAAGAACAGACATGAAAATTTATAATACATGCAAAGATAGAGATCAGGACCTCCTTTAGACGTGAAGGATCGTTGGGCCTCGCTATAAGGGCAATTCCGTTGCACACGACAGCAAGATCCTCTACAAAAACACAGAGTGGAGAATTCTCATCGGAAGGCATCTCGATGACATCAATGGCGTGTTCTCGCAGAAGCTGTGCCAGAGCAAAATGTTGTTCCCTGGCTTTATTAAGGACGACTTCGCCTCGCGTACGCAAAGACACTGGAATTCTACAAAGCACAGCGTGCGTGTACCGATATAAAGGCATCTTAACTACACTGTCAAAATACGTGCACAGCAAAGAACAAGATCACCAAATGCTCCCGGGTCTTTTTAACGTTTCTGACAATGAGCGTCGCAACGGACAGAGACGTGAACGGCGCGCGCACACCTACTGCGACGCCGACGTCTCTCACGGGACACTTATCCAATGAGAAAGCCGGCTCATAGCGTACAAACAAACAAACTCTCAGTTAGATCTCGAAAAAATAAATTAATATTCCAATCAAATTCTTTCTTGAAGTCTATCTAAATGAAATCATATACTTCGTATAAATAATACAAATTTTAATCAATTGTTACAGAATGCAACTTTTAGTATCGACTATTATTTTAAAACAGATCTAATTCCCCTATCACGTCAAGGATGGCGCCACTATCTCTTCTTCAGCACGACGTTTCCAACGTTTCTGCTAGTACGGTTCACGTTAAAAGATTCTTGGAAGCATTTACCTCCGGACTAAATAAATCTATATCCTCGTATATAGAAATGAATATATATTGTGAGATATACGAGCTGTTCATATTTTCACTATTTATTTATTTTACGCGGAATACCAAAGAAGACGGAATATAATCGATGTTACATTAATGCACCTAATTAAAGTTACATCCTAAGTTCGATAGACCTGTCCGAGTTGCAGTTACCTTTTTTACACGGCTAGTATATCTGACGAAGTACAAGCACATTACAGGTGACGTAATTAAGAAAATTTTATCAATTTAACCAATGAACCAACCTATGAATTTATGGCATGCAAGGATCATTCCAGTGCATTCTGGAACTGTTGTTCAATAAATGTCGGTCACCTGCTACCGATATTAACTGCATTATATCATTAATTTATAGTCGTCTATCAGTGGCGGTGCCCTGGAGTCATGGCTAGACTGAAGCTTTCCATAATATCTTAGCATACCTTTCATATTGGAATATATCGGTTACGGATAGTCGGTACAAAAATATCGAGTCGACTCGCTCGAGGCAAACAGTTTGATCCGTAAATAAAGACAGAGGTTCCTCTCAGGCGGATCGATAATAATTTCAAGCTTTAAAGCTTTCCTGCCTGCTGGAGTGCTTTAAAATCAGGTATGAAAAATCCTCAATAAAGGGAATCCTATGTCCTTCTCTAATATTACATCGAGTAAGTGCCTACATACTATAGCATGGCAAAGTTCATGTTTCTTCTTTTACACAGATATCCAAAAATTGCTCCCTGAAATATCCCAACATCTTGCCGGTACAACAACAGCATCATGTTAAGCGTGCTGTCACTATGCTGGAAATATACTACAACACGGTATTTTTGACCATTAGGGTAGAACTGTCCATCTGACAATGAGAAGAGAATCGCTCGTTATACTAATTAAACGCGTCACCTCTCCGCGGGATGGTCCAGGCTGTTTTATTAAGTAGGTAAAAGTTGTATTGTTTTTGAATATTTTCTAGTGCACTGATTAGGGTAAATTATGAGGTATTGCATTTGAAAGTAGTAAAGACTAATACCTCATAATAAATGTATGAGCATGAAGTTATAGAAGCAGCCATTTTATGATGGCATCGAGACAGGTCAAGACTCGTCCATGTAATACGGTACTGCGCCACTTGTGCAAGTTTTAACCGGATCTTTTAGGATGCAGTTAAAAGAGTAGCGTGTAGAGTAGTAGGAATAGTAGCAGGAATAGTAGCATGGGGAAGGGAGACAGTATAAAGAGAAGAAGAAGAAGAAAGAAGAGAAATAAGGAAGTGGGGAAGTAAAAGAAGGAAAAAGTGAAGTCCACTTGGATAGCAGTCCCTTCAAGTCCCTTCAGTCCCTTCAAGTCCCTTCAGTCCCTTCACTCCGTTGAGCCCCTTTACGACTAGCTCGCCACGGTCTCTCGCTCTCTTTACGGAGCCGTGCATCTTAAATAATTGATCCTAACGTAGTTACCGCTGTTTTTATAACTGTTTTACCGTCCGCCGTTGGCGGGCCCGATGCATTATTAAGTCCTCGGTTTTTAAAGTTAAGTCCCAAGGCGCGGAGGTGTGAACAGACTGAAGGAATACGAGAAGGTTTCCGACGGCGGGTACGATAAAAAATTAAAAAGGAGGCCAGATGCCGAATCCATATATCTATACGTATATATATGCAGTGTCTATATATTAGGTGCCTATTTTACTATGCTAGGAGATAGGTGAAAGTATATGGAGTATGATTTCAATTTATTAATCTGATAGATAGAAGAATCTGGACAGTCATCCATCAATGATAATTAACTTTTGTCCAGGAATACCAGAGGACGATGAGCCTAATAGGATCTGTGCTCCACATATTCTTCTGGACTTTGGATTTCGGCCTTCTTGCACCAAGGTTCACAGCGAGGACGAAGATGAAGAATTGGAATTGGACGAAGACGGGATAGGAAAGTAAGCGGAAAGTAAGGCGCAGGCCAGTTTGTCGTATAAGTTCAACTTTGTTGCCGTGCGGCACAACTACCTAGGAAACAGTTGAATAATTGATGGCTCTGAGGGTTGGATCGGGAAATGGACAGCTGGTTTATTCGGTATGAAAGAGAGACCGGCGAGACGGTAATGCGACGATTCCAGATCCCGTTTCTATTCCTCACTTGCACCTACTATCTAGACGGTAGGTGATGCTACCTACAACCTATCTATCTGCCACCTAGTTATCACACCTCTTTCTCTTTCAGAATTTTTTTTTCGGCTCCACTACGACCTCATCCTCGAATACTCTGCACTATAAAATCCTTGGTACCTAAGTATGCAGAGGGCGCTGTGAATGTAGCTGGGAAAATGATTGTACCAGGAAAAAGATATTCCCATACGAAACTTCGATTTGAGCATCGAGATTAGAAACGATATGGTGGGTATAATAAGAAAGGAAAAAGGAGAAAGATGAAAAGAAGGTTTTTCCATCCAACTGTATATATGCAAGGAGGAGCCGCATGGCTTCCAGACTCCGCGCTTGACTTACACGCTCATATTAGGATAAGCTTTTTCGTGGATGTTTGAGTGACATTTCCTATGTCTATATATGTAACTCCGTTTGTACGTGTACGAGCCTATTTACTTTTTTCTTTTCTTTTCTTGGCGAAAGAATCTTAATATTACTCTGCAGCCCCGTCTTCGTTATCTATTCATGAAATCGCGCTCGGGATATATTCGCCAATGGGGCAACTCTTGCATCCTCGCAGAAGAATCGGCACGGTGATCGAGGAACGACTTGTTGTTATTACTACTTTCTTTGAGCAAACACCCTTTAAAAAAAGCAGAATTGTCAATCCTGTTTTCCTTTCTTTAACGAAATTGTATATCACTGCACCGAAGCGGATACTATTCTTTTTTTTTCTTTTACAGATTGAACCAGTTGCTATATCGATTCTAGCGATTTACTGTTCTACGCTCTCTGAAAAATAAGGTCGTGGTCAAGACTGCACAGGACATCCTGGCGAACATTCATTCATTCTCCGATACGATGGGGTCCAGTAAGAGGTACATAGTGAAGAAGCATGCGAGATGGTAGCGAGGGTGGATTGGTGGGGCAAGAGAGAGAAAGAGATAAAAGTAAAGAAAGATAAAAAAGTACCTAGCTAGGTAGGCAGTATATGGTGGCGTTGGGGAGTGAGAGGGACGTGCGAGGCAAGAATCGTGGAATTGGGCCATAAAACAATTGTTCGTGCCCCGCAACGGCCGTATCTCTCGGCGAGATACACGAAACGCCAAACGCACCGATGAAACATTCAGGTACTCGTGGCCGTTATATTCTTCGGGCACGGTTCTTTGCCTTTTACTATCTTCCTCGAATTCTCTTACTGACGCCTGTACAGCTACTCCTACTTATTTGCTTCTCTCCTTATTTCTATTTTGTGCTCTGAATTCTGTAACCCCAAAAAGTTCTTGCAGTACGATGAATAGCTTTGCGAAGTAGGTAGTCATAAGAAAGTATTAATGAAAAAAAAATATGTAGGGTTTGGAAATGATCGTACGTGATTAAATAATTTTTGAATATATTTTAACTATAGTATATTTATATATTCAATACATTAATATATACTGGAACTGCAGAGTACTTCCGTACATTGTATTTTATATTCTGGATAAGGTTCTGCTTCAGCAGGGACTGAGGTGCACTTTGCAAAGGTAGAATTTTGATAGGATATAGCCAAGTAGACAAGAATGATAGAGTGTTCGAGTATGGCGAATTCTAGAGGGGGTCCAAGTAGCGGGCGTCGCGACGCCCAGAGAAAGCCGGCACTTTGACGTAGCCCCACGGGTACATTACTAGGATTGCTGCCACCAATTGAACTCCCTCGACTCAGGCCGAGCGGCTCGCGGGCTTCTCCCTTATGTCTGCAAACACGCTCGCCCAAGGCGACACCATCGTTCAAACAGCCAATCGCAAAGCTTTCTCTCTCTTATACACACACGCTCTATGTTCGCGTATACCAAGGTTTCATAGATTCTCCAAGCCCACTCTCTACCATTCCACTATGAAACAACTTGAAATTCTCTATTGTTAACGTTATTTGACTAACGTTAGTGGCGCATTGTCGACTTGCTAGTCGGTCCGCTTCAATCGCAGAACGCAGCATGTGGATAGCAGCTACAAAAAGTATAAAAAAATGCCCGTATCGATTGTCAGTTTTTCACAATATTTTCACGTGTTCCATTTATATCGATAATTGATATTAAAATTCTATTGTAGCATGAAGCTGGATGTTCCTGGTACCAAGAGGATGGTGCAGCCAAAGTCCACGCTGAAGAGGAGGAGGAAGATGAAGAAAGAGATCAGCAGAAGATGAAGAAGAAGAAGGCAAGAGAGGTCTGGTTGCCGTAGGAGGGAATTCGTAATACGGAGGGCCGCTCTACGGCCCCGCTGGGAGGAATTCCGGGGTACGTTTTAAATTGCTGCATCCCCAACCTACCAACCTACCCAACCTCCTTGTTTATGTATGCTCCGTGTTTCTTATTCTTGTGCGGCAGCGAGGAACTCCGCCTGGTCCGTAAGAAGGGACGTATGGGTGCGAGTGAAAACGGCAGCTACCCTGTAGCTATATACATCCGCTCACTTTGGTAGCTAGTGTTCCTGGATAGTGGTGGTAGACCCTAACTTTATGTGCAGAGCCTCGGCATAAGTATGCAGCTAGTGTGTTGGTACCTGTACGTGGATGGAAGCAAATTCACGTGTACATTGTACAGCATGAAACGTGGTCCTCCTACATTTTCGGCTGCGTTCCCATTTTCTGCCATCTACGCGAATTGACATGGGATGAATATCCAGAACGTGGAGTGGTAATGTTAGTATCTTTTGTATATATATTATATACATGCACCAAGTTATACACGCAGCATGTATTATGCTTTATTCAAAAAACAGTATCTCATGGTATTTATATATATTCTTTCTTTCTTCCAGTAGAAGCGTCTTAACCTCCATGGATCTGCTACCGAAACAGTCACCATGGTATAATTTGCTCAGAAAAATATAGACAACACTCTATTGACAAAGTTCCTTGGTACAGGTTTGTTGTCTAGTTTGTAGGCCTGACATGAGGCACAGCCCTGGGGTACGTGCTCAGTGGACAGTAGGGAGTAACCAGTGAGCTGCCTATGTAGATGCGTTACGTTTAGGGAGCACCTAAAGCAGGACTAATGAAAACACGTCTGATCGGGGTAGGTGCGCTCATTTGGCAATCACGATAGACCAAACAGTGCTTTCTGTGTACTCGTATAACAGACCTAACAGGGCAAACAGGCTGCAAGCCTAGCTCTCTCGTAGCGTTAAGTCAACCGTTGATGGCTCCAGGCCGGTTTTCTCATTGCACGTTGATACACGCTACTGCCGCCCCCTGTACACTCTATATTTTTCACTTTAAACCGTATACTCGATGCTCCGTACTCCGTACGTACTTGTTTCACGAGATATATGCAACGTACAGGTAGAATTAGAGGAAAAGGAAAATAAAAACGTCTGCTGATTATTTATTATTTTTTTTTTTTGAATTGTCTATCAGGGCTCTTCCAATAAACTTATCGAGTTAGTCAAGTTAGCGAGATTCCAGTAACGTGCCACTCCTGTCTGTCACACCCAATTGCGAAACGTTTCTCACTGTCACAGAAGGAAGAGCATTCTCGCGTTGTTAGGTAGAGAATTCGGATAGCGAATGGCGGTGGAGATTGTCGCGGTAGTCGGGAGTTGGTTGGTTGGTAGGTGGGTTGTTGAGAATCCGCTATCTCGCCTAATCGACGTGACAGCACCAGGACCATCCCCTCGTATCAACAGTTACAATGAGTGACGGCGCGTTAAAGATTCAAGGGAACCCTTAAGAGAGGGAATGATCTTTGCCCCCAAATGTTACTCATACCGATACATCCCTGTCTCTATGATACTCCTATGATACTGATAGCACCACTGGTACTAGACTATTGGATAATGCTGAGCTGAGATTTCATCAAATTTTATTTTATTCATTTAAAGGGCTGATATGTAATCATTTCATTAGCAGGTAACTCCTCTCAGATTTGTTGATACAACTTTAACGTTTGTTACATTGACTAGTACGGAGCATGAATTTTTTAATAATTTTGTTACCCGTGGGACTGGCTGTATATTTCCCCTTTTGTACTGCCGCTCGTTTCTTCTTACTCAATTATACTCATTAGGCTTATTGGAAGAAAAGTACATTGCGTATTCTAATACGTGGGTTTAGTTTCATTTACTCTTTACGGGTTCGCGTTCGCTTAATAATTATCCCTCGCTATAATGACACATTAAGACACGATATATACTGGCTAGGTAGGCCGACGAGTAGCATATGGTAGGCTGACATTAATACGGTATGATTACTTTGCTATTTGCATGGGAGGGAATACTCGTCGATTTTTCCATGTTTCTTTCATTTTTTTTTTCATTTCTCTCCCCTTTATACTCCACCGGCTATTTCCCCAGGTACATTTTTCTCAGCAATTTTAGATACTGAGTCTTGGTATAGGAGATATTTCTTCTTTATTTTTCTTTTTCAGCCAGGCAAGCAGGGAAGTAACGAAGGACAAAGGTTGCTGCTTACGTCAGGGGATTGGCGAAGTGAAACAACAGCATATGCAATACTGGAAGATACGTATTTGGGAATAATTAAGCAGAGGTCAGAACGAGGTAAAGGAAGTGAAAATAAGAAGAAGAAAAAAGAAGTGGTGCCTTAGAGTTAGTCGTCCGATGAGGAGGCGGAGGAAGCCAGAAGCGTAGATAGTCGAGGGTAGACTGTACTGGTGCAAGTAGGTTTAATATTTGATAACGCGGCCTGGTCATCCTGCCGAGGCGATAACACAGGCCCCGCGGGAACCTTACACCCAACATCCCTTGAAAACGTTCTCTGGTACCGACACACCCTATAGACAAAGTCTCATATCAATTCCTTTTTTTGGAGAAGTTCATTCCGGTCTACTCAATATGCAATATCATCAACAATCAGCAGTGGGTGTGTACTGCCTTTAATTAAAGCATATTTAGAGATAGTTTGAAATTTTAATAATATTGATAAAAAGGAATGATAGTAGGAGTTGAAAAATGAAGAATACACAAGTGTTTATTGGTTTTTTTTTCAGATGGCGAGAATCCTGGAGTGTCGTTCACCAGGATACAGGTTTGAGTGCTGGTACCGAAAAGTTTTCAAAGGAAGTAGGTAGTAGAGATGCTACTACTGTAGCCAGGAGGTACCTACTCTGATGGTGGAGGCAGCGGGTAACAACACTCGTGGAAGGGATCTAGCCAGAGAGAGGGACAAGTTTGCGGATAGCGGTCGTGGAACCATAGAAGCCCCAGTGAACCTAACAAGATGGCCGCTAAGGGTGAATGTGATGCGCATGCCTAGGTCACTAGTAAAACCCCGCCCCAATCCTACCCTCTCTTAGAGACTCTCTATCTGTGGAGCGAGAGTCGGGAGAGTCGAGTGCTCGCCGTGGGCTACAACCAGCTCATGAGTTAGGAAGGCCAAACCCTTGGTCGGGAGGCACGAGGTGCTGTGCTCTCCAAGTTCACCCCCTGTCATTCGTGAAATTGTTGTGCGCGATAACAGACAAAGTACGACGATTGACCCAGAAGATGTCGCGTATTACGACAGTTAGAAACTGGTTCTTCGTTTGAGTGCTGGAAAAGTCATAATAAATCCGGTACTCAGGTAGTGTCTGGTTAACCAGTGACTGGTATCCGGTATCGGATCGTTAAACCAACTATTTTTTATTAAACCTAGTATTAACGAAATTTTGTTTGACCTGAACAAGCGTAAAAGAGAGGAAGAGGGTGCTGAGGATTTTATTGTTGAGGGTGGTGGAGGTGGTGGGTGGTGGTGGTGATGGTGGTGGGTGGAGGACGAAAGGATGGCAAGAGTTGATAAAGAAATTAAACGATAGAAAAGTTTGGTCCAAGAACCCAGTGGATGAAATTTGTAAACTTCTATTGTTGTTGAGTTTATATAAGGTTTCTTTTTTTTCTCTGTGTTCTGGTGCATTTCACTCGAGAGCTTGAATTCCAGACTACATAGTAACCGAGGAGAAACTGCTATTGGCGTGCTTTAATATTTGTGCTTTTTTTCATTTCATGATTTCTCAAGTGGGGCATGACGCGTGTGACTGTAGGCTGCTCGCGTGAAACTGACCTTAACGAGAGCTTGGAGATTTCGTGTCGTGATTATGTTACACGAGTGTCTATAACAAGTGGATTTATCCGAAACTGTTTTGTGGCTTAAGACAGAAAGTTCTTAAGTGATTGCAAACTTTTGAGATATCTCAAAACTTATCACACTTGTTAAACTGTCACTGTTGTGTTTTACTGGACTAACGTGAACTACGACACCTTCAGGATGATGTACTCACCGGACAAGATGATGGGTAGCAAGGGACTTCACGGTGCACCAATTTCGGCACCAGGATGCTTTCCATCAGGAAGATATTCGCCACCGGCTTACCGCGCCGCACCAGATCCAATGCCGCCACCACCAAGAAGATGTATGCCGAATCCAACGGTGAGTCGTAAATACTCATTCAATATTAATTTTTCATAATTTAATACAGATTCAGCTCCAAAACGTTGAACGTACCTTCGCCCTTTTGCCATACATCAAGTAAGAGCATACGTGCTACAGGTATGTCGTTGCACTGGGAGAAAAAGTAGCGAATCAGGTTTGAAGAATCCAAACTGAAGATCCTTTTGAACCATAATGAAATAGAAGCTTGACAGACGCCTGATGGATGAGAAAAATGAAGAGGATGTTGCTACCATTGGTGCTTGATGCTTTTTAAAGTATTTATTTCCAAGGATGGCAGTGGGGACTGGTTTAACGAGTTAATCAAAGTGGCAAGAATATCTATTCCCCCTCAGAGCGATCAATCTCACCTCGTCGCCATTTAATTTCTACTTTGCATTGCGTACCGCCATTCTGTATCCGCCGACGGGGTTAAATGAGTGGATTGTTAAGGGATGATGTTGCTCGCAAGCAACCTGGTACTTTATCCTTGGGGATGCCTCAAGGTCCATTTAGCTAAGCTGATCATCCGCAAGAAAGGGGAATCTGATAGAAACGACGCTGGTTCTCCCGCAAAAAGCTTCGTGTTAAATGGCGCTTTTATACATTTTTGAAGATTGTCTTGAGACCCGTCGTTGAAACGAGAATGAAGACGATGAAGATTGTGACGCTGATCTTATAAATGTATTGGAAGATCGAATCGTAGAAACGGAAAAGGGTGGATTTTACGATACCAGCCAATGTAGGAATTGAGCGACGGCACCGGAAATATAAGACACCACCGTAGCGACGCTCGAGCTCGTAAAGCCCTGCCATCGAAGCGACGGAAAATATCAGTAACGAGATTCCTGAATATAAAATTATATAAGAGGCATATTAGTTATGATTTTATCCCTAGAGATCATGACGTTAATGAGTATCAGTGACAGTTTTGTTTGACAATAACAAAACTGATGAAAAGTTTAAATTTGAAAAAAAAGTCTTTCCCTTCTGCAATAGCCAGAGATCCATCAATTATTTCGGTCTGCTAATACTTCGTTTTTTATTGCCCCGTCCGTTGTCTCCATTAACTCGTTAGTCAATATTTATTATACCTCATCCGGCCAATAAACATTAGACTATATATATTTATACGTTACAGGACCACGTGGCGGGAAAATAGTGTCAGATCTGAAACTGGGTGACTGGAAAAAAAAGAAAAGGAAAAATAAGTAGCCTCGACATTATCGATTTGCTCTTTGCTAGGTCTAACCAGCTCTTCTCTGCAGTTAGCGTCATGACTCATTAACTATCGAGAGTAAACATTACATACACACACAGAAAGAGAGAGAGAGAGAAAAGCAAACGTTCGGGCTATTATAATACTACTACTATTTAGTATCATGCCGTGTGTCCAGCTGTACAGGAACACATAAACTGCGTGTCCGGTGCGACAGGTAGCGGGGAACGAGTGCGTGAATAGGCATCAGGGGGTCAGTGAAGATAAAGAAAGAGAGAGAGAGAGAGAAAAGCATATGCGTCCATAAGAGACAAAAATCTGAGAACGTAACATATGTGGTGCCACTTGGTAGTCAGGATAATTAATGTGAACCTGTGGCCAGGCGGCGGGATTTTATTTAGGGCCCAAGTATCTGACTACGTACGAAGGGGGGCGCGATGGTGTTATTGTGCAGCCCCTCGATTTTGTGGGCTGCGCATTGCCACGTGATTGCATAATCAATAGAACAGCAGGTCTCGCACCTGTGTCGTATACGATGCAACACCTGTGCGCCAAAAAAGAAAAGACACTGGTAACCCGTGTTACTATACGCAGGTCGCGGATCACGCGTTTCTGTCGTAGTTATTACAAAATGAGAAAAAGTACGTTTGAAGTTTTTCGATTTCAGTGGACACTCGTATACGAAAATTCCACTGATCATTCTGGTAATTGGATTTTTTCTGTTCTAGGTAAACAGAGACACTTCTTAACCAAGCCACATAGGTGGAAATCAAAGATTTGACGTTTTAATGAAAATTACGAGATTTTTTGGGAAACTTGTCGCAAGATAAATATCGAGTAATTTCGTTAATGATTCTTTGTACGTATTAGAATAATTTAGTTATTAGTCATCATTTATACGTAAAAGACGAGGACAGACATGGTGGAGGTTATAAATTGTGAGGGCCTTTTGGTACATCTTTTCTTACTGTGTATCTCTAGGACACTGGTACGTATAGGTATAGTCGTTGGTGGTTGTATCTCTTGAAAATGTAGTATCGTTGAGGGAATAGGAACGGGAGTGAGATGGTGGAATAGGAATAGAACCAACGGTAGAAGAAGGAATAGAAATAGAAGTAGCAGCATACCCGCACACGGGACACTAGGGACACATAACGGGCTCCCCGCTTACGGGCGATCGCTCCTGATTTATATTTACTACTCACTTGGTCTCCCTTATTTACTGCGCTTCACGGAGACACGCCGAATAGAACCGTTAATTCGCGCCAAATTGAAAGTAATGGGAAAACGTAAAGACAGGAGGAGCATCTTCACGGTCTCTCTGATACAACAACACATTATAACCGCACTTTTGCACTTGCGTTCAGACTGCCACCCTTTTATTTATCTGTCTTTACTATGTTTCGAAAGACCATTACAGGCCTACTGAACAAAAATCCTGGATGTGTTATTACACCCGGAAGTCTGCAAGGACGTACCTCTTGAAAGTGGCTTCCGGTACTCCTGACATTCATCCCCTTGCTCGATCTCTGGGGAAGTACAGGAGGAAGGACGGTGCGGGTTTTACATGAAATCCCACCGTGGGGAGATCCGAGGATAATTTAGGGAATGCAAAAAGTCAAAGTCGAGCCACTAACGTCAATCATGTGTCAATTGTGAACAGCTTCGCCGTTTGTTTCACATCGAATTAGACAGAGTAAAGATACACCTACTACCTTACAGCCTTTCGCCTTATGGAGGTTCAAGGACGACAGCAGTGGCTTCTGGGTAATATACGAATTTTTCATGCAGCGATTAAATAACTTATAAATTGTAGATCTTAACAAGTGAAAATGAAAACCATGCAGCTTGATAAAACGAGAGGGCGTAGCTATCGGATTGTAATTAACGTTATGAGTCGACTGTAGGTAAGAAAAGGAATTAAAACATAGAGCTAGAAAGGATCGGCCACGAGGGTAACATCGTTACGCCGGTAAGTCGACAGCATTCAAGTTTTATAAGAAACGCTGGGTCTATTAGTCTAGAAAACGTAGGGAATATCGAGGATTATGGTGATGTCGGCTAAAAGACTAGGTGGTGGAGCATGTAGGGAGTGGGGGGTAGTTTAAGGTGGGTGCTGGTGTTTGCGAGGGGGTGGGTACCTAGCGAAGTGGTAGTAGGGAACGACTAGCCGGGCCAAGGTAGCGTGTACTGTTATGAGTGAGAGTGAGAAAGTAAGAGGGTGATAGAAGGAAGAAAAGAGGAACAACACTGTTGGTGCAGTAGTAGCGGTCGAGTGGTATCAGACAAGTAGTAGCAGTCGAGTATGGAAGAACAGTCACGCAGGGCTTGAAACCATCCCTTACGAATACCACTTCCGGCCACGGGGCGGTTTAACGCTCTTATTATTATTTTTATCGTTTGGTCACTGGCTATATCTATATAGTGGACCCTATATAGGAGAGCTACCAACCCCTATTGGGTACCTGTGTAATGCTCCCTTAGGCCGAACGACGGGGGTAGACAGGAAATAAACCTAAGTGTATAATTACAATAATACTTTGGGCACCCCTCGAGAACTCGCGGTTTCCATCCTCGTGCGTGTCTGCGTGCCACCTATCTAGGGGTTGGCTCTTCTGCTATACCTTGTACATTCGCCCTTCACGTTAATTCTCTCTCTCTTTCTTTAGTTCTCTCTACCACCCTCTCGCTCTCACTTTCTCTCTCTACTACCCTCGCTGCTTACCCTACTTGACGACGAGTGCCTCTTAATGAGTTCTAAATTTCCCTCTGAACATAAACGCTTATGCTAGATACGTTCCTAAGGCTGTTCTAATAAACCTAACCCTTTCTCTTGTAAACTATTCTCGACTCGTTATACCCTAATACCCTTATTGCACACATTGTTCTATCCTAGTTACATCTGTTACGCCTGTTAAGATAAAAGTGATCTGTAATTTTTACAAATAATTTCGTATCTATCTTACTACTGTATTGTAGGATTATTTAAAAGAAATTCACGAATCTAACACTGCACGTTAATTCGACCATAGATTTGATTTGGATCCTAGGGTAATGATGCACTTGAATCCTATGGTAAAACAGACTTGGACTGATGTTTATTTTCAATTCCCGTATGTACGTACAGTATATATAGGCCTGGGTAATTCAAACGTATCAGCTGATGTTAGCCTGTCCATTCGATCTCTATGGCAAAGCCAGTTCCAGCTATTGCGTTTGAACTGCCTAGCACTGTGTAATTTTGTGTACAAGTATGCACATTAGAAAGCAATGATTCTTTCAATATTCTTTGCTAGTAACAAGTATCAGTGAATGTAACCAGAATTGTTGATCCTTGCTATACGCTAATGCATAGACCTACGTAAAATTATTAAAAGTAGTATAGCGATACCTGTTAATGGCAAAAATGTATATGAGACGTATTATCTCTCAATCGGTAACATGGTTGGCTGCTACGAACTTTATTTCTTTCATATTAATCTGAAAAACCGTGATTCGTCCCTGGGTAACGTAGGACCTGGAAATAATTGTGAAAAGCAAATAATTCAACGACCTCCAGATTTTCAGTTCTGTTACATAGGAATGCAAGTAAATACCCGAATTTCAAGGGATAGAAATACATACAGATATTAAGTTTCGTACTGTATCAAAAAAAGGAGTAAAGTAATAGAAAAGCTGTTATATCCAAGGATGGGTAACGCATGTCAGCGGTACAGGCTAGGTGTGTCGCGCGACACGATTTTCTTCATGGAAACTTTTCAAAGTATCTCTGTGTAGCCTCTTGAGCGTGAAAGGGTAAAGACCGAAGCTTAGAGTTGGCAAGAGGGTTGGGCGAGGGTGTATGTTAGGGATAGCAATGGTCTCTGGAATCTTCGTCGTCTACTCGAGCTTTACTCTCCTTCCGTATAGAAACATTGGGGAAAACCCCTAAAACCCGAACGTCGCGTTCATCCTGGGAACTTGGCAATTCTCGCGTTCAGTAGTTTGGTCACGTTTACGAGGCGGCCTTTCGCGTGTTTTACGAGCGGCCACTGGAGCGATACGTCGACCTGATAGTAGAGATAGTACGAGTAGAGAAGCCTATAGTATCTACCTTATAGTACGTACAAGCACATACGGCACCTAGAGTGACTACCTGCTAGAAGGGTATATGGGAAGAAGATATGAGGGTCGCATGGCTGATAGTTTGCTATTTTTTTGCCTCTTCATGCTTATCCACCAAATCTTTTTCGAAGTCTTTGGCAAAACTTGCGTGTGATATTGTGGCTAGTGGCAAACGTATGGGAGGGAGAGAGAGAGAGAGAGAGAGAGAGAGAGAAGAAAGTAAAGGAAAAACAAGAGAATGAAGAGAAGAGGTCATTAGCAGGACCCATATGGTCGCTCAAGTACCTTCGTGACTGATTCTATACGCACCTGCGTAAAGCGTTCTTGTGTGTTGCTACTGTAGGGTGGTTTTTGGGGTTGCGCTACTATAGGGTTAGAAGGGGGTTGAGAGTAAACATCTGTGTGTCACTATACAAACAAATTGCACGCGAACAGGTTCGTCATCAATATTTTTACCTTTTTTCGTTTTTTTAATCCATTTCTTATTTTCCCCTTTCTATTCCACAGGGTGGACAACGCGTGTTTACCGACTTATACCTAAGCGCCCGAATGGGTCCTTGGAACGTTAGGGTGGAGAAATTGTGGGTACTATCGAGTTGGTACTAAGAGTACATTTGGTGGTTATCCAGAGGAATCATGAAACAACCCTTAGCGGAGCCCCCTTAAATCAGATAAGGGGAGGGGGGCGGAAGGGAAATAAAACATCTATACTTGATCTCTTAACGCAATTATTCTAGCTAGCAGACTGGGACAAATCGACGTTTCAATTTTGGTAATGCCTCCTTCATCCCTTATTGGAGCAAGAGCCACGTGCCCACCACTACCCACTACCTTCCCATCTACCACCGTGGTAACATCATCCTAGTCATCATCTTCATTCCCTGGGTGTAACCCTCGGAGGGTCTACATTCTAAGGGACTCTCTAAGCACAGGAGAATCTATGGTGTTGGTGTCGCACGCGGCGCCACGCGTCAGCCACGTGGCTAACCTGTTTCGAATGGTTTCCTGAGCCGGACGGGACTTAAGTGTATTACAAGTAGACTTTTATCCAAGATCATAAATAGCATCGTCACGCTTTAACCATAGGTTGACAATTATTCTTATGTCATACATATATCTCATTCGTACTTCACACCTGGATCTGCGCGGTACTAGAAATCTATGACGTTCGTAGAATCTGAAATTACAATGTAAAATGTCCCACGTGATCTGTACTGCAGTCTCATTCGTTAAAATACATTCTACCTGTATTATGCCGAACAGGGTATAGATAATGGAAGTGGATAGAGGCAAAAAGAATGGTTTTGTTTCCCCCGTGATCTATCAGTACCAGAATGCATGAAGGATGGAAGGAAGCAGGAGAAGGGTAGGGAATGGAAGGGTGACCAATATTTGTCCGTGGCGTTAAGCGTGTGTACTGTTCCTATCTGAGTGTAAATAATAAAACGAGTATGTCGAGCCTCACTCTCGCCTGCCCGCTGCTCTTCGCTCGTCTACCGCGAGCCTCTCTTCTTCTTCTTCTTCTCTTTCCCACTCATAGTTTAGTCTATCTATTTATCTATCTTCCCATGTCTATCGGTGCTCTCCCTCATTATCGTGCCGGCAGTTCCATAAAGCTGCCTTTTCAATCGTGGTATTCGTACCGTCAAGCTGGCCGCAAGGATCCCTCATAAATTATTTACCGTGGATTCGGTCACTTAACCTTTTTTTTTTTTTAATATTTGTTATTCCTCTAATACGACAATTTGGATATTCCAGAGATTAGAAGCCGTAAAATTAGTATACTGATAGTAGATCTTAATGGAAATGTACTTCTGGAATTTTATATAGGGTGGGACAGAAATCCTTGTACAATCCATAAAGAAGTGATTCCTCGCGAAAAAAATAATATGAAATTTTTTAACATTGTTTTTGTCCTATTAAGCTTCATTTTTTAGAAAACAAAAATTTTCAAAATCCATAACACGAGTGCAGTCGACTAATTGTCTAAGACACGTGGCTTAGCGGTTTTTCGCACTGCTGATCAGTATTTAACTCAAAATTTATTAGAAATTTTGAATATACACGCAGCCTAACCCAGCGCAACCTACCCTTAGCGTTTTAGATCCTATTGACTCGCGACTTAATGATTTATGATGGGATAGCTGCGATGACGTCAGACCGACCGCCAGCGCTTTCATAACCTTCTTTCCGCGCTGATTTTGTACGTAAAATTATTTCAAATTAGATTATTGTTTCTATCACTGCATACACTTAGCTTATACAGCGTTCCTTTACACGGTAATGGCAAAAGCACGTATACAGATTTTACACCAATTCCGTATTTCTAAATGAGAACAAACGTCATGCAGACACAGGTAGTACAATAGTACCTGTATGCATAGTCTAGTAAGCCTAGAGATATATGCTGGTCGTATCTCAAGGGTGCGGACAAACGGGGATTGTAGATGGGGTCGAAGCTTGTCGACCATTGGAGGAGTAATACTACCTGATAATAATGGCAGCCCTGTACGATTATTACAGCCACGATAATCACAAGGTAGAAATCCAGTTCAAAATATTTCAGTCCCTACGAGATCCCCTACCTCTTACATCCCTATAGAATACTAAACCATTCGTTAGAATTTCACTTTTTCCTGTACTAATTCTATTCGACTATCCCAGGTCCAGTTACCCACGCGTCACCATCTTACACCTTATGGTTTCACCGTAAAGATAAAAAGCGACTAGAAGAAAGAAGAAGAACGAAGGAAGAAAAGAGGACGATTAAAAAAAAAGGAAGAAACTTTCACCAGAATTCGCTTCCATGTGTCAGAAGTGGCTGCGTGCAGTGGATATAGCGAGGAAGCAGGCAGGCACGAGCCACGGGCTTTTGAGCATGGCGGCCGAGTGTAGTGGATGGTGTGGATCGATGAGAGAGACGCACGGTCTGATTGGCGGGGCTGCGGGGGCGGAACAGCCCATGTAGCCAATGAGCGGAGCAGCCCTCGACACGGCCGCTTCAAATCACGGATTTTTACTTTGCCCTCGCTGTCTCTCTCTCGCTCCCTCCCTCTACGTTTTCAGTCTCTCTACCACGGCACTCACTCCTACCGACTCTTCTCTATATACTACCTAACCTTCTTTACTACATGGTATATAGCGTTTGTACGTTTCTATATCTATATACCATTGCTGTAATTGTATATAGGTATACCAGGCTACAGTCACTCACGATTCACTTGCCAGCAAGTATTCTGCGCTTTAGCCGCACGATCAAACTACTCTTTCTTCTTGCTCCAACAATTCTGTCTCTTTCTCGCTTTTTTATCCTTTCTTTTTATTCCTTCTATTTCATTGGCTCTGCGCTAAAATACTTTTGGGATCATCCTATATCCACTTGAGAGCAACACGGATGCTTAAGGGTGGCTGCAACCTAGGGTAATATTGAATATGTTACTTTGACATTAAGAACGTACCTTAAGGGTACAAGTATTGCAATAGCTTATTGCTTTTAGAATTAAGGTACCTTCGCTTCTATGTACAACGAGGTATATTATATACCTGCCGGAATTGAAGAGTGTGCGGTAGGTGTGGCAGGAGAAAGGATAAAGTGTTAACGAAGGACAGGGACGCCTGCGAATCAGAATATTACATTAGAAAATTTCATAAATTCTCTTTACAACGCGTCGGGCTGCTCTTAGGCATCTTTGCGTTACCTTCTATACGGCGTCTCTCTCTCGTCCCTAACCTCCCAGTCATCCCCGTCTCTCTCAGTACTAGTGTTTTTCTCCTGAAATCGTAATGAGTCCTGCGCGGCTCAACCTAAATCCGACTATCCTACCACCTTTCCACTGGATCCAAAGAGTTTAGGCCAGGAAACGTTGTCGGATAAAAGTCCTCGAATTGTCTGTAAATCCAAAACGTACTACGTCTCGATATAAAGTCCAATCAATGGCTCCAGACGCCAATAGATAATTGGCTGAACTGTCACAGTCAGTATGAAGTACAGTGATGTCGCTACAAGCGTTTCTCAGGACTTTGGGGATGCCCGGTTCAGTTTCCTTTAAACGAGTCTTCCTGAATAATGAAAAAGAGTTGACATGACGGCGAACAGGGACAGAAGTCAGTCGACTGGATTTCTAACAAAAGTGCGGAGATGGAAGAGATAGCAGAAGGCAGTAGTAGTAGGTGGCAGTAGGTCCGGAGACAGAAGAGTCTGCAGGCATGAGGCTGGAGCCATTCTCATTTGTTATTAACGACCTCGAGAGAGGTCGTCCTGGTAGGATGCGGGAGACTTTGAACACGATTTCACACTTTGACTCTGCACGGTACCCCCCCCCCACTCCCCCTCCCCCCTCCACCTGGCATCCTCTCCCCTCTTCTCTCACCCAGGGTAAATCTTGGTAATTATCAGTTAAACTTCCACTTGGAGTGAAACTTGTCTCACGCCGTCTTACTCCCCTTCTTGCATAACCACCTTCTACTCGACGTGTCTCTTACTGGAGACACGTTTCTTCTCTCTGAACTAAATTTCATGCTTGCAATGACGTCTTGGAAATTTATTATATATATATATATATATATATAACTTATGATATTATGCTGAGCGAACTTGATTTAAAAAAACTAAGTTTTGTACTCTTGAAATTTATCCGATATACTCATTGTCGGGTGTGGAATGATTATATGCGTTTATTGTACCTATAGTCGGTCCACGTGTTCGCTATGGTTTTTTGACAGATCGCAAATAATGTCGACTTAAATCGCACGTGGTTTTTCATGAAGTAAATACATGCTAAAATAGGATAGTACAATATGGTTGGTTCAAAACTATATATATATTTGCTTTAGTAACAAACGTTTTGGGCAATGACACGTGTTCCTTGTCAATGACCTCATTGTTTTCGATCTGTCAAAAAAATAGATCGCACTCGCAGACCGACTGTAGGTATTGTTACGTGTAACACTGTATGGCGTTTCTCGTGTTTGAATACTGCAATTAGCTTGTTACTGTTAGTAAACGTAGGCAGAAGCTCACAGGGACGTGGGAAGCAGTGGTGAAATGAATTAGCTATATGAATTGATACTTGGCAATGCGTGATCGAAATCCTCAAAGGAAACTTTGTTCGTTTCAGCATCTATACTTGTATCTTTACGCACTCGTACGCTTACCGGTAACGCGTATTATTTCTTTTATATTTTTTGCGTATTATTTGCTTTATCGTATTTCCATATAATGTAATTCGTAATGTTCTTTCAACACGCAATCCTTGCCATACTCGTAGCTGGGCACTTAGAGAAATATAGCGTGCGTCTTCTAGTCATTTATATGACGAGCGAATACATAAAAGAGAATTTACATGAATCGAACGATCGAATTGTGGTTGTTTCAGTTCTTTACGTTACTTCGTTCTCTTGCAGTGAATTCCAATGGTATAATTCGACGAGTCCACGTTCGAACATTTTGCTACTAGGTAACAGGCTCTTCGGCTTATAAGGATTAATGCTTGTCAATTTATAGGAAGGAATTTATTTTGCCTTCTATCACTGTAACCAGGATACAGACAATTTATCATGAATTTTCTTATACACCAAGTGGCTACTTGCTTCAATTCCTTCTTGATGTCCCTTTTTTTTAAAAAATTACATGGCCATTTTTAAATTAACCGACAGTATCATAATTAGTCTTGCTAGATACACGTATTTTTGAATTTTTAAAGAAATCACATTAAACTGTTTGATTTTTCATTTTCACAGCATTCAACGTAATCGTATGGCAAATTGTACGAGGCTTTTTTTAACAGCTCTAAGCACATGTTTTACACGAGGCATAGTAACGTTATCATACTTTTACGTTGTCCAGTGACACGGGATTACAGTGCAATAAAGTACAGCACGTATAGTCCAGCTACGCGGAGAAGAGCAACAAAAGGTACATTCAGCTGTAAAAGTTGCGAATACAATTAGCGGAAAATCGCTCCTGGAAATAATTCGATCACCCAGTTTCGCTCAGAGTCCCAAAGTAACCCCGACGGCGGGGCGTCGCGACGCTCTCGGCAGGGAAGCCCGCGACGCCCCAATTCCGTCAATCTATCCCGGCGTGGCTTTAAATATACATATTGTGCAGTTAATCGAATGAAATATGCAGAGCGACCAGTGGGACTTTCCCGGTCGATGCTTTTCCAAATATTACTCTCACGTATTTTTACATGTGCTATAGGTATTCCTATTGATTGACGAGAGGATACAGATATTTGACTACGACCTTTGTTCTCATTTTTTTTTAATACAAAAAACTCAAACTTTTTTCTCCACGTTCTATCACTCATTTGCCAATGCACGTTCGTGCAAATTATTAAGCAATTGTTTTCTTTTGATTTTACAGAGTCGAATCCTCGAGGACGCCTCAATAATGTGCAACTCCTGGTCGCCGAGGCACAACGTGAGTCTGACCCTTACTTAACGTAAAATATAACTATACATTGTACAGTCATATAAAAAAGTATACATACCCTGTCAAAAAAAAAAAAATGAATCGTACGTATTTTTTTTCGACGCACAAAATATGCATGCAACGTCTATGACAACAGCATAGACAAAATATTCTATGATCAAGTAATGTTACGTTCCTGCGAAAACGTTACATTTCTGTGCGAAGAAAGTTTGAAAGGGAGTATACTTTTTTCTACGACTGTACGTGTGCGTTGCACGTGACATTTTATTATATATCGAATAGATTGAAAGTTTTAATGACTCAAAATTACACCTGTAATTTATGTCTGATTTATACGTTAATTATATGCTTACAAAATGGCGTCTGAGCAAAGTGACCACGTGACTGTCGTAAAATTCGACTGACACACAGTTCAACTCAATATCCCTGTACATTATACATATAAAGGGACAATTTTGGACATACGTATCCTAGACAGTGGATTCGAGGTATGCAATTCCCGACGGAAAATCGACATCACGAGGTATCTCAGTTGGGTTAAATGGAGTGTTTGGAAATTTGATAAATCAATTGGGGACACGGCGTCGCGACGCTTTCATACACTATTCGAATTTATTGGATTATGAGACTGAGATTTTTATATATAACTACGTACATTCCTCATCACATCTGATCGAATTACAGATCAACTTACCTGCTCTGTTTGAATCTTAGTTATCAGCACGTGGTACACGTATAATACAAAAGTATGAATTTTGTCTGCAGTTGAAAACAAAAATAACGAATATAAAAAGATACATACTTATATTCATGGCAACGTCACTGCACCATTCAACTCATCCGAACATTTAAGTGTCCCGGTCTTGGGGGTAGTCGACTTGGATATATTGAAGGGTGAGAAAAAAAGGGCGCCAAATTCGAGGGTCACCTAAGAGAAATTGATTACATACTTTAGATCTCTCTTAGTGTCATACAGTACAGTAAGGATCTTGATATCCGATAAATACTTGTGTAAAATGATGTCCCTTTAAATTTGACGCTTATCCGTGTCTCAATGTTATACGTAATGTATATTTAATGTATATAGATATGTACAAGCGAATAGATAGAAGAGAGCGTAACACTGTACGAATTTACCCATAATGTTTATGCTTTACGGAGCCCACGTAGTTACCGTAGCGGCTCCGCATAAACTCGCTAACTCGTGGTTACGATTATGGCCAGAAGTAAATTGATTATTTAGATATACGAGGAGGGCGCACTGTGTTGCCAGTAGATACCAACCTACGGGCTAGCTTGAGTGCCGTAAAAAGAGTCAAGTGTCACTTACGCTTTCTGCGGATATCGTCCGTGCACCTGGAACGCCTCTCCTTGATCTCTGGTCTACTTCTAGCCAAGCTCTGTCGGTACAGTAGCTGTGCTAGATTATCCACTTAGCATAGTCTACCGTTAGCAATGGGATTTTGCTAATGGTAATCAATGATAATCAGTTGATTTCCCATTCAGTTACCATTTAGTTACCTTCTAGTTTACATTGGTAAAATAGCATTGCGAATGGTACAATTTTTATCGAGGGTCTCCGGAGACTCTTGAATGGATCCAGGGTTAAGAATAATCCTTAGACAGCTACTGATTTGAAAATTATCTACGGACGAAGAATACGTGTTTCTAAATGCATGTAGACTATGAATTAAGTGCATCCTTTTCATAAGAATGTTTGAGACTGACGTATCTGTTTCCGTGAACGTTAAGCGAATACGTGTATTGGAATTAAGATAAATAATCGACTTAATTAGGTGGATAGCTATATATATTTGCTGGATAATCAGATAAACTTTATTGAAGAAGAATCCGTACTGTGGTTTATACTGAAAATAGTCGTCAACGTAGACGACGTCTGCTACGACATGCAGATAATTGTTAGTGCCGTCTAGCGGCGTTTCTGTCAACTGTCAGCTTGCCTGATGCCGTTTTCATTTATTCAGAATGCGGCGAGCGATCTCGCCCGCGAAATTCCCGACGATGTGGGTTAACGGACTGAAATAACGTAATCGTCCCAATTTTCAATTCTCCTGGCTATTCCTCATGCGATCATCTATATGGACAACCAAGGTTTCAATTGACATTTAAACTATCTTCTTCCTTCTGATAATTCTCGTTGTCGAACGTAGCTACGTGTCCATACAGTGTGCATAGTACACTCAATTTATCCAGTCTACCCAATAGAGTGCTGTCTAAAGTTGAACTGCTTTGTCGTTGGAGCTGGAGTTGGAGCTTCGGTCCTAAGATTAAGTGGCGCCATAAGATCCCCATAAATGGACTGGTAATACGATGGTAATTGGTCAATTCTTTAAGGCGTTGCTACGCGGACGGCTTGGAAAAATGACTCCATTAGTACCAGTTAAGTAGGGGGCTAACTGGGGTCAGCAACAAGTTTGCCAAACGGGAGAATTGTACTCTGTGTAAGGCAGGGTGGGTTCTCTTGTTATTCTTCAGAGAACGTGGATATACACATACAAATGTTTGTTTTATATGGTCGGGTTTACATGGACGAGAGTGAGTGCTTGTATGGGTTAACTGTAGTTCCTTAACGAGAGCAATTCGTATCTGAACGTCTGAGAATCGTGGTGAGTCTCTGGCACAGAGACTCGACAAAGATTGAAGTAAGAAGGAACAACGTACACCGGGCCAACAAGAATTCCCTGGATACCATGTTGGAAACCCTCTTACCCAGGATTAATGGGTCTCAGGCACTTTTTGGATGGACCTGTGTATCTCAAATTAACGCTTTCCTAGTTTACGTCTTAGTGCTTGGGTCCGACTGTACAAAGAAATACTTGGGTTCATAAATAATCTAAGAGTAACTCGCCACGGTTCCATTCCAACGTTTCTTTTCCAATGAAACTTTGATCAGACGCCACGTGTACCTGTATAACTAACCACGAGTAACCTCCATGACGGATACAGTACTTGTGTCAATAGATGGACGATATTATTACATTACAAAATATGATTGATAAATTACAATTCATTTATTTGACTCGCCGCCTTTTTTTTACCAGTACCCAATACTACATTATAGCAACTAACAGATGTATTATTTCTTACAATTACAGGGCGACCTATTCGGCGGATTGAACGGTGGTCTTCAGGATGGATTATTATCAAGGGCGGAGGCTCTTGCTGCAGATTTGGGAAAACACAACGCGGGGACTCCAATGCCCTTGAAACATGATCCAGTATCAGTTTATCATCATGGGGCACACATGCCAACGCCTCATCCCAATAATCGGCCACATCACCAGGTACAATCACACCTGTTTGTGAGTCTTCATTGATATTACTAGTTACCTAGGTCTTACATATTAATTACTTATAACTCGTACAGGAAATGAGGTCAGAGGTTGCTCGTCGTTCAGAACATTAGCCAGAGTCATACACGTGTAACACGCATGCCCAGACACCACGTACTCCCTGCTACAAAGTAACATAAGGAGAATTACACGGTTTTGGATCTGTAAGCAAAAGTCATACCGATTAAACGCCAGGAGGTCCAGGGGTGTCAAACCCCCATTGCAATTGGTTACCATGTAGTTTGCCCATTGACACTGTCATATTTCCTGTTGTTGTTTATTTCTGTCAATTGACATTTGTTCCGACCAGATGCGTGTTGGATTTTTATTGCTGCTCCACCCCATCCAATTGAATCCAGCAGTCCTAGCTACTAGGTGGAAATCTATATGAGCAATGTATGTTATGGGACACCATAACGAGACTCGTTCCTGCACACAGCCTCTCTACGCATGGGATATTCTCTTCTAACCCTACCATGGCCTGTCATCCTAATGATGAAATATCGTTGGGGAGTATTTGGCACGAGGAAAAAAATCACCCCCTCCCCGCCACCATTTCCCTGCACACCCTCCCACGCGGAAAACTACCCGAACTCGGGACAACACCGGTTTCACCGTCATCACCACCACCCTCACCCTCATTCTCGCCCAGCTCATCCCTCTTTGGACCTATGCAATTCCGATATAACGACCCGCAGGAAAAGGACAGACCACCTAGTGTACCCTATACCTAGGGGTAGGTATAGGGTATACTGTTCCAGGGAATCGCAACCCTCGCAACTCACAACCAACCACCCTCTAGATAGACTGACTACTAGTATTCTTGATATATATATATACCCTTACGCGACATATACATATATATACAGGTATAATACTGCCCTCACGAGTAGTCCGCCCGATGGGTTACGCTGATGCCACCGGGAACCTGAAGGATATGGGGATGTTTTCTTTCTTCTTTGTCCCCCTCCTTTTTTCATACTCGTCCCTCCCTAGTGTTGGCGAGCATTTTAAAACCCTCCCCTAAGGCGTGATCCACCTCTCCCTTTAACTTATCAGTCAAACCTCCCTCGAGCTTAGAATTGCAGAATTGTCGTGACTTTCTTCAGGGAATTCCTTTTATTTTTATTTACCCCAATACGAGAACGACATGGGGTGGCTCTTATGATTTTTTGCTACCATCCTTAAATTTTATCTGTGTCTATAAGGGTCCTTTATATTTTACATCTCCCCCACCTACATCCCTCCTTGACAGTCTTATCATTATCATTGACCGTAAAGACTTCCTAAGGAGTAACATCATTCGCTATCTACTCAAAGGATTCTCCGTGTCATCTGACAAGTCTCAGTCCAACCTGCCGTTTAGGGTTGGAAGTAGGTAAAAAAATATGAAGGGAGCTCATAAATAATTTGTAAGGGGTCGCGCGCCGCTGACGACGCTCTGGCGCCCGGCACGTGCTGCATAATTGTGCGTGTCACCCACCCTCTCCACCCTTATAACCTTTTTCTCATGTGCACTAGTGTACGCCTACTTCATTCCCCTGTTACTACATTGTCTCTCCCGACAATCGCATTCGCATCTACTCTTCGAGTAGCACTCGAGTTACACGCTTTTTAAGCACTCGACTACAGGAACAACCCCCAATAATACAAAACGATAGATATTCATCTTATCGCAACACGCAATGCAATTTTAGGTGTTCTTGCAGTAGCCTGGTACGTCTTGAGATTTTTTTTTTTTTTTCTTTTGATATTTGACAATACATGAATCGTACAGGTATAATAGCTGTTTACGTTAGAAAATGTATTTTCCATAGTGCATGGTGTAAATTACAGTGCTTAAGTTATGTCTTTATCGTGAGATGGTTTGGAGGCGCGCGATAAATTCGATTTGAAATGTTATAAATTTTCTATGGGATAACGAGGAGCTCAATGTAATCTTATCGTTAGTGATAGTAATTTTTCTTATGGGCTCGTAATTCCTTAACGGGTTGGGTACTTGTATATCGACTTGGTTGTATTTATGGGATTTTTATTTTACACACGCTCTACGCTATCCCCATTCTTTATACACGATTACATCTATGATGGTTGTTCAATAAAATTCAGCGTGATCGTAATATTGATACATTGCTGTCTGGATGGATTTTCTATGAAAGATATTTCTATGTCGAGCTTTCGCTCTTAGGGCAATCAGCTCACCTCGTATACACGGACACGTCTGATAAGTGGTCTCTATAGTAATAGGGCGTACGTGAAATTTCACCTTATGGAAATCAGCGGGATGTCTTAAGAGAGTCTAGAGGGCAGCACTGATTACGAGGACAGGAAAGAGGCTGTTGCGGTACTGCAGCAATGGTACCAATATAACTGTACGGCAATGTAGGTAGATGCGAAATGATCGTGTTGAGAAAATCCGAGAATCCCGACTTTTCATCCCCTAAAGCTATGGGGGCAGGGGTTGATGCCCGTGGGAGGAAAATATATCTAAGGGTGTACAAGGATGTTGAGCTGTACTACGGTATGGTGTGGTACAGTATGGTATAGGGTATGGTATGATGTTATCCCATAAGTCTAAGAAGAATCGTGAGGGTTTACGTCGGCTCAATCGAATCGTAGTTACAGTTGAAGCCGGAAGCCAAGGCGGAGCCTTATAAAATAACATAATTTAATTTGAGCGAAGATAGACAGATCTCGGGGTCGAAGGGCGCGTGCCAGCCGACTACCCTACCATAGCCAGTGAGCCAGCCAGCCACACTCTCATCTAGCAGTATCGTAAGGGAGGAATGGGGCCGGGGGCCATAGTAAGCTCAACCCCTAATCGCGACTCGATGGGAAACGGCAATTGAATTATTCAAGTTGGCGCAAGGCCGTTGCAGTGGTGAATAAAGGGAATTACATGGTGCCCTTTCGGCGCAGCCAACCTCCCCTACGTCGGGATTCAGACATTTTTGTACTCCTTTCTTTTTAGAGAAACGCCCGACAAACTACCCTCAATTGATTTATCGACGTTTCTGCAATTCCAGAGAAAAATTGCCACTACTGTCTCATTTGTCCATTACTCATATTACTATAGTGGATTGTATATGTATTAATACGGTATTGGGTATTATAATTACTATGACTTAAGGGATCTTCAGTGTAATACAAGTTAGATTATTTTTTATTGTCTCAGATGAGCCATCCTGGTATGGAGAGCTTAGACATGCTGGACCCGGCGAACTCTATGACGACCCTAACGCCAATGTCGGACAGTGGCGGTGGTGGTCCAGGTCATCACGGCGGGATTCACGGGCCTTCGGTGTACGGTGGAATGAATGGAATGATGGGTCATCATCATCACACGAACATTGGAAGCAGCGTACCGCATCCTCATCATCACCCAGCAATGGCGGCAGCGGCAGCAGCCGCTGCGGCGGCTGGTCTTCATCCGGATGCCGACACGGACCCCAGAGAGCTGGAAGCATTCGCCGAGAGGTTCAAACAGAGACGTATAAAGCTGGGTGTGACGCAAGCGGACGTCGGTAAAGCTTTGGCTAATCTAAAGCTACCAGGCGTTGGGGCGCTTTCGCAATCGACGATATGTCGCTTCGAGTCGCTCACACTGTCCCACAACAACATGATAGCTCTGAAGCCGATTCTTCAAGCGTGGCTCGAGGAAGCCGAGGCTCAGGCGAAGAACAAGAGACGCGACCCGGATGCGCCATCGGTCCTGCCCGCTGGCGAGAAGAAGAGGAAGCGCACCAGCATTGCGGCCCCGGAGAAACGTTCCCTCGAGGCTTACTTCGCTGTACAGCCTAGACCTTCTGGCGAGAAGATAGCCGCCATCGCCGAGAAACTCGACCTCAAGAAGAACGTCGTTAGGGTGTGGTTTTGCAATCAGCGACAGAAGCAGAAGAGGATGAAATTCGCAGCTCAGCATTGACCCGAGGGCGGCTTGTGACAGCAAAACTGACTGTACCCGCCGCCCAGTCTTGAACCTAAACCTGAACCCTTGAACGAATATCAGGGCTGGCCCTGAAGTGGTCTGTTAATTATTTCATTTATTTATTTATATTCTTTTACGTTATACCTTTCATTCTCACCCTTATTGTCAAGGGTTCGTTTACTAAGGTTCTGACTAGGTGCGGGCACACGAGTCAATGTCACAGGCATTCTAACACGGCATCTCCAATGAACATCCTCTTTGACGCCTGCAGGTTTACTCGTTGTACCTATGTGGTATCGTGTCAAGGGTCAATCCTAAAGGCTTATCCTTAAGACAGGGTTAATCCTGCAGGCGTATTTTCCGCTGAATCCAAGACGCATTCCACGTTTTCTATTGATGTCGATGATGAGTTCATAATCGCGCGAGCACAGTGTAAATCCCTGTTTCTCCGGTGTCTTCCTCTATTTTGACCATGTTTACTTTAACATTCGTTTTTCGTGCTCTTCGTTCCAAGAAGTAGAAGAAGACACCAAGAGGACACGACGGGAGATCGGAAAAGTACAATGTAACTCATAAAGCTATAAAGTAACGTATTTGTTATAGAAAAGTCAGGAGGGCTAAAAAGAACCAAAGAATTAATAAACGACAGACAGCGACAGTCGAAAGCGCTTGAGGGATAAAGCAACGGATACAAAAATGGAGAACGAAGCCGTGCAAGTGGGAGCTGATGAGAAAATAAAAACACAAAGTGATATTAATCCTAATTGACGATACGAGGGAGCTCGCGTGAAGGAGATAAAAAAAAGAGCAAAGAAGCAGGAGAAAAAGTGGCATAGTGACAGTACGATGTAAGTCTACGTAGTGATATTGGACAATCAGTGAAAAGACTGTATCATATAAATATTTGAAGCAATACCGTAGATCTTAGGGTGAAATATTACATTATAGCAAATGCGCGCGCAGGCCTCTCATCTTGTAACAAAAAAAAAAAAAAGAAAAAGGTAAAATAACGTAACATTTTCTCAGGCACATGGCCACACAGTACACAGCATACACGCGGGAGAAACGCGTACACGAAAATTTATATTCAACACCAAAAATTACCTCCGCGTCCAACAATAATTCTGGAGAAAAAAATGAATGAAGTTTCTTGTCCGAAAATCATAACCTGACTTCTGTTCTTGGCTGATGTAATGACTCGGTGGTGTATTGGGAATTCACCTTAAGCCTCGTACTAAAAATTACGAAAGAAGCTGAACATACCTAAACTCCGTTGGAAACGGATTTAACGTGGGTTTTCATTCGTGCTTGTTCTCAAGCAATATGTCATGGAGTTTGCAGCGAGAGATGCAAGTTTACGTAATAATAATAATGCGATGGGTAGCGAACGGTCATTTTTAATCTGTACATAGTTAGGCTAAGTATTTTCTAGTCGAATTATAGTCGAATTAAAGAGACACGAGAAAGTCATACTCTGCGTACGACCACGATGAGTCACCCGGTAACTTTACGTTGGACGTTTCCCAAAAAATTGGCAAAAAACTTAAAACGACTAGCTCTCACGTTCATATCCCAAATAACGTTGAAAATTGTCGATAAATTTGCCCTCTCGATTAGTTAGCTAAGAATCCTAGTGCAATATAGCCTCTGGTGCCGTTTCATTTTATCATAGTGATTGTAGGAATCTCATAAGGGGACGGTACGGTATATTGTTGTCGCTCGTTGATGCATTATTTTATGTATTTATTTTTCGAAAGCTTTCTCTTGTACCTCGTTTGTATTTACATGAGAAGAGGGAGAGATAGCAAGAAAGAAAATTATGACTATTTGATACTTATGATCTGACTGGTGGGACGCCATTAATAAAGCGACAAAAAAGTATTCCGTATACAGTGCTAGACAGGTCGAAAGTACCGCCTGAAGTTGGCTTTAACATAGAGATCAAACGAAGGCGGCTAACTTCAGTTGGTAAGTTTGAGTTGCCTATAGCCCTATATATTAAAGACAGGGTAAACAAAATTAAGTCGTGTCGCGAATGTGCTTTTACTGTGACATTAGTCGCCAGGTAGTAATACTATCTGTCACTGAAGAGCAATAGGATGAATTAACGATTGAAAAAGAATGTACGAAGCGAATAAATGAAATCAAATGTAAAAGCATACGCACTGGACAACGTGTGAATATTAGTGGCTCTAGTCAAATAGAAAATAGAATTCCATTAATGGTATCCCATCGGATAAGTTTTTCATCCCCGTTAAGAAACTCCTAGTCTGTCCGACCAACATAACCTCCAATCCCCATAGAACCAACAGAGAGATTACGCTCGTTGTATTAATAAGAAATAGAAATGACAGCGCAAATTTTCCCTTCCTCCTCTCCTTCCTAACCACTCCCCGAGCCCTTTCCCACATCTCCCCACCCTAGGCTAATTAATTACACTTAATTTAAATGTTTATACGAAGTTTCGAATGAAGCCAAAACGAATTGTTGAGGACGCCGCGCCTTTGGGTCTTACTCGTTGAATTTCGTGTACCTGAGAACCGACCTTTAGTACGACTGTGTACTCATTAATACGTCTAGATACGATGGCACAGAGACAGAAAATATCGTGGAGAGGTTTGTCGCTTATTTTCCTCCTTTCCCTTTATTCCTGTCCTCGTATACTACTGCGGAATTATCATTATCTCTCTTTAATTTTCTTTTCTTTTTTCCCTATAAATTCACTTACTGCACACCGTTCACGCACCCAGTTACACCCCTTCATGCTTTACGCCCGAAATTATTTATGGGGCTTTCTCTTTATTCTATGCCGTGGATCGATTCATCCTACTTACAAGCCCACCACCATCATCCTCCACCCAACCACCCACCACCCATCCCCAGTATCATACCTTGCCCTTTGGTTTCCACTTATGTACTTTTCTTTGTCTTCTATACCTGTCCACCTTCGCATATTCCAACCCTCCCATAATTATCAGACACGTTACCTACCATGAAGCCTGTGCAATATCATGAGACGTATTATTCCTCCTGCGTTCCTTTCTGTTCCCTCGAAAACCGTGTTGCTTTTCATTTTCTTTTTATTATACACATGCATTTCTTACGTCCTTTTTCCTCACCCTTTTCTCTACACTACTCGCGTCACTGCCTCGTGCAAACAAAACATATCCAGGTATCGCTCAAGGAGTAAGGCTTTACGCGTGGCGAAGCCATATAACGATATAATAAAGACGCAGAAGAAAGAAAAAAAGACATATCATAAAAGTATTAATTAAATTTGCCTGACGATGTAGAAATTTATAATGTAAAAGGACGCGATCGCGGCCAGCTTGCCGAGAGTGTGGACGAAACAGGAGATAACAATGAGGTTAGGATATTATAATAAGAGGACGTGTAGGTAACAGGTCCGAATAGCGTGGCGACATCTGTCGTTAATTTTTGATAATAGGTTGCAGGGACTGTCTAGTCTTGTACGTACTTTAACACGGCGCAGAGAACTGACAGCTGTTTCAGCTTCTTCTAACCAAGACCAGTTGACTTTTGTAAATACTCGAATTGTAAATCTAACCGCTCGATTAATCGAGGGAAACGTTCGCGCTGTCAGCCATGAAAATCTCTATAGTGATAACGATGTCTTTAAAGCAAAGCTACGCGTTATCTTTATACTGCGGGATTCATGGATCTTATGAGTTTTTCGGATACATTTTGTTTCTAGAAATAAGGTATGCATATGTAGAGAGAGAAAATGAAAGAACGAAAGTGAATGAAAAAGAGAGGGAGAGATTTACGTTTTATCGAATGCTGGCCGCATTGAATTATGTGTGTGTGAGAGAAAGAAAGAGAGAGTGAAGTGAAAGAGAGAGAGAGAGAGAGGAGAGATAAACGAGAGAGACGACATGGTCAACATGGCCGTCAGTTTCTTCTCGTTCATTATTCTGTACATATCATGTGCCATAACTCATTTAACGTACTTCGTGTCCAACTTTGTTCCAAGTACCTACTCAACTATAAATACTATATAGTATAATAAAATAAATCTCGATGTTATTAATAAACTGTGGTACCTCTCTTGGATTATTCTCTTGCAACATGGGACAATAATTTGACTCATTGATTTTTTATCACGTGTATCTCCCTTCTCTTTTCATCCTTTTAATCCAGTTTACTACTTCACTGAATTTCACGTGTGTATCGCGAGTTATTTTATTTTTTATTTTATTTTACTTCCATAATACTCGCACATATGGACGTACCTTTAATACGTGAAAGACTGTCAAAGGTCAGGTGAAATCTCGAAATCTAATTATAGTCACGATATAAACAAGGATCTGGTTTAGGTGTAGTTTACGTAAGAAATAATGCATTCAAGTGGAACCAGTAGGTATAATAGCTACGGTATGTCGTATTAAATAGAGCAACCTGTGAAAGCCCCATAACGGAAGGCCTAATAATTTGAGCGTGGTAATTGACATCGTTCTCGCTTGGCCCTCGGCTCTCTGGGCTATGGGCCACTTTCCATGAATAATTCACTGAGTCCGTGGCGCGCGTGATGGAATCGCTAATTTTTCATAATTCCCTTAGTTCCGCCCGCTTATGGTGGTAATCGAGTGTTTTCACCCGATAATCGTCTGTACCCTCTTTGCCGGAGTCACTTGACAATTTGCTTTCCTTCCTTCTGCCAATTTCCATCGATCTATGCACTTTCGATCAAATAGTACAGAAACACGCAACATTCGATTAACTTCCGAATACCAGTCTCTCGTACTGGATAACGTGAATCGAAAGAATTAATATGAAAAATTCATAACTGACAAAGCATATAAACTTTTATTAATAAAAAAAAAAAAGAAAAACGAAATATTTACACATAGCCCACGACACGATTTCTGTGCGTCTTTTAGGTTATGCACGTAAATATCCATAAATTTGGACTCTTTCGAATTTGCGTACCGGAAGCTTGACAAATCTAAGGATTATCCTTTGACTGATCTACTGATCGCGCATTACGATTTTTAAAACGAAATAAACCTCCTTGATTTCATGACAATACAGTACATGTGTGTTAACGAGGTATTCCCAAAGTAAGGTTTGGCAATTTTTCTATGAATCGCGTGACGACGTAAAAAAAAATATATATTAAAATAAAATAAAAACGAAACAGATGCCTTGCGTGTAATTAAATATTCATACGAGGCTACTCAACAAGATTGTCTATCTGAACCATGAGCACTAGTGGCAGAGAGATTTTCGTTGGAAAAAATTCAGATAAAAAAAAACAAATTACCTAGCTGACGAATTTCAACAGAAAAAAAAGACAGAGATAATACCTACATATACTACACACGGTACACGTATGCCTATACCACACATATACCAGAGTGACAAGGAGCGGTGCGGAGAGATAAAAAAAAATATTACCTTCATTACAGCCACAGTCACGACTACCAAAACCGCATTTAATCCCTGACAGGGTTGAATGGCGTCCAGATAATGAGAATGGGTTTTGAATTCTCCACCGACCTCTGACCTCTCACTGATCGAGCATCCAGATAGAAGCGATACGTTCTACGTCTCTTCCGGTACGTCAGAAATTGGTGAACCACATTCTGGGATCTGCTTTTCTCATTTTCTCTACAATCAATCATATACCTACAGTCTCAGAAATGGAAGGGGAAAGAAGAAAAACATTATCGGCTCCGCTAATTGCCGTACAACGTAAACATGCCTACCCTCGTGCCCTTTGCCTTCTGTCCTAAGGGCTGTTTATTCAATATCCACATGGGCCCACTCACTATGCCTATACGTGGTACATATATGAATACGTTCTATATATATATATAGACTATGTCTAGCATACGTATGTACAGTTTCTGTATATATTACACAATACTATACTATATGGTACTTATATATACTACATTATATGTTCGTATTGCCGAAGCATTGCTTCTTCTTTCTCACTCTCTCTCACTGCACATAACTCATTGACTCGCTCACTCACTCTCATTTGTAGTAGAAACTCGTGGCTTGTTCGATACTATAGCCTACGTGTATATGACGTACGTATAAGCATTGCCGACATGTGGCAGGCGAGGCTGCGCCTGTAGCTTTTGTGTTACAAATCGTGTTTACACTTATTCACTTCCCACCGCCGTAGACAAGCCACCCTTATTCTTATATGAGTATTTTGCTATTTATCGCCCTACGGGCTTCTTTGATTGTTATACAGTGAACAATTAAATTGTTGAATAACTTGTGATGGGCTTAGGGGGATTGGATGATTTATTTATATACGATAATAAAACTGAACTGACTTCAGATGTGGTGATTGAATAATTATTACGGGTTATATTACGCAATCGAAGCACGGTTGCGGTTATTAAATTTCGCATCGACTGAGTTTTGTTACCGACCGAAATTAAATCATATCGGTATAGTAGATTGAACTGAATATAAGATATACAATGGTACAGTGAATTTGGTTGTACACAGTTATATTTGCATGTAGTGTACGTTGTAAAAGTTAATTTTTATATTAATAAATGGCATAGGCAGTGTATCTGTGCGAAGTAAGAACTTTCTTCTGGTTGAGGTTGCAGCTGGTCTAGGACTGTATTTTTAGGAGTGGCTATGCAGATAGCTGATGAATAATAAACGAGGCGAAGGACAATCAACCCTTGTGGATGAACCCTTGGAGAAGTACTCGACAGAGAATTCCAGCCGTGGATATAGGGTTTATGGGGTGGTTTTGTTGTAGACTGTAGAAATGGTGTCGTTCGGTGGCCTCTCGAATCCTGGGGAACAGTGTAAAAGTATGAGAACAGGTGGATGGGACGATGAAAAATCGTATACTCTTGGCCAATCAGAATTCAGTCACCCTCTTGGGTTAACCGTGGTAGCCAGGAATATACTGTGATGGTATATATGTATACATAGAGAGCAACCCCATAGTGCACAACCCCTCTTGTATCTCTCGCCTTAATAGAAACTTGGTAATCTTCCGTCTCATATTTAAGCGGAAACGAGTTAGCGCGACAGGGCGATGCGTACGCAGCTTCCGTGTTTTACGGGGGTGTTAATGGAGTCGCAGAAGTGAGTCCGGCCACCCTTCGCTAAGGGATGCGAGAACAGCCCCTCGTTTTAATTGAAAAAATATGAACTTTTTCCCGCGCCCCGAAAGCACTTTCTCTAGACGGTATTAAAAACCAAAAGTAAGATGGAGAGGGTGAAAGAGAGAAAAAAAAATAATAAAATAAAACCATAAACCCACGAACGTCATCAGGAGGGTGGAAAAGTCATAGGCCTCTTCTTGGCTAATTACAAAACAGTCACCACTCTGTAGGTTCCTTCTTATGATTTCATCTTTTTTTTTTCCTTCCTTCTTCCTTAATCATCCCAACTCCCCTTAACCACCCCTAAGTCTTACCTTGCTTTCCCAGAAGAGTCTTTCCGTCGTTCAAAGTCCATGAAAATTTTTTTTTTCTACACCCTTATTACGCCCATTCAGAACTTGTTAGTTCGTCTTGCCGGCGTCGGCGGGCATGGCGGCGACACCGTCATCGTCCTGCGAATAATACATGGGGAAATTGTAGTCGACCAAATAGATACGTAACGTATGTGGGCAGACACGGGTGGTATATCGTCGCCACCCATGAGGCAGCATCTGAACTACCTTATTCATGTTCCAGGACGAAGCTCGCCTGAGAAAGTAAATAAAGGGGACTACTTTTTTTGTAATACATGTAGAATGCACTCACCGCAACCTGTCACCGTGTAGAATACGTTCGATTTGCATGCGAAACTTCATCTCCAGATCCACGGTAAGTCACCAAGATGACAGTAGTTATATCACGTATGTATATCCTGATCCTGCGTCTCCTTTGATATCTCAGAATCAAAGGTTGATCCGTTGGATTAAGGTGATGTAAGAGGAGGCAGACAAGAGCCAAGATACAAAGTAAAGCAGGAGAAGACACTGAAAATTAATGAACAATACAGATATCAATAGCAAGATGAAACTCCATAAATTCTCTTTGATATTTTTACATTACAATTTCATTAATTAAACTTCCAGGATATCCCGTTAACCTGTGACTAATTGACTAGTAAACAAATGACACTGCGCATGCGCACGACTCTCCTACTGTTGGCGCCATGTTTAACGGCTATGCGCGTAAAAACAGCTTGTATCAGCTAATCAAGGCCTTCCCAAGGTATAATCCTGGCTTAGCGGTGACTTAAATATTCCTTGTAAACTCCAGCTTACGGGATTACTAAGTACCAGGAGCTTTCACCTAAGTAGCGTCTCTCCTTGCTCTATATATCTCTTTTACTGTCTCTATCCTTCTCAACACACCCAGCAATACACAAACTGTCCTCCATTATACGACTTTTTTTTCGATTCTTGCTACTCGCTCTTACACCTATTCTATACTCGTAGATCTTTTAACCATTAAATCTATTTCCCTTTCCTAACCTCTTCGTCGTATACAAAATTATCATAGTACTCAATACCTACGTTCTGACTATACTCGCCTACATAACACTCGAACATTTTTGACTATTAGCCATATAATACAAACATGCATACCACCCTGTACAAAGTATCATAAACTTCCTAGGGACATGTTACTAGGCAGTTATAGGATAAATGCGTACAGGCTAACGTACCTCTAACTGCTGTGCTACCAGAATGATATTACCTTACAATTAGTAACAATAGAGAGCGAAATGAGCGGGTATGCAAAGTTGAGGGCAGTAAAATGATATATGTTCGATATCAACCATCCACCATAACTATTACTATATATAATAGCTCAGCTACGTCTAAAAAGAATCTACTATTCCTTATCGACAACTTGAATTTTTCCTTGATAAAAACAAATGAAACGAACGCAATGCCCGGTACCCACGTACCAAGTGCCAACACTCACAGTCTAAAGCATTGAAATTCATATAAGAGCTGGTTGATGCAGACCCCCCGCACATGCGTTACGTCTAGCAAATTCTAGGTACATATCTGAGGACAGTAACGTGCACGTGACCCATGGACGAAAAACGTATATGGATGATATACGCAACTCCCTCACACGCATTTAATGTGTACTACCAAGTGTGTATGTTTTGAGAGCGGTATTATATCGAGCATAAAGAGCGGCCTTGTCCCGTGGGGACGCGCCGTGTGCGTGCTTGCTTGCATGCCTGCCCGTTTCGCTACCCCAACTTGGGGTTGAAATAGCAACCCCTAACCCCTGTCTACTCGCATTCTCTCTCCACATATAGGTAGTTTATATATATGTATATATCGTACGTGTCTATGCTGCGTTCTCTCTTTCGCTCGCTCGCTCAGTCAATCGTTTTCTCTCTTTTTCTCTTTCCTTCTCCCTCGCTCACGTTCTTTCTGCGTAAGTCTGTCTTTCTCACTCTCTCAGCCCACGTTGGATTAGGGACGAGCAGGTTGATAATCTCCGCATTATATGAAAGCACCTCTCCCGTCTGTTCTACCCGTTCCTACCGCTTTTTATCTCATTATCGCTTTTCGATAGTACCTACCCCCCTCTCTCGTTTTACCTACCCTTTACCATACCATCCCCTTCAGCACTGAGTACTAATCCCTATTACTATAATGCATCGACTCTGGGATTTTCTCCCTTCGATATCGGCCCGGAAGGATTTTTGAATTAATATCATGATTTTTCTTTTTGTGACGATAATACTTATCTTTTTTATTACTTTTTTTTCTTTAGTTTCTATTTTTATTATATTTTTGTCTATCTGCTGATTTTTTTGTTTTTTTGTTTTTTCTTCATGTTATTTTACAAAGGCAATACAGGCCGGGCTCGCTGAGGTAATTGCCCTGTTATTACTTTACTTTGGGTTGACGTATAATATTAAGCTCCAAGTTGTTAGTGAAAAAATAATTAAAAATGATAAAAAATGTTATAACGTCAAAATATTGGGATCATTTTTTAATTTTGTAATTAACGTAGGATTTTTGAAAATAAGATAAAAAAAGAAAGAGGATAACGAGACTATAGTGGCTATGTGGACTAAAGAAATGATACATATAAATAATTTCAATGCATTAATTCCCTACTTGCATCCCCCTGCAGATTTATAGATACCTGGATACATTTTTTTTATCTCGTCATCGTTTTTCAATAGTGCAAACCGTAAGCGCATTGTCAGCATGGCGAAGGCTCACGTATAAATGAATCAGCCAATGGCAGCCAACGTCAGGATTGCAATGATTAATCAACGAATTGAATTTCTCTATAAAAATATTTCACTTCCTAGTCCCCGTTCGTTCTCTATTGAACTTTTGACCTCTTCCGTGTTACAAGAGTTCTTAAAGTTTCTAACGCGTGTAACCTCGTGCTCCCTTTTCCCCCGTGCCGTCTCCCGTTCCCATTTCTATTTTTCTTCGTACTTTTCTCATTACTTTCGTTATTTCTTCCACTTACTCCTTTCTCTCATTCTCTTTCCTTCCTCTCCTCCGGCTACTTACTTTTGACATTACGCATCGTCACTCTGACGCACATTTGTATTCGCGTTTAAATTTCTTCTTCCCGTATGCACCGGCTCTATGGGCTACAAGTAGCCCGAGTTGAATAAATTGATTTCTCTCTCTCTCAGCCTCATCGTGTCTTTCATGCTTTCCTATCCAACCCAACCCTCCATCCAGACTATACAGTAGCCAGAGATAACTACAGGTATAAAAACTATAGCTAAGATAGACTTCGAGTCGCCATGTATAAACCTCAGAGCGATGGGCAATTGAAGTAGCGACCATGGTAGCAGCGGTTAGCCTCCTGGTAGCTGGCTGACTGGATGTTAGCTCGCTCCAGGGAATAGCGAAGGGGTAGCCAATACTGTTAAAAGATTAACGCGCTTCTTTTCTAGGTAGTGACGTGACATTAGAAGAGGGAGCAGCAGATCCTGGACGGTTCGACGGTTGGTTCTGGCAGTCATGGTCTTTCTCCACTTTCGAGATGCCGCCCACCACCTCAAGGTAAAGTATCAGCAACCTCAGTATAGGTATCAGCTACCCATCCATCCCGACTCTACCACCACCAGCTTGATAACCCACAACTACCCATGTCCATCCATACACTAGGAAGAGAACAACTCGCAAGAAACTAAACACAGGACTGTCCCTACCCTAGACTTGAGCAGCTGCTACTCCACCTTCTCCAGATTCTCGACGTTGCTTTCTTCTTCTATCCCAAGTATGTATGTGTACGTTGTATAGGTATAGCAACAGTGCACTCCTATCCCCGCCTACCAAGCCTCTTTCTATTCTAGCAGAACGACGACCACCACTACTCACCTCTACCACTACTGAGAGTAGAAGAGACCCGGACCGGCCCTGGGATACTAACACCATCATCCCCGCCTGCTTCCATGTCTGGCTGCCTACCTACTGTCCACTACTACTAGCTGCTACTCTTTTTTTCTCTCCTCTTCGTCGTCTGTCCACATGGCTAAGTGCCCCGCTTTGATTCCCGTCCGCAAACACCGCAGATTCCTATTGACCGGTCCCAGTCCCCTTGGCTATCGCATTAGCTTTGCCGAAATAACGTAAATCGTTCCCTGAAATTCCCTAGAACTAGTTCCCTTTTAGGATACTATATGGTAGTAGATAGACGAGTACAGCATAGGTTATGCATAGTCTCCATCACGATGGAAGGTCTATAAAAATATCTTTTTCATTTGATTTTTGATTCCCTGAATTCAGTAGTAGCACTAAGTATACACTGAGATAATACGCTATGGTTCTATTATTGTTGATTTACACATTGTAGTCTACTAATCATCCCATACCACCTAACCGTCGAGGATTTACACTGTATAGAATGCATTTGCAGTTCTGAATAAATAAATTGAAATCGGCACAATGCGTGTTCTCGCTGCTGGATTTTCTGATAATGCAGAACAGACCGTGGTGAAGTGGATGGTTGGCTTGATGAGGATGGCAAGGGTGGCTTACAGGGCTGGTAGGTAGAAGGGCTAAAGGACCAAAGTGCTAGAGAGCCAGAGGCCTCCAGGATATATTCGCGGTGTCGAGAGCTCCTGAAGGGAGGTAAACCTTGGCTTGGCTTCGCTTCGCCCTGCTTAGCTTCTCTTGGCTTCGCTGCAGAGACGCAAACAATCCATGACAATGGAAACTTTTGTCGAGGCGGGCCCGCTAGTAATTATTAATGTCTTATCGGTAGACATACCGTTACAGGTCTTTTCCTTAAGGTTTCAACCTTGCCTCTCCCACCTTTATCCTACTGAAGGATAATGATCTCCTATGGCAACCACCACCTGGACTCATGCGCGGTCCTCTCATTCTTATCATTTGACAATGTTTCTCTTTTGCTTCACCCTCTTAAATTACCCACTGCCTACCAGCTACAATTAACTACCATCGACCACTGCCTAGCAACTGGTCCATACTTACTGCCTTCTCGATCTTCATCTTCCTGAACTGTACCATCGAATAGCAGATCAGTACCAATTTGAACTGAGGTTGTACCAGTCTGAGCAACTTTTTCCAGCAGGTGGACATCCATTAGCGGGCTTTGTGCTTCCTCCCTGCTTTTTTCACTTCCACCCTCTCCGTCGCTAGTGCCTTTTTTTATCTTTTCTAGCGAATAAATTCTCTCCCTTTCCTTTTCCCTATTACCTCTCGCCTCCCTTTCTTTCTACCCCCACCCTCCCCTGTCCCCTTTCTCCCCTCTGACTTTCACCCTCGGGATCCTGGTCCGATCTCGTGATAGACACTCTGCTGACATCTGTGACAGGAAGCGGATCCTGACCAGGACCAAGCCGATCATCTCAAATTACAAAGGGTATCGGAAACGGATTTATTTCCACGCTCCGTTTCCATTACCCGCTTATCCTCGGCAGATTCCTCGTCGTAGCGTATATACCAGCATATATTACCCCACGCTATACTTTATTCCTCTACTTTAGTCCACTTTGCCACTAGGCATCAGCTTTCATTCCCTATAAATTGCTTAATACTATTTTATATAGTAGTTTGGAAAAACAGTGTCACGTATATCCAGACTATCGGGTTCGCCATGATATTTAAGGTTGTATAAATTTGAAATATTTTCTAGGTAAAAATTTAATTAGGAATATCCCGAAGGAGCATTGGTGCCATGTTAGACGAGCATCTAACGGTATTGCGTGACATCATCTAAATATTCAAGAGGGCAGCCAGAGTGGCGATGATGCTGTATACGTGGACGAGACACTGAGAGGGTATATAGGAGATATAGAGTACAGGGGTAGAGTAACGGAGCCCTCCGAAAACTTGGCTGCTTTATCTCGGCATTACTCGAAAATTTATTCATATATAATGAAGTAGTGAATAATGAACGAGGTTAACCCCTTGTTCTCTCTGGCGGGCCTATGCCGATGGGACCGGCACTCTCTCTGTGGATGCTGCGCGGAAGAGTAAGAAGTAACAAACACTACGCCAGATTACATTTAACAGCCTGAGTTTGTCGGTGGGGTCCTTACCGGAGTGAGTGAGATTGAGAGAGACAGAGAGATGGGTGCTGGTAAGCGAGCGAGCAAGTGAGAGATGAGATCATGAGAAAGAGAGTAAAGAGAGAGAGAGAGTAGCTCCGGCCGGAATATATTTTCCGTGGAATTACGAGGGATGCGAGGGAATAAAGCGTACCGTATTTGATTATTACCCTTTTAATCTGACTAGGGGCTGGGGCGTGGCTCGCTGCTCGAGACTACGCAATTTATCCCTTTTACAACGCTAGTAACAACCCTGTGACCATAACCGCCCATTCATATCTATCTAGAATCAATCAAAGTAATATTTCGTTCAAATTACCCTATCGATGCCAGAAGTGCTACAGTTATATGTATGACTATTTTTTTTCAAGTATTTTATGTCCTACAGGAAGACAGTATTGTTCGATTTTAATTTTAAGGTAATTACGCCCAGTTACTATTTGGATATCGTATATAGAAATTTGAATTGGAACTAGTATGCATTCTGACGCGATTCACAGTGCTGTAGAGACAATCAGCGTTTTTCCCTAGACTGACTGTCATCCAGTCAGCCTGGCGGAAGGACAGGGAACGGCCTGTGGTTCGGCTTTGGCATTATTCATTATGCAGCTCACAACATGCCGTCACCTGCCACCGCAGACTGCCTGCTTGCCTGGCTTGCTACCTGGCTACCTGACTATCTATCTACCTAAAGTACTTACCTACCTTTGCTGCTACTAGTCTCTTCGCACACTATCGGCTTCCCAGTAGTCAGCAAGTAAAATTTACTCTAACCTAAAAAACGTATATTTTCTAAAGATCCGTATCGTGTGCTATTTACTTGGCTTTACTTTGCGTATTATATATGTATGGTTTAAGCTTTTTCTTTTACACGGAAATCTGGCGATACATCAGGTTTTTATGTAATATTGATTTGCTCTGGTTAAAACAATACGTACGTGCTACGTCGTGTGACACGTATCCCTTTCTTTATGTATGCACTTTAACACCGTCCTAACCTCGTACTGCCATTCTCCGTTCGATCCCTTTGCTGTCAATGCGAGGTTCAAGAGGACAGCCTAATGCTGAAATACTTTTCAAAGTACTTTAAAGCAATTACATTCATTCTCAATAGAATCCCTCTTGGACTGAATGTCACACTGGCTGTCGGTTCCCACAAGGCGAGTGTCCGTACTTTGGATTAAGTTAGTCACTCTCACGGATCACAATATCGGCACAATTTGAATGTGAGAATCGTCACTGTGAGTTATTATATTATTATCCAATAATAGAATAGAATTAGACGTATTTGAAACGTATGTATTATTCTCGTAATTTCAGGTTATAAAAACTCAAAGCACGCATGCGCATATCCGTCACTCTTATGAAACATACTTGCAGTGGGTCTACGATGTATTTTTTGTTTACAGGTTGACAGCAGTGAAGTCACTAGCAAGCCACACGCGGTCCCGTTTAAAATGTATGGTACAAATTACGCACGAGTATGATTCGACACTGAAGATATATTTCTTTCATTTTTCAATAACTTTATAAGTCACGCCTGACTTACTTACAATGCTTTCCTTATGTTTGGTAAAAAAAAAGTTTTTACACTCAAATTCATCATATAACAATTCATATGGATCTTACTGGTGTAGACAGCATCTATGCAGAATTAATGAAGACGATTAGTAATGATTGACTGTTGACTCTCCGTACAAATAAAGTTCCCATTCAATTCGTAACAGCAGCGAATCTTTTGCCAAAGTGATTCCACGAATAGTTTATGTCGATTAGAGTAAAAGGTCGTTTCACTTGGTGCCAACAAGATTACATCATTTCCGTAACTAGTTTGACACCTCAATGTTTCAAATCCACGAGACATAAAGATTCTAATATACATTTCCATATATTTACCAATAACAGTTACTGATACTTGGTAGTAACTTACATCCCACGTCGAAAGGTAAAAATATCCCTATACGATATCCCCATCTGAACATGACCAGTCAGAATTTCCTTTGTCCTTGACAATAGCCATCACGTATGCTCATAGTCTATGGACGTAATACCATAAGAAGGATAATCGTACTAGATACGAATTTCTTTTATGATTTTTCAAATGACAAGGATTTATACCTCAAAAATTGCATACAAATTTTGTCTCTCTCTTTACTTACATATCTCATTCCTTTTCAGGCAGGATTCTTGACGTCGACGATTCTCCTGTAACACCTGCTGAAGGATTCTGAAGCTACATACAAATATGAGAGCAGGATAAACGAGAGACACTGAGGATAACGACATATAGGTAGGAGAAGGACATTACAACTATCCAGCCATGGTGGTCACTGCAGTCGCATTAGTTAGGACTAACAACGCTGGCGGACAATCAAAAGCTGATGGGCCATGATTCGCTATGATAATGAACCATGAATACGTCATGAGTCGAGTGAGCTGGGGACGCCAACTCCTCGCTTCGCTCACCGGGCTGATGTTACTGCCGGCCGAGCTCGAGGCAGCAGCGTGGGGGTTTCGACGGGGTTGAGGGGGGGATTGGTAGGACATGCTGAAGGGACGTGCCATAGCGGGACCATCACGAGAGGAGAGCAGAGTCGCCGAGGCAAGGAGAGCGAGTGAGAGAGTGATAGAGATTGTTAGAGAGAAGGGGTCCGATGCGCGGTAATGCCTCTGTTGACGCTCGGATTAAACTCCTTCCTACGCACCGAGGAAATTGACCGCGTCTACACTCTTTCAGTGTCCCCATCTCTCTAGCTCTTCTGATACTCCGACCACCCTCTTTGTCACTCTGGAAACGTCCGTAGTCCTCCTCGTGACTCATCGAATCTTTTTGTATCGGTTGGTACTGAGTTGGTACTTTGTGAGAAACTACGTTACAATAGTTGACAAACAGGACAACGACTAATGATAGTAAATGCTCATATTTTTTGGAGTGATTGTACCGTGGTTGAACCACGTGATCAGTGTATTTCCGAAGGGCAAGATTCTTATAGGTTAGAGTGCAAGAGTCCCTTAAGCGTGAACATCTGAAGTCATCTTAGTATTATGCATTTGGTTTTTATTTATAATTATTTTATTATTTACTCTAGTCGTGCAATGTCTGCGGGTAAACGTCCACTCCATTCAAGTGTCAGGTTGCATCAGTGACATAGGTACAGCAGAAGCCGAGTCATCTAAGAAGTTTGTAGGATTGCTGGAAACCTGACAGATAGCTCACCGAGCAATAAACAGTATGTTCCAGCGTTTGAGAGTAAAGTGAGCGAATCCGATCCTTGGAGGGAAGGATAGTCCGCATGTCTGCTGCCAGAGGGTGGATACGAGAGTAGCTCACGCACCTATGTATGTGCGTGCTTAGCAGCCAGCCAGCCAGCCAGCCAGGCAGGCTGGTAGGATGGCTGGTTGGCTGGCATGGGAGGAAGGAACAGTGTGTTCCACCGTTTGAGAGCGGAGCCGAACGAGTTGGCGAGGGTACGAGGCCGCGTGGTCCGCATTGGCTGCTGAATTATAAATGAGTGGAGCGTAAGGGCTGTTGCCTAGCAACCGCACACACCGCGTTAAGACAAAATGGAGGAGCACGCAACTCCCTTTCTCTCTGCCTTTCCCTCTGGCACGTTCTCCCACTCTCGCCTATCCTATTTACTCTCTTCCTTCTCTTTCCTTTCATCTTTCTCTTCTACATTGCTACCTTCCTTCCCTTTTTCCATGCTGACACCAACCTAACCTAACCCTCCACAACGACCACTGACATTCAAAAGTTTCTCTTGCTCTTGTTCTGACCAGGCTTAAACTACTCTTCGCTCCTTTTTCCACCTATCATAATTCTCCATTTTGTATTACATCCTTCGTCTTTTTCTTCTGGTTGACCTTCGAATTGCCAAGTCCTCCACCTCGTACACCTGGAATACCAATATACGCATTAGCACTGTATACGTCTATACTACGTACACTTTCTGCGTATCCTTTTATAGTAGGTACTTACAAAAAAAAACGTGATGTGTTTTAACGAGTTTGTCTTTCAAATTTTCATCCCTCATATTTTACATTCGGTCGGTACGATAATTCTCTGTATGTTGCATCATTCTGTTCCAGACTGTCAAGTTCAGCAACACTGCCATCAGCTTGAAGTCACTGAAGTGCATAATAATAGTGCAGTATCATATGATACTTGATAGTGTATAATGTCAGAAAGAATAAAAGTCACGGTAGTAACTTTATATCACGTGGTACTACTAGTACATATTAGTACAGAATAGTATGAATGAACGGATCCCTATAGTGAAGCTCCAGTGGCGGCCTCTGTATTGGCAATATGTTTACATTAGTCGGATAATGAATTCATGCTGCGCGCAGGCCAACATAGTTGCGAACAGGTTGGACCTGAAGAGGACTTAGGATAGCGCAGATGCTCTTTTGTCAGGCTGGGATGAACCCATGGGATGTCCCGGATGAGATCAGAGCTCATAGATCGGCAGGGGTCCCATGGAACCCCATAGGGTAACAACCCCCTTCAAGCCAACCAGTACAATTCAGACTATTCTATCCCGCTCAAATACTCGTTTGCCCTTGTTTGTATGCATTACCATCATTTGTATTTAATCATAAGTCACACATGCCTTAGGGAAACACTATGGATAATTTTTCCTATATAACATAAAAACTAATATCCATTCAAGCCAACGCTAAAAGTGCCAATACCCACGATGAACATTTTTATAAATACTGGACAAATGTACTCATAGCGTTTTATCGTTGACTACGGAGTGGTAAGAAATAAACTTAAAAATAAAATTACAAAATTTCACCATGGCTTTTATGCCAACGCTCGTGCTATTTTTTCCCCATCAGTCTACACACGTTTCGCATTTGACCTATGTACAAGACCATATGTAATCGCACACTACCCTTGGTAAAGTACCTGCTGTTTACGTGTAGGAGAATTGTATACGTCGGATGGTATGGTAGTAGGACGTAGGCGCGGAAACCGGCCTTGATTCCCTAAGGGATACGAAAATCCCAGGCGAATATATCGACCCTCATAATATTTACGACTCGGCGCTTCGCGGGGGGTCGCACCCACCCGCGATCCTTCCTTTCCAAGTACTGTAAAAGAAGGCACAAAGTGCGTATAAAATCACACTTGAAACCGGAATATTAGAATTTATGCCCAATGTCGATGCGCCATGGGAAAAGTATGCCAGTCCCGTTTTTATCATCCCCCATTCATTCATTTCCATGAAATACTATAATACCCATAAGCATCTTTGTCCACGTTGAAACCGCACGGTCACGTAATGTCTATGCATTAAAAAAAATGTGTTTGTATAAATTAATTATAGCAGCCATGTATCTGCCAGCACATTAAAATTCTGCCTGACTTGACGGACTGAATAATCATATGAATTCCCAAGTAATTATCTCAATATCGAATTAAATCGTTCGCTGGAAACACCGCCATGTCCTCTCCGATTTGTGATCGATTGCTTTTGAAATAGAATTGAGCGAGAATAAACTTTTTAAAGGGATAGTGCGAACCGAATCTACCCCTTCTTGTACCTGCCAAGACTTCTTACCTATTTCTAATAACTATAGTAATAGCTTAGAAAGTTTCTCTAAGATTTTCTCTATACCCACTAATGGAATAGTTCTTATCTGTTATATCAGTAAGATACTGTATCAGCATCGTTCACTGTTACAAAGGATCATCATATGCCAAGCGACATAAGTGTACGATATAAGTCTGTCCGATACGCACGACGGATCTAAAATCTTAAAAGCGTCGAAACGCATTGAACGAGGATTATGAATAAGGGATATGCATGCCCCATGGCCCCATGGGCGCCGATGGATGAGATGGGCGTGCGTGCTGTGTTCTCTCCTCTTCTGTCTCCCTCTCACCCTCTCACTCCAGTATAGTGTGCCAGGGGTGCCAAGGGAATAAACGCGCTTGTTGCTCGACTATGATACGCTCAGCATATGCGACGCATTGTCCTTTGTAGGCTACTGTACTGTCTACACCCTTAAGTTCAACCCCATACACACTCCCAGCCAAGAGTGGTAGGTAAATCGGTGGATGGGTAGGCCACTCCATGGTGTTTGCCACTTCAGGATATGGTAGGAACTATGAAACAAGAGAGGTTGCAAGTTCATGGTAAATATTAGTACTTTCACGTTGGTACATTGCACCATTAAATCATCTTAGGTTCATTTCACATACTGGATACTTAACTCATTTGTTTGTTCCTGCCGATTAGCTGCACCGTAAATTCTCATGGTTCCTTGCTAGGTTTACAACCCCATAAAAATGGTCTCGATGGGCTGTGTCAGCCCCCATGAAAGTAAGGGATGCAACCCACAGTAGCAGAACCGAGAGTGAAACTCTTGTGCAGGTGAAGGGTCCTGTAGACTCCTGGATACTTCAGGAAGTCAAGTGACCCACGGGGAAATCAGTCTGACTGAAGTTGCACTCATTTGTACTATGCCCAATCGTACGTGGCCATCTGAACTGTACTCTATGTACTGTAAACGTGGTACATAAGAACCTTATGTAGATGAAAACCTGGAAAGAAACTCAGGAGCTGATTGTGAGAACATGACCGGAAATTAGTCTAGTGGCTTCACTGTGACGTTGATAAAATCAATTCTTGGTTCTGGATTCAGTACGTTTTGTACTTGAAAATCTGAAACATAAATATTTTCTCGATTATCTTGAACTAAATTGAATAATATTTTTCATTGGGTTACTGACGTTTCCAAGGAATGAGTTAATGTCAGGCCACGTACAGTCGTTTCCAGAATCAGTAACGCTTTATAATAGCACCTCCTGTCCACACAGCAGATACTATAGCAAGTCCATGAAAGAGGGAAGAAACATACACAAAGGCTGTACCTAGGTATCCATACAGGGTGCACGAGTACAAGGGGTGTCAGTGGTGAGGTGACGTTGGCGTGTAGAGGGTGCGTGAGAGACAAGATATCGTGTCCGTCCTGGAGAACAAGATGGAGCTAAAAAAAAATAAAAAAATAAAAAAATTGAATGACATCGTTTAAAAGAGCGCGGAGGGAGGAAAATAGAAAAACTATAACCATAATATGTCCCATTTGAAACATGACCCTATAGTACTTAATTGACATAATGTTGGCCATTCGTATCACAGAAAATCATTAATTGAAATTGTCATCAGAATGTAAACAGATAGATAAATATCTATTTGCTTCGAGAGATTCATTAGTTTCATTATTCATTGATTCCAAGGATATTGACATTTGCTTCATATTCATGCACCTTATATTTCTATTGCATTTACAGTAACATTATAGCATACAGCAAAGTTTCTTCAATTTTTATTCACTCTTATCAATTCTTCGCGGTTGACTGTATTCTTTACTGTGCAGTATACGTTCCTATCGCTGTATGCCAATATGTGATTCTTACATATATGCATATCATTCCATTTCAGAGGGCAACTCTGCGTATACCTACACGCCTTGCTACTACTTACAAGTCTACCTGCCTACCTACCTTACTTCCTGACCGGTTGCTTGCAAACCTCGAGTGGCGCGGGATCTTTAATAGAAGTGTTTGCAATAGGTTCCTATAGTAACCGTACTCAGAGTCTTACTGGTAGCCATGGAACTTCGATTGGGCCACAACCTCGTACGAGGATAACAATATCCTGTCAGTACCCATTGGAACTTCAATTCGGACGGAACTTTAGATTCCTGTAGAATAAAAAGAGATAAAACAATCTCGGTCTCTGGATATATTGAGATTCATAAATAGATAGATAACATATAACTCACAGGCTTCCTGCATAGCTATAGAGTATATTATACTTCGTTTCAAATAAATGCGTCCTTCTCGTGACTCTCAGTGTTAACGTGTACGAAATACCATGCAGAGATTTGTAGATTATAAACTAGAACGACAAATAGTCTATACTTGATATCGATAACAGGCATGAGGATAATTTAAGCCTTTTCGAGACTTTAGTCGACTACAATGCAATTGCAAGGTACATACAACTGGTTCATCGATTCTGTCGCCATTCTGAACGAAGTAGAGCAATGGGGCGTTCAAGGAATTTTATGTAGCACCATCTCCTTCGTCTTCCTCGAAACATTTGAGGTTACCACCAATATTATTTACGATTGTTGATACTTGGCGACGCGTCACGGATATCTATTGCAGCATCATCTTTCGGTAATCTCTAGAACTTCGGTCGACTATTAACAGCATACGATAATAGCGCGAGTATACTTGTAGACGGTCATGCAACGATTGTACAATCGTAAAGGAATGTAGTTCGAAAATTTGCCACTCGGATAGCGCCTCCTGAGCAATGCTTGCGGCGCCATCTTTTCGAAAACACATGAAACTGTGTCGATACGCAGCTGATACATGAAATGGAATAGCAGCACTGTTGATTAAATATAATCAGACTATACATACCCTTTCAATTGTTAAATTTGATTGATGCCTTGGAAGTTTGAAATAGCTGCAACACGGACTTAAATAATCCTCTTGTACGATAAATATTCATCTTAGCAATTTGTCGTGTATAAAAGCATCAACTAAAATATGAAAATAGGACCAAAATAAAAGTTTACAAGAACTATACAATATATCAGCTTGAGAAACAAAATCACATAATATTATTAAAGATTTTAAAGGATATTTAGTTTAAACTGGTTTCCCGAATGCCCGAATGTTGTGGCTAGCATAAGTTATCCTAGAAAACTTATATTTCCACATGGTGAAAATACGAAGGATACCCAAGAGAAGATGGGAGCCGCAACCGTCAAATTTACGTAGAGAGAGATGAATGCCCCCCAGCTAGGAGAAGTTACCCACGAAATCCCACACACTCGTTAAGGATTAAAACAGAGCTACCCAAAGGATACTACTGTACGTCATGAGTCGCCATCCCTCAGACCCCACAGAAACATCCCTTCAGCTGAGGTTTGTTATTGTATTACAACACACATGCACAATCTACTCCACTGATTTATTCAGATCATCCTGGTTATTCAGGGACGCGCTTTAATTATTCTGCGGCGCATAGAAGGTCTCTGGGTTCTTGGCATTCTGCAGCAACAGACATCTATTCGAGATACGGTGAGTATAATATATATTCACTTGGGATTAATTTTATCCAATTGCATGAAGGGTTCTTTTAATTATTAGCAAACACGTGAACAAGCAGAGTATGACTCACGCCCAATACTCCTGGACAGCGAGGATCATTGGAAAGCGTAACGTGAGATCTACAATGGGAGAAGAAAAATAATTCATGATCTATAAAATGTGTCAGAAGGATCAAAGAAAAAAAGAATGAGATAAGCTGGAGCAATAAAACGTGAGCTGTATCACTGATCCATGGACTACATATTTTTATACCATTCGCACTGGATCTTTCTTTTCTTCTTTTTAAAGAGCCCCCTGTTATCACAAAATGGATTTAACGGCTACTTGCTAAACGGTGCCTTTACGCATTTATGATGATCTGTCGATCAATCACGTACAATGATACCGGGATTAAAAGCAGCGGGCACAATCACGGTAGGACACATTCGATATCGGCTCATCGGACTGAATCAAAGTGCATTACGTACACTATTCGATCTTCTACGTTTTAGTCCCGTCAGTCAGGTGGGTTTGAATCACAGTGATAAGTTTCAGAGGGATCTGTTTGTGCGAGCTAAAACATTAACTGTTAAATTAAAAATTTCAGTTCCTCGATTAAGCTTGATCTAATAATTTTCAGAATATATTAATACGTTGAGAATGGGGATGCATTCTACAGCTGCAATTGCAATTGCATTTCTATGTCTAATAATGGCGAATCCTCTATTGGCCAAAGAGCACTCAAAGCCTGGACAGGAATTCATTCAAACCCTGCCAGAGTGTGGTAAATCTGAAGTCTTATGAAATTAATTAAAAGAACAATACCGTTACTTAATTATTCATTAAATATTTTTTATCTACAGAGAGGCCAGATTTTTTCACCTTTGAACTAGGTCGTGGTTATACTCAGACTACTGCCTATTCTACACGTTCCTATGGTGACTTTGAGTTTCCGGATGCCCTTGACATTGACAATGAGCTCATTGAGAAGTTTCAGGTAATTTGATACAATATCCCTATGGAAATCAATGAAAGCAACTTCATAATTAATTTGTTCGAATTACCATACATGTACGTACGCGTGAAGCTTACAGCAATATTATTATAGAGCAATAATAATAATCTTTTCATTACCCATCAAAAGCCACTAATAGAATTACAATTTCATTTACCATGACGTAACAAAAAATATACAAGTTAGTAACTATTATCAATAGCCTGTTGCTAGAATTAAATGTTATTGAGATTCAAAAATAATCAATAGCACGATTATCTGACTCTGAAAAGCGTTAAGAAAAAAAAAATCAAATCCAAAAGTCATCGCAGTTACAATTTATGGCAGGAATTACGGACAGGATTACAGAGGGATTGAACTTCGTCGTTATCTTTAAAAATTGCCTGTTGCTAACATCTCCAAGAGCTTAGCGGATTCTTTTTTGATTTGCAGTCCTCAGGTAGCATTGATCCAGAATCTTGATTCTTGTTTCCTTATCTTTTCAGAATCTTGATGTTCCTCAGAACTTCACTACAAATCTGTACAGCATGGTGCAGACTCAATTTTCACTGGACAATGAGCAAATCCGTACCTTGATTCTGGAACGTTCCGTATGCCCTAGCAGTTACATGTGCGTCAATATCGAGGACATTGGTAGTTACTGCTGTCCCTTCTAAGGCAATGATCATAAAGTCAATAACTACGTGTAGCTACTACTACAAAAATACTTGAAAGGGCCAACTAGTGGAAGTGCAGGTGTAACTGTCATCTATGGACAATAAATACAAATTATATCAGTATTCTGATGTTACATATAATTACAACATAAAAATATATCTATCTACACGACGAGAGAATCCGATCAACTTGGAGAGTGAGATGAGTGGAAATTTGAGGGAAAGAGCGATTGAAAGAGAATGTGCAAAAGAGAGAATGAAAAGAGAATAAAAATAAAATAAAACATTTAAAAGAAATAGTCTTCTTGTGGCTCCATTACATACATACTCGTACGTATAACTCGGTACTAATTAAAAGTAGGACTTAATCAAGCGTAGCTTATCTGTTAATTAATCGTGACCATCTCACTCTATTCATACGATACGTCTTCGTATATGTAGAACCCAAAGATGTCAGAGCTTTAGCTTATTCTCCATTCTACGTTTTGTTTTCCTTGCGTACAAAAATAAAGAGATCCAAGTGTCTCGCAGTGTTTGCATTAAAATACATCATATATTATATGTAACGGACGACAGGCCGTTTCACGTGTAAATACATATTACATTAATTACAAACGAGCGTAAGAGAGCGAGAAAGTGAGACAGAGAGCATTAAAGGAGAATGTGATGTCTACTAGGAAAAAAAAAAATAAATGAGACCATGCGACACAAAGATCATCGTTCGATCCTAGCATTGAATGAAAAAGAATAAAAGAAAAAAGAAACAAAGCCAGTAGATAAATCAGAGAAGTACAACACAATCCATCTTGAGATGCAGAAGATAAGAAGAATCTTGCACAAGAAAAAGAAAGTGGGAGAGAGAAAGAGAAAGAGACAGTGAGAAAAACAAATGAAAATTCCATTTCCGTGATACAAACAAAAAACATCAATTCAATTTCCTTCCTCATTCGTACAATCTGTGTTACTTTTTCCGTACTGACTTTTGTGCGTTCATATCGTTGCTACGACTTCCCTGTCGTTTTTTGATTAATTACAATGAACTGCTCGAGATACATTTCTAAAGATAATGAAGCTTTCAGTCGTTTGTTGCCGATGCGCAACGTTAACACTACCGTAAAGAATCCACGCGTTACAATAATTTCACAATAATTTTTATCATCAAACGATCGCTCATCAATCGGTCAGTCTTTGTTTTGCTGTTCGTTACTTAATTTTCTCATCGTCAATTGTTCACGCGACAATATTTCCCAGGAGAAAATAAGAGAGAAAAAAAAATAAAAAAAGATATACATATAATCAACAACAACAACGAGGTTCCTTGCATCAATAGACAAACTACAAAGTACAAATATGCAAAAAAATTATCAGCTCTCAATTACAGTTAACACTGCAGTACCATCCTACGTGATAGCTCAAGAGTGAGAAGAGAACTTTCGAATAGTAGTTAAAACTGTAAAAGACTATATAAACGTGTAATCGAGACACATGCTGCTCCCCACGGCTGTTCAACATTATTCATAATTTATTGACAGTGCATTAAAAGAGAATGTCACTTTACTAGAGAGATTCCACTATGAGATTCACTGGGGATAGAAATTATATCAGTCAGTCATACAAGATGGTCGCTATTATTGATATAATGAACAAGGAGCCAGTGACGGCGTAATCGTTTAAGAAAATCATAGCAATAACGAGGAACCAAGCTAGCATGTTACAAACTGTACTAACGTGTAGATCCGTGCATTTATCAAATAGAATACAACATTGTGCCCGAGGTGTTTAATTATTATAACATGTATTATAGCCAAACTTATGATCACTAGATGGGAGAAGGGCAGTCATTGAGAATATTTGAATGACTGTATAATACAACTGTTATCAATGAGAAAAGAAAAAGTGGCGAATGATAAGCAACATCCTAGGACTCGAAAGACTCGACGTTAAAGGAAACACCGTATGGCCAAACATATCCGACGTCGTTTCCTTTCACATTTATTTTTGCAAAATAACCTCCCGCTTTTTCTTTCCCTTCTTCGTCATCTCCCATCCATTACAGATATGTTCGTCATGTACATAGGGACATTAACTGTACGCCAGTCTTTAAAGCGCGTTACCAATGATATGATATTGCGATGAATGGCTTAATTATTATTATTATTATTATTAATATTATTATTATTATGCTTGTAATAACGCGACACCTTCGAGCACTGCTATCTGTATTGCATTGCGAGTTGTAGCTTATAGTATATGTATATTAAAATTTATATAATCAATATCAATAGCGGACCCGAGTCCTCCTCTACGTGATAATCTTTATTTTAATATTATACGTTCTAGGTACTTTGATCGTGTTCATCATTATTCATCATTAATATCAACATCATAGTCAGTCGTCTGTACAATATCGTTATTAAAAAATACCATGAATTTCTTTTTCAAGGCGACCCTTCTTAGTATATCAGTTTATCAGTGATATCTATATGGTTACGGCTTTACTAGTGGACACTGCGATTCTGGCAGAAAGTTAGTTATGCGTTACAAATGAATATCCGAAGAAGAGTCATCGTATCCTAATCAAGGATCGTTCTACACTAAGTAAACTTTGTTAGCAAGTTTATAGAGGTGTTTTTTTTGGTTTTCTTCAGAGATTCGACTTTTCGTTCTAAGCAGTCTATAAGAGTGGGGCTTCTCGTTTATCTTTTGTAAGAACGATTTGAAGGGACAATTAAGCATTAACGATTATTGCACGGATTTTAACGACGAGATGTCAAATCAATGCTACAGACATACAAAATTTCATCGTATGAACAATTGTCACAAGATGAAAGGAAATAAAAAAGAATATATTCTCAAGTTCGAAAGCCATTTTGAACAAACGGATAAATCAGTGGGACCGCAGCCCAAATACAATCGAAATGCTGATCGCGAATATCATACAAAGAAGAAAGTAAACGAAAATTAAAAAAAAGAACAAAATATGAGATTCACGGCGGGAAGAAGCCTTTGAGAAAGAAGATTATATCTATATTCTTTTAGTCGCTCGATTCTCTAAGTTTCTGAATAATGAGCCATAGTACGTCAGAGCTTATACGAAAAATATAATTGAGGTATTATTATCATCGTTATTAGATATATTTGTGACTTACTTCAAACGATGGTCTATATGTCTATTTATGATGCGTGTAAAAAAACGTGACAACACCGATGAACGCAGAGGAGTCACGAGCCACTCTATACACAGAATATTCCTTTAACTACTAGAGAGCATGGATGTGTGACGTACGTGCAGGAAACACATGGGAAATCTCCAGTGATATTTGATTCCTGTGCAAGGAAGACGGCAGGCAGCAAAAACAGCAAACGCCCATCTTGCTTGGATCGTCAGTAGTTTTTTTTCTTATGGGTTGCGACATCATTTATTCGAATGACATCAGATTAGCAGGTATTGGTTTTCTGTCAGTCGCGCCTCTGACAGTCGCTCGTAATTCCTTTATCCACTGTTCAGCTAGCTCACTACTTCCAGCACGAAATTTGTAAACGTTTCCTGGATAGAATACCCAGTTCAGAGTGTTAATAAATGAATTCAACTAGCGCGATAATGCATGGTTACTGTATTATCAGAATCCTTACCTTTGTTTGGATCCGTTAGGATGAACGTGTCCAGATGCAAGGAACTGTCTTGTGGTTCGACGATCCAACCAAGGATGGAAACCATTTTGTAGGGTTCACGTTTGAAGTCTGACCGGTCGCTGCTAATAAGATAGAAAGACGTGAATTTAGTATTCCTGGGAAGTTGCTGCAGAAGAGGCTGTATCGAATAACTTGGAGGATGTTTCTTACCCCTTGAAACATTTGGAAGAGAAATAGACGATGGAGGAGGCCCAAAGTTGCACCCAGTAACGCTGCCACGTTGAAACGGCTGGTTTTCTACCATCACGAAGGATGACCTTACGTCTTAAAGATCCTTGTAAGCCACAACGTGGTTCCAGGGCACCCTCAGTGAGCTCACAGGGCGATATAGTTAGGGTACTTGTTCTGGACAACAGACTGCAGTCGTCGTCTAGGGTGTCGGCTGGGGATCCTGGCGAATTTTCATCCAGGTCGACAATCTGAGGGGCCAACTGTGGCTCCTCCAGAACAGAATCGTCGAGGAGGTGACGCAATGTCAACTGACTTGACTCCTGGGAAACTGCATTGTTCGCCTTACCAAAAATGCTGAAACATGAGTAGAGGATCATGTGATTGGCTCTTTTCGTAAAGCTCGAAGACTTGTCCTAAGGAACGTACTCGTGCATGCTGTTCGCAATGGTGTCTCTATAGCTATAACAAAAATTATTTTTGACCCATTCACCAAGCAGAATATAAATATTCAGGGACAAAAATAGTCGCTCCATAGACATATATATATCAACTGGTGAAACTGGTCAAAATAATATCGCGCAATGATTATATTGGCCCAAGAAACAAGATGCATTGAACAAAAATGCCAAGACAGGATCATCAATTAATTACTAACAATCTAACTAAAATAAAGAGAAACGAGGAAAACGTTACTTGAATTTTTAGGTTATTTAAAATTCCTCGTTTCACCTTCTGCACTTTCAGTATACTTTCTCTCATGTTAGTGACTCTGAATATCCGCATAATCGCTATGTCACTTGCATTAAGTAGAAAGTAAAGGAACTTAAGAATGTGAAGTCAATTTATTACTTATATGAAGAATGGCAGGCTGCAAAGAAGACGTGGATAAACAAAAAATGAAGAAGGAGCCAATAGAAAAACAAATAGAAGTATTATGATATTTCCATGCAAAGCCGCGTCTGGCAATTTTGCTGGTGCGCAAACAGAGTCATAACATAACAAAATAACAAATATAATAATAATAATATAAAAAACAATCAAGAAACGATGGGAATTCACAACTGAATTCATCGCAGCAATCATCACAATATACGATCCTACGCACGGCCCTGGGACTCACCCAGTCGCTGCCAAGCTAGATCCAATTCTGCCTCCTTGCTTATGGAAGTTGCGTGGAAGGCTTGTGCTACGAAACCTGACAAATCAATTATCAGGAGAGTTCTAATTGTTAAGGGATAATGAATTAGACCCCAAAGATCACATAGGTTTGCATAATGAGCCTACGCCCGGGCAAACGTCAAACCCGAAATATCTAGGAAAGTGCAATTATAGGATTTATCACTCACTTTGTACCGAGACTTCTGCACTTTCGATGACTTGGCACAAATTTGTTGGCAGCAGATGCTGCATGCAGCCTTATGGATCCTGCACATCCTCTAGCTGGAGACAAGGACAGCGCTGCTACACCAGAAGCCACGTCGCCAACGGATTCCTTGCTACTACTCGAAGAGGCTACTGGAGAGTTTGGTTCCAGTTTCATTGATAATCTGCACAGATGAAAGCAAAATTTTACATAATCAGTAAATTCCTGTATCTTAAATTGATATTGATACTTACTTAAAATGATCATCCTCGAGGAACTTCTGAAGTTCTTCAATATATCGCACACTGTTCAGATACCGCTGAACATCTGGTAAAGGAACTATTCCAGGGTACTCGCTTGTTTGGAACATTGCTACTCTAGTAAGAACGCTATTCATCTTTAAGGTCCTTTGCTGATTGTCATTATTCTGAAGTGAATGATTAATGTAATAAGGATAATCATAAACAGTAATACTTTATTGATTACCTTATTAACAGGGGGAGCCATATCGATATAAACAAGGTCGGTGAGGAATAAGCCCAGGTAGGGAATGCAGGGCAGTTTCAGAGAGTCCATGTGTTCTCGGAGATTCATCCAATTGTTCTTGTCACTGAAGACCTCGGCTAGCTTGTCAAAAGAAGCCTTGTCCTTTTTTGATAGACATGACCACGTCTTGTTAAGTCTGAAATAATTTCGAGTAACGGCAGAGATGCACGATTTCTTTTTAATAATAGAATAAGTATGGCTTAAGGAAACGTAGTTTCAAATATTTACCTGTATATCGAAACACTCTGCATACCGGATATTACAGCAAAAAGTGAATGAAGGTTGTTCAAGTCATAGAGCTTCTTGGCGATACGTATAAAGTGTGCCAGAATCTCTGCCCGTTGCTTTGCCGTTGGAGCATTAAGAATTTCTTGAACTGTCCAAAAACTTACCTAGAATACAACATGCTATTGAGACTCAAAATCTAATCGAATGCTAGTTGTCGGTTTTGAATTCTACACCAACATGATTGAATCTTCTGGTGAAGCACACAACATTTGGCGCTACTATGAGCTTATTCTTCTTGTTCCAGGAACAACTGGACAATTCTTCGGGTCTGATGGATCTGAATGCCCCAAGATCCAAGAGCGTTAGCTGCATTGCCAGATCCTCAGCTTGGATATTCGTTGCAACTGTTGAATTCGTCGCGGGTGAATTGCTGTTACACCTACCAGGTAGTGAATTTGATTTACATGCCACTGAACTTCTGGAAAACAGAATCACCATAACAATACCAGGATCGTCCTGTAACTCATTATCAAGGAAAGCTTGTTAGTCTCTGTAAAAAAATCTCAGAAAATGACAAGCACTGTTAATTCCATAAACAAACCCATAATTGTCATAACAGCTCTGTACTGCAGGTGGAGTCAATTCTGAATACTTTCTGTATGCCTTTGACCTATCCTTGTGATCCTTTTTGTCTCTGTGGGATTTTTCATGGCTCAGCTCTCCAGGTAGTAAAGGTCCGCTTGGTGAGCTACTGTCTCTAGGAAAAGACTTCTCACGACAATCCAAGGGTCCATACTTTAGTAGCATGCAACAGGTGATAATAGTAAAAAGGCCACTCTTAAAACACAAGATATATACAATATTGTTGCAATATCAGAAAACATACCTCAGATATTCGAAGAGTAGAGACGGATTCGGTGGACAGGTCACGGGGCATAGAGGTATAATGCATGTCAGCCATGAGGCGATGTTACCTAGTGGACACATCACACCCTTGGCTCGTTTCCTCAAGAAAAATTTGGCCACATCCTTGTGCCTGGTAGCCTTGTCAAGAAAAACAATATAACTGTAGTATCAACTTACAGCAAAAGAAAAAGAAAGAGTGAAAATAATACAAAGTTTATCTTGTACAGTAATTAAACAAGTTGCTCTAAACAACCCTTCTTTTTATATACGTCAGACGTTTTATTTCAACAAGGCAGGAAAGAAGATAATCCAATCAATGTTACAAAAATATCAAGCGTCAGGAGAGGAGTGATAATAATGACTTGAAAGAAGAGCATCGACGTTTCTTACATATGTTGGGTAGTTAGTCACAGTAATTACAGACAGTTATTTTACAAGAAAAGCATTAGCTTTCAAGCAGACAATCAAATAATAATTTTCATAACTCAACCGCGAACATGTCAAATTGGATTCAGTCAGGATTCTTACATGGTCGTTTCGAACGGAGCCCCTGCGAGCGGGATCAGCCATATAATGTTTAGTTCATAGATACGCCACAGGATATTAATTTCAAAATTCGTAATAACTTAGGGCATGTTCATAATGTGAGACGGATGTCGCGCGTGCTTAAAGCTACGCTTTGGAATTAGAACGAATTAGAACCTCGTACGCATGTCCCACAACAGCAGCAAAGCAGTCTGCTACGCTTTATCTATTTGGTTGGGAATATTACACGCGCTGAGCCTCACACGCACGCTATGCTAGTAAAAAAAATGATGTAGTGTATGGAGTACTGAATGAGTGGCGACTCGGTGAGATTCTGGTGTGATTTGTCCATAGCAAGGAGGACGAAGAAGTAACGTGGAGGAGCAGTTAAAGGGTGTAGGACTATAATCGGCAGTGCAGCGATAATTCCGTGCATCCAGAAGGGACGCATTCACGGTGTTCACGGATCTAAGAATCTCTCTGTCCAGCCGTTTATGGTGAAGGTATTAAGTTAAAGTTCCCCTAGCTCGAAAATTCAGTAAAAGATTTAAGTTGACATCGAATGGCGACGCAGACACCGGAACTTATTTGGCTCGTCGAGTGAGCCAAGAACCAGGACGAGAATGCGAGTGATATAAACTTTAAAGGAGGAAAAGGGATTAGGGTGGACACAGCAGATCCGCAAAAGTATAGATCGACTTGGAGCCAACGGGGACGTAACTGGAAGCACGGACACGGTGAGGACGAAAATGTTTCATCACGAATATGAGAAACGACTTCTTAAGCCAAATAACGAGGGCCTAATCGAATCAAATAATAGCATGGGGGCCGCTAGTCCCGGGATCACGGCCTCCTATTATTCACCTAATAAAATGAGCAACAACAGCTTTGATCGGTTTATTCCTACACGGTCGGGGAACAACTGGCAGACCACTTTTTCCATGATTTCTGAGGGCGGACGAGGTGGTCTGGTTGTTAAGAAAACTCGTGAAAATGGAGAGAGTAGTCGAGATGGAATAGCATATTCCTGTTTACTCAAGAACGAACTACTTGGAGCCAGTATAGAAGATGTTAAAGGACAATGCGAAGAACGTAGAGTGTTATCACCCTTAGCCAGTAAAAATCTATTCAAATACACTACACCTACTAAAGATCGTACCCTCCTTGATCAAAGTTCTCCCTATTCTTTATCACCTTTGAGTGCCAAGAGTCAAAAGTTACTTCGTTCTCCGAGAAAAGCTACCAGGAAGATATCTAGGATTCCCTTCAAAGTATTGGATGCACCAGAACTACAAGATGACTTTTATCTCAATTTAGTAGATTGGTCATCACAGAATGTACTCAGTGTAGGATTAGGTAGCTGTGTCTACCTATGGTCAGCATGTACCAGTCAAGTAACCAGACTATGTGACTTGTCAGCTGATGGAAACAGTGTTACTTCTGTTGCGTGGAATGAAAGAGGGAACTTGGTGGCAGTGGGTACTCATTTGGGATACATACAAGTCTGGGATGTTGCTGTAAACAAACAAGTTAGCAAACTACAAGGGCACAGTGCGAGAGTTGGTGCACTTGCCTGGAATGGAGAAGTACTCTCTTCAGGTAGTCGTGACAGGTTGATACTCCAAAGAGATGTTAGGACTCCAAGTGTGGTTGGTGAACGTCGATTAGGAGCTCACAGGCAGGAAGTGTGTGGCCTAAAATGGTCACCAGACAATCAGTACCTGGCTTCAGGAGGAAACGACAACAGACTCTATGTATGGAATCTGCACTCTCTGTCTCCAGTCCAAACTTACACAGAACATTTGGCAGCTGTCAAAGCCATTGCATGGTCTCCACATCACCATGGTCTTCTAGCCTCTGGAGGAGGCACTGCAGACCGCTGCATAAGATTCTGGAACACCCTCACCGGCCAGCCAATGCAATGCGTCGATACAGGCTCTCAGGTGTGCAATCTAGCCTGGAGTAAACACAGTTCGGAATTGGTGAGCACCCACGGCTACTCCCAAAACCAGATCCTTGTCTGGAAGTATCCAAGCCTGACTCAGGTGGCGAAGTTAACTGGACATTCCTACCGGGTCCTGTACTTAGCAATGTCTCCGGACGGTGAAGCAATAGTGACTGGAGCTGGTGACGAAACGTTGCGTTTCTGGAACGTCTTCTCCAAAGCACGTAGCCAGAAGGAGAACAAATCCGTATTGAATCTGTTTACTAGTATTCGGTAAACCGTCTACAGGGATAAACAGATAGAAAAGAAAAATAAACTAACGTCTTATGTAATGTACATATTGATACCTCCGAGTGCACAACAATTATAGCATTGTTCTCCACAAAAATCGTGAATTTTGGAGAAAAACTCTTCTTCCTTTTCTTCGTACGCATAAAGCGAGTATATGTGTATACCGCATATACACTTAGCCATAGGAAAGAAAATATGCCTCGGCCTGTAAATCGCTATACCAAGGTACATGCCGTGTAAGACATAAAGAGAAAAGGGAATATTAATACTAAGATGCGAGATGTTCGGCCTGCAATTACTGTCGAGCTTTGTGTGCAATATGTCGTCCCTGCTCCAATATATTGTTTATCGGAGTAGATCAACTATAGGTCAACGCCCTTAAACGGAACTTGCGCAATGAAAATTATCGAGGGCGTTGGAATTTAGTTTTTCTTCTTGCGACAGCGAAGGTCAGAATACGATTCCGAGAAGGGTAATAAATGATACCAACGTACGGAAGACAAAAAAAAATAACTGTAACTTTAAGCCTATCCGCTTTTTTCTGCAGAGTGCTGTGCTATGTCTGCTCGGGTATTTTGCAGGCTGACAAGTCAAAACCTTTTATAAGAGAGAAAACTTTTATAAGTAGGTGTTTGAACGAGAAATACGAAAAAGGCTGTCTAAACTATATTCTTCACCGAGCGAGCCGTGAAATAAAAAATAAAATAAAAAATCTTAAAGTTAAATGAACGTCGAAATTATAAATAATATATGAGCATATATATATATTATGTATTCGAATTGTCGCTCCATAGCCTTGTTTAACGATTCGCTAAGCCAGGTGACAAGTAAGATAAAGAAAAACCCTCAAGGAAAACTGATCGGAATGATACGCTAAAAACTAAGGATCCATTTAAAGTCAGTCATTTTTGTACAAATTGTAAGCTGCGACCACGAATTACGAATGGAGTGAATTTACTAATTTATATAAAGAACTAATATATATATATATATATATATATATATATATATTACAATTATCTATTATTTACCGTACACGTGCATACGGTAACCGTGCGTGACGATACAGACAGAAGAACGGGGATTCATAGAGCTATACTATATATTAAGAACTATTAAAAATAATAGTCACGTGCGTTTCTAATTTACTATGTGGGATCAAAATTCTTTTGTTTTATGATCTCACACAAATATATATATATATACAGTGTCTCATAAGAAATTACTATATTACTCTAAAATGCCAGCTTCTCTTCTACTCCATTAGTAGACACCGAATAGGGTTGCGCGCATGTCGAATCGTTTCTTACTACTATATTTAAGTAATAACGAGATATAATTATTACAAGGGCGTGAGTGCATTTACTACGAATAGTCTTTTTTTTTTTTTGGTAAGAATGTTGCGTCTGCCGATCGTGTGCCTGAGGAGAAGCAAAGAACGGTGCGTTGTAAAATCATATTAGTCTATCGTGCAATTTCATATTTTTTCCCAATCACATCCCTTCCCCTTCGTTTTCTTATTTCGTTAACGTCGCTTTCCTTTTGAACCAGAGACATTCATTTATCTCACCCCGTGACGCATTGGCGACGCCAACGGGTTTGGCACGTGACGTCACGACGGTTTTCAGTAAAACCGCCGAGTAGTGATAAAATTAATAACAACAACTAAGTGAATAAAGAAATACCACGCGTTTATTGGAACAATAGAGAGCTTGAACAGTCGCGAATTTTTCGTTTCTTATTACGTGCTACATCTTTTTGCTAAGTCCTCATTATGTATATTTTTTACATTGTTTTTGTTTAATTTTTTTTCTAACTTCCTTTTGGCACCTAGTGCTCTTCGATTGCTAAAAAATTATTTAATATAACGTAGTAAAGTGCACCGTATCGAGTCTGCGTGAGTGTTGTGATTGACAGACTATAAATTTAGTATGATAAATCTGTGGTCGTATTCAATAATGTAGCGTGATGCGTTCTACCAATAAACATTTTATATGAATTTCAACTGTTTTAATATATTATAGAATTATAATAAATCAATGATACGGTCACGTTCGATTGTGTTGTGCCACTACTTTTCTTTAATACCATTTGGCATGATAATATAAGATTATAGAATGTTAATTTATTTTCTGATAATGATTGTCGACGTAAAAATTCTCCATGAACATACTTTTTAATTCCTAGATACAATTCAACCCGTTTCTCGAGACATTACTGAGTGTTCAACAATTTGTGAAAATAACCCTAAAAAAAGTGTGCTGCAAAGTTACATAAGTATTTCCGAATTCTTAAGAAAAATACATATAAATTGTATTGTAAAATCATTGTTATGCCTCAAAATATTGAAAAGCGGATAAAGGATGATACGTGAGGAAAATTAAATTCTTATTATAGTATTGTCAAATATTTTTCTAAAAATAGATACATTACTCGACTTAAAACAATTGACAAACATACCTCATCCAAGGTGCACGCATATACTACATGAGGAGACAATGTAAATTGTCTCAATAATAAAAAATAATCGCAAAACGCGTAATAAACTTGTCGAGAAAAAAAAGGTAATGTCGATGAAGCTGTTCAGTCAGCTTTAATACACATTAACATTGTACGTGAATACAATGTGATGATAGCAGAAACGAGGGAAATTGTAGCCTCGTTATTTTCTATAATTTACTTTGGAATAACATATTTCATTTGAGAATAACGTTCGAAAAGTACGTAATTTTTTATTTATCATAACACTACGGGCTCTGCCGTAGCGCCTAGTTCGTTTTCTTATATTATTCTTGAAATTAAGTTTTTTGATTCTCTTAAGCAGAGCACTTCTTTTTAGCACCTTTTTAACCACATTAAAAATTTGAAACCAATATTTTGTGCTTGGTAAAAGAATAAGGAACAAAGAATAACTGTGCAAAAGCTTTTCGTGTATCTGTCGACATCTCAGTATGTTGTGACATATTTCTATATACAAGAACTGAGTGAAAAAAGTGGCAAACTCTCTAAAGTTTCACGATGTATTAGATCTGTATACTATTTACAGTTAGACTTATGTGTGTAACGCAAACTGACGAATTTGCATGGCTACTGATCCACTACGTTGAGTGAATGGTAAATTGTAGACGTTTGACAATAGGATGATTGCATTTGTTTTTTATCGTCGTTATACTTTGAAAGAGATTAAATACCAGCAGCAACTGCATTTTTATTGGGGACAGGCAGACTAGCCGTAGTGGGGAATGTCTTCTCCACTACTACATAGCAACAGCGTAGTCTAAACTGAAGTATCACCTTGGTTTGATTCCTGTAGCCCTAACAATAATAATACCACTGATAATAATGATCATAACAGCTACGCAAGGTACTGTCCGAAAGATGTGCACGTATATGCCGATGATATATAAAATATAGTATAGTATATTTTGAATTGTTATAAATTCATGGAAAGATGATGTATTCAATCATCAGATTGCGATTTCTTTTTCTTTTTCTTCTTCTTTTCGCTGACCGGTGTCTCAACTGCTTCCTCTACTACTTGTTCTTTTACTTCCTCCTGAGATTTTTCTTTCTTCTTCTTCTTCTTCTTTCCCTCCACTGAAACATAATAGACACCATTAATGTAGTAGTCTGCACGTAAATGTTAAGATAATATGTTAAAATGGATGTACAATTTAGTCTTCTTACCCTTCACTTCTGCTTCAGCTTCCTGTTCAACCTTCACTGATACTTCGGACTCCTGTTTCACATTGATTGATGTTTCAGCTTCCTGCACAGCAGCATCATGCTTCTTCTTCTTCTTCTTTTTCGGGGTTGTCGTTTCACTTGCATCAGGAACTTCCTCTTTAACATTGACCTCCTGCTGCTCTTCTCCAGTTTCCTTCTTCTTCTTCTTTTTGGGAACTTCCTCATTACTTCCAGACGGTGCAATCTCTTCAATCAATGGCTTCTTGTCTTCGCTCTGTGAGTATTTTCTCTTGGTTGGCAATGTCGAGTCTGCAGCTGCTGGATATTCCATGTATTCGCTGCTCGCGTGATACTTCTCAAACTTCGCCTTAGCTTTGCCTGTTCCACTAATTTTGCGTATATTTCCTTCCTCAAGGACCCTCAATCTTGCCTCCAATTTAGCTTTGTGTTCAATACCCAGGTCGAATGTACTATCTTCTCCCAGGGCATCGACTCTCGTAGCCAAGGAAGCCTTGGCAGCCAGCATTCTTGACATTTTTCCTTTATTCTTTGTAGAGGCTTGTCCAACGAGTTGAGCATGATAAATCAAACCGTATTTCGGAGTGTCACGTTTGGTTTTTAATGCACGGAATAGAGCTTTCTCGGCTCCAAGTATTTGAACTGTGGAAGCCGGATGCTTAGCCAAATTTATTAGGGAGCCAGCATGTGATATCAATCTGGCACCAACTAATTCACCAACGAGGACTGTCAAGTTGGGAGCCATAGCCATCATTCTAGTCTTGAGATAGTCATAAAGTTGTGTTCTGTATTGAGAAATCTCTATTACCTGATCACAGAGATGCTGAATATTTAGTATATCGTCATCAGAGATTTCTGTTCCCATTGAAATCTCTGCTGCCTCTTTGACCTTCCCTTCTACTTCCTCAGGTAAAATATCTGACAAATCCGAACTGGAAGTATTCTCTCGTGTTCCAATAATTTTAACGGTCTTGACAAATGCGATATTATCGGTTATGAGTTTACCAAGCTCTGGAAAATGCCAGCCATACCACTCACGGCAACGCATTACATAATTGTTTAGTTCCTTGTCAAGATCGTCGAGTAGGCAGACAGCCTGTATGATCATAGTGTCTATTTTGTCAGGGGAAAACTTGAGTTTGTACCGTGAAAGACTGTGAGCCAGACCAAGGGCCATTGCTGTCATTTCCTTCTTGGGAAAACTAGCAAGTAAGCTGTCCATTTGACTGCGAATACATCGCATCAACTCTTGAATAGCTGTGTTACTGACACAAGAAAGACTCAATTTGTCTTTTATAGCATTTCCCAATTTAGAATCAGCAACAGCTAATTGTTCTTGGACTTCTGCACAATGCTTTTTAAGCATCTTCTTCAGGGACTTACAGAGCTTTCCTTCTACAGCAGCAGTGGTAGCTGCCAATGCTTCCGTAGTATCCGCAAACTTCTCAAAATGTTTAAGCTTGACGCTGCATCACAAAACAAAGCAAAAAATGATATATTACATATGCATCTTCTCAAATTGTTCTTAGTATAATTCCACACATTTTTGAAAATACTTACATTTTGCTGGCAGCCTCTGGTGTTTCAAAATCATGGTAGAGATTATCTGTTTTACTCAATTTATTTTCATCAAGTAGCTAAAATAAATAAATATTATAATATTCATACATTCATTTTATGGAAGCATTTGTTTTATATAATACATACTCCTAACCGGCGAACACGTGTTCAGAAGTATTTAGGTTATGTTTATCAACAAGTTAAATCCGAAGACAACTTACCTTGAAAATAGCATACCCCGCAGGGGTTTCAAATAAGACCAGCATATTTCCACCTTTGCCGAGATTAAGGTGTGACTTTTATATTATTTTAAATATATGCGATGATTAATATAACTACATGCAGGCGGTTAGCTCGTACACGAACACGAATCAAGCGGCACGTTTCGCGTACTGACGCCCAAGGTCCGTAAATGGAACGTAGAACCTCCGCGTTAGGAGTCTTCCCATGGGCGCCATCTTGTGTCCCGTAAGTATACGGGCAGGGTAAATGTGGTGCACCAGTTATTTCTGTGTTGGAGAATCAGTATACGAGCAATGCATGGTCGCCATTTTGGGTTCAAATGCTATGAGGTGAGTGAGAGACCTTCCGTTTCCGTGTTCCATTTACGGACTTTGCTCGCGTATATTCTTGTTACTACCATGGCGCCCCCGAATCTTTTTGTGTTAATTGGTATTAAATATTGGTACCGATTTTAACTGATGCAGTTTCCTGAAAAATGTATTACCATTTGTTTGAAGAATTACTTCGAATAAGATAAAAATTAATATTTACTGCTCCCTGAAAGATAGTCACTTCTTCAACTGATCATTTTTATTCATTTATTTTGTTAATAATGGCTCATTTTGATAACCTATTTGACAGGGAGGATGAGAATGATTTTGATATTATTGTCGTCGGTGGAGGATTGACTGGACTCACTGCTGCCTACAATATTTTACAAAGACATGTTGGATTAGATGTCTTAATTCTTGAGAGAAATAGTTAGTTGCTTACCCATACAATGCATATATACATTAAAATATCTTTTTTAACAGATACTATCGGAGGGAGACTTTTGTCTCAAAAAGAAAGTGAGTCTTATTATGCTCACTTACTTCAAAAAAATATCACTCATATGTTGGACACATTTGATATACCAAAAGAGTTTAAAAATGATATCGAAGAAAAGCAGAAAGTGTTGTTTACTGAAAATGGTCCATTAGAAAATAAATTGCCATCCTACATTGCTGGAGAAATTCATTACTTTCTCAAAGTGGTACTGTACCATAGAATTAAATGTTTCATTTACTAATTTTTATTATTTCTGGCTATAGATTCATTCTAATAGTATGGACCCAAAGTTTAAAAGCTATTCTGCTCATGAAGAAGCTGAAGATCTATCTAGGATTAGTATAGATCAATTAATATGTCGCCTTGTATTTTTACCACAATCCCGTTCAATCTGCAGAACTTTCATGTCTTTGATTTGTGGTACTGAAAATAATTATATAAACAAATTGCTTAACACTCATTATTACTTATATGATTTAGGTGTTAACGATACACATAGCATTTCTGCTTTATGGGTTTTGGTAATGTTACATGGAGCAAATGGTTTACTGAGCAGATTAAAAATAGTACTTGGTGATGAGCATCGTTACTTTGTTAAAGTAATTAAAATATTATTGACTAAATTACATTAATTACCTTTCTGTCTTACATGCTTCAAATGAACACTTGAAATGTTCTGCATAGTATATTTTAAACTAAAATTATAAAATTTTCTTTAGAACGGTATGATGAGCATAGCCCAAGAATTACTAAAAAGAATAGAAGATGAGAGCGGTGAAATACATTGCAATGAACAAGTTAACAGAATACTATTTAACAATGATAGAGTTTACGTGACAACTCGTATACGAACTTACAGGCAATTATCGAATATTCAAATTCTGTATCTCAAAGATCTACAACTATTTAATTATTCCCGATTAGATGTAATCACGTAGTAGTCAGCGTACCGCCACAGGAAAGTTTACACATCCAGATTGAACCAAAGCCACCAATAAATCTTATACAATTCCAGAATTTATTTCAGTGCAGCAACACCTTATTTTTTAATGCTGCATATAAAACTCCTTTTTGGAATACACAATTTACTGGAGACATTATTTCTACTTGGAATTCGAAAACAAACTTACGCATTGCATATGATGCTAGTTCATGGAGTAAAAGGGAATCAGTAATTGCAGGATTTATAACAGAATCCATTCGCACATCAAGAGCATCGATAAACTTATTTGAAGTTTTGAATACGTGTTTCAAATCAAATCAATCAACGAATTATATAGACTACAGAGAAACCCAAGGAAATTCAATGAATGTTCTGAAACCTGGCAACATAAACCATCATATTAATCCAATGTTCACACCTTGGGGAAGGTAGAGTATGATACGAAATAAATAATTCTTTGCCCATTGATCAAAAATATTTTTAGGATCTTCTTTGCGTCCAGCGAATATGCACCAACCTGGCCAGGCACTGTGGATGGTGCACTGGAATCTGGCAACATATTAGCTTGTTTATTACTAATGAGAACACGTCCTCAAGCACTGAGCCCTTTAGAAATTATTTCCTGCACGTCAGAACAAAGTTTACAAACATAATCCGAAACTCTGCAATGATAAAAATATTAATATCATATTCTGTATTCATTGTTTAGAAACCAAAGCGTCAAACCTCGGCCATCCCAACCAATACGTGTAGCCATGCTACAATACATGTGCCTTACGGTGAACGTTATAATATTCCTATCCTATTTTCGTGCAGCTTATCAAAACGATTGAAAACGCTTATAGCAAGTTTAGTAAAGCCGTGGGACTTTGTATTTGATAACGCGAGATAAACCAACGTATGAAACTACATACAGGCTGGCAATACAGTATTTTATAAAATCATTATCAACTTCTTCTACACTAAAACCACAAGACATATTGAACAGTTCATCTCTTTCAAAATTTCAACAATGGACCTGAAGAGTCTACCAGACTTTGGAGTAGAAGCCGAAAGTTTACAATTCAAAGGTGTAAGTAATAGAAGCTGCATCTGTATAAATAAGTATAGTTATCACACTCCTTGAAGTAAAATATTCTAAGTTGTGATTTTTAATTGTTCCGTTTACCAATTTCTTATTGAAGTTCTGGGACTGGTTTATTCATTTCAATAATGTGGAATCAATGTGGCGAGCACAACCAACTTATATCATCGTGCAGGTGTTATTCCTGATAGGTGGTCTTATCACATTCATACACGGTAATATCAATACGACGATATCACAACATGTTCAAATCTTTCTAATGCTCCAACATTATTTGAACAGCTTTAAAAAATAATGGCCGTTTTATGCATCTTTGGATTGGCGTTATATTTCATGGGCTTGTAACAGAAGCTGTCAGTTACAATTTGCCAGATATTGATAACTTCTGGCATTCTCAAACGCCAGTAATATTACTAGGACGGCGTCTTCCACTTCATATAATATTGCTGTGTACGTCAGATATTCTTTTATAATTAAACAATTTCCTTGTACAATTTCTTTGAGCATTTTTAAAAATCTTAGATGCTGTATTTCTCTACACGGCATCAATTACCGCTAAAAGATTCAAATTACCATTATGGAGCGAACCGTTTGCTGTTGGATTGATAGTAGTATTAATAGATATTCCATACGATATAATGGCAGTAAGATTTTTGCACTGGTCGTGGCATGATACAGATCCAAGCATTAGTGATAGACACTATCATGTTCCATGGAATTCCTATTACTTTCATGCTACTTTTGCTGCCAGTTTTACATTTTGGTTTCACAGTACTCGACAATTATTTACTAAAAGTTCAAATAAATGGACATCTGACAAATCGTAAGTGAAAGGAATCTTTTTTTAAAATCAACTATGGATTTAAATCTACTTAAGATATTTCTAATAGATTCTTCAAGGAAACATTCTGTACTGTGCTCACAGCACTATTGGGAATGCCTGGTGGAGTTTTATTATTTCTACCCATTTATCATCCGCTTCATGATAACTTCAATATTCATACAGAAGTCTGTTTCTTCCTGCTCTTCGCTGTTTTTCTAGTGCTAGCTTGGAGCGGCGAGAGAGCTTCAAGATCATCAACTATTACTTTTAACAGTAGAGCGGATTGTCTCTTTTTCCCATACTTGATAGTGTACTATTCTGTTTTCTTGGGTAATTGGATATATTATTACTTAACTGATTAATTATCTTGTGATGATGAATTAATACCAGAAACATCTTTTTGATATTTAAACCCTATTATTTTAGCTATGGCCTTCATTGGAGATCCATCCAAAGAAGTTTCTATTGGTTTACATGAGCAGATTGGACCTTGTGACGAAATGGTACCAATTACATCTGCTCTTGGACAAACACTTTATAAAAGAAAGTATTTGTGTCTGGAGGATAATGATGAAACCTACTTTGGATGGGATTGTCTACCAGGTGGTAAAGCGCCAAAGCCCTTTTCCCATTGGTATACCGCATGTGGAACTGAATTGAAAAATCGCGTAGAGTATATTGCAGTGATTTTAACGATTTGTATTGTGGCACTTGGTGTATTTGTAAACGCTTTCCTCTTGTCTAATGGGAAAAGCGATCAACAATCTATAACGAAGAAAAAGGTCAAGAAAAACTGACATTCCCTACTATAGAAGCACATGGAATTTACTGCATAGCAGTAAGTAGGATCGTGCTAATTTTTTTGTAAAAAAAAAAAGAAGAGAACCTTTCAAAAGAAGCACATACAATATTAATATATCATTGAACGTTGACGCTTACAAAATACACTATGAAGAAAATTCACAGATAATCATACTGTGAGTTAATTATAGGAAATGTCACTAAATAAAATTCCTTAACGTTCACAAAACACTCTAATTGGTTATCGTTGTATAAATTGTCAGACCAGCTACTAATATTATCACTGTGACTACCTGGAAAATATTTGTCCACATGCTCCTTCCATCCTTCTTTAAGACTTCCATTGGAATTTTGTCCTTGCCCTTTCGTTTTGATTTACTAAATTTCCTTTCAAACTGTTCAATCTCCTTTTGATTTCTAATTTCATCTTCCCTTCGTTTTTTCTCCATCTCTAGTTCCTGGATTCTTCTACGCTCCTCTTTCTTCTCCTGACAAACGTTGTCGCATTCGACAAACGCCTTATTGGTACGTACTAATGCACAAGAGAAGTCCTTCTTGATTCGCTTACACTTGCAGTACAGTTTCACCTTTTTGTTACATCCAGTGGCACCTTGGCACTCTCCAGGGTGGCAATTGTCTATGCAACGATGACCACATGGATACTGAAAGAAAATATATTTGGAAATACAAGAAGATGGACTGAATACGGTAAACTAGTTAAAGTTAAAAACTTCATTCGTCTAGAATAACAAACTTCTACGGATCCTACTTACAATTCGAGGGCATTGATTTCCACATTTGAGCATCTCGTTCTTTTGTTCTGGAGTCGCGGATGTTAATTCAAAACATCTTTTAAATAGTGAGTTAATTCCACAATGACAGGATACCTTGACGAGCTGCTTGCAATTGTCACAAGGTGCAGGATGACATCTTTTCTTGCAGGGATGATTGCAACCCTTAGGTCTGGGGAAAACGCATTCTCGCTCGCATTCCTCGCAGTCCGCATCTTCTTCAGTATCACCGGATGATCGTAACTTATGACAAAGTTGTTCGCAGTGATGATTCGTGCACGTCAGCAATTGACCACACGGTCTCAAACAAGAAGTGGGCCCTGCCTTATGACATGGCCAGGGTTTTGTCTCATGGCCTCCCAAGCAGGTCACCATCACTGAAATTTCGCACGGTGGACACGGTAATGTCTTCAATTGCATCTTCTCTTGAGGTCTTTCCCAGGGTCCTACAGGCTGACTATTCACACCATTTACTTTGATCTTTACCCAGACTTTCGCATGGCAAATCGCTGGACATGTATGCCCACATTTCTTGTGCGCCAGTCCACAAATTTTACGACACGGTGGACAAGCACCTTGGTGGCACTTATGCGACTCCCTTTTTGGATGATGACAAATCGGTGGAATCTTGCAGAGTTTATTGCAATTAGGCGGCTTGATCTTTTTTGCAGTACCACAGGGAACGGTGATCTTGCTTTTTCCACAACGACACTGTATCACATCCGTCCTTGGGCATGGATAACACGGTCCACTGTGACAAGGAGCTGCGCACTTATGCTTCCTGCAATTCAGAGTGCGATCACAGATCTTCTCACATACATTAAAGTTGTTTTTTATTAGGCAGTCGCAGCATTTCTTGTTGCAGGGATGTCTTCCACAGAGACGCATCTGCTTGCACTTCGTGTCGCAGTGAAAAGTCTTGGCACAGGCGAGTTCCTTCTTGTAAGCACCGCAACGACAAGTCTTCGTTACCACTTCTAGACACTGGCCACAGTGTTCGGTATGACATCTCATATTGCAATAATGCGATCCGCAATTGAGAAGTTTGCCGCAGGTGTCACCGCAGGTGGGTACATGTTCCTGTTTGCAAGAGATGATGTACCGTGTCTTACCACAAGGGCAACTTCTGTTTCGTTCAGTGGGACATTCGCCACAGTCACCAGGACGATGACAAACACCTTGGCATACGTGTACGTTGCAAGAGAGACGGTTACCGCACGGTTTATCACAAGACCAGGAAGCCTCGTTGCATTTTCGAGCCTCCGTCTTGTTACCACAGTGACAGGCAATCGAAATTGTTTCTGAACATGGTGGACATTCATTGGCATGACATTCTATTTGACAATTATGCTGAGTGCATTTTAGTTTCTTGCCACAAATGTTTCCACAGCTCCATTCTTTGGCATTGCATCGACGTGGTCGTGCTGGTTGTTTACCACAGTAACACTTTGACGAAACCATCTTTGGGCATGGTGGACAAGGTCCAGGATGACAAAGAAGGACACATCGATGACCACATTTTGGCTGTAATAATTTGCTGCATGTTTCTCCACAAGAATGTGGAATTGACCAAGGTAGATACGATGGATCTCTTGTTTTTCCACAAAAGCACTCGTAATGCTTTGGAACTTCATCTTCAGGATATTCCATTCGACATTTTGGACTAATAAATAAACGTTGATCTATTATGAGCATACCAGAGATATATTGATAAACAGAGAAACTCACCAAGCCCATAGGGGAGTAATGCCCTTCTCATGTTTGTAACTAAGGCTATCCCGAATCCAATGTTGAATGCAAGTCAAATGCATAAAAGAATAGCATTTGCTGCAATTCCAAATCTGCATATAAATAAATTTGGTTAGTTATTTATTAAGACATTAAGATTTTTCAAATACATACCGCATCTGTTTTCTTTACAGTTGAAATACAAATCAGACACACTGCTCCACCAGACTGAAAAGTGTCTATCAGGTAAGAAAGTGCCTTTTCAGCATCACCTCCTTCGTACTGATACGAAGACAGAACCTTGCCAACTGCTTTCTGAAGGAGCTCTTCATTTCCATCATCATCTTCCTCACTGGAGGACTCTATGAAATTACTAGCTTCTAGATGCCTTTCTATAGAAGCTTGATTTTGGGCTTGAGCTCGCTTAAACTTCTTCATTCTGTCCTCCAGTTATAGCATATAGAGCATTGATGATTTATCCATTTAATAATTAATGTAACATACTTGGTAACAAAACTTCTTTTGTAGGGTTATTTCTGCAAATGCATCTTATCTAATGATAAGAATAAATCAAAGATAACCTGTTAATGTACATCGAAAAAGCCGGAATACTATAACTCATTCGAGTCATATTTCACAAATCTGACACTCGACAATAAAAATCAAATACCAGATGACTGACCTTGTGTAAAAGAATATTATTCACAATAGTGTCAAAAAATAATACCTCGTTATGATTTGGATGCACTAGAAGTTATCAACGTCAGCTAAAAATGATACATTTCGATGGCATTAGAATTGGCATTGAGCTAGTTTCGTTGATGTTAGATAAGATGTTAAACAATGTGACAGAATCACTGACAGAATAGTAAGAGAATAAATAAAGCAAATTCGATGAATCACAGACTATAATAATATAAGAAATTATTGCAATCGACTAAGAAATATTAAAGGTATTAGATAAATTTACGGTTGTTATGTTGATGTAGAGTACGTTTGATTAAAGTATAACTGCAATAGCGAGGTTATCGATCGATTACAAAATGTCGTTTTTGAAAAATTCTGATTCGAAATTCATGCAAGTACTAACGGGTAGAAAACTATAAAGTTGTTTTTATTTAGACTTCTGAAGAAAAATGCTGTTTCATATAACGTTTCTAAATAACACGTTTGTACAGGTCACATCGTCAAAATGAAGTCAACTGCCTGGAGAAAAAATCTCTATGAAAATCATGGTCTTCCTGATAATTATACAAATTACACCTTCCTTGAGGAACTACGGAAGAATATAAAACCCAACAATGTTACTGCTAAGGATGCTATCACTTTAGGAGCCAGTGTTTCGATTCAACTTAGCATTGTTATTCTCTTCGTAATTGTTTTTGTGTGGCTCAACAATCAATGGACTACACCAAACATCATTTTTATGTCAAGTAGCATTCTCACAATGGCTGGATATTTCCTTTATACTGTCAATATGCCTGATATGTCAGATAGACTGTCCAAAGACTTACAAACTGTATTGATATTCCTTGCCTTTGGTTACATTCTATCACCAATATTGAAAACACTAACAGATACAGTGAGTACTGATACAATTTATGCAATGACAATATTCATGTTCTTTGTTCATTTAATTTTTAGTAAGTATGGGTCTCCTCAAGAGTCTCTTTCAGATTCGCTTTCTATAACATCATCAATTTTTGGCTCTCTCATGTTGGCTTCACGATTAGCTTCACCATTGCATGCATTTTCACTACTCACAGTAGCAGTACAGTGTTTTGTACTATTACCATTCTTATTATCACAACTAGATAACAAGGTTGTAATTGCAATAAGTCTTGCAGTAAGTATTACATATCTACTTGTAGAAATATCACCTATATTATGTAGCGTCTTCGTGGGAGTTACAATATTTGTGCATATAGTTTGTCCGTTGTGGTACATAAGGTGGCAGAAGTTCAAAGAAAATATATATGGTCCTTGGGATGAGGCAGTGATATCTTAAAAATTATTCTTTTAGTGTATAAATGCATAATAAAGTGAAGTAAACAATTTATCATGTTCCGTATAACGCGACTGCAACCATTTTGAATGAAACAATTTATTTATAAACATGGAAATAACCGTCTACTCGGGTCCGATATCAAATGATTGCGGATCGAATGATTATCTGAATAATCGAGATTATTTCACGACAATAAACTGTAACAATCTTTTAATTCGTCTCACTAGCGCCTCTAAAAAGCTGCGTTCAGTAGTAGTGTATTCGCTAGGAGTATCTATCAGCTGTGTGATAAAACTATCATTCATCATTGAGACGAGACCTTGCTTCAAATCTGATAACACCTCTCCCGATATTCTCCATTCGCCCATACTGTCATCCATTCCTCCAGAGGACACTGAAAGGAACAAAGGTGTACGATGAATCATTATTCAAGGTTCAATTGATTTATTCACAGAAAATCGGATCGAGTTTGAATACTTTTAATTTTACCTTGTAGTCTGTTGTATCTCGAGGCTGCCTGCATTGTGTAAAAATCTAAATGGCTCCATAAAATGTATAGACTGTGTTCCACTATCAGTGAACAATATTTTATATCCCTACGTTTATCCTTTGCTCGTCGTGTTAATCTGCGCTCGACAATCAAACGTTGCTTTACCATATCAAGTTCCAATTCTTCTTCGGTCAAGTACTGGAGATATTTGACAAATAAAAAAAGAAGTTAAGACTCCATTTCACAAATTTTATATATTGAGGACATACCTTTTTGAGATCAATGATACTCATGTCTTTGACTATGCATGAGTTTTTGATAAGAGTGTCAATGTATGGAATTTCAGAATGCAGTAGAGACGTCGAAGACACTAGTTGATCTACCACTGCCCCAAGATGAATACCACCGGTATCACGTGGTTTATTTTCTCGAGCTCCAAGCCGTGATGTCAGATAGGGTTCAAAGAGGCTATTCCTAATTTTCTGATCCATTCTGCTGTGCTCCATTTGATTGCGTGCGTAAAGCATCACATTGGCAGCTATCTGTATTGAGCAGGAATGCTGTTCCCCTTCGTCAGATTCCTGATGAGCCGAAATCATAGGCGCAGGTTGTGGTTCAAATTTAGGCAACAAGGAAAGCATGAGTTTTTGCAATCTGTAAAGATGTGCACGAAGTTCCCTCATTCCTGTACTATCTTCCATTTTGTGTGCATTTGAGTCCGCCTTTATAAGTTCCTCATCCACAAGTTTATACATATCTGAAGAAAATATAGATTGAACGTTATGAAGATCTAAAGAAAGTAATACGAGTATATTTTAATCTAGAGTCGATCCTTACCGATATTGGCAGACCTGGCGATGACACCTGTGAGGCAGGCTACTTCCTTGAGGAAGTAAACGTTGGAACGTGGTGAAGCATTTCTTAGAGCCATTTCTACCGTGTCTCTATGACTCTGTAAAAAACCACAGACTTGAATGGCACATGATTGATTTTCTGTGCCAAGGGTGGTAAGTAGAGCATCACAGAGGTAAAGTGCAGGCAAGAAAATCTGTTGATATCGTTGGCCGACCGAGGGGATGAGGAAAGTGTCACCAGCCTCAAATCCAACATGAACGTCAGGATGCTTGTCAAAGACAGACATGCTAGAGATACAGGAGAGCGCTTTGTTCTCGAGAAGGGTCTCGGCACCGAATCTTGTCGATGCCATTCTGCAAAGCGTTGCCATTTTCGCTTCATATAAATATAATGGTCTCAGAGTATCCGGTTCCGGTTGCAAGATACATCGCAACAGATTATCTGATTCCAATAAACTGTCTATCATATGTTTAAGGTATCCTCTGCTCGACATATAGATTACCCAGGAGTTGTCACAGTCCAGTTCAAGTATTTTATCTAAGCAGGAGAGTGCTAGCATTTTGCAGACGTCGTGGCCACCAGAACAGTTATGGCATAGAATATCCATTAGTTTATCACCAAAACTGTTTATTACTTGTATTGTTGCATAACGATGAGAACGTTCCTGGAGTGCTGGCGCCCTGTAGAAGGTGCTGTCCAGTTGAGTAACGTACATGGAATCTATAGAATTCCCAGCTTCCGGTCGTTCCAATCCCACCACACACAAAAAGTTCAAGAAAGCTCCATAGAGATGAGTCCTCACAGTTTGCGACGACGCTCCAGAATTTAAAATCCACTGCAAAATGTGTCTTAGAATGATCTTCATCATGGTTGTATTCGACGGAGAGGATGGTAGTAATTCATCATCAGATTGCATAACAAAACTGTTGCGTAAATTCACCAGGAGTATAAGAACAGTACCGGAGACTAGAGTCTTAATCTCGTTAAGTGCCTCACAGGATGTCATCTTCTGGAGTAAATCATGAGACAGATTCAACAAGAGATTTTGCCTTTGTGACGGGGGTAACTGTTGATTAGTAGCTACGGAGAAGAGGATTTCTGTAGCCTGACACCAACCCTCGACAAATTTTACTGTGGCATATGACAGCGTTTTCGTTTGATTTCTCCTAAGTGCATAAGCTAAAATGGATTGAAGTTCCTGCTGCATCAGCTTACGTTGTGTTGCCGTAGCACTACTCTGAGTAACAGCCAGTTCTTCTGTGATAAGAGCGTGAAGCCGACGAATGTCTATGAGCTGTGGTCCAACGCTTAAAGTAATAGGAACACTGCAACGACCAAGAACCATTTCGACTTGAGATGGATCAAAGTACTCCCAAGATTTAAGAGGATCTAAGTTCAGTTGGAAGTCTATATAGTGCAAGAGATCCATGAGAAGCTTCTGCGAAGGCACGATCTGGTCTCTGTCCATTCCTAAGTTACCTACTAGTCTCTGTACCAGAGAGTTCTGCAAACTTCCTCCGGCAACTCGCAATTCTATTGCTGCTATTTTCAGTAACCAGGACATACAAGTCAATTCAGTGGCTCTGTTAGTGCCTTGAAATGGTAACTTGGACAAGTGGCGTTGCACGAAATCCTGGTTGGTTGCCGTCCTTAGGAAACGAAGAACTGATGAAGAAGTCTTGTTATTTGCCGCCAGGATATGAAGAAACCAGTAGCAGGATTCTGTGATCTTATCTCGTCCACGTTCCAAGGAAAGTTCCAAGATACCGAGGATGGAGTGGAGACAAGTGCGGGGAAAATTTAACATCCCTGGTTGCTGTATTACTGTTTTCCTAATGTCCTTGCTGATGTCAAATCCCAGGAGGTAATGCGATAAGTTTGGTGGCGGTCGTGTTATACTTTGCATCATAAGAGAGAGGATTCTCAACTTGCAATTTCCAACTTGTTGTCGTTCCTCATTAGCATCCTCGTCGTGCTCGTAATTATCGTCAGCATCCAAGCACTCGACAAAACCATGTCGTATGGCTATGGTTAGAGCTGATGTAGAGGTAAAGATCGAGAGCAATTCGGAATCTGCACCAGGTTCATTTGCGACTGCTTGTATTATGCCAACTGCTACATACGCATGCTGTCGAAGCCACGAGTTGTAAGAGATGTACTTGGCAATATTTATCATGTGATCCGGTTTGCCAGTTCTGGGATTAACCCCCATAAGAAGACGCGATAGTCCAGTTAAGATCTTAGTAGCTGAATTTGAAGCAGCTAATTGTGCCATGTAATTGTGCTGCATAGCCAGAGCACGTTCAATAATTTCAAGGCAGTGTAACGTACTATTCTCCAAATGCTTCTTACCTGGGAATGAATCGTACGTATCTAAATGATGACAACCCTCGTCAAGAATGTAAAGGATCACATGAAGCAATTCCGAATTAGAATGCAACTGTGTCATCAGATGGTGACCAGGTGTCGGATTAACCATGGTGGATTCGCCACCCTGGAGCTCTATTTTACAACCTCTGAAGTCCTCCTCGTTTGGTTCATACAGTCTTATCAGTTTTAGGAATATCTTCAAACAAGCTTTAGAAACTTCCCACTTCTCAGCAGGATTCTTATAGCAGCGTGTATTAAATCTCAAGAAGACTGAGTTTATAATAAATTGAAGATACGGGTCGAATCCAGGATTTCTTTGACCGACTCCGAGTAATCGTGGAATTGGAAAATCCGTAAGGACATCCAGAAGCTCTAGCATAGCCCTTGTCAGGGGGTACTCCTCGTTCCTAGATTCGATTTCTTCCAATTCTGTTTGAACACCTCTTGGCTGGTAGCTACTGGTTGTTGGTATAGTTGGCAGAATTTGCGCAGCTTCAAGACTTTGCCAGACGGTAGATGAACTCTCTGGTGATTTAGCAAGGGCAGCTAGGGTCTGTACCAGGACTCCCTTTAGTGGAATTGGCATGGCACAACAGATCAAGCCAGTTAATGATGGCAAAACTTTCCATCCAGGGTGGTCGCATATAGCCACCCTGGATATTTCATCATGTTTTGCAACAACCTGGACTACTAGTAAAACGGCTTCCAGTCGTTTTACCTCCTCAGGTCCTATTCCTTTGGGATGACTTCTTTGTCTATACACAGTATCCTGGCTCGGCGGTAATTCTTGCCTCAAATAAAAATAATACTGGTGCAATGACGAAAAAAAATGATCCCACGATAATGTCATTGAACTGGACCCGTTTGGTTTGAGAAAATTGAAAGCTTGTCTAGCTGCCGGTGTTGAAGATGCAAGGGATGCTAACATTTTCAAGTAAGGCACGTAGAGTCCCGGTGGAAGAACTTCGCCGGCGAGTCGTATGAACTTGAATAGTGCGACTTGTCTAGATGGAAGTTTCCCAATATGCAGTGAAGTAGGCACATGTGAGGAGTCTGTGTGCTGGCACCAATAATCCATGGCCAGATGCAACTTGAGTGGATCATGCTTGTATAATTCTGCCACCATGAGCATTAGGTACTCGAAGTGACGGTCCAGATTCATGGGAGGATCTATTCTCTGCTGCTGGAAAGCTTGTATCTGCCTCATAGATTCGTCAACCCGGTGCCGCAGTTCTTTAACTTTCAGTGGCATCAGAAGAATGAAGTCTGAGATGAGAGTGTGAAAGTAAAGCACATAGAATTCTTCATAATGAAGAGACTCGCATTTAAAAATGACTTCGGCCATGAACTGGAAGGCATTATTGTTTAGAGCTTCAGTTAACAGTTCTTCGTCCTTGTTTGTATTTTGGCACAGATTCGTTGCTGATTTTAGAGTAGTTATCGCAATAGCCAAGGCGAATTGTATAACTCCTCGAAGTCCAGAACTCTCCCAGGAGATATTATCCGCAGTTAACTTGTGCATAAGTTCATCGCGCATGTCCTGTTCCGCGATAAGAGGCATAGCTCTTACTATTTCCTCGCCATCTTCTCGACTGTGCAAAGGACTTAAATTGATAGAATTCAACATGGCCATTATTAAAGCCAGGGTAACTTTGCTAGGACAACCATCGCCGGTTTCAGCCTCAGGCTGTCGAGTTTGTAAAAGATGCAATAGTCGGAATGTTATGTTACGTGGCAGGGAAGACTGTGCTGACCAAAGGTACAAGATATCAGCAAGATCCTGCCTAGTATCGTTGTAGAGAGTCATTACCATATGATGATGCTTTGCACCACCTAGGGCCCTGTTTTGTTGTAGTAAATCCTGTTCCTATATATTAACAATATAGATCAAAGAGCATTAGAATTACAAAATTGTAAAATCATTACGTGCCTATTATTTTATACCTTTGTGGGATCCATTTCTTCAAGTAAATTAACTACTCTGTCCAAAAGACCTTCCTGTTGCATTCTATTGGTATACTCTGTAATATGCTTTGTTAAAGTGACTGGTGTATCCAGCATCCAACTGTGCCCAGCTCTAGCCTGAACAAGAGTCCTCAAGGAGGATGTGAGTGCTTTTCTGCCATCGTAGTACAATAGTACTGCAGTGAGACCTCTAGTAAGCTCCGGATAATTTGGCATTTGAACTTGGGCTGTACATAATAAATCCAAAACCATGTACTCATTGAGATTGTACATGTCTGATAAAATAATCGTCTCATCAACGAGTTCCTTAGGCAATATTTGGTGCCCTAAACCAGGTAGTGTGATTGCTTCAGTAACAGCTTTCTGAATTTCTTCTCGACTCTTGGCATTTTTGCCCTAATAACAAAATAAATAATTGTAGATATGTAATTTTATTGAAGTATGTTATGAATGATGTAAAATCAAATACCGGATTTTGAAGGAGCGTAAGAAAATTTTGTTTGTGTTTCCGGAGCGCTTCAGTAAATTCATGATACTGTGGATCATGAGCACTTGGTGGTGAAGTAATGTAACGGGTAATAAGACTCTGTAACTCTTTGTAAGGAGTCCAGAGATCCTCTGTGCATAGTTTATCTAAAAAATATTAATTTCCAACAGTTAACCTAGACACTGATTGATATAACCATGCATTTCCAGACATATTAAGAATATAAAAATAAATACCTTCTGTCATATTGATCCACTTAAAAAGATTTTATAAAGTTCAGAATGAAACGTTTATTTATGTACACTGTATCACCAGTAAAGCCATGAAAGCTTGAAATTCCTGCATGGGACATATACAAATATCGTACCGGTCATATGGCGGGAGTATATTTTTAATACCAATATGATACACTTTCATCATAAAATTCCCTAGAATTGTCCGTTATCTTATAAAGCGGTTTCAGAATTCCATATCCAATTCACCACAAAAATGATAACGAAAGATACCGCTGATCTTATCGTTACTTATCTATAGCTTGTTATATACAAAAAGAATTAATTCTTATAATGCGCTATGTACTATTAAAGTTGATATAATGAAATCAAAGAAGAAAAATCATTTACCAAAAGAAACAGCATCCTTAAATACAAATGAGTATTCAATAACAAATCTTAAATTAATAATTAAATCAGGCTTACATGTGGATTATGAAATTCAAAGATAATTTTGCTCTTACTTTTATGTTGAAGCATTTATTAAGAATTTTTCCTAGTTTTCTTGTATCATTATCTATTTAGAATAGATCCTCAAGAATCTTGAGTCTAATAAGATTTCTTTATGATAAAGAAACTGAAAGTACAATATTCCTTGTATAAGAATAATGAACACATTGAGTCTTAATGACTGGATAAGATCAAATTTATCCTTCTCCATTTGTTCGAATAGTCTACAGTCTCCTCTTTCTGAAGAACAGCAAATGATGTGCTGTGGTTGAAATATATCTTCAGATTGAAGTCTTACACACTTCTTTTGAAATCACAGTATGCTTTCAGAATACAATTGTCATATTTTACAAAGACTTGATTCAATTCTGAATACTAGTGTTTTAATAATAAGAGCTGACATTAATATTTCATGAATAATCTAACATGCAAATTTTTATATTGTAAATTAATACTACTATTAATCTATCCCTTCTTAAAATACTCGCCAGTAATCATTATAGTCATTCAAACAATAGAATCTGTTTTATTTCAGCACAAAAGAAACTTGATATGAAAAGAGAATGGTTAAACATTTACATATACTTTTTAAGGTACTTATGAATTTTATCTATGCAAAATCCAAATCTTACAGATGCTGCCTTGAGAACATGTGAAATATTCTTCTTCAGTATATCAATGGAAGTAGCCCCTGGTGAATAGAAGTATCTACATAAACATAAGTCATGTCAATGTTGCATTAAACTAAGGATAAATTAACAGATGTCATTATTGATCCATTGTGATAACTGTAACAATCTAAAATTTTTATTTGTGTAACTGATTGTTACAAAGTTAATACCACTTACCACTGAATACTACATACAATATTTGATGCAATGATTTTAACAGGACTATTCATTTGTGTATATTCTAATCCTAACTAGATCATCTTTAAGTGATATGTTTCAAATTTCAAATTTACCTATGACAGCATTGACAGTTACAATAAATCATTATCCCTACATTATACTTTCTTGCAATGTTACTGAATTCTTTATGCTATTATTTGTTATTTGCTATTTATTTGTATTACCTGTGACTTCCAATATCCTTGTAATATTATTAAACCTTGTCATCTTCAAAGCAAATAGCTTTCATTTTATTAGATTATCTTCAAATGTTCCAAAGTTTGAAATGATGGATTACTATTAATGACTTCCAAATAATGAAGTTTGGTATGGTCAAATATTACCTTCCTAGCATATTGTAGTCTTTTAATTCCTGACTTACTGCAGACTAAATGATTGACAGAAAGAAACTGATGTAAAAAGTGATAAAAAATAACCTATTCTCCGCAGAAATTATTATATTACTATCTCAAACCTTATCTGTATAGATTACAATGCTTTAAAAGAACAATTGTGAAAACAAAAATATTTATTCAATGTCTCAATCACCTTCTATGAGTAAATATCGATCGCATTCAGCTGTTTCAACCAAGAATGCACAAGAATGAGCAAGACACAAATCAGCATGACAGAGTCCTCTACAAGCTCAGCAGATTAAACGTATGACTCCATTTGTTGTGAGGCAATTGTCAAGGAATTTTACAGCAATCTCACACTTTTGTTATCACATTGTAGACAAAACTACGATAATGCAAATGTCGTTGAAGTGCAGTCAGTAGAATTGATTCATTATTCCAATGGCTGATTTCAAGGTAATAAGCTCAGACCTTCAGGATCAGAATTATGAGACTAGAGTCAGAGCTAATAGTTCTGGTACTACGGCTTCAACGCCGTCGTCTTCGTCAGATTACATTACTGGGGATGCTGATGATAGTTCTGACAGTAAAGGAACAATACCGTTTACTTTAAAGTCTGTGGAAACACAACTACTACTGTCAGCGGTAATTATTCATTGTCACCCTTCATCGTTATTAGATTCTTAATGCTTTTGTCATTTCAGGATGCCTCGGAGGAGGATCTAAAGGAAATGGAAAGAAAATGTAAGCAAATGGTTTTAGAGAGTGAGGAATGTTCCGAAGAAAGAAAGTGGTTGGTTCGTAGGCTGATTGAAGTACGTCTAAGAGTTCAGGAACTTCGGGAAGCCTCTGATGAAAGTCTTCTTGAGACTCAGGTGATTCTGGGACATCATTTGGTACCACAAAAGCACCATATTGTAACTACAGGCCCTACTTATTGTGATCACTGCAGTGGAGCTATTTGGACAATGCTACAGTCTTGGTATATGTGTAGCGGTAAGCACATTACAATAATTCTGTAAGTGTCTTGATGGTCACAAGAACAATCATCTTGTAGACTGTGGATTCTGCTGCCATTGGAAGTGTTTAAATAGCATATGTCGAGTCTGTGTACATGTACTGGCCAGTGAAGCAGGAGGCTATACATGTACAAGAGATATTTGTCCAGAGAAAGGTCTATCGGCACAGGGCTACAAGTGTGCAGAATGTAATGCGAGAATAACGTTTAGTAAGTTTTAATTGAAGTACTTATCCTTTTTGATAGTGCATTATTTATTTTAAAATCTTTTCTTAATTCTGTAAATTCTACTCAATGTAATTTTCTCACAAGCGTACTCGAAAGGATTATCACTGTCATGCTTTGGCAGTCCTTTTAGATACACAGGTATATAATGAAATTATCTGTGACTAACATCAATCTTATCAAATCCTCTATTTCTAGAAACAATATTAAACTAACTCTGTGTAATTACAGAATCCAGTTGGGTGGAGCCAAGACTTTGTGATTACAGTGGTCTCTACTACTGTCAACGATGTCATTGGAATACTTCGTCTGTGATACCAGCTAGAATCATAAGAAATTGGGATATGGAACCACGAAGAGTTTGTCGTGCAGCTGCTCAACTACTGGTCCTTATAGAAGAACGTCCTGTCCTTCCTCTGGAGCAGTTGAACCCTAAATTATTTACGCTTGTACCTGACCTGTCTCTTGTTAAGGTATATAGTACCGATAGTCTTAATGACATTACTAATGCCTGAGCTAATTTTCTACTTTATTGACTCAGAAATTAAGGGAAGAACTACAAATGATGAAGCGGTACTTAGTACTCTGCCCAGATGCTAATACCCAAGGTCTTCCCTGGCGTTCAGGATTGCGTACTCATCTCGTGGAAAACTCTAGCAATTACTCTATAAAGGACTTGGTGGACTTGCAAAATGGCACTCTTATAGAAGAGATCCGGGCTGCTTATGATGCAATGGCCAGTCATATAACAGAATTATGTGCTCTGTGTAAGGCACGCGGACATCTCTGCGAGTTGTGCGGTAATGATGAAGTTATTTATCCTTGGAATGCAGCCGCAGTTTCCTGTCCAAAATGTGGAACCGTGCACCATAGGGTTTGTTGGTCCAAACGGAATCATTGTTGCCCAAAGTGCGCGAGGATTGAACAGCGTTTGGCATTGCAATCCACGGATTTGACAGAAAGCGACAAGGAATGTGAAAGAGATGAGCAGGACACGGAGCATTGTGATATTTCTCAGGAAGGTTTGCTTAATTAAAATGTACACAATTCTCTTGAATATATATCTTCAATAGCTTGCAAAGTCTTTTCATTTCTCATACCTTTTTTTGATCTTCCATACATCCATACATCCATTGTATCCTCCTGTTATTGAAGTCTCAATGATACTGTTTATAATTTATTTTATTGATTTCTCGTGTCAATGCCACGAATGATCTTCGGTGGCAACGTGGGAAACAAATCAAAGACGCATGTTATCTTCATCATTTCAGTGAGATAGTAGGAGGAGTGGACGTTAATGACGCCTTGAAACTTCACACTAATTCTACATCAAAAAGTAACGCACGGCAAAGAGACAATGGCGCGCTTCAATACGTTCATTAAAATTCTAATAACGTTTTTGAGTTTGGTGAATTTAGTGATATTAGAAAAACACGTCGATAGATCTCTCTACAGAAGACAGCGAGCTCATCTTCAGGAGGATAAAGATACCAAGTGGAATCTCCTTGAACTATCTAATGTTTCCAGTTCTAAGGATCAAGAGAGCATCACGCTAAATTCATCCGAGGTAAAATTAATTAATTATACTAATTAAACAATATCCATTATACTCATGCTGAAATTAATCATAGAAAAACAATCTCAGGATGTTTTTAGTACTTCTGGCCGTAGAGACGGTGTTTTTCATAGACTCAATGAAAGACTCTCAGCTCTGGTCGCTCTGGATGAGCAACAATCAAAGCACCTTGAATCTCTCGAGTACAGATTTACTAAATTGGAAGTTCAAAGTCAGGAAAGAACCGAGAATATTCGCAGTGAGCTGCGCGAAATTTCTAGAAAAGTTCAGCAGTTGGATTGGCAAAGTAGCAAAGTTGAATCACTTTTAGATACACTTAAAGAAGACACGACTTTCCTTCGACAAAGTTTCGACCAATTACAATCAACTGTTACAATCAGTAGTGGTATAGCACAGTTTTCCTTGTACCTCTATACTGTACTATTATTTGACAGAATAACAATTTTCTTCTAACTAATAGGAAACACCAACCTGAAATATATAGCAAATGAAGCTTTGGTGGAGACTCAAAATAAATTGCAAATCCTACAAATGTCTGTACAAGTTATACGTTCGTCGATTGTCGATGTCTCGAATGAGATTTCTTTGATAAAACTTAATGTATCCAAGATAGCAAACTCGACTGGGTAAAAATGATTAAATCTGAATACAAACTTAATCTAAGAGACGGTTTTTCTATAATACGTCTGTTCCAGCGAAATTTTGGCACAAACCAAGCAATTACCGACGACGAAGCTCCTGAATACAAAGTTTTTGGAAAGCCAAGGTTTGGCCAGAGGTCAGGAGGACGTTTGTACAATTGAGCATGATAGAAACGACGAAAAGCAGTTGTCGGATTGCTGGGACATATTCCAGAATGGCCAGAAGGAATCAGGCATTTATAAAATTAGGCCATCCAGTTCAACACATTCCTTTTATGTATATTGTGAGATGCAAAGTAACGATGGAGGTTGGACTGTATGTTATTATGCAAATGGCTAATTACCATTCTCATTCTTCACCATTATTTCCAGATCAAGAGATTTGCGATCTGGCGACTTAATCAGCTACGATACCTGATTTTCAGGTCTTGCAGAATCGTCACGAGGGCGCGTCTGACTTCTACAAGGACTGGCAAGAGTACAAACTTGGATTCGGCAACTTGCTCGGAGAATTCTGGCTGGGCTTGCAGCACATTCACGCGATCACAAGAGTCAAGTTGTATGAGCTTCTAATTGAACTTAAAGATCACGAGGGAAATCAAGTCTACGCCCGTTATGATTCGTTCGCTATTGGTTCTCAAGAAGAGGGCTACGCCCTAAAAATTCTTGGCAAATACAATGGCAATGCAGGTGGGACGCTTTTATGAAAAGAAACAAAAAATATGAACAAAAAATAAGAAAATAGATCAATCAAAAATAATTGGCTTACTATCCTGGCATTCTTTAGGTGATTCATTGGTTTATCATGCCGGCCAAAAATTCTCAACAATGGACGTAGACAATGACAATTGGCCTGATGGTAACTGTGCTGTGTCTCACACGGGTGCCTGGTGGTACAATGGCTGCGACACCAGCAACCTCAACGGTCGTTATCTCAACGGCGACCTTCCAGAGGACTATAATTTCCAAGGAATATACTGGTTAGACAGATGATGCAGAGTCTTCAAGATATTAACATATTACTGCTTATCATTTAGAGTAACTCAATTTCATCGTAGGTATGATTGGCATGGGCCGAATTACTCCTTAATGGAAACACGAATGTCTATACGGCCCAGGGACCATCCCATGTTTCAAATTCAGACAACTACTTACAAGTCCTCTAGCTCAGATGCAATCGACTGAGGGTGATGTACAGTGTGGAAAAATAGATCATGATATACGGGCAGAAGTTTTACTGAAAATAAAATGAAACATATTCCAGTATAACAATGTACATACAAAATTTTATTGTTCACTAAACGCCTCAACAATCGAGGTAATACTCTCATACGTTCCCGTGGCAAAACCAAGGAATCCAATCAGTAGTATAAGTATGTCTTTCGTAATTGTAAAGATACCGAGCGTGGCGTTCTGCCAGCAGACCACCATCTCTATAATCGGTGGGAACAGTAATGCCAGAGCCGTGCTACTTACGGCACCTACTAGCGAGATAAACAGACTCAGCTGCGGAATTGCTTCCGCCAGGATGACTGTTGGGACAGAAATATAAAGATGAAGTTAACAAGAGTTTCGCCAAAAGACACGTAATATTAATTGGAATTCGAAAAAATATCAATGACTTACATGTGAGGAGACAGAGAGCAGACCGGAAGCAGATCTCCGCAATCGTGGGCCATGCGAATGGACCAAAACGACTAGTTATACCAGGCCACATGATGGCCACTGGTATGTAAAACTGTAGTGCATATGTGAACAGTATGCTGATGCATATGGAAATCTTAATGCACTGAGGTAAACTGAAACATAAAAAAAAAAAATTTCTTACGTTCACGTACATATCGGTACTGCTTACGAGATAAGATGTATTAAATGAACTCAGGTAATAATGATTAGAGTGCAGAATATACGGGTCACGCGACAAACACATGCTGTAGTATAAATAATTTCATTAATACAAATTATATTTGAAACAGAAAAAGAAAAAGGAAGAGCACACAAAATGGAGAAATGATAAACCTTGAAATGATACCATCCGTGTGTCCTGGAATTCTTCATATGTAACAAAATTGTGTTCAGTTATTTAATCTGGACCGTCTCCTTTGACTTTTAAGAAATCCATAGCATAAACGGATACTTACACCGTGGAACCTAGATTTAGTGTCACAGAACCTTCAACGTCATCGCCGTACTTGAGATATGCAAAGAATCCTATTGCCACAAACATTATTGCTACTATTACCATACCAACGTTCAATACGCCAAGTGGTTTGTCAAAGTTTCTTGGTTTTTTCATTTCATTTTTCAATGGCAGAACCTAAAAGATATGTTTTCGTGTCAGTTAATCAAATCGAGTTAATCAATTCTCGAAAGTAATGTGAAACGGATTCTTACCAGGGTGATACCTTCAAAAGAATAAATAACAGTTCCAAAGAACAGTGGCAAGGAGCTCCAGGAGGCAACGTACTTGCGTTCCTGTATGGGAGGTAAGTCGTGACTCATTATGTACATGGTTGCTATGTATCCCACGATGATTAAAAAATTAGCTATGGACGATAGAGGCACGAGGTACTTGAGGTTTCTTATCCAGGTACTCAACATAATGGGAATCAGAATGATGGCCATGAGAACGCCGACGCTTAACTCAATTCCGTAAACAGCCAGGACCTTTTTTTTTTTTGAAAAAAAAAAAAATCAATGATCTTACAGATCTAATGAATATTATTGTATCACAAGGTTTTACCTATTAACCTTTAGTCGTCGAATGGGACTCACCTGATTCATGTTTTTCGATATGAAAACAAAATAAACGCAGCAAAATCCAAGTTGCGTAACACATAAAAATACATTAACCAATTTTCTGGAATTAAATGAAATCCGTATTACTGAGAGAATCGTGTAGGTATCCATTCAACTCCAAAGAATTCATATTCTCATTGCCACTTCTTAGTAGACTTCTTTTTAGATACTACTATCAATTACCTATTATTACTCTACATTCAGCATACCTTATCATTACTGAGTATTTGCGAAATCGAAGTGGACCCGTTGCAAAGCACAGCTCAGCGGTTCCAGCAAATCCTGGTTGCACCTTCGAGGAGTCACCAACGCGTCTTCGGACTTCCTCGTTGCAGTTAAGCTGTAATCAGTCGTGAGATTGAACGCATTGCAAAATCTCCACAAGAGTATAATCAAATCCAAGTGATTAATCACCAGCATATGTTGAGCGTGAACGCAAATAAATCCGAGGAACAGTGTGAGGCATGGACCCAGAATCATACCAGCATTCTTGAAAGCATCGCCTAGAGCAAATATTCCAGAACCCACGTTCCCTTTGAACAAGTGCATAAGGGTTTCCAGGTACCTGAAAATACATTAATAGGCATCATTCATCACGTTGATCGGTTGACACGAGGACAATCAAATAATTCTCACTTAGACACACATTATAAGACTGACAGTAAAGTAATTAAAGCACGAGCCTTATCACTTATTTCTTATTTATACATCTTAATGAGGAAATGTTTACTTGACATGGTAATCTACAGCATTCATTGAACAAGCAGAAACCATTGTACCTTAAATAGCATTACAACTTCAGACAATACTTTTAGTACGAGCTTTGTCATGTGTATGTCTTTAACTTTAATAGTCGGTAAATATATTCAGCGTGCATAGTTCTCCAAAAGAAGCAATTGACTCTAATCATTTAATGAGATAAACTGTGAATTGCATTACCAAATTACCGGAAAAGCGTTGTACCTCGACTTAATCACGTCAAAATCATGTTATAACATTTCTTTGAGAATTTAATTCCGAAATTCTTTCCAGTCGCACTATACCGTTGATTAAATATTGTACAAATTTGACAAGCAGAATTTAGCGAACAATGTAAATACGATTGTTATTCATATCTCGAAGGAAGAATTCCTATTTAATGATTAAACGTGTCTTATGTTACGTAACGCTTAATAACTCCATCAATCAATTAGAATTGCCATTAAATGACATTCGCGTTTTCATTAATTGAACTCTAGACCAGCCAAACGCAGTTCTAATAGACGCTCACGAGGTTGGATGATCAGAAGTCGGATGCGCATCTCCAGCATCATTGTTCTCGGACTTCTCAATTCCCACGATGAGGTCCTTGGATTGAAAGGCTCCATAAGTGTCCTGATTACTGTGGAAAATCAGAATAATATGAAACAAGTGCGTAAAGAAGAGAAGATAATAATTGGAGCTAACGATCTATGAAGGTCGTCACCAATGGCTCAAAAGAAAAGAAGAGAAGATACGATAGAGATCAGAGATCGATAACTAACTCCATTTTTGTTGTTTCCTTAAACGCCGTCTCCACTTTACACCCGGCATTCTTCTCCTGATCACTCATGTTCGGCTTGGTGTGCAATTCCATCTGCAATTAAAAACGACTGAGAGTCAATGATGAAGAATTAAGGAAGTAGAAAGAAAAAAACGATTTGAAAGAAGCTGCCAGTTGGCTGTATTACGGTCTGTCATCTATACGGTCTACGGCGCCAATGACAGTGCCAAAATACACAAAAATAAAAGTTTCCTATCGACACGCAACGAGACGTTAATGATGAAAAGAAGACGAAGATCCAAACACATGCTATAATAATTAGAAACGATAAGGACAGCTCGCAGACTAGTTCTGACGTATTACTTCACTCGTAAAAAAGGTAAGATAAAGTAAAGGTATAATAAAAGTCTTGGGCATCTTATTAAGTTAAAGGAAACAATAAAATTGACTACTTAATATTCATAGAATATTCGACGTTCGTTTTCCCTGTTTTTATATCTCTACCAATTTTCCTTAACATGCGCTAATTGTAATTGTGGTTTCTTTTTGCGAATCGACAATCCTATGGACTCACGAGGGTTTTTTTTTTGCGAGCAAGGACGCCCAGAATTATGCAAGAGAACCTTATTAGGTAGTGCGTTATGCGGGGAGTGATTCTCATTGGTTTGGCAAAGTAAAAGTCCGGCATGCAAGGCACGTGTCACCTGTCGAGTAACCATTCATCTCTTTCTCTCTCTCTCTCATTCTTTTCCAATATATCCTATTTGCTCTCTAATACGCATTGCATCTAGCCCTTAGTCTTCTGTAGCCACATTGCCCGAACTCACAGATCATCTTAGAACGCGTGTGTCGACGACGACAGTACATACCAGTATTATTGGCACGATTCCTTAACAATGAAACCACTCTATATATCAATTCTCACTCTGTATATGTATAATATACACTGGTTGCTAATACATATTAATATCTATGTAATCTTTTAACAATGCTTAAAAAAAAAAACAAGACAAGCGAGTTAACAATTTATACAATAATGAAGATGTAGTTGACTATGCACGAGTTTCACTAAAAACTATATACTCAATCCTGCTGATCTCAATACTGTAGTGGCAGGTGGATATGAATATACATAAATAATCAGTGCACTGATAATTCGCGCATATAAGGAATCGACAGACATAAGTAGGAATATAAAAAAATAGTAACTCTACAACGCAGTAGCTTTAGTTATTAACCGCAAGTTAAATGTAATTAATAAAAGATTCGCTACCGCAAGTAAAACACCGCTAATTCTAATTTTAGTAATCGAACCTTATTAATAATCCAGGAATCGTTCCGCTTATCCTTTTCCGTCACCTTTCCATGTGTATAAATAGGAGGTGATTTCGCACGCGATGCGCAACGATCGGCGGCTCGAGAGCGACTGAAGTCGTTCTTGTCTCCGCGACAAGCCTACATTGCGTCCATGCGGCTACAAGCTGGAGGGAAAGAAAAAAAATGGGACAGTAACAAGTGGATAGCAAAAAAAAATGGAGAAATACATTCTAAGAACAGCAGAACTGCCAGTATAGGAATAAGAAAACTCAAGAATAGGAATGACGTTGGCCCTTGTGGATGGTTGGTCCGTTACTCTCATTGGAATATGAAGTAGGAATATCCCCATGGTGGCTGAGAATTTCTTAAGAAGTGGAGAATAAGAATGTACCCCATGCAGAGAGGGAAAAACCCCATGAGGATTGAAGATAAGAGCCACCGTCCGCCTTAAAGTAAGAAATAACAAGAAATAAATTAACCGTTTCCACAGAGATAGATACACAGTTTTCGCCAACAATCGTGTTCAAATCACTGATAAAAATCCGATAAACTAATTGGGCAATCAAAGATTACTCCGAGTAGTAGATGGCATTAGTTCTGATGTAAAATTTATCGCATCCTACCAATCTAACAATTTAGACACACGTATTGAATCGTTTATTCTATTACCAAATATGCAACAACCTCATAATTAAAGGACGCTAAAGCAATTCGTTGGCAAATCTAATTATAAACGATAATGAAATGATCTCAGAACAACGCTAAACGAATAATATTCAAAATTACACATCACATTGAATAGCCATAAAAGGTAAGCCCATAAAGTACACAAAAGCAAGATAATAGATTGTGCAATAGTTTCATTAATAGAAATATGTCACTACTGGCAATGGTGTAATTAGTATGATCAGATTGAGATCGACTAACGACTCAATACGTTTCCCGTTAATTCGGCCTTTATCACATAAAGGGAGTCAATGACACAGTCGATTTCTCAAGTGTAAATGACCTTCTGAATTGGAACAATGAGTAGCAACCAAACAAAGGTGATGAAAACAACGAAAAAACGAGATTTTCTTTAACCTTGTAAAAAAGGAAGGATAAATAGCATTTTCTATAAAATTAAAAAACCAATGTTATGGACGCAAATAGAATAAGACATATATATTAAAGTATCAAGGAAAGTCATTGATCTCCAAACATTGAATGGATTTCATTAAGTGAAGAAAGAGAGAGACTATACTGAGTGCATGGAGCAGCCGATTGTAAGCTGATCCAATGAATAGCCTGGACGCACATTGTATGAAAGAGGATGGCACAAGTGTACATGGTTGCCCTTTAACGATATAAATATGTAATTGCACATAAGACCACGAGGAGGACACCAAGAGGATGGCGAGAAGAAGGCATAGGATAATAAGCAGAGAGAAGAACTCGACCACTAGGAGGAAATTAATGTTTAGAATCTCACGCCTAACGCAGTTTCAATCTCTCCCACGCAATTATGACACTTGGTTAACTAAAGATAAAACGACCTTCCTACGACGTCTTAGGGAAATATACGTATCCGTGTAGTTCAACTCAAGAAGCAGTAACGAAGTCCCAGGTACCATTGGAGATGTGCTCCTTAGTTATATCTGCAAAAGGAAAAAGAGGTCAGGAAACCGTTAAACGTATGCACTGCTAGTAATGGGTGCAGTGGGAAAATGTAGTACTGGAAAATTTGTAATTCCACCTATCGACACCAAAATTCGTTCTTGACACACTGTATGAAGCTTTACTTTCAAGAAGCTCCTGGTTCTGATAAATAATTGTATTATGTTATCGTAAGTGAAACTTAAAACGTCCACAAGAGATAGGTAGACTGCAAACAATATCAAAGGGATGATAAAAGATTAAGGTATCTAGGTAGAAAATACTGATTGGTAGTAAAGGTAATTGAAGAAACGTTTCAACCATGGAAACTTTCTACGCATATAGATACTCTGATTGAGATATCGCGTGCTAGGATTTATTTAATCAATTACGTAGGCATTATGACGTCTAATCATCTGCGATAAAGAGTATGTATGAATGCAATTATTTGCAACTTCATCATCTCTTTAAGGGCAATGAAGGGTCATAATTTCTGCCACTTTTTTTTTGTTTAGTCTCCTCCATTGGAAATTGCATGTTCATAAATAAAACGGAAGCAAGAGTGAAGTGTCTGTTATCTTAGCCGACATACAAAGTGAGAATTCTAGGCAGGAATGCTCCAACTCACCGACCCACTAACAGCGGATGTAATGACATCTTTTTATCGTGTTGTAAATAAACAAGAATCAAATAGAATTGCTATTTGATCCAATCTCCTAAAGGATTATCAGTAACATGATAACAATACTATACGAAGTTAAGATTATTTATTGGAAACACAGATCCAAACATTTATTCATTAATAAGATATAGAGAACAAATAATCTCGCTCCCATTTCTTATTTATGCCTGAGACGACCGCAATGTTTAAGTGAGATTAGGTATGAAGCCTGCAATTTATACATACTATTAGTGTAGTATAGACTATAGTAAAATGGATTATTTTAATCCACTAAAGTTCGGTAAATTTACGTTTGGCATCGGTTGACCCAAACCTGCATAATATTGGTAGTTATATTTAGTTCTGGCAAGACATAAATCCGCTCTGTAAGTCACGTAAAGGGCATCCTGAGTCGATTCCGTCACGATGAGACCGACGCGTTAAGGCACGTGTTGCGATCTTTATTTTTAGTAAATTTTGTTAATTTTCCGTTCCACAGATTTTAACAGTCTCGTATTATCTCTGACAAAAATATTGCGTAAATCAGACACTACGTAAGAGAATAATAAATTAAAAAAAAATGGTATAGCGCCATCAGTCATCTTACGTAAGACGTAGGAATATGCGTTCACTCGAATAAACGAGTCTCGATACCCACGGCCACGAGTACTTAACGTATGTGAAATCAGACAATGGCATATAAAGACTAAATATTCTAATAATGATTTGCTTCGCGGCCTCGTCATAAAAAATCATACAGACGTTATTGAATGATCAAATGAATCTTTGTTCCTGTCATTAATCATTTGGATCCTTTGGAATTTCAAGTGCTTGTTTGTTTTTAAGGACTTCCAATGACACAATAATGTAAGAGGAAAGGCCGTGCGTCACGAACGCCCTGAAACTGGCTTTACAAGGCTAAAGGCAAAATTAAATGCACCGACAAGGAAAAGAAAAAAAAGAAAAAGATACAATGCTAAAAGGAAAGAAGACGCGGGGAAAGAGATTTGCTTTTAAAATTTATAATTCCCCCTTAACGTTGAAGTGCAACAACGTTTTGAAAAATTATTTTCGGTATATTTATAATAATTTAAGGCAGCTTGCAGTTGATACGAGGCATACCGTTTATACATACTGCGTACTACTGTCTATAACGTAACGTTAAAAATACAATTCACGATCATAGCATGGATTTTCTTTTATTTCCCGTTTTAATGGAACTATTTAGAGATTGGTGCCAAGATGCATGTCGCTCTCGGAACACGATCCAAAATAGCAAACACCTTTGCTAACTGGTCACTGACCGCATCTTCTCTACTCTGCCTAGTCTCTCTAGTTCAGATAATAATTTACTATCAACCATACATACAAAAAGTGTAGGCAAGTGTACACAAATCATACCTTTGAATGACTCCGACCTTAAATGTTACAATTAAGAGTTTTCATTTAATATTTTTAAACACATTTACCGCACTGAAGACTTGACAAACAGAATGACTGCGAACAACGTCACACTGAATTATAGTAATTTTCACATAAATAATAACCTTGAATTTTCGCACGATGTGGAAAAAACCATGCCCGCGAGGCTTCTTGCGAGTCGTTCTTCCAAGACCAGTTATAACTAGATATACCTTGTATACACTTATGATGAAAAGAGAAGGAAGCCATAACAATCGCGAAGCCAAATGTACATTATTATACTTTGCAAAGTTCCTGGTCGTCTAACAACATTCAAAATATTTCAACGAAAATAATGAATAAAACATCAGAAGACCCATACTGTATCTATGGGTGCTCAAAGTCAAGTCTAGTAAGTCAACTGCCAATAGAATCTCACCCAGTGAACGATGTTCCTATTCAACCAACAACTGCTGGCCAAGATGTATGCATCCACGTGCGTTCCAATAATTGGTACAGGTACTCTGCTTCGAGAAGGTACATTAGCTTGCTGCTACTCTCAAGTTATCCTTGGGTCTTGTTCACTGCTCCTTTCTCTTTCTTTGCGAATCTCGTTCAAGTAATTCTGATACACTCAGATATCCACTTTCCCTGCTGTTTCATTCGCCAACATGCACCAGTACAGTACTGTAGGAACATCAGCGGTACTAAACCTGTTGGACTGTACCATAAAAATTAGTTATTGTTAAAAGCAACTAAGAGCAGGTCATGTTAATGGTCGTTATTTACATTAATTTCTAATATTTACGTTGATCACAATACTTCAATGTTTACGTTTTAGTAAGCCAAGGACATTCAAGACATTGTTCGTGGCCACTTGTTTATCCTGAAAACAATATTCTGGTGTCTTGTCGAAGGGTTCATGTGAAATATTAAATGCTGGATACACCAGGTATAAGGACAATGGATTTTGAACATACGTCTGTGGTAAGACAACTGTGATCTAGAGTACAGTAAATCATCATTCGTATATTCATGATACATAATTGCCAAAGATTTGTGCAATTCTCTCTGCAACATGTTTTTGAAATTTATAGATGTAAATTACTATTTATTACTACGTTCGCATTTTATATATTCCACTGTTGCCTAGCATACGAAAAAATATAGTTCCTCTTTCTTGTCAACCCCAAACATCGCCATATTTTGTCTTCTCCTTGTATACATTTCTCTCTTCAACGGAAGCATTTGGCGTGTTAGGAGTAGGCGTGCGAGTATATCTATAAAAACAAATACAGTTCCTCGCTTACCTAGTTAATTCGATCCACTTTTTTCAAAAAATAATAATATGGATCCATTATACAAACCTTTGATTTACATTGCGCAAGTATTCCTCCCGGTTTTTCTTTCTTCGCTCCTCGTAGGATAAACCTGATTGAGAGCCAATATTTTCATTAATGTCTACTTCCTTATTTATCTGCAGATCGCCTGTAAATTAGAAAAAACAATTTAGAATTTTTAAGCGTTCGTAGTTCAAATACATCAATCAGAATTGATTAGCTTAATTTTAATAACATTTGTTGGTATTCTACTATAACGAATCAGAAAAGTGACTTTCAGATATTAGGGTTTTTCTATACTCACTGTAAGCGCAAGACATGATTTTATATATATCTATAAATTGTTATACTTCATTCTTCCAGTAAAACATTACTACTAGTGGTCAATGACATCTATATCTTATTAGGAAATTATGTTTTCAGTACCCATCCCTTACATATAAATAAAGAATAAAGAAACCGTGAGAAAGGACATGACACTTTTTTCTAGTTTATACAATATTTTTTATCAGTCTGACAATATTGTAGAGAAACTATTAAAAAACATTAATCCCTCCAATTGGAGTACTTAAATTGAATATTGTATATGAAAGAAATACATAATTTTTCACTTGGTAATAAAATAATACTTACTGTTTTCACTGTTGCCAACGAAACCATCAAAATTACTAGGAGAATGATAAATGTCAATATCCAGTGAAGAATTCATAGCTGTAGAAGCAGAAGAAGTATTACCCTCAATGCTCACAGGCATATAAAGGCTCTCGTTACCACCAGAGCTGTAACAAATGCAAAAAAATTGAATAAAAATAATTGAAAACAGAAATACATCCTACTTAATAGAATTACTTTATTAACAGAACATAATATAATATAAGCATATATAGTGCAGTGAAGTGCAACATACCCAGTACTACCTGCCATGCCTGCATGAAGCTCATATTTTTTGCGAAGTGTACTATTAGGCATGTTCAAAAGCCGCTCAATGCAAATGGAGGTATAACTTAGTCTGCCTAGAAAGTATCCAAATATTCCAGCAGCAATAGTGCCTGGTATCGCACCATATTTTGCATGGCCCTTGATATAGCCTGTTTTAACAGTATAATAAGCAGTGGTTCCGAGAGCCAGTCCAAGAGGAATACCACGCTTTATAATGCTCTCAGAATTACATTGTTTAAAAACCTTCATTTCTTCTTCCGTCATCGTTAAATCCTATAACAAAGTAAAAATGCAAACGTACAATAAACAATTTGAAGTTTGTATCGGTATACATACTGCGATGCACGCCGTATGCATTGTAAATTTCACTATCTACTTGCATCGTAAGTAGAACGAACCAGATATCAATAAAAGATAATCCTACCTCTGTATTACTCCGCACACCCATATTCTCATTACTTAATTGTATATTAGCCATTCTTAATGGGACAATCTATAAACTAAGTGATGTATTCTTTCAAACTCTATTCATCCAAACTATCGTATGAATAAAAGTAAAATAAAAGATATTGTTCACTCTAACGGTCAATCGAAGTATTAAAAAATGTATACACATAACATTTACTGTCTGTCGGTAAAGAAGATTCGACTATTTCCAAATAACACAAAGTACAGTATCGATGGTAACGTTAAATGACTGGTGTCATATCAGTTAAAAGAGATGGCAGCAGCGACTCCCAGTAATTCTTACACATTCAATCATCCGTTCAGGGTACAACTCAACGAGAAAAAAGTGAGCGAAACAATGGCACACGGATGCTTCAGTGTTTGAAATACAGTGACTATGAAAAAATGAAGGATACGATATGTATTCTAGATACACGATGGCGTCACCGGGAAAGTCTACGAAACGCGAGTAAACGTTGGATGATCTCATGTTAAGAATGTGCAGTTTTAATGCATGCAATCGAAACACGAGATTCAGCGAGCGTAATGGCGTCTCCGGGAGAACAAGAGGAACAATCAGCCTATACAGTGCGTATGATGCATATATGTACCCGGGCTAAATCACTGTTCAATGTAAATCGACGTAACGTTAGATTACAGGGAATGCACCACGGCAAATACGAGCAATTATCGCTTAAGTTATGTTAAGTATAGGGAAGGGACACACGCCGGCATGCTTTTATGACAGGGCAATCGCTGAGCTGAGCACCGTGTGTTTTCAGGGCACGTCAAGGTGAAGAAGGTGAGGAAGGTGACACCATCTCGAGGAAAAGAGGATTTTGTCACCGACGGTGGATTTCTCATTGGTCAATAGAAAAGAAAAAAAGCGCAGTACATTCAGTTACCCTGAGAACATTCATCTATACTCCTCACTATTATTGGGTATGTTTGCCGCGAGGCGGAATGATGCAGGCTTTACATCAGTGGCTAGCTTATCGTTTAAGAGAATCAGTCGCATGATGCAAATGCATTGTACTTGCGTGTACCTCATCGTATAACGCCACGACATATGCCTGCTGCCTGCATCCCCTACATGCTGCAATTTGTCAGTCACGCTTATGGATCTTGTGTCCACTATTCTTCCATAATTATAGAAGTATCATTGAAGGCGTGTTATCCCGATCAAGAATCCCGTTAGTTGATCAAACGAGTTAAGTTATTTGTGCATGGTACATATTATATATATTAATAGAGATCTATGTATGTACAACTTGATCTTATTGCTTGCCCAGGGAATGGACCTCACGCATCGCTGACCAATCTGATCGCATAATCGATGGGATGCGTTAATCAAGAAACTGCTGAGAAAATCATTAGTGTTACCCGCTGAACGGTATATGGGTAAGCTACGTATAAGGTAGTAGCAAATCTGTACAGGGAAGACTCTGAACAAGATGGACAGTGGACTCACTGAAGAAGATAATTAGAAGATATGCCCGCCGGTTGCATTGGTCGGTTCCTTGCAGTCGTCAGAATTCTATTTTCCAGACTAGGTACGTCCCAGTGGTAAAATCGGCAGACTTTAAGTGGTCAGACCTAGCGACGCGTGCGTCTTCTCCGCCTCCGCTGTAGGCCGCCTTTACTTCCTCCATGATAATGGGATACCCGTAAATTCCGTGTATCAATATGCGAGGTCTGCTGGGCGCACGCTTCAGCCACCGTCCTACTCCCACTTCTTACGCGCAACGCGTCTCGCGCTTGACTGTCCTTCTCGCGCGTAGCTGCTCTTACGGTGGGAGAATAGCGGTCGCGCGCCGATTGGCTAAGAGGTCTGACCAATCGGAGCCTACTCCCATTCATAAGTAGTACTGTTTCCGCACTTCTGGTGGGGACTAAGCACCGGGAACCGCACCCTGCAGGTATAGGTACTCTCTTTGCTCTACCAAGCCAGCTTCCACTGGATAAACTACATGCAATTCCAATGAAGATACTCCTTACAAGACGAAATACATGTCCCTAGAATTTCTCACATGTCCCATTATATTGTTCCAGGATTCCCCCATGGGTGCAGATCATCACGTAATGAAACAGTTAGGGATGCTGTACTCTTATTGGCTGAACCAGACCGAGGTGGGTTTCGTCAGTGTAATAACACTGCCATTTTCTTTTCGGACTCCTGGGGATGAAACTTGCCCGTCAGTCCGCCATACTTCAAGTTCCAGATAAATGGAGGGAACGTGATCTCCCCCAAAGTATCCAGTAGCAATGTTCACCGTTTACTTACAAGGGCAGCACCACCTTTTTTTAATTCACCCCACGACTCGTGTATTTACTCCTTTTATCGAACACTATACTAATGAATATGTTAATGTTATTAAGTACAGCACGCTGCTGCGGGAGGTGGAGATGTGTTGCCTCGGGGAAGGTTCTCATTCACACCAGAGTTTAAGGCTTCGCTGGGAGTATTTAAACTCCTGGTATTTGATTTCGACCACTACCAGTCTGCAACACTGACAAGACAATGCCATCTCGTTAGGCAGATTTATCTAGCCGCTGGCTAGACAATTCGGTAAGCGCTCAACAATTTCAGCGAATTCATTTGCGCCTGATTATCATTTGGGAATAAATATGTGCTCCTACGTATCGCATAGCTGAAAGCGCAATGAATTTTTTCTTCACGTTATCACAGTTTACTGAGTTTTTTCTTTTTTTTCTAGTCTGCATAAACCATCGGAATCGACACGCAATAGATTGCTGGTATAACAAGAGGCTTCTACGGTGCCTCTGTTGCTGCTGTATCTTTACTGTCTGAAACAGAGAAATGGTGGTGTCTGGTGTGGGCTGCCAACTGGCGGGAAAGGTCTGGTGGGTGTCGAGAAAGGAGAAACGGCTTGAATAAAGCAGATTGCTCGAGAGCACGTTCATATAGGATTGAACGTTGGTCCTGGGATCTTTCTGGTGGCAGTTACTGTATCTACGATAGAGACAGGGATAGCATATGAGAGAGGGAATGAGAGAGAAAGAGACAAAGCAATGAGAGTGGGACACGGCGAAGGAGATCGCAGGATGAGGAGGGTAAGCCAGTCGTGCAGGTGCAGGTCATGTGAAATATTTGCACTTTGTCGTAATCTGCGTAACCTATTACATATAATAAATCTGCGCGGTTAAAGCGTACGATAGAAAATCGTTTCACAATCTAAAGAGAAAGGGAATCCATTGCCGGGGGAGAAGAGGGAGAATATATCAGAGCGCCACGACTGTTTACATCGCCAATAGAAAAATCGAGAACCAAGGGGTATCCAATTAAATATTTATTTTTCAATTTTCTCACGGATATTTCAATTCAATACCACGTCGATAAGACAGCACCCAGTTTTTCTTCATCAATCTTTCACTCCATGTCTAATACAGTACCTTTTGCTTGACTATAATCTGCACGTGCATAAAACGCATCTTCATAAAATGCCAATTTGTAAATCCCATAATATTACAGAATTACACTAAGAAATATAGTCGCTATTACGATAGTTGGGAAGTATCACGGCGTTTGTCGCCCCCACGAATTGGCAAGGCGATTCCTCTGATTGTGAGACAATGCGCGTTGGACTTAGGAGAGTGGATAATAGAAGAAAAGCGCTATGGAAAGAGAGAGAGAGAGAGAGAGAGGTGAGCACGAGGATCATGTAAGCTTTGGAGAGGACAGTGTGTGAGAGTGTAGTAAAGAGTGAGAGAGAAGGAGTATGGATATAGGTGGGGAAGGCGTTCTTGATGGCCGCCTGGCCGCAGCCCGGATAGCTCGCGCCCGGGGCGTGAGCAGGAGATCCGAGGAGGTCCGTGCGCCTCGGCCGGGCCAGTTACCGTGGGACCGTTGCCTTGGCGACACGCACGCACGCGCACCTACGCGAGCATCGGCATCACGTCCTTGTCCTCGTCCTCGTCGTTCTCGTCGGCGAGAACGTCAGGGAGTCGTCGAGGAATTACGCGAGGGTGTACCTAGTTATTCTGGCTGGGCGCGGCGCGCACACCGTTTAAAAACAGGCATAACAATACGACACGACATCTCACGTTGTAATCTGACATACTACTACCTACTATTCACTACGCGAAAATTACACTAGCTCGTGCTACTACAGGCACCGTTATTTCGTACCTTCTATCATCAAACTTGCCTATCCGTCCTGATGTAAAAAATAGAGAGAAAAATACGCGTATACATTTTTTGTATATATATGTATGTATGTATGTAGAGAGAGAGAGAGAGAGAGAGGTAGTGCGGGCGTTAGTGCGAGCTCCAGGTATACCGATGTATATTCCTCGGAGATGGTTCTACCATCTGGAAACTCCTTGTGGATAATCGTGATGGTAAACTAGTGCTAAATGTTGTTCATATGAAGATCGTTCGGTACAAGCGTGGTACAGGGATCAGTGTATATCCGTGGGTGCCTTAATAAATTTCATCGCGCTATTGTTATTTCATCACGTATGTGCCTGATATGCGTACGTGCCTATGTTAATGTGCCTTCCTCTAGAACTACCTACCGCGGCAAAGAACTTCACGACGTGTATCAGGAGTTTAGAGTTCATATGTTCGATCAGTGAATGCTAGGATTAGGAAGAGTGACTTGCAATTAGTGAAGTAATGCTATCCAGCAAGGATCCCCCGTTCGACAGGGTCATCCTCGACGAGGATACCGCCTCGATGGAGAAGTTTCTGTGACGATTGAGCTCATCTTCGCGTCCATCCGTGATTTTCTATAAGGTGCGTCGCGAGCAGAGAGCCGGTTGTCATTGTCGCCCGGGGGCTGCTGCCGTGTGATAGGGGTTGCTGCTAGAACAAGGGTGGATAATTGTTATAAAGGAGGTTTGGATGGTTCCTCGGGCGGGTGCCCTCGCGAGGTCAGCCTGGGATCGCCACCCGGAGCCGGAACCGGAACAGGAACGGTTTTACGATTCGCCGCCCCCACGGATGGACGTGAGCGTGTGCTGCTTGCCCAGTGCCGGCTCGGGGGCTCAGACTCATCCTCATCCTCATCCTCATAGTCATTCCGGAAACTTACCCTCTGGAGGACAACCGATTATTCAGCCCAACTACCCTCACCAGCATCATGCCGATCAGATAGTACCGGAACGTGGCCAGCCCGACGGACTCGCCATCCTCGGGACCGTCGGCCAGGACGGCTGGCCCCAGATCTCACCGGCGACGCCCGTCGCCGGATCCCTTACTGCCACCACGACGACCTACATTGACTATTCCTGGCTGCAGATGCAGGTAAAAATTATTCATTAATTTATCTATCTTTAAATACCTTCTTTTTCTTTACTCACGCATCTTCATTTCCGTTCAATCGAGGTCCTGCCAACTGTCAAAGCAACCAGACAGCGACCCTATACCAAAAAATATACATATTTACACAATATTCAGTAAAGAACTACTACCTACTTGCAACACGACTGGAGAATTCTTCTGGAGTTTACAGGAATACATGGGATTCCCTGGATATATATGGTAGTTTGAATGCCAAGTATAGTAGAACGAGTAAATTGAAGATAAGGAATGATAGCCATACCAGAAAATGGTACCCATTGGATTCTAGTAAAGAAACGATAGTCCAAGCAAAGTGACATTAGTAGGTACACTCAGCCAACTTTGGATTCCACGTATTAGACGGTATCTCATGCTATGTCAGTGATGTGTCCCATCTCATAAAAACCTGGAATAATAACCCACTTCCAAGCTAATACAAGCCTCACAGAATTGTCGTGTGATTCCACGAATTCGAAATTTCTCTCCACGATTAAACACATGCTTGGCTATCCGAGTAAATTTCAACTCCGCTAAGATTGTCAGACCGCTCACGTACACGGTTATTTACATAGCGTGCAATATCAGCGTACTGATAAGACAAAATTTGCGCAATTACTTCCTCTCCCAAGATTCACTCCACGTTAAGTAAGCACAAGTCACATATATGTATCTACCATAAACTGTAGATGGTTAAAAATGCTACAGACATCTGAGTCTAATTCCGTCTATATCGAATCTGATTGATTAATTATATCCTACAATAAAATGATCGAAAAGCTCAACCGGTACTTAAATCCTTATAAAATAAGCTAGCTCGAGCCTCCAAGAAGCAAGTGATAACGCTCTCTCTATTAACTGTACTTACTAATGTCGTGGATGCCTGATGAAGCGACTAAAACGTCGTTTTCCGGCCTGAAGGTAGAAACAATGGCGAGCTAGCGTCTCCACTGATGTAATTTCTATTTTTGGCCCGGAAATCGATCCGGGCTCTTTAGACGCACTTTCAAAAGGTTTATGAAACGCAAATGCGCAGGGCCCAATTACAGCGTTACGATCCGCGAGGGCTCATTAAGTCATTTCGATGAGAGGCATTATACTCGTATAATAAAATAACGCAATACCCAACGTGTTCTGGTGAGATATGAATCATTCAAAAGGGTCAGGAATAGTAAATGCACAGTGCTACTATAGACGATTATAAGAAATGGGCCAATACTATGCATCTATACAAACATATAAGACTTTAAGTAAAATAGGCCATCGACCATTGACCAGTCCATGTGAGTATCAAGCGCGCTCGGATCGTAAAATAATAAGGCAAAGTAATAATAGCTATTACTATTATCTCGAAGCGTGTCTACTCCCCCGTGTCCCTGGTTACGTTGCGGCATAGTCCCCACGTAAAGCTACGATGTTGACAGGGTAAATATTCTTTGATACGCCGTCGTCCCTCTGGCACACGCGCCTCGTACCTCCTCCTCTCGTGCTCTACCCTGTCTACGGCTCTCCCTTTGGATGATGTTATTTGTAGAGGTTATTTCCGAAGAGGATACACCCTGGACTCTCTAAGTCCTTGAGGTACTGGAACCGTTCAAGGAGACTAACATTTCCACAGGTATTCCAGCAGGATGAACGCAGTTGAGACGTCTGTGACATTTGCCAGAGTAATGTACAATATTAAGGATTCTGTGAGAATAATTGGAATAATGAGCGACACGCTAGAATGTGAGGGTGGCTAATGGCACCAAGGTTTCAGTCGGTACGCTATACGAAGAGTATAGGGACTCTAGGACGGAAATCTGCGATTAGGGTGTCCGGGTTACAGAAAGGCCCCATACCGGACGGGCCGTTTCCACGGTTCAGTTGGCTGCTCGCACTACGTGTGAGTATTTCTACATATGAGAGTGCTGGCTGTATGATTGGAAAGGATGCACTGTGTGTTGAGAAGGACTAGTCCCCAGGATTCAGGTTGTTGTCGGCGGGATACAGGGGATCCTTCCAGGACTGGTATTACCCTGGCATCGAGGCTACCAGTGAGTCACATCGGTGCGTCCTCTTGCCTGTCTTCGAGTGGGTGTCTGCTTTTTATCTCTTACTCTCTCGTTCTCCATCTCTATCTGTGTCTCGCTAACTTCCTTTGGCTCCACTCGTGTCATCCTTAGGACTGTAGGTATCTTCTCCCTTACCGGACCTCAGCGCAAGCGTGATAAGGATGGTAGCTGCCAGTGGCACGCGTTTGCCTACTCTGTGGTATATACTGCGTACGCCATCGCGAGGTGGATAGAGTCCAGAAGATGTTGATACCTCCTGCTGAAGTAAATGGTGAACGAGTTAGAAGACGATAAAATAATTGCACTGCGTTATAGAATATGTAACGGTTGCTGTATATATGGTACAATCATTCTTTACTTGGACATTGTTGGGACTCAGGACGCTCAGGACGTGGTGAACGCATCGCGACGGCCATGAGCTCGACGCTAGCGGAGATCCCTTTTCCAAAGCCTACACCGAACCAATGTTACGGACAATTTACTCTCGAAATTAGCTACAAAACGCTCGAGTCGACCTATCTGCCCATCAGCCGCTTCCTCTTCCTCCACGATAAATAGAGTCAGGACCCCATTAATGCCGAGAGTCCCAAGAGTTATCGTTCTGTTACGCACTGCGACCATTTATAGGGACTTCTGAACCCTCACCTCCCAATCCTCAGGCTTTTCATAACCCCTTTTTATTCCCTCTGTTCTCTAAAGCCCATAGAAAATCACTTGCATACTTGCCAATTCAAGCTCTGATATTTTAAGTGATCCGAATCCGCTCTATAATAGTCACAGGCAGCCATCAGATATCTGTAAACACGTACAAGATTTAATTTATGAAGAAGGTATGAGATAAAAAATCAAAGGAATTGGTTCATCAGCTCTGAATGAGGGAATTAGTAGAATCACCGACATTACACGGTAATTACGGGTCAAGCAGGCATTCGGTAGTCACGGAGAACGATCGCCAGGAAACAGATATGATGCGCGTCGCGAAGCGTGAAAGCCTCGAGAGCACTCCCAGCCGATTAACTACACACCAGGAGAGCAAGAAGAGTACAGGCGACCTGGCCGAATGGGAATCGTCGGTCCGTGCATTTAGTATATAAGAATAGACCTACCCTGTGCACATAGGTGGACTGAAGTTCAGACGATGAGTAGAAAACGAATGAGTACACGTGTGTCTTTCAAGAAGAAGGATGGACAGCCCCATTACACCTCTGATTACAACACGATATAATCGAGTTAATAACCTAATCATTTTATGCTTAGGACAATGGGCCACTTAAGGATCTCCTGTTTAGTCAACATATCAGTGTGTACGATAGTCTTGCCGATTTATCTGGAATTGAGAAAAAATTATTAAAACAAGTCTTTGGTACCAACTACAGCTACAAAGTTCAGATGCATAAGAACAAAATTAGCAAGGATAACTGTATAATGCATTCTATTGGAATCAGTCAGTGACTTTCCCACGGAATTCACGTATGTAATAAGAGATTGAACGGCGTATAGTAGCTGGCGTATGGACATAGCGCCGGCACTGTGTATATGGTTTTCAGGGAGCGTGACGATCAGGCGAATTATGAAATTGCTCGCGTAACACGAGTCTTCCAGGCGGTACCGAAAGCTTTATTTTCTCGCGTCACATCAAAAACCACTAAAGGGACGCACAATGCTTTCCGACTAATGAGTCTCTGCCGGACAGGAAATTACTCTGCTGGCTCATTGTGTCCTGTGCACCATTAGACTGACAGAGAAGCAGATACGCACAATGAAAAATGAACTCGTGGGTGTAACACTGTAACGCAATGATCCAGCCAACGAGCTCTTCAGACTCTCGAAAAAGATAGCAATTGGTTTAGAATATTTTCAGCATCACACTTCTGATCTAGAGTCCAATGCAAAAGCCAGTGACATTTACGTATTAGAAATCCTTCGATGGGACCCTAAGTTCAGACCCCCCAAGTAAGACACCATGCTAAACCCACGGCATACGTAATATACCAGAACGAACATCTTTTGTCACATCGTACGGAAGTCTCGAGTGTATGACACATTAGCATTGCCACTAGCATCGCGAGGCCGGATTGTAAAGCATTGGTATCTACTGTAATAACTGTGAAGTGCTACCTCGCCTTACATACTAATGAGACACGATTTAATACCAATGGATCACAGGTTCAATTCCATTTTTTTTTCATCGTCACCAACCGTTTCGATAAACTATGGGATCAGGTTTACTGGAACGTTTCTTCGGTCTAGTATTTACGTTTTCCTTTTCTCAAGGAACAGTTTGGATATGCACTCTGGATTCCTTGTAGTTTGATCTGTAAAAGGGACAAGAACGTTAATGCTTAGCATTCTAATCGTACAGAACTATAGGTATGTAGTTATCAATGTACATGACCATATACCACGTTATGTAGATACATGGAACAAGGCAGTAAGCAGACTATAGTTTAGTGTACAGTCAAAGAAGTGGCATCGTGGTACTTATGTAGGTACGTACCGCGAAGAAGGGATTTACATGCGTATCACGGTGCCGAGTGTTGCTGACACGACTGCCAGCCAGTACGAGGGACGCGTAGAATGCGTGTCGGTACGCATCTTAAGAGTCGCTTGTTCAGCGATCTGCGTGCACGCACTCGACGCATCGTTTCCATGGGGCTAAGGACCTCCAACGAGAAAAACGATCAAGGAAAGTAGTAAGATCTAAGAAAAAAAAAAAAAAAAAAAAACATTGAAAGAAATCTGAGAAAACAGGAAAAGCAGAATTGACAAAAAGGTTTACAAACATAAGAGTTCGTTGAGAGAGATCAAGAGACATATTGTTTATGAGAAGCTTTATGGGAATTTAAATTGGACTGTATTGTACGTGGACTATACACCAGATGTGCAATTCTACTACCCACTCCTATGGGGTTGTATAATTTTATTTTCCCTCCAATGACCATAAGTCATAAGTCATGACGGCGGGATGTGTCTGATTCTAATCGAATATACACGCTCGTGTTAAACTCGTACTAATGCCTGATGATGACTCACTGGAGTTTTCCGGGTCTTCTCGATAGTTATGCCTGTGCTTTATTCTACTTACTCCTTTCTGCTCATAGCACTCGGCGTGAGAGATAGGAATGATAGCGGAGTTACCGTTTACTTGCGATGCGGAGTAATATTTCTGATATGATAAGGCCATGCTAAGAGACCGTCTGGTAGTATTTCCTTTCAGGTAACCAGCCAGGTGTTTCCGTGAGTGAAGATGATAATCGGGAAACCTCTGACCCATGACCAGTTCACAGTTCATTAGTACAGTTGAAAATCCAGTGTGCATAGAAGATTCCAGTTAATGGTCTGAAAGAGAAGGAAACAGTGATTAAGGCGATCTGGCTAATGAGACTGGGGAATAGAAATGAGTTAGTGAGCTGAGGTCATCTGGCGCGTGCTCAAGGTTCGCCCCCCAGGTTCCATGGTCAGGGGCTACTTAGACTATCCCTGCGCTCGTGGTTCTGTAAGGTTCCGTAAGGGGATCCCGGAGAACGCCGGCGTAACGTAACGGTACTCTCGATCCGATGCAGCAGCGCCAAGGAGTGAACAGCGGTGGGCAGCCTCCGCCCAAGCAAAAACTCATCCTCAGACTCTCTTTCTCCTTTTCTTTCTTCACGGCGTACGCTCACGTATCTGTTCTTGCTTAGTTTCTTCTCACCTTCCCACCCTCCTTAGGTATGTTCACCTCGACTTCTGCCTCTTGATGACCTCCCTGCTACTACCGGTGACCTTTCGTCGAAAGTGAGACCATCAGACTCCGTAACGACTCTTGGAAAATCTTGATACCTTCTTAGAACCGAACTGCACTAACTTCTGTCGCCGTACTGATCCAATCAGTTTTAGTATCCCATGGTATCTCATAGCTCATGGGTTCAGGATCCGAATGACATTTTCAATTCTTTAAAAGTTTTCATAATATTCAAAGTATCCCGTAGTCCTGAGATATCAAAGGCACCTGTTGCTATCGGTGGTCCATTCTACAGGAATCCCACGAACACGGATACGAATTTCGAAGACGCCTTTCGAAGTGGTTGCGCAAGGATGCAAGCGCGGATATAGGTCAAGAAACAAGATTGGTATCTGCGCGCGGTGCAACCGAACACGCCGACGCCGCCATGGAGAGCGAACGAACCGAACGAGCAAGCAAGTAAGCAAGTAAAGCAAGTAAAGCAAGTAAGCAAGAGCCATGCCATACCATGGACTTTCTAACGTGACTGAGCGCCTTGCCGACTTATGGAACAAAGAGAATCTCGCCCCTGGAAAAACCTATGGCATTTTACTCACCCACAGAGCAGTCATTATTCGCGACCTAAACGAATCGTCCTGCGCCTTGCACCACATTCGCAAATCATACAATTCATTTAACAAGAAGTACTATTTCCGCTGTATTTTTCTGTTCCAATATTCAAGGAGTCATTGGATATTCCCAGTCCGCCAAATCTTGCCTTTGCATCCTGTTCGTTTGGAAACCTGTACAAAATCAATATCCACATGAGTACAAGTATGTTTACATGAATTTGCAACAGAGCGCATATGTTTGGCTACTTACATAATATCTGTGTGTGTGCGTGTATACCGTCTAGTCGAGACTTCCTTTAGTAGAATGCAAGTAGAATTCAATTTGGCTAGAATATACATATATATACATAGTATATATATAGTATGTGAGTATCTATATGCGAGGAAGATAGGGCATCGATATCAACGGCATGAGAACTGCACCTGAAAGTGTAAACGAATGTGTCTTTATTTGCCAAGACTCTCAACCGATTCGACCTTGTTTACAAAACCACGAGAAGGATTTCGAATCGCCAAAGTTCCCGATGCGCGATTCTCTTATCGATATACCTATACGTCCTAAGATCCTGGCATTCGTGTAGATAGGCATACATGACACATTCGATACGACACGTGTACATACCCACCTACATGGGTACTATTTGCTGGACGTCTTTTTCGTTATTTGCACGGATTATCCGTGCGGATTGCGTCAGGGTAACGTGTTATCTGCAACACAAAAAAAAAGAAAAATCGAGAAACTTCTAGCATGTATTTTTCATTGAAAATACCGTCTAGTCGAGACTTCCTTGAGTGGGGCGTAAGTAGAATTCAGTTTGGCAGGAATATTCACATTGGATGAATGAAAGTTATAACTTTCATTGATCCTTCTCGATATTCTTTTTTCCCTCTACTTTCGTGTCTACCATATTGCCGTAGATAAATGTATTTATTCTGGTGCGATTTGTCCTGTCAAGGTTGTCACTGGCAAAGTTGGCAGCCGGAGGAACGAATCGAGTCTGTTGAGTTCTGCGTTACGGCGAAAGTTGGCAGGAGAATATCGGTTTACGTGGCCAATTCCAAGGTCGCCGTTGGCAGGAGACTCCGAGAGCAACAGAGCGAGAGAGAGAGAAAGAGAGCGATATTGAGCAAAGAATTGAATTCCGATAGTGTTCATGATTGATAAGGTACGTGGGATCGTGGGAGAACGAAGAGACCTGATAGACCGAGATTAGGAACACTTATGACCTTCTATTAAATTAACTTGCGAGAAAAGTAAAAGTATTTTCGAATATTTAGATGAGAGATGCAGGCGAGGTTCAACGAGGAGATTCGACGGTCTTTCGAGAATAAGTGATGTGGAGGAAGGAGAATAAAAATGAGAATAAAAACGTCAGTAATTATACCGCAAGGTGAACCGCCCACGCGCTATTCATTCAGCCTGATCGGACCTTCGATCAGGAAAACAATGAGCTACTCTAACCAAGACTGGCTGACTGTATCTTGTCCCAACTACGATAAATAATAAGCTCACGTAAAATTCGATAGCTCAAACATCTTGGGTATCTCGATACAAATTTTCAGCTGTCATCCACTAGTTGTCCTGTATTCTGAAAAAAAGAATAGTATGTTGAAAGAGATAAAATTCAATAACAAAGAAAAAAAAAGGGAACCAGTTAAATTAATTTAGGTATAGACTACGAAATGAATTGAGTCCCTCTTGAGTCGAATAATAGAAAGAAATGAGTATGAGAAAAGGGCATAAATGGCAAGAACGAAGACAAGCACTGTAGTCATAGGGAATGCAATGCCTAGTGAGATAGAAGTGATGGAGTTTAAGTTAAAGGTAGGTATAAGGTAGGTATAGGTAAGCAAGGCAAAGGAAAGGCGATATTACGGGGCCTCGATAGAGCAAAGTCGGTGCGTAGTATATTGCGTGTGTAGGTGTGCGTGGCTTCTCTTCTCTCCTCTATACTTCGGTGACTCTCACTCGCTCTCGTTATCTCTCTTACTCGGGGCGCACGTGTGCGAGAGAGCGAGGAGAGACCACGCCGATCGACTCTACGACTCTGTTAGACTTGTAGAGAGTCCTAGAGGTGAGCCAGTGGCTGCGAGGAGATTCCAAAGTGGGGGAACAGAATGCGGAATAGCCTAGAATGTGATGTGAGCGCTCTCCGTGCGCTCTCTCTCTCTCTCTCTTTCTCTGTCTTATCATACCTACCATTTCTCTCTTACTCGCTCTGTTATTCTGCCTACGTCACCTCCCTTATTTACTCCTTTTCATAATTTTCATATGGTTCTACCCTACACTTGAAATGTATCCTTGAATCCTTGCTCTATCCTCATAAGGGCTGACGGAACGCTCATTGCTCAATTAAGTAATTAAATTACGAAACTCGACAGTCATTGGGTCGCCTGATTTTGCACGGTACTTCATACTTGTATACTGAGCACTGATGTAGGTGAGCACTAGCGTGACTACAACTGGAGATTTCAATGCTCACTTTCTTTCTCTTGTAATGTCTGCTTGTCTCTGATGGTTAGATAGAATCGGATTAGATGTTCTCTAGTCATGGACTGGACGTGTCCTGAGCATTTTGTTACACGTGGGTGTATTAGAATCATCCAAAGCCCACCGGCAACCTTCATTGTACTTGCTACTAGAGAGACAGAGAGATAGAGAGTAAATGAGAGAAAGATAGTTCATGAGAATAACGAGCTTTTAATAACTATTAGAGAATCACCTATATTCACGGGTAAATCGATTGCTCGATCGAAAATCGGAATCGGAGCGCAAACCTGTCTGTTCGATCTTACATAAGTTGGCCAGATGGGAGGCGAGTCGTCATTGTTCAGTGAAACGCGTCTCGCTCGACGATCCTTCACAAGTAAGACAAGGAGAGACGTAGAAGAGGAGGAAGTAAAAAGAAGACAGGTAGATGAAGAAAAAAAAATGAGCTGAGAGTAAAAAGTAGAACGGAAAGTAAATGATATTTAAATTCGACTCTCGCTCTCTCCGATGGCATAGCAATACTACGCACTGCCAAGAGATTCGTTCTGACGCTTTTAGCGGGAGATTCAAAGTAGAGAGAAGAGGGCAAATAAGGAGAGAAGGAGAATGAGATTATTTGTACGATTCTAAACGACAGAGGAAGCGAGCATTAGGAGTAATGGATGACAACAAGAGACGAGATTAGCCGGGAGGTAAAAAATGTGAGGTGGTAGAGAAACGGAAGTGAGATGAAGGTGAGGACGAAGGGAGATGGCAGAAGCGCAAAGTATAACCGATAGAATTCACGGAGTCGAAGAACGCTGCTTGCCCATTCATAACGTGGCGCGAGCCAAGCTTCCACGCAACCGTTATGGCCGGTTCTCATGTTGCTACGTGTGCGTCTGTCGGGCTGACCGTTCACCAACACCTTCTGCTCTACCTTATGTCTTCTCTCCCTTCTATAGTATAACCATCTTTCAGGACATTCGGGACTTGATGGCTGCCCATCGACACAGGATACTACTTCAGCATGCCTCTCATCGTTGTGAAAGCTTTCCGAGTATCTCAGGAAGTTCCTCTCCGTCCATTGGAATCCATGTTATGCAGGGCAAATTGTATACTATGTAGATCTCAATTGAAGATCCTGAAAAATAACGTAAATTAACATCAAACTCTTGTACAGATTTAATAATCAATTATGTGTATTAGTGAATGTATTTTCCTCTTTTTTTTTTCGGAACTGCATAGAATCATCAGATCAGTGAGTCGTTGGAAAGGTAGAAAGATGTATAGGGGCGTTCTCACGGTAGCCTCCTGTTTGCCGGTGCATTAACACTATTAGCCCGAAAAATTAGTAGGCGTCCACCTACCCATTCTCTACGGCAATTCACGGGTAATTGTGTTTGTGAACGGTCTAACGGGTTCCTCTTCTCCTACGACTACCTTCCGGTATCTGAAAATTTACAAGGAACCGTAAACGACTAGGAGTCACTAAACGTAATATTATCAATGATAAAGTGTAAGGTTTACCTCATTTTCCAAATTCCATTTAGACTCTTTAGACCAGAATGACGGTGTCCTGTCGTAATATTTGTTTTTCTTTGGATTTCTTTTCGTTCCCTTTTTCCAGGCGAATCGGCCTCTCGTATAAGCACAGTAATTGCAGTTAACCTTCGCGGGACGCCTAGACATTTGTAGCGGCATTCCAGGCTGGCCGGTCTCCTCTCTCGTGCTCTGGTCCACCAGCCAGCCAGATCCAGTACGGTCTGTGCTTCCCTGGTTGGTTGGTTGGTTGGCTGGCTGGCTGGCTGGCTGGCTGGCTGGCTGACTGCCTGCTCGGTTGTTGGTTGCGGCCTGCTTTGCTGCTTGTACCGGTTAATTGACGGGAGATGCCGAGATTTCCTGGCCTTCCGTCAACACCGGCCACGACACGAGACACGGACCCGTCCGACTGACCATCTAATTTATTTCCAGCACCTTCCTGCTTCTCCTACTATCAATAGAACTCTAAACTGTATTCTTATACCAATCATTAGCATAGTTATTATGCATATAAGAAGAGCCTTAAGCACGTTAGCATGTAACTTACAGATATGAAAAAAGTGAGTAATGATAATTTTGTTGATACTACAAAAAAAAAACTAAAAAAAATGGCAGAAGCTATAATATCGTTTAGAGAATCCGCGGGATACGCTCTGTACTTTATTCCACTGTGTTCCTGGAACTATTAGGAAGATTATGGAGACGAGTGGGTTCATCTTTTTTTTCCTTAAGGTCCAAAATTGCTATGGGATCCTGTGGGACACCCGTGGTCCACGACAGGTATCGCGATTAGTCAAACGGTTACGTTGCTAGGGGCGTGATTTTACTCGACGGGATACTAAGGGTTGATTTTTCCAAGGGGTGACTGCGTACCGCTTCTTCCTGGTGTCAGAGTATATCTATAACCTTCCACGAGGAAGGAATCAGAGGATCCTGGATGAACCCGACTCTTTCTGACTTGTGACTTGGCACTGCGCCTACTCCGCCGGTGGGTTGAATCTTTCAGTGAAGTATGGACTTTTAATATACAACCCAGAGATGAAATATCCCCTGTTGCTCGACACGCCCTCTTTCTCAATGTGGCATCACTTTCGATTTCTTTACGGGCACTCTGCCCCTCTCTTCCTGCTATGAGATATCCCTGCAGTGCTACGCTCCCTATACCTACCTACCTACCCTACCCTACCCTACCTTTAGCGTCGCATGATATCTCGGAAAAAGATCCAGACGAGAGAAGAGATCGTCCTGAGAATCGAGGTGTAGCAGGACACTGAGAGAGGAATACGTGCTCAAAGGAGTGAGCCAGAGAGAGAGACAAAATGAGAACGTGGATAGCACGCGTACTTTTTCAAGAATGGGGTCTAATGGAGAGGAAGGCGTTCCTGTCGCAAAGAAAATTAGTGGCCACAAATCAACGACAATATGGGACCCATTGTCACCCATATAGCGCAGACTCCAGAAAAAAGTACCATGCTCCACATACATGTAGGCTACACCTGAACTAAGTTTGCGACCAACCTCCTACACTCTTTTGAGCTAATCTCACTGGGCCTAGTCTCATCCTTGTCGGAGGCTCTATGCTATTCTAAGTTAGTCGTGTAAGTCGTCAGAGCAGGACAAGGGTGTACATATAATATGCCAGGGCGTCTCTTATCGAGTCTCGGATTTATTTAATATTAACTGAGGAGCAGACGAGTAACGAGATCTCCTGGACCGACAAGCTATCCTCAAATTATATCGTCGAGATTGAGAATTGAAACCCGCCACATGGTTAACCCTCTACTCCCTGTCATCCTATTCCTCTTGGCTACCGAAGTTCACCATCCAGCACTTACGGCCTGTATCCACTGTCAGTTCAGACATACATGCTGTACCCAAACCATAATGTTTCATAGGATGCAACGCACCTATAGTTCTCTTATTCCTCAAGGATGATATATGCACCTGACGATACTCTTATTTAGTTATTGTCTGCTGTCTGCATTGGATATGTTTTCCAAGGGATTTGGTACGGTCGCGGCTTGCAGCTTTGGTTAGAATAATCCATAGGATTTTAGCGTAGCTACAGCAGTCGCATTATGGGGTCAGGTTGGGTCCCTGCTGAGAGAGTCTGGATGAGGACCGATGGTGTAGCTTATACTGGCTTACCACGAGGTCCAAGACGAGTCAGGTTGAGTTGAGTTGAGTTGAGACGAGTCGTGTCGAGGTGCCGGAGAGGAGTTTGTTGTGATGTGAATGAAGTGACTCGTGATAAATAGCCAAAGAGCGTCAGAGTCCTGATTGGGGCTTACGAACCCGCAGCGGCTACCGACTAATCCGTCTCCTATCTCGTTGGCCATCCGTCCCTGATTGTCTTATTGTCCTCTTTCCTGTAGGTAGTCCATACGTCTATAAGTCTATACCTCTATAGGCCTACTCCTTCAGGGCTCAATGCTTACCTGCTGCTTTCACCTTCGATCCGATATCGACACCCAGAATCGACCTGGTCCAGAACATCACAGCATCCACCTAGTCTTGACTGTCCTATTGGCTATTCTCCTCATCAGCATCCATGATTCTCTTGTATAACCAAAGAACATTTGATCACTAAAAAAAAAAAACATATAGACTTTATACCTTGTATAACATCAGAAGATATTATTTCATTGGCTAATTTAACAGTGGCTAGAATATTTAAAAGCTTGATGATTCACACTGACTACCGTACACTTTTGACCTTTTATTCAAGACTGAAAATATCTTGAGCTGTCACTGTCACTGTTACTGAATATACACCTACTTGTCATGGCAGTACTAGAGAACGATGCTTCGTGTTCAAGTGGTACTCGACTAGAGTCCAAGTGGGTAACAAGTCTCTAATCGAGAGATGATTAGTCAGGAGGATGATAAAGGGACACCCAGTCGAAAAGGTACGACGAAGAAGTCGAGGCCGAGGATGCGGATGAGGACAGCAACGATGATGATCATAATGCAAATAAAAGATTTGGTAAAGACTTTGCGTGGGCGGTGACGGTGGACGAGCATGAGGATGAGGCTGATTATGATGAGGATTGGCCAGAAGGCTGGAAAGAGATGAAAAGTTCGCCGTTTATCCTGAGCATGTTTTCTGATGGGGTCATCAGCGCGAATTAACATAGCCGCTGTGGCTTCTATCGATGACTCGAATCTGACTCACGAACCAACAGGCTCAACCTGTATGAGAATATCTCATTTGAAACTCTCTGTATACCGTTAAATCGCTTAAATACCGTACGCGATAGATATTAGCATTACAGCCGTATCTCTTGATTGGTCTACTTATGCTTAAAATTCATCTGGAATTGATAGTGAAATATTTGTACGATACTTATTCGATACTAGACATAACGCATACGTAAAGGAGACATTTTTTTAATTCGTCAAACCATACGAGATTACGGACTCTTATCTATTTGGTTCGCGGTCTCACTTGCGCAAACGTATGGTATATTATACGAGAATAGTTAACAGTCTATATCCATATATCTATCTATATACTATAGACATATACCATACACATATATCGTGGGTATAGTTATAAGCGCGACTGGAGTCGTAGAATTGACTCAGTCGTCGTAAAACAGGAAATTCTCTTCCCTGAAGTCATTGGGAATCGACAAACAGACTTCGTTCAAACAGAGATTACGTCGAGAAGAGTGTATGGATATGGGTATATATTATATATATATATATATATATATATATATATATATACATATACACTATATACAGGTCCAGCTCAGACGTACCAGTTAAATTTGGCAACTGTCATAATTATGTACTTTGGCTTCATCAGCAATTGGCAATACTGAATCGGTAAAATTGAGCAGCTTTACCGTATCTGCTTTATCGGAAGTAACCGATCGTGTTTGTTAATTAAAAAAGTGTGCAAAGGCAAAGGTTATGCACTTATTAAATATCAGTCATAACGTAACTAACTTGATGAGGAAACCTTCCGATACCTTCCGTCAATCGGGACTTCAATTAGTCTATCTTCCTTGTGTGCATGTAAATGTTCAAAGGACCATCTCTGTCGCATTCATAGTCAGCAAAAGGAACTCTACTAATTTTAGAGACCAGGTCTTCTGATCGTCCAGTATCGGTAAAAACCTGCGAAAATCACGACTGCATAATAAATGTCAAGTCTGACTGATATATTTGAGGTGGACGTTTCTGTCCACATGTCCATGCATACCTAGTAGACACTAAGATAGATATAGACTCGAAGGAACCGATCCTCTGTGTCCTCCGTCAACCACTTCCTTCATGATTATCCTCTCCAGAATGAAGTAGCAGTGTGTACCTCAGGGCTCGGGCTAATCCTATTTCCTGGCTTGGTTGAAATCGATCTTCTTATAAGAATACGTAACGAGTGTGGACAAGAGGCTGGCTGGTAGTCCTGGTTGGCAATGCTGAATGGCAGTGCTGGCAGGATGCTTGCGGCCCAAGAAAGCAGACGCTGTCCGTAGTCCTTTGCAGATGCGATTTAGCAAGTACCACTGAAATAAGAATGAAAGTAAGATGAGAGAGAGGCGAAGACGAAGTAGAAAAAAAGACGTGAAAGGTGAAAGAAAGAAAATGGGGAAAAATAAAAAAGCGGCTGTTGAGGGTGGCGGTGACGAAGTCTCCATGCACTGCGGTGTGTTAAGGGAGAGAAGGGACAGAAGGGACGAGAGCCGAGATTCCAAGAGAGGACTTGGACACAGCAGTCTCTCTCGTTCTCTCTCTCTCTCTGTCTCTCTGATTCTCCATGGAATACAGGCAGGACCCAACGAGGGAGCTGATTTATGGCGGCCATTCATTCTAATCGTCCTGCATCTTACAGCCTCGCTGTCTACCGCGGCTGCACTTTCCAAGATAGCACCCCGAGACCGTGGCTAATTGAATATAAAAACTCGAGCGACGCTCGCGGCCATAAAGCATTTAATTAACAAGTCGTCCACTCGAACTCCCGAATACACGTAGTTGTAGCGGGAGAGACCCAATCGCATCTTAGCTTTTCAGATTGTAAGAAGTACATGGCCCAAACATGGAGGCGAACATAGAAACGTCATCCTCTGCCAGTGATTCACTCTGATAGGCTGGCATAATTGTACTAGTTACTTTCACATATTCATATTAGCTAGACAGGTGGGTACGCTGTGAGAAAATTCGCCGGAGGACTTTCTACAGGAGTTCGTTAAGGACTAAGGGATGCTTAACGCCGCCGATGCCGACGCCGACTCAGACTCAGACTCTCAGACTCTCTCGTCGAGGTAATTTACGCACGTGACCCATTAAGTGGAGCGCGGACCGGTTTTTGACGGATCTTCCTGGCCGTTTCTCGGTCTAAGCGGCCATGTAGAGCACGCGAGTAACTAAATCAATGTCGTCGGGAGTTTAATTACGGGAGCCGAGCTGCGAGGGAGTCCCGATACCCTGCTGGGCCCGCTGGGCTTACTGGGCCCTCGGGTGGTCCTTGTACGACCCCCAGTCTAGTCCCGGTACGTGGTCACTTTTCATTCTTTGTTCTCACATCTGGAACCACCGTCGAAATTTACCTAACTCCACCAAACATTCTCCTAAAGAGATGTGTTTACCCCCGAAATCTCTAGAGAGATTTCAAGTTTTCTATACAGGTTTAAAATTTTAAAAGACCCATAGCGAATTCTACATAAGATTCTGTTTACACGTCCACGAGCGTCTACTTCGGATCCATGGAGAAGATAAAATAAAATCTAGTAAACGGGTTAAACCTGTCATGAAATTCTGCTATTCCCAATGAAAAAGGAATCATATAAAATCAAACCGATCCTCATCCTCGTCACTGCTCACGTATGTAATACCTTAGCGCTTAGGCAGATATCACAAGTCAGGATCTTAGCCAATATATAGGGTTATGTCGATGTGTACGGTTCTGCAGGAGACGCCCGGTTGCTCGCTTAACGGTAGCTTTATAAATATAGGTACTAGGTGAATAAAAAGTGGAAGGATGTAGCTATATCTCACACAGGTATCTAATCCTATATCCTGCGTTGTACGTACAGTGAGCTATCTTACGGCTAGCTCTAACGACTATACCTAAGTAAGTGTAAGCTATAGCTAGAGAGGCCATCCGCCAGGGGAAAAGATGGAAGGTAAAAGAAGGGGAAACACGCGAGTTGGACGACGAGGGTGGGACGTCGAGGGAAGACCATCAGCCCATTTAATTAATTAAAAGTGCATTAGCGTGGCTCGCTGTTAGATCGCGTAGTGACCGAGCGTAACGGGCACTAGGGTTACGGTGCAATTACTTTGGTCAACACGAAAGGGCCAACTCCTGCGCAATCTCTTTCGCCACCTCTAGTCATTTTTCTGACCTTTGCCGTATTGGATATTGACCTCGGTCGCAGAGTATCTGAGTGCATCTTTCCCGACTGTACAAACAGATAAATAAATGGAAAGGCATCAAGCGATTATATATATTACTTTAGAGATGAATAGAAGATGGCTGTTACCCAGACCGTATGACTGTATCTATTATACATGGAGATATAAAAGCTGGTTAATCGTGGGCGATCGAATCATGGCGCCAGGTGCGAATTACGCGAGCTCATATCCCAACTGGATAGAGTAGTAGGGGCAGGAAAGTCAGTATAAGCCTAGGAAGCTCACAGCAGCTGCCGTGGCAATCGCGTTAATGCCAACGAGAGAGTCATCTTCCGTCATGACCCTGCCGACTTTTCAATGACTCACAGCTCCTGGTGCACAACGCTCGACGCCGCGGCGTGGTCCTGGGTACCGGTACCAATGCTTATTATTAATGGCTGGTACGCACGAGACGTCCCACGGAATTCCACATATTTTTGAAGATTCTTCTTTTACTTCCTTGTTCCCCTACTTCCTCTTCTTTTCTCTGATCCGCTTCCATCACCACCTGAAGAAAGACAAGAAAGAGGTTAAGAGAGTGCTAAAGGGAACCCTATGGAAAAATTCAGAGTATGATACCGCTGCTAGGACGTGGTTGGGTTTCTTAATGGAGTGCTTGGGGTGCGAGATCGCGTGAGGAACGGAACCTCGAGGTTGATGAGGACGAGGAGAGGAGGAGAGGAGGAGAGAAGGCGTCACGGCACGGGCGGCAGGGAGAGACGCCGTCATATGGAGATGGAAGTGATGAGGACTCTAGGGAAGGATGGCGCTCGAGGTGGCAAGAGGCGAGATGCCAGGAGACGCCAAGAGGCCGCGGCTGCCCGGCACGGGTCACGCACGCGACTTTATCACGTTCCTTAGCTTCTCTATCCTCTCTCACTCCCTCTCTCACTCTCCCGTTTATACTCTTCCTTAGCTACCGCTGTAACAGTTTTACTCTCTAGTCTTAGAAACTTGATTTTCTACATTAGCCACCAGCAGCGTGTGTACTATTAATATATCTATTCTTATTAAAAATTATCATTATTCTCGGTACCCTTTTACTCTTCATTCTGACTATTCTACGTGTCTACACAGAAAGACAAATAAAATACAAAAAGCACACTCATTAAGTACACTAATGCAAGTCACATTTCTCCAGCCTCTAATACCAACAACGTAACACCGGGTACCGGATGATGCCCTTATTTTGTTCTCTCTCTAAACCAAGCCAGTCTTTAAGTCTGTATAACATGCCTGTTTAAATTCACCCCAGGTCCGGTAACTCGATAAACGTCGGCACGTGCGGGGTTAATACGTCTAAATGCGTCGCGTGTCCATATTCATTAGGGATCGACGTTGCCACGAGGGTCGAGTCAGGCTATAGGGTTCCAACAAGGGATGAAAGCTGGTTACCATCGTGGCTGGCTGGTTAGGTGGTTAACTGTGTAACCACTATGTGAAATGACGTTGGCAGCAGACACTTTGGAAAATAGTATCAGGAGACCAGAAGCAGACGACAGACATGGTCGCACGTAGGATACCTGTATGAACAAGAGAAAGATGGAGCATAAGCATAGTTTAAGAGTATTGGCACGAGCATATAGATAGAAATACTGTATACTGTGAGAATGAGAGTTTGAGAAAGAGAGAACTTGTGTCTCTCGCAATAATGGAGTGACAGAAGGCCGATCGTTCCCGTAGTGTAGTCGTGTGGAGCGAAGTTGTCTGCGCGCGCGAGTTCTGGGAGATCAAGTCACGCGTGGCTCAAAGAAAGTTGCTTAAAGGTCAGTGTAGCTCGCTCGCCTCGCAAATGCCAATCTATTTACGAAATGTATTGGAACAATAATAGGGGAGGCCTTATCGACAAAAATTGTTTCTCCCGATCGCTAAGCTACGTGTGTTCCCTTACACATAATATTACACCAGCAAAATGCACCAGCCATTCGTTAACAGCTAATATCCGACGTCTTAGGTCAAAACCAATGAGAATGAGTTGATACGTTCGAATAATAGATCTAATAGACTAGATGCTTTAAACGTTAACACCTCTTAGTCTCCAAGACATTATAGATGAGATGGAGTCGTGGACATTTCTATGGAAATACACAGGCATTGAGCCATTTCGAAAGTAACTGGACGCCATCGTATACTCGACCATGGCCATTTTGAAATTGGGTCAATTGATCGGGAAGTCGTGCTAAGCTTCCCACCGGTAATAAACCCAGCAGAGTCAGCCGCGACCAATAGACTTCTCTGTTAAAAAATTGCTTCATCTCATTTTTATCATCCACCTTTATCCGCCATAGATTCGCAATCTCTTCACAGTGGGTACTTTGTGTTTCATAGGATTATACATCTATGAATACAGCAAGGTAGTCTGTACGTACGCATGCACTGGGCGTATACACATATCCACAGAGAGGGGTATCTATCTCTCACGAATCTCGCGGCGTCTTATTCATATATCCGAGAAATAATACTGAATAATTTCACCATAAATACGTAGCCCTTGTGGGCGTAAAATAACGATAATGCAAGTAAATAATGGACGTAGAGTTTTATTACCTTAGGCGGGTGAATGGCGAGATAGAATCTACGCGTCCGTCCGCGGCGCGCAGTACCTACGGCCGCGGACTTATCCTCCGCCACCTCCACCACCGCCACTCTACTCCTTTTCTCATCCTCTCTCTTATACTCTTCTTCTTAAGCTTCATTGCCGTCTCTATCTTCTCCTCCTCCTGATCCTTTGAACCCTCTCTGGTGTATGTACTCCTGCATCTCTATGTGGGTATCCACGTGCATGCGGACTCTTCTAACCTACGTAGGGCAACCCGTTGTCTCAGGCCACAGGCATCGCCCATCTCTCACAATCATTTGAATAAACTACCAACCTCGATCCTGAAAAGACATTGCGGGTTACGTGTTTTACCCTTCAGCCTATTACTTTTACTCATCTTTGAGTCCTCTTTACCTCATTCGCCTTCTTTAATGTTTAACAGCATCAAAAGGATTTTCCACCTTCTGCTCACAAATTCTTCCTTTCTCTTTCAATCATCCTTTACATAGTCATATATAAGGTTGATACTATGGACTCGTGGTATGGTTTCTGTGTTGCTACGATCTTTAGAGATTTTCGATGTTCTTACTAAAATCAGAAAATCGATTCACGACCCAGCAGTAAACAAGTTCAGAGAGCTGACATCGTATCCTACCTATGCTTATGGCATACTGTATAACCTTCTCACCTAAATGAGCGGTTTTATGGCTGGCGCTACGATGAGTACAATACTAGAGGAGTCAGGAATTTCCATAGTACTCATGTGCTTTTCTTTCTTGTTTTTCCTCTTTTTTATTTCCTTTGCATCAAGCTGAAAGAGAGGTTTTTTCCCTCTTATTCCTACCCTCAAGACTTTATAGCCGAATAGTAAACGACGTCGGGGTGCGAGGCCTCTGCGTCCTTCCAATTTTCCTGATGGTTGAGCTTTAGGTCAAAGGGTGTGGCCAGGTCTCTTGATTGATTCGATGTGCTTGCGACTGCGCTTAAAGCTCCCTACGCTGTTGGCGTTACCCAGCAACGGGAACAGAGACGCCCCCGTTCTCCTTCCACTTAAGTTGCGTTATCGAGCGAAGGAACCTCCATCCAGTAGGTAGATTGGTAGGTAGAAAAGCACCTATGGAAAAGACAGAATGAAAACTAAGAATCATAATGGCGGATTGTCTTGGTGAATTTATACCTTTTTTTTTCAAATTTCGTCCACGTACTTATCCATATCCAGGATTCTCAAAGTACAGAGAATAAAAAGGATGAGCGGCCTTGCTCAAGGAGGCCTTTCCATGCTTGCAAGGTTAGAAACGACGGGAGGACGAGGAAAAGGAGAAGAGAAAAAAGAAGAGTAATTCCGAGTCACGACGTCCATTTCCGAAAGTGATTTACAGCATGGAGAAATGGCGTCTGGCATTTTTATCGCGACAGGCGTCCACAAACCCGAACGTATCGCCATGCTGGAGTATCATAGAATCACCGATTTCCGAGCGAACGTTATAAAACAGGTTTTATCGTATTCGATAGTAAGGACTGACTCTCCTCTCTTTCTCTCTCCGTCTCTCTTTCTCTCCCACTTTATATGGTTTTATATTATTTCCTATTTACAACGTGTCATTTTCAACCCATTACGTCCCTTCCTCGCTCTCCCCAATCGTAAATGTATAAAGATCCAAATGAAATAACCACTGGGATCCTTGAAATTCAAAAGATCATGTTGCATAAATCCACATGAGAAATCAGTCTCCACGGTGCGAAACTTTAGTTGCCTTTTCGAGGGACTTTAATGAATTCCAGAGTGAAAGTACTGACATCCAATAATATACGGGTAAGCCGTGTCGAATAAAATACGGGGCGTACTTTCGACCGAGTTCCACTATGTACATCGCATCCACTGCTTCCAGGGAAGTATGCATAGCAGCATAAGTGTCGACAGGAACGGCCAAGCATATAGAATGGTAGCCTGAGAAAGAAAAGTATAAAGTAAGTAAGTGAAACGTTAAGAATGAGAAAGAGGTCCAGGTTGAAAAAAAGGTTTACCGGTAAAGCCGATTGGATAATCAGTCCAGTCGATGGTCCTGTTGGGGCCCCCACGGGGTTCTCGTGGTGAAGCTCGAGAATTTTTATAGAACCTGGTGTTTTTCGGGAGGCCCGTCGTAAAACTGGTTCTGTAATCAGAGGCGTTTTCTGCCGCGTTAGGATTTATAGAAGACCAGGAGGACTTCATCGTCAGACTCCATCTTAAATAGGGATAAAGAAAGGAAAGTAGTTTCGGTTAGAGAGTAAGAAAGACAATTTTTACCAGTATAACAAAAAGAGAAATAAAATTCTCAAACGATTATTCATAGAGAAATCTAACAGCAGTGCCTAAATGGCTATCTACTTGCTTATTTACAGTACCCATGAGCTACATCATCTACTATACAGCCTATACATAGTATAGTAAAGTATTCCAAGCTGTGCGTTACTGTACGATGAAATTGGTACAACAGTCTGAACAGATTGCTACAGGACACTTTGGGTCGCTACACGATAGAATGGCGTACATACAAGATGGAGGGAGGTCAGTATATAGGTGGCGATAAAAAGAATAAGAGAAGAGAGGAAGTCGAACGGGTCACTTCTACCCATATGAGAATTCTGATGCTCACAAAGTTGTGCCTAGTAGAATAGCGTGGGAAGAGGAGCAGAGGGCTAAGCGTATACCGGAAAGTCTGAGGAGTGCGTGGGTGGTGTTGGACGTCCCGAAAGCATCGAAGACTCGTTATTAACACCGGCGACCTTACGTCTATGATTACACGCATTAATAGCCATCCCCGACGCAGTCCCCGATGTTCACGCTGCCCGCTGCTATTATTAAAGAGGCTCCACGAGGTCCCGCTGCAAAACAATAAGAGCAGGATGAGTCTTACGAACGAGAGAACCCACAGAGACGAAAGAGAGAGAGAGAGAGAGAGAGGAATGAGCAAAGCAAAAAAAAATGAAAAAGAAATATGTTACCAGGAGATTCGTAAGGGAGTATAGAGAACGTCTCAAAAGACAAACGGGTACGCGCTGGAGAACACCGTCTTGGCGTACTTGTATTAATGTAAGCACGTGCGTACGGCATAGGTTGAACTTCAGAGACTGGAAAAAATAAAAGAGCGAACATTCAAGTGAGTGCAAAAGAATAAGGAGTAAAGAAAAACAATAGCGAAGAAAGAGAAAAATCTATAAAAGAGATTATTGGCGATGTGGATAAGAAGCCAAGGTAGGAAAAGGTTCAGTATGCTCGTTCGATTGAGGACTCCCAACCTGAGCACTGTACACAAATACATATTTGTGGATGCATATGTACAAATACGTGCATGGATGTACCTAGTGGCGTGGGTGGGATATCTTCATAGCGGCACAAGGGAAAGGAAAATGAGCGCTAAAGGTATACACTAAGGATGCATGGATCTTTCGCGTGGGCAGTCCTGCCTTCCTCTATACCTTTACTTCTGCTTAAACCCTATATCTATACCTATACTTATATTTATACCTATAGAATCACATGCACTAGCTCAACCAACCACCCACCAACAAACGTTTTCCCAGTAATAACAGTGCGAGGATAGCCGAACTCTTCGCACGTCTCGTATAACATTATCTGGCTCCAGATGGTTGATATTCGAAATCCCTGCTATACTTAGACTTTTTCTGAGTATCACTAAGGTCCATGAGAACTGGCGTGTGACCTCCTTAGAATTATCTACTACATACTCGCTGCTGATACCCAAGGGTGTCTCCTGGACTAGGTAGACTTACTGGTATTGAAGTCTTTGGAAGTACAAGGTAGTCGTAACGAATTGCGCTTGTACAGCTACTGTGAGCACCACTGGGATGTCGTATAAATCGGATCTGCGTTATACGCCGGGCTATGAATAATATTGTTTCGCGGTTAGCTCGTAGCTGGCTGGCATCATTCATCAATAGTCTCGCGTTGAAGGGGCGTTATGTTCCGTGTCGGTGCTCGTGGTCCATTATAATATTCGAAATATTATGCGCGCCGCGCCATGCTCGTACCCGCCAAGGGACGAGAGACAGAGGGGAGAGAGAATATAACAAGGAGAGGGGAGGAGAGGGAGGATTGGAGGTTGCTGGAGGTGGCTGAGGTGTCCCAGGGAGTTGGAAAGAGAATAAGGTGGGCAAGAGGTCCGGAACGTGGCGCATGAACACGAGGGCGGCGTTGCGCCTGTACAAATCATGCGAAGAATGACGCGGCAGAGGCCGCCGATCAACCATGTTCTTTTCTGCCTCACTCTCTTTCTCTCTCTTGGACACGCTCTCTCCTTCTCTCTCTAACGTAAGGGATGCAGCAGGTCCCAGGTTTAGACCGAACCTCGTGATCCTCGTTGCATATTAACGACCAAGAGTCCTCTCTCTGCACACGCTCGTGATCAGCATACTCGCAAGTCACCGGCTTGTTTACCTCCAAACGAATCGCATCCTCACTACAATTCTCTCCTTTACCATTGCTATCTCTCTCGTTCTTTATACTCCTTATACTCTTCTCACTCATTCCTCGTACTGTATTCTTGTTCCAGCAGACGTCGGACCTGGACACGCTTCTCTGCAGACAGGAATTGGAGCGCCTGCAGAGACTTGACGAGGATGACCCGGACAAGGAGGCACGTGAGGCGTCCGCGCATATGGATGACTTCTTCGAGGTCGCCGGGCCAGGCTGCAGGCCGCAGGCCAGTTTCGTCTCAGCGAGGAATCAGCCAGCGACGAATGACGACGACGTCTTCCTACGTCCACCACTCTGGGAAGACATCACCTCGAGTATACAAAAGTTGGATCCGGAAAATGCGGACATGTTGGGCAGCCAGTCGCACGTGAAGCTTGAGTGCGAGGATGTGACGTCGCCGGTATTGTCGCCGGTTGAGATTAAGACCGAACCTTTACCACCACCACCGACGTTACACCTCCTCGAAGGACCAGCTTCGAATCCCTTGCAAAACTTTAATCCTAGACACCAGACTGCAACTGGGGGACAGAACAGGGCAAGTGCTGGTAACGGTGGTGGCGCCGGTGGTGGCAGCGGTGCACAATTCAAAAATTATTCCACCAATGCAAATAATGGGAATGCGAATAATTCCTCACCGACGAATCATCATCCGCCTGGACATCAACAGAGTGGAAATGCTACCTCCCCGTTGTACGGCTCGATGACGAGGTTGATGTACGTCTCTCCGTTGACACCGCCAATTTCCGATCCCGGGTCACCGCTCGGTGGACCCCCACGTAGGACGCCACCGCCTCCGTATCCCCAACCAGCCATTCTCAATCCTTCTCACAGGATACAGCCAAATCCCATAACAAAGTTCAATCGACGGAATAATCCTGAATTGGAGAAGAGAAGAGTTCATCACTGTGACTTTATAGGTAATTAAAATTGTCCAATTAATATTATCATGTCCCATTTATAATAATCTAGTAATTATTCTTTACCATATGTTCCCCATTCAGGTTGCACCAAGGTATACACTAAGAGTTCACATCTAAAGGCCCACCAGCGAATACACACAGGTGAGTATCTTCATTGTCGAAAGCTCCCCGTACATCTACAAAGAAAAATTAATATCTTAGGAGTAGCAGCGGCAAAGAGTATAGGCCTTAATATAAGGCATCGTAGGAAGTATTAAATATGTGTCATTCACAGTTAATAATTAGGTATGTAGTTCAGCATTGAGTAACGAGCGAGTGAGTAGGTTTTAAAGAAAGTGTCTTTGACCTAGGAAGGGGTACACGAGTACCGCAGAACGTGTAGAAGATATAGAAGGTGATGCTCAAGTTGGAAAGTGCCAAAGAGTTTGCGCGACTGTCGTCCCAGTGTGCGTAGTTAACGCAACATTCGTACCCGTTTATGTTAGTGTGCGCTCTTCCAGGGCGTGGTTCCTCGCCTGGCCGATAGTTACCGCTGGTATGGTGCGTATAGCACAGTGAGGAGCATCTTCATGAGTGCGTGCATAGGTATATCTAAGCAGAGTATAGACCAGGTAGGAAGCTAGGTAGAAAGGGAGTTGAAAATACGTACAAGAGAGAATACGAAGACTGAACTAATGTAAGAGAGAACGAAGACACGAGTATCTTGAGTGAAGAGATGCGTGGAATAGTGGGGATTCTATACTGTATAGATTGTCAGAGAGAATAGAGAGAGGGAGAAAGACACTAGAGGAGCCTTAGAAGTGGGAAAGATATCCGAGTTAGCCAAGCCATAGAAAGAGTAAGGAAAGAAGGAATAAGCAAGAGAACGAGAGGAGCGAGAGACTACGCGACCCACATAAGTCCAAGTCGCGTCGAAGACTCTACACACATGTCGCCATTCCTTCGTTTGCACACGTGCCCGAAGCAACCAGTCGTTTTACCTCTCGCGGAATGCAAGCCAGAGGCATCTTCTTCACCATGGAGATGGACCACTTTCCAATTGGTCGGATACAACGGCATCTCCATCTCCAATATTCTGAAAGCACATGCATATACGTAATGTGTCATATACAACGTGGAATTCTATTATGTAGAAAATAAATAAATTTCTATGATCAGGAAGAGAATCTCTAATTAAATGTCTCTGTATCCAATGGACCGGAGGCATAGAGAAGGAAGGATGCTGCGAGGATAAGAGGCAGAGCAAACAAGAGTGAGAGAGACTCTGAGAATGAGAGAACGGTTGAGAGCCTCGGGCACGTGGCGGCCGTCTCTGAATGAACACTCCATCTCAGGCTTCTCCACACGAGCAGCATTCACCGGCTTCGTGGTCGCACGTGAACGAGAACGTCCACACGTCCTACCAGAGGCGCTCTCACGTGTGTCTTTGTGTCTTTCTATCTCCCTACATGCATTGCGCGAGTACTGACTCTGCCCTCACACTGTCAGGATTCGTATCCTTAGCCAGCAGCAGCAACAACAACGGCAGCAGCAGCAGCAGCAGCCTCTTCTACGTGTAGAGAGCAGCAGAGAGTGTGGCGTGCGCAGGCGCGAGGCGAGCAACATTCCTCTTTGACCCACACTTCTATCTGCGTGTCTTCTTCACCTTCTTCCTATCCTTATATTCTCTAGTCCTGTCGGCCTTATCCCTCGCATCCTCGTCCTCTGGTAGCGTGCGGCACCGTTCCAAATTTTTACAAGGAATTTATCCTTACTGTAAAGACAAAAAGAAGAGGAAATAAAGTAACCATAATATTAAGCCACTACTGCCTGTCCAACTGTCACTACCTACGGTATTTTTTACCATGGTTAAGAAGCTGCTCGTAGGATTCGTTATTGGCAGACTTTCACTGTACGGTATGCTGCTTTAAATGGCAACAAAGACTATGAAATGTATTCAACTACTAAACCCTTCATAACTGAAAGAAGCAATCATTCTCTAATATAACAATACCCATCGTTGTTTTTCCTTGATGAGTGATATTAGTGAGGATGATATTACAGTGTTGCCCCAGGTCAGTATACAAGTTGGATGGGTCAGTATGGTAAAAAGTGAAAATCTTCTTGGGGTGATGTAGTGGGGAAGCATATACAAATGCATGCATAGGGAGATTCAATTCTGAAAGAGGAAGGGAATTGTGAATGGGATGTTGGCCTACGGAGAGAGTCATAGGGAGAGAAGATGCCAAAAAAAAAAAAAATAAGGAATCATAGTGGAAGAAGAGAACCGGAAGGGTCGAGAGAGTCGTGTGCGAGAGAAAGGGTGAAGGAAGGATTAAAAGAAAGCAGTAAGAGCAAGAGAAAGAGAGCCACGGTGTGCTGCTAGTGAGTTGTATGGGCAGGACCGGTTGGTTCGTCGTTCTCTCTAGAAGACGCCCGGAGACGCCCGAGACGCTGAGACGAGGTGGAGACGCTCTCTACCGTAGGGGAATGAACCAAGGAGTGCGTGGGTGCACTATGGATCTTATATTTTACCCTGGGCTCCCTCCACGGAATCTAAAACCACTCTCTAATCGCTCTATCTTAACCAATGCCATCCTTATCAGTACGTTTAATCCCAACTCTACCGTGGAATTGGAAACTCTTTCTCACACCAAATACAACCAGTCTATCTATTACACGGCGCATCCCTCATTCACTTTCATAAATGCATTCTCATCGCAAGTCAAGCTACCTTAGCACACATCAAACAACACGAAGACGCGGGACTCGTAAAGGGACTAAAAGACTAATACCAGTACTATGATTGGTACTGGTACTGGTACTATAGTAGGACTCTAATGGCACGTTCCTAAGGATTGTGAACGGCAGAACGCGCATAATGCGGAGACTCAGGTCAAGAGAGCACAAAGCTCCGGGAAGAGTGTTCACCATTGCCATATGGATAGTGCCGTATACTCCTATTACGTACTTTTAGATGACAAATTCAAAATGAATACACGGCCAAAAAATTATATAGATTCTAGATTACCTAAATCCTTAAAAAATTATATTATAACATGTATTCTATACTTAATTGATCCTAGAGCACACGAATGAGCTGGTGTAGAAACGTAGAGTACAACTTCTTAGTTAGATATACAGTTATCGTTAGGAATATCAAAATGAAAGGGTGGTGACCCATGTTAAAGTAAAAACGAGGCGCAACGAATCTTAAACGATAATTGGGAGATCAGGAAGCATCGCGAATGCTATTTGTTATGATATGAGTAACGGCCTACAGTATAAAGAAATTAAATACCGTAGAGCAACAAGATGAAAGAACGGAATGCGTATTTGATTATACATTATAATAAAAGGGCAAGAGAAGAGGTAGGGTGCCTCATGAAAAATAAAAAAAGCTAAATAGATCTTAATACCAAACCAACGCGTATATAATAAATACGAAAGACGAGATGCCTCATAAATGGAATGTTCGACCAACTATATATCAGAAATAAGTTATATTCGTGCCACTTCGATAAACTGTACGGGACTCTGAAGCGAATAGAGAAATTTATTAGAAAAAAAGAAAAAAGGAGAGCAAACCAAAACTCCAAACTAACGTTAACAGTCTGTCTATGTTTTCGATGAGAATATAGACTCCTTCCTTTAAATATCGTCTTCGAAATTTAAATTAGCTTATATTAATTTTCTCTAATTAACTTCAGAGCACTTAATTCAATTTGCTACGTCGCTTCTTATTCAGTGCATCTACGGTAGGCATGTAGTTACTTAAATATATATATTTACTATGTACATATTGTATACTATATGACTATATTGTATGGACACTCGAATGCAACACGAATGCAGGTGAACGTTACGGCATGCAGGTACAGTTAAAGGTCATCGCAAGGCATCCCCAAGTGGTTACGTACCTATCACGAACTTACAGCATTGTTCTCTAATGGCTTCGTTTACAGGTTAAACGTATCGACGTTATCTTACGCCAAATGGCCAACTTCTCAACATATTATTTTTATACTTTTCATAGTTCTTCTCCTAGTTAGTATGTTGTGTACCGTACAGTTTTCTTGTGCATTTTCGCTAGAGTTAGTGTACACTGTAATCTAGCAAGCATGATACTGTACCAAATCTCATTCTTATTAGTCTCACACAATACTTAAGAATTAACTGACTAGAACGCTTTTTACATGAATCCTATTTCCACGGTACTTCCAAGGATTAGATTCACTAAGTTGATCTGATTGGTACGGACGTGCCTTCGTGTATCAGTAATATAGTCTAAACAAAAAATAGTTTAAGAAAAGACTAAACCTCTGACGTTCTACTCCCGTTACACTCACTGTCAGTATTTGTGTCTTCATTTGTTGCGTAGCCAAATCAAATGGATAATAAGAACAGTGGAATTTCTTCGAGTGTAAAGAAATCAGGCGCAAGTTCTTGAAAGAAAAAAAAGAAACTATTGGTTTTTGCTCTTACACGCCCTTTCCAAAGATCGTCGATCGACCTAACCCATCTCTAGGCGTAACATCTCAATTCACGTGTACAAACCGATGGTTACCGTACGCATAGTACAAATAAAAAGCAGAAGTGACTTGAACGAGATTTTGCTTTTCTTACTACGACAATAGAATCAAAAAATTACTGTGTACTTTTCAACGCGCTCCAAGACACGCAGTATAATGTAGTATAGCGCACACAGAATATTCTTGCGTAAAATACTTTTGTATTCTTATTCCATCCTGAGTTAACAGTACTCGTATATAACCGATACCCTCTATGGAATGGTAACTAATCTTCCTTTTGTCTTTGTGGCTCGTTTTCATGTGTTTCAGGCGAAAAACCTTACCAGTGCCAGTGGCCCGAGTGCGAATGGCGATTCGCACGTAGCGATGAGCTCACGCGACACTACCGCAAGCATACAGGCGCAAAACCGTTCAAATGTGCCGTCTGCGAGAGATCGTTCGCACGTAGTGATCATCTAGCGCTTCACATGAAGCGTCACTTGCCCAAGCAGCACGCCAAGTGATCCACAAGGAAGCGCCAAGCACAGTATCATCCTTCGTATCTCGTTGGTCCACCTGGAGGAATACGTTGATGAATGGATCCAAGGCCAGAAGAAATTTCAAAAAACGGAGGACAAGATGGAAAAATCTTAAAAATGTTAAAGATGTCAAATCTATCGGACCCTGAGATTTCAAATAGGCTAAATCTCAGGAATCACGTTGGCTGGTCCAGCGTGGACGATCATCAATTCATCGGAAAGTATATATTAAGAAGATAATCGAACCCAAGGAGCTCGGAGAGTTTTTATACACCCAAGTTTTCCATCGAGCAGCTTTTTTGATGTCAGTTTGTTTTTTAATTCTCATGTCTCCAGTCCATATAAATGCGTGGTCCACCTTCGTCCAATAGAAATTATTCCTCTGGCGGATCCTCATGGATTCCAGATGATCCTTACTTGAGAGACGCGTGTCCTCTGGAATATTTGGGTTTTGTGGAACATCCCCCACTCCTCCCCCACGGGTGACGTGCTTGAATTCCGCTGGAGGCTGAAGAATTAAATAGAAAACCCATTAAATGATATATGGGGTGAAAAATATTAAATGGATACAGAGCAAGTGTGTGTAATGAATATATGTTATATATATCATAAAAGCGACGCTGGTATGTGCGCATGTGACTCTGAGTGTGCATGTTTTATATATATATATAAATATATATATATATATATATAAATATATATATATATATATAAATAAAGAAAATTAATA